>CM053785.1:1030963179-1031641929 GCA_028749045.1 Cupressus sempervirens
TTTCAATTATACAACAAATTTACTCTATGCCCAAGGTGTTAGAGAACACGACAAATATTCACAACAGTTGAGAAAACTTCATGCTAGTTAGTTTTCTCTCTCTATTTTATAGGTAAAGGTTCCTTATAAAATTTTCAATGAATTCAAAAGACCAACTTCATGCTTTTACTAGAAAACACATAAGGTTCTTTCACATACTCTTAGGTAGTGAGGTAAGAATTTGTTCAAACAATAAAGAGAAAATTCATCATAATCTTCTTTTGGAAACCACCTACTCAAAGAAAAGATAATACAACAACTTGATATTAATCACCCAAGAATCTTAATTAAAATGAACTTAAGGTAGAAATAGCAACAAATATCTTGAATCAATAAATCAGAGCTTACCAAGTAACAATAATTTAAACACTTCAAACTCTAAGTTTCAAAGCAAAATCCAAGATGATATGTGTGTGTGTGTGTGTGTGTGTGTGTGTACATATATATGTATATGTGTGTATATATATATATGTATGTATATATATATGTATATATATATATGTAAATATATATGTGTATATATATGTATATACATATATACATATACATATATATATACATATATACATATACATATATATACATACATACATACATACATACATACATACATATATATATATATATATAATCTCCTTCATACACACAGTCATTAAAAAGAAAACATATATATGTTATTAGTCGATTGCTATTTAAAGTATCTATTTATCAAAATTTCTTTCTAGCTATCTATTCTAACCCCTAATTAGTTCAATGCCCCTGCATTTATAGTTTCATTACAAATCCAAAAGGCCTCCATCAAAACCTAGCCATTTTAGTTCAAAAAAATTAAGATAAAGACAAAAAATAGTTACAAAAATGATTGCTAAACATGAACAAAAATAACTATCTTGTTCAAGGTTCATCACTAATCTTCTCTTCATCATCGAAGGTTTGCCACACCAATTTCCAGCATCTAAAGGTGTTCACGAATTCGTGCATTGCATGGGAATGAGAATTTTTCAAACTCAATAGCTTACCACTACACACATCCTTTTTCCATTTAAACTCCTTGATTTTCAGGCTTTGACATGGCATAAGATTCTTGTTAAGACATAGCATGGATTTGATATTTGCCAGCTTAGTGAAATCACTAGTAGTAGGTGTTTCATTATCTCAAATCTTCTCAATAGCTTCATTGAAGCTTTTAGTCAATGTTTTAGAATCCATGTTTCCTTCATCAAACTATAGAATCCCTGTAGGGTTTACTATATTCATGTCTTTGAGAAGTTCCTTATGCATTCAAGCAATTTTACACTCAATGGATTGAATTTCATCGATTACTTCTTTATAAACCAATTCTTTCCAACCCATGTTATTTTTCATAATAAATAACATGTAGGGATCTACATTTTTCATTGGATTTTCACTTAGAAACTTAAGTACACCATACCTTTCAACTTTACTTAACTCGAATACAATTGCCTGGCACTTGCTCTATTCAATTTCCCATCCTAGAATTAGTGTTTGAATCTCTCCCAATAGCATTTCTCCTTCAACATATACAATGGTGAATTCTAAGATAATTTTTTTACCTTCCTTGATAATAGTGTTCACCTAATCTTGCATTGCATTTGACAATAGCTTCCCCCTTTGCATTTTCTTTACTAGTTGTTGGCTATCTATAGAATTTAGGTCAAAGGATTGAGGACTTTAAACAACTGGAAAGACTCCAAGATTCATCAAAGAATCAATGTAAGAAGCCATAATCATCACTAAACCCTTGAGTTCCTTTTTCTCCCTACTATCTTTTTCAGACTAGGTTAACATATGAGCGGGAAAAAATTTGAAAAGGTGATTACCTGCGCTCCAATTAATATTTCCCAGTTCGACTAAAGTGACTTTGAAATCTTCACTGTCGATCTCTCTAGACTATATTTTCTTCTTATATGTGGCTACTTCAGCTATTACTTTTCTAGTCATTGGGTCCTTAGTCAAATGAGCATTAGTTCTAAGTTTCTTTGCTTTTGAACATCGAGCAACATATTTGGTTACAATATACTTTATGGGTGTTGAAACTGGTTGTAGATTTCTTTTCTTACTAAATGGATTGGATAACCAGGATGGGATAGCAAGACTGATAGAGATTGCATGAGCATCCCTAGTGGGAGTCATGAACATAGGCTGATCCACTCTAGGGGCTTTGATAAATTCCACATCACCATTGGCACTATCTGAGAAGTTGAGAGCATCATTTGAATCTTGTCCTTGAGTCGACATCTTTTTTTTTTTGAATTTCCTACTACTTAAGAGCCTCAAATTTAGCTTTAGATCTTGTCCTAGGAGCCATATTTTGTATATAAATTGTTGACCTTTTCCACTTACTTAGAGCCAACACACTACCTACAATAGGAGATGAAAGTTGGATGTTAGAGGTCAATGGTGCAAAAAAAGAAACTACCCTTGGAGAGGGCTCCTTCACAACTTTCATGTTCTATCTCTTTAGCCAATCATCTATATAGGTAAGTATAAATCTATCCCTTAGGTTTATATCCTCTTCTTCTTCTTGGTTCTAATCAACTTCTAGTGATTTTTATTCATGGGGCACTTCCTAGCCTAGTTCAACAATGTCTAAACTATCTTCAATTATCTCCTCTATTTGAAATTTTAGTTTTAGGGAATTGATTTGTTGCAATTTCAATCTTGAATGATCTCTCCTCAAAACTTCTCCTACATCCTTATAGTCCTACCATAAATCTTCTAATTGTGGATTTGTTGTTGAGTAACCTCTGAGATCAAGGACTTGAACTGCAAATCCTTTACTATCAAATTTATTTTTTCTTTGGTAAGAACCAAAATTAAACCTAAGTAGGTTACTTCCTATAATAGAGGTATTGATCATACTATTACCAACCAAAGAACCAAGCTTGCCAGGGAATAATGTCTCCCAATTCTCCTATGGTAAGTTATCTTTAATAACAAAAAATAACTACTTGCAAATTTAAACTAAAATAAATTAATCTAGTGTACATCATGGAAATTTTATCAGTTCATCATTGAATACACCTATTCTCAAATAGGTGAACTTGGGAAATTGTATGAAATAGTTTAAGTATTATTGAATCAATTTCTGAGCTTTAGAAGACAATCTAGGCATGAGTGCTTTCTTCAAAGATACATGCATGTTTTTTATCAATACATCATGAACCTTCCTAAAATTTTCCAACACTTTGTCTTTTTGTAGCAAGGGGTAATATTGATAAACTGTTATTTGTTCATTCCAAACTTCATGAGGGAGAGGAGTAAGATCACTAACATAGGCAATGTAGTATGCCAAATATGAGGCCATGTAGAAGTTTCCCTAGATTCTTTGGCATGTTTTAGTTGCATCCTCAATGAATTAGTAATAATTTCAGCCCAATCCATCCATTGATCTCCTTTCAAAATAATTTCTACATAATGATACATCCAATCCTCGAAGAGGAAAACACTAGCTAAACCCTTAGCTCAATGTAACAACACTATGAGGTCATGAATATGAGGCTTAAGATGATCTTTGGTGACTATCTTAGTTAACCCAGAACCTCCACTATAGTTTCAATCCATTTCCTAGCTAGAATACTATAGTATTGGCTTGGAGTTTCTTAGTATTCAGCCAGGGGCTAAATGGGAGTAAATGTGGAAAATGTATTTTTTGGTAGATGCAGTATAGAGGCAATGGTTTCTCTTGATATTGATAGCACTGGTTCCCCATCCTTGTTCATGATTATTTTTCTCCTTACATCATAATGATTAATTTAAATTTGAAGCAATTTAGGGTTCAAAAGGGCAGGAGGAAAAGCTAGGGCTTCAACTAGGCCACTGGTCAGAATTTCCATGCACCTATTCGATTCATCAGCATGCTCAACAAAGTTTGTTTGCAATTTCTCCAATTTAACACCTTCTAGGTTGGTATGACATATGATAGGCCTTTTGCACTGCAAACTTGAAATGTTGCCAAAGAAATATAGCACAAATTTCATCCTTAAATAAATAAAGCAAGGCTTCAAACTAAGTTGTCTTGGAAAACACATAGATTGCAGAACAAAAAGAAGGATTTCTATGTTGTCACCTATGACTTGCCAAAATAAAAAAAGGTTTTCCTTTCCTTTCTCCTTAATAGCTTCTCCTTCATATTCTTGGTTTTTTGCATAGTAAAAAAAAAGGGAAACCTAAATTTATTTTAAAGGAAAGAGTACTTACATGTGAAAGTATAGCCTCATTATGAGGCATTCATGAAAAATAACTCATGGAAAGGTTTACAAGTTCAAAATCCATTTGACATGACCCTCTTATTTAATAACTCCCTTTATGGTTGTATCAATAATGATTAGCTTCATAATGACATCCAATCTTTTTTTTGGTTTAAGAGTTTCCACTTTTGATCATAATGATGATTCTTCACATTTAGAATTGAAGCACCCTTTTTAATGATTACCCTCTAACATGTCAATTAATGTCTTGGGAAATGGTGGCCTATTCATACAACATGATCTAATCTCACCGAAAAATATTTATTGTAGAATGGCTTTGAACTAGTTTGGATTGAGGTTCAAAGTGGTTCAAAGTGATTCAAATGAAGAAATAATGGCAGGGAGTGTTGGGGGAACTTTGTACAACACTTAAAATGATTGGAACTACATGGAATGATGAAAGAAGTACATTGGAAATTGGATGGAAAAATTTAAAGATACGTTTGTAAATATGGAAACTCATTGGATAACTAACAAGGGCTTTAACTAGGGATTGGCTACACATAGTACACAAAGAACTCAGAAAGTTGGAATAGGAACCTACCCAGCACAAAATAGAAAAATAGTAGGAAAGGGAAAATAGGACATAAAACAAAAATATATGTACATGATTAGTAAACTTTAAGATACTCAAATCTTAGTTAACTTCAAATCCTGCCCATTGTAAGTGAAAGGCAGAATTGTACCATCTAGGTAACTTAGACAAAAGGTAATTGGGCTAATAACTTTTGAAATGATGAATGGACCTTTCTAGAGAGAATAAAATTTACCATGTGCTCCCTTTGGTTCTTTGCTTTTGTCCCATAGAAGAACTTCATCATTTTTCAAGAATCTATGAGGTCTGGCTCTCATGTCAAAGATTTGTTTCACCTTCATCTAATGTTCACTAATATGATCAAAAAGTTTATTCCTTTCTTCTTCCAGCTTGTTCAAATACATTATCCTCTTCTCTAGTAAATTTTTAAAGAAATGATCTTCAATTACAGATTATAATTTGGTAGCAAATAGCTCAAAAGGAAAAGACACTTGAACCCCTATTCCATACACCAATTTGAATGGAGCCATGTTAATAGCTCTCTTACGGGTAATCTGGTCAGCCCATAATGCTTCATATAATTTCTTATACCAATCTCAGTGATTATCAAACACCAATTTTTTAATTATGGCAACTAGGTTCTTATTACTAGACTCTTCATATCCATTCCCTTGAGGAAAATAATATGAGGAATGGGCTAGTGATATTCCATGTTCATAGCAAAAGAGAGAGATTTCTTTAGATGAAAAATAAGTTTCATTGTCTGAGACTATTTTTTGGGGAACTCCAAACCTAACAAATATATGTTCAAATATTAAATCACATACCACTTTGGAATTGACCTTTTTGGTTGGAATAGCCTCCACCCACTTGGTGAAATAATCAATTGTTGTTAATATGTATACATGCATGGAACTTGATGGAGGACTTAAAGGTCCAATAAAATCAATACCCCACTAGAGAAAAGGCTCATCAATGACTATTGGCCTAAGGAGTAAGGCTACTAGTTTAGGGTGACCAGTGAAAAGTTGACATTTTTCATAGTTATTTACAAATTTGTAAGCATCTTTGAACATACCTGGCTAGTAGAAGTAGTTTCTAAGAATTTTTAAAGTAGTTACTATAAATGAGAAGTGCCCTCCACAAACATCTGAATGATATGCCTTTAACAACTTTTCTTGTTGCTTTGCATCTACACACCTTAAAAAGGTTCTATCTATCCCTCTTTTATATAAAATTCCATTTGAAATTACATATTTAGTAGCCTTTAGTCTAAGATTTTTCCTTTTTTGTAGCTCATATTTGGAGGGCATTCATCGTATGTTAAAAGGTATGCAATATTGGAGAGCCAAGGGTCTATAAGGTTGACTAACAAAGTAGTGGGTGTTTCTTCAGCACTATCAAGAGGTGAATCTTTTATTTTAACCATCAATTTGTATAAAGCATAACCTCTTACCAAAGAAGTAAGCTTAATCATTAAATCATACTCCTAAACTTTAGTTACCCATACAACTCTTTTATTCATCGCAACTTCTTACTGAGTTAACATACTTTTAACTATTTTTTTTATCATATACACAAGTGAATGAGACTGCAAAATGTAATATCTAAAATGCTTCAATGCCTTCACTACAACAAATGCATGTTTGTCTATTTGAGTATAATTCAACTCATGCTTCTTTAATGGGATGCTCATGAAGGCAATTGGAGCTTCATTATCCTAATCATCTTTTTTAGTCAAAACACTAGATAGGGAATGCTTTGAGGCATAGTAGTAAATGATGAAATCCTTTTCAAAATTTGGGTGCACTAGCATAGGAGAATTTGAAATAGTTATTTTAATATCTTCAAAAGCTTTCTTACCTTCTTCCTACCATTTGAAAGGATTTTTTTCACTCATCATATTCAACATATGCCTTACCATTCCAGATAATTTAGGAACAAAACTTCTTAAGAAGTTGATCAAACCAATAAAAGACTTCAGATCACTTTTGTCGATAGGTAAGGTTAGTTTCTATATTGCCTTCACTCTTTTTGGATCAGTTTTTATGCCATCTTTTGAGACAATATGTCTGAGCAATTTGCCTTCTTCCACAAAGAACACAAATTTTTTAGGATTTAGAGATATATGAGGTTGTTTGCATCTATCAAAGACCTTTTCCAGATATTTGAAATTGAGTTTACTTTTCTTATAGTATATAGTCAAGTCATCCAAATATATTAGAATTATCCTATCCCTTAGATCTTTGAAGGAAGAATTCATTATTCTTTGAAAGGTTTCTGCTACATTAATTAAACCAAATGGAAACTAATTATAAGGAAAAGTACCCCATGGAGTGATGAAGGTTATTTTATGTTAGTCCTCTAGTGCAACACTAATTTCATTATATCCTAAATTTCCACCAAGCATTGACATGACCTCGGATCCAACAACTGTCTGTAAAATATGATCCATAGTGGGAAGTGCATAATTATCTTCAAGACTCGCTTGGTTAAAATACCTAAAGTTTACACAGATTCTCATCTCACAATTTTCTTCCTCACAGGAACAATACTTTCTACCTAGGTTGAAAGATGTATTGGATATATTATGTGAGCCTTTAGCATTTTTTCAACTTCTTTAAAAATAGCTTATGATACCTTACGATTATAATTTATGAGCTTTTTCCTGAAGGTAGTTGCTTCCATTTTCAGAGATATATCATGTCCAAAATATCCATTTCTAAAGTTCTTTAGATCCTCATAACCCTAGGTGAAGACATCATGATATTGATTAAAGAGTTCGGACAATTTATCCTTCTCCTCTTTGGAACAGGTATGACTAATAAAAATCCATTTGAGATTTTCCTCATTTCCAATATTGATTTGATCATGTTCCTCTATATTTTTATCTAAATTGACCTTTTGTTTTAAGTTGTTGTCATCCTTCCTTCTAAAAAGGTGTTCTAGAGAAATTAATCCCTTTGCGATCTAATTACACTTTAATTGAACAATTTCTCTTGATTCAATTGATTCTTCTCCGATCGATTTACCATCATGATTAGACCCTTCAAAGAAATTTTTAGTGAAATTACTAGCACATTTAATGAACTCTTTCAATTGTGTATCATCATTAAATACTTGCCAATGATTTACATTATTTGGGAATCTAGGCCTAAAAATTATTTCAATCCTATAGGTATCATTTTTAAACTTTGGCTGTGGTAATAATAAGGATGCTGAAATAGATAAGGAATCAACTTTATTATTTTGGGAGTGAGGTACAAATTCAATAGAAAAAGCTTCAAAAAAAATAATTTCATCCCAAACCAAATTTTTATAATGCTTCAACTTATCATTTTTTTATAGAAAATTGCTTTCTTATCTGCTTCACAATGAGTTTAGCATCATCTCTCACCCTTAGCTACTTCACCTGTCTCACTTTGGCTTCTTGTAGACTTAGAATCAATGATTCATATTTTGTGGTGTTGTTGGTATTATGGAAATATAATTTAAAAGAGAAAGGAAAAATATCTCTTGAAGGTGAGATGAGAACAACACCCATGCCTAAACCTCAATGTGAACAACTTCTATCAAATTCTAGAGTCGAAAGGGTTTCTTCATAGCTTACTATCTCACTTCCTTCACATTGTTCCTCGGGCAATCTAACATAGTTCCCAAACTGATACTCCTTGTACAGTATCTATGCTTTGAGGTTGTTTGAAGGCACGACTATGTATTTATTCTTTGACTCTGGCTCCAATTTTATATTTTTCTTCCCTATTGGAATATAGGCTTTAGACAAATCTGTTTTGATTTCCCCACCCATATCTTTATAAAAAGTTCTGTTAAGCAGCATTCCATAACTGGCTAGTATATTAGCTACAACAATGGTAAGTTTCAACCTTTTCTCTAGGTATGCCTAAAGAATAGCCTGTACATATTTCACTTGACCAACTGGAGGTACTTGTTTCCTATCCATAGAATAGCACCCTCCAAAGTTTTTTCTGAGTTCCAAGTTGAGGGTTTTTGCAACAGGCATTCTCATAATATTATTGGATGCTTCAGAGTCAATGATATAGTTGCTAAGTTTCTATCCATTTAATAATAATGATACATAAAATGGATTAGGCTTTTTCACTCCTATTTCCTTTCCAATAGATTTGGTGGTTGTTTCTCTATAAGAAGCATTTGTTCTGCATTTTTAAGATACAAAGACAAGTTCATTTGCAGCCTTTGAATTTTCAACCATACCATCAACAAATTGTACATTAGTAGTAGAGCCTCCTTTCACATAGTGGACTAACTTGTCTAACTCTTTAGGGTTAAGTTTCAAATATTCAACTAGGGAAATAGATATAGAAGAAGATTTTCAAAATTCTACAATATCAAAAGCTAATGTACTGGCTACTAGTTCTATTTTGGATAAAATTCTCGGTTCTATAGTCTTTGTTAAATCAACTTGTATATGTTCCTTCCCTTTAGGAGTTGACAACGTTGGACCAACTCCTATATATTTTTTCTAATTTCTTTGACCTACAGTCGTTACTGTGCAAGAAAGATATTGGAGTCTCATGAAAGCATTACCTCCCCTTTCTGAATTAGGTTCATATTCAAGAAAATAAGCACTTGCGCCTTCATCTTCTACTTTTTCATTTTCAAGTAATTGTACTACTGCAAGAGAACTTTTTTACTAGTTGGACACAATTTAGCCATGTAGGACAAGTCTGTTGATCATGATCTAAAGTTATGTGAAAAGAACATATTGCCTCAATTGGAGCTTCTTAAATTTGTAATCTTGTTTGACGGGTAGTCAATGTGGGAGTTTTACCAAAATTTTGAGGTTGTTTGGTGTAACACTACCACAAGCATAAACAAATAAATATGAAACCCAAAACAAGCACAAAGGTCACAATATTTTTTTTAATCAATTCATTTAATACAAGAAAAAATACACAGATTGAAACACTCTCAATCTGAAAACCTCAAATAACAAGTAAATATCATCCAAATATGATTCCATAAAAATTCTAATACATAATGAGTTCAGTACAATAATGAAGTACAATCTCATCCTTTAATGCCCATGTCCAAAATATGGACCCTATAAGCAAAAGAATAATGATTCCAGAAGAACTTCAATAAGCATCTTTAGCTACTTGTAAACTCGAAGCTCCTGGAAAACATAAAATAACGCAACACAACACAGCAAGGGGGCTCAGTACACACTGATATAAAAAGCGTAATCCATCTGCATGCATGTTAGTAAAAATACATACATCAATAAAATGCAAATATCTGATTACTTCAACATAGCATAGTTTCTTAAATAATATGCAAGAAGTAAACATTTACTCATCATTGCAAAAATTAAACTTGCATTAAGAATAACCCATAAATGAATCATATATATACTGAGGTGTCATCGTTATGGCACCAAGATTCTACATCCATGTATGGTATACCCATAGTCAACACATAACGTAATTCTCTATTATACTTGTCAATGACAAAATAGAGATAAGCCTTGTTCTCCGTACTTAACCATATAGGTTTAAGTTATAGGTAAGGCCAATTATCTTTTATATGTAATTAACCTACCCAATTTATTTTAAAATTATCACTGAATTAATTAACTAAATAGGATAAACCAAATTCAGCCACCTCGATATACATTCATCACAGCTATTCTTAAAATACACCTCAAATAGATATACAAAGAATGCACATGCATCAGATATAAAATCAATATACAACATGATACTACATTCTTTAACCTATTTCTAACACATCGAATTCTACCAAGTTCAAAGATAAATATAGATAGTTTATTCATTAGAAATATAACCCATAATATCAAGATCATGGAAATACAATTGAACTAGCCTCAGCTCAACAATACTCACAAAATGTTCATACTATACATCAATTTCCAGCTAACCAAACCATCTACATTTATCCTCAAATTGATCAAGATATAGATTAAAATGCCTATGATACTCTTGTTTAAAAAAAAAAAAAAACATACCATCAACACAAATCATAATCTGTCTCATGTTTGAAACATCTTCATTACAATAATGAACTGAAAGTCCTCTTAATAATTAAAAGATTAATAATTCATAGAATTTAATTTTCTAAACATCATATAAATGTTCATCCAAATGCTTCAAAACATATTCAAACTAATTTAATCATACCTCGCAGATTTCTTCAAGTGATGTGATATATATATAAAAATAAAATAAAACATCAATAACGATACCATGTATTCCACAAAAACTCCAATATCCAAATGCTAATTCTATTTATGGTCAATTCATAACCTAACTCCAATTTTAAATTGCACCAACTAATTAATAATATGTCACTGCCCATAACTAGAATCTTAATATGAAACTATGATTCTGAATCAAATTAAATGCACAATTCAATAAGCAACAGTTACTTTAACTTGATATCTTTCTACAATCTTTCTTTACTGAGCAATTATGATATCATAGTGATATATATAAAAAAAATATCAGCCTGTTGTCCAATTTTCTTTTTTTTTTTCTATTTCAGCAAGATATCCTGACTCGTATTGATAACAACAATCTTACCAAGTTCCTAATTATCATAAGACACCTATTGCCAATGATAAGTAAGTCAACACAACAATTCTCCACGGCATCGACTACCAACAGCACACAAAATAATATGCTAAAAAATGCTACTACAACATTTCTATAAATTTTGAGTTAACCATAAGACCAAATGCCCTTCCACAATTAATGAAAATGCTCGAAGGTTTTTCTATGTTTTAGTTTTACAACTCGCACATCAGAAAAGACTTTAAAATATTAATGTTCAATTACAATCGTTGTAGGTCGAATTGAGTTTATTACCCATATGTATTTATGTAATTTCATAGGACAGGCTTGGATTTAAAATCCCATTCATACCATGTAAATAGAGAAATGTTCACTCTTGTTCTCATAATACTGACAAAGAATAGAGAAAACAAAAAAAAGAAGAACATTCCAAATTACACATATTCCTTAACTTCCTGCGAACTATATGACGAAATGCCTCTGTTATTACCATATTAACACCGACCCATTTTCCAAATCTCATAAAAACAAAATAACTAAAACTAGATAGCACAAAATTTCCAGTTTGAAACTGAAATAAAATGCCTATTAATACAAAGTATCGGCTGCTCAATAGCCTTTGTGATATTTAACATTATACCAAAAATTTTCTTAATATAGCATGCAAGTTTGTTTAGCGGTCACGCTATACCCACATCCATTTTTGGATGTACATAGAGTTCCATAACTTCAAACCCTGCATACACCCAACCATGGGTGTCGATATATATATATATATACATATATATATACATATATGTATATATATATATACATATATGTATATATATATACATACATATATATACATATATATACATATATATACATATATGTATATATACATATATACATATATGTATATATATATGTATATATATATGTATATATATATGTATATATATATGTATATATATATGTATATATATACATATATGTATATATACATATATATGTATATGTATATATGTATATATACATATATGTATATATGTATATATATATATATGTATATATATATACATATATACATGTATATATATATACATATATACATATATGTATATATACATATATACATATATGTACATATATATATACATATATATGTACATATATATATATATATACATATATATGTATATATATATATATACATATATGTATATATGTATATATACATATATGTATATATGTATATATATGTATATGTATATATATATACATATACATATATATACATATACATATATATACGAAAATGTAACCATTCATTTTAAATGACATTGTTTTGCATTTTCAAAAGAAATAAATAACACACTGCATAACAGAGTATAGGGTTACAAGAAAAGCCCGCTACCTCCAAAATTTGAGAAGGTGAACAAATGCTCAACCCACTACTCTGAGATTCAACTTGCCTCCAAAGCCCTAAAAATCAAATCGATAGCCTTAAGAGCAACCTCAAAAGAAATAGCTGTAGCTGAGAGCAATATAGCAAACTGAGTCTCATAAAATAGAGCTCTATTCCAACCATGTTTCCTATTCAACCGCAACACCACACAAGTGGTTTACTTCACCAAGAAAGCGGCCCAAATCTCAGCCAAAACCTTGCAATCTTCAAAACCAAGATGGAATGGCCAACTCATTCCTAAATGCCATTATTTCCCACTTTCATGCATTAATTCAACTGCAGGACTGGGTAAGATGACAACCCCTATTCACCGCCACATATTGGCTTTTGGAAAACAATATCATATAACACTTTTCAAAATATTAGAAACCCCCTTAGGGTTTATAAACAATAAAATCCCTATACTAAATATAACAAAAGGGGTAAAACCATAATTTCTATGTTATAGCTATGGTGATCAAACTTAGCAACTTTTATATAATGACTTCACACTTTTAAATTTGTCTAATTTTTTTTTTTTAAATGTAAACTTAATATATATAAGCATTTACATGAACTAACATTTACTCTAGAATTTATAGATTTCACCAGTAAAATACGTATAAACATATGGGTGAGAAAACATCAATATGCATGAGAGTTTCCCAATCTGAGTTAACACCAGAATGAATTTCCCATACTGATAACAATGTGTTTAATTTTCTAAAATTCTAAAAAAAAATCCATATTTATCTTAAAAGAATATAGTTATTTCTTAACATGAATCAAATTAGAAATAAAATGCCTAACATATTACTTCAACGCTTAAGTCATGTGATCTATTATTTAATTAAATTCACTACCATCCAACTCAAAATTAATATATGTTCTGAGTTCAAACATGCATTAAGAATCAACGTTATCAGTCAGTTTGAAATAGTTGAATCCTTATCACAACTAAGTTGACATAACCAGTGATGATCACTATAACTATATCAAAAGGGACCAAATTTAACTAATTAATTTTAACAAATTAACAAATAGAGTTTAAAAATATCAAAGCAATGAACTTGAATCACAACAATAGCTGAGGAAAATGAAGAGAAACAAGAAAGAGTAAGGTTGGGCATGACATTTGGTGCAGGAGCACCCCATCAAAGTAAGTAGTCCTAAGTTCTTCTTCCATTAAACTAAGTAGTCCTAAGGTCTTCTTGGAATTTTTCAAACTTGATTCTAGCATATTTGGTTATTTCTAGGCTTTCTTGCATTATGATCCTATTGTGTGAACCCTTGAACAACTTTTGGAATTTCTATTAACCAATTATTTCATGAGGTAATAGGGGTCTAGTAGTCTCCTAGGGTCTTGTTAGAAGTCTTAGTAGCTGTACTAATCTTTTAGAAGTCATAAAAGAGAAATAAGTTGCACAACAATAACAATAATGCAACATTTACACTATAATAATGATTTTTGTTTGTAATGGTTCCCTCCAAAATTTAGCTGGACCAATTGGAGGAAGATCTTCATAAGCCCTTACAGGTGGGTGGAAGACATACATTATAAGATTTTTCTTTGGAATCAATAAAAACCATCATTTTTCTTGCAAAAACATTGTCTTCTTGTTCATTGTATGGACTATATGGATAAAGGTGGATAGAGAGTCAAATTTTATTGAATCTTGTTGAATTACCTTTCTAATGAACCTGTTATGAGCTCTTGAATCATTGGGATATTGGAGATATAAGAGTTTTCTGTAGAAACTAGTCACAAACACTAACTACCTAGGTTTTTGAAGGAAAATGGCAATTTCTCCCATTTCCACTATTGGAAAATTTTGATTTGTAGTGGAATGGGAGGTTACCAAGTATACTATAAGATATTGGTGGGTTTCAAGATAGGAGCAGGTGGTGACTATACTACACCAACAAGGATGAGTTAGCATTACCATGTGACAACTTTGTTGCATTATGAAATTTTAAGATTTGCATGCCTCAAGGTTTGAGCCAATGGATGAAACCTTGGAATCTATCTTTCCTTATCATATCCTAAGAATCTCATGCATTGGTTTGGTTCATTTCATTGAATTTTTGGTACTTCATTTGTTAAAGTGACCTAATTGGGCCAATTAGGCCTATTAAGTAATGCTATTTTGGAATATCAAAATGTGACTTTAGAACGTGTCCTTTAGGGAGTATGAAAAACTCAATAAAGGGTGTTAGGAATGCTGATTTTTTCCTAGTTTCCTTTGGAGAAATTTGCACTTGTGACACAAATTGCCTTTGGAAGGTCTACGAGCCTTGTTGTTGCATTATTAGGACAAGGTAACAAAAATTGTGTTTGGATTATTGTGAGACTGTGATTCCTTGGTTTTGGTGTTGTATTGAACCCCTTGACAAGTTGATAAATGTTGAGATAATGGGTGTTGCACACTTTGCATAATATTGTTATTTTATTATTTTATTTTTATTATGTAATGTTGTACCTAGATGGACGTGCAACATGTAAAGAGTCTCATGGAATATTCTTGATGAGTTGTATTGTAACATTGTGAAAATATTTCATGTAATTATTTAATATTGGGGAAAAGAATTAAATGCCCAATATTAAATGTGGGGTCAATGGGTTAGGTAGCACATGGTTTTAGCACATGGTTTATATAATACCACTTAGTGGTTTTGTGGGACTTGCTACTATATAATCAGCCACAAGGGTAGTTGTTGTTGAGAGAGTGAAAAAGTGTGACAAGGAGAAGACAAAAGGCAAGAGTCGAGCGGGACAAGGCTTGACAGGTTAGCCAAGGGAGCATTTGTGAAGGTTGAAAGCATGGCATGGGATGTGTGAATTCATGCTTGTTCACATAGTTTGCTCGGTTGTGGCTATGGCAATGAAGGCTTCCATGGTTGTATGGCAATGGTTATTTTTGCTGAATAATACATGATGATGGATGCTTTTGGAGGCTGGGTTTTTCCCTCAATGAGGGTTTCCCAGGGTATATCTTGTGTCACAATTTTGTGGGTATGTCATCTATTCTCTTGCATGTGGATTTTAATTTCGTATTTTATTTTAGATCTATGATGGGTTATGTGGAAACGGTTATATTCTTTATTGCCAAGTTTCCTTACAATAAATCTAAATGTGTGAATCTACCATTTATGGGTAATGAGTCAAGTTGCCAAGTGTGAAGTTGAATGGAAATTTTGGGTGAATGGTTAGTCTAGTTGGATTGGTGTTAGCATAATTTAGGAATGTGCTTGTGAAACCCTTAACTCTACATTACTATTTTCACCTATGAATGTCTTGATAAGGAGTTTGATAAGGGCAATGGGTTTTATTTTGTTGTCATTTAATCATTGCTACACCATTTATCAACTTCTGTATAATAGGGTCTATAGAGGTAGAGGATGAAGTGGTTCTAGGTGTTTGAACTTCTCTTTTCCATTTGTCAGCATTGATAAATGCATCTTCTAATTGAATAGCTAGCCTCTGGGTAGTAGCAAAATTAGTAGCTACATCCTTAATGATATGAAAAATTACATCTAGAGGAACAAAATTGATAAAGAATGTTTTCTAATTTTTTGCATTAGGTCTAGATGTTGTAGGAATTCTCTGAATCAACATATTAAATATAGCAACAAATTCTCTCAATGGTTTGTGCATTTCCTTTTTCATTTGACTAAGTTGAAGCAACAGAGAACATTCATTTTTAGTAGCTTTGAATCTATCTTCGAATGCATTTTTCATGTCATTCCAATTGGTGATAGAATGATGGGGTAGGTGATTGAACCAATCAGCAGTAGCATCAATTAATGTTTGGACAAACAGTCTCACAACAACTTCTTGAGTAGGAACACTTATGACACCACAAGCTATATGAAAGGCACTTAAATGATCATCTGTTGAAACTTTACCATCTCCGCTAAACTTAGGTAAAATTTTAGTGGCTCCTTTAGCTAATGCTACAAGGTTAATATCTAGATTTAATGGCCCTATGTTTTTCCCCCATGGTTAATTGATAGCCACGTTTGCTAGTACAATTTGTAAATGTTGGATATTTAAATGAGTAGAGACAAGAGCTATTAATGGAAGTAAAGATTGCATCAATGGTGAAAAAGGGTACTATTTTGGTGGGGAACTAGGTCTACTAATAGACTTACTTTTCTTCTTCTTAGGATTATTAAAATTAGGTAGGAAAGTCAAATTCTTCAAAGGTTCAAAGTTCTCATCTAGAATCCCCTTTTCTCTTTCTCCTCTTCTATATCTCCAAGCATCTAGCTCTACTTCTTACCTCCTATTTAAGATCTTGTGGGCGCTTGGACAAGCCTATTGACTACTACCTCTTCTTGAACTTTAGGCACACCCCTCAATAGTTTAGCCTATTCTTCTTCTATTTCTAAGACCCTCAATACTTGTTGAAATTGTTGGCTATTTTAATGCAATGTCTAGGCAATTGCAATCAAGTCTGAGATTATATCCTCCTGTGTATCTTCAAATCTAAGATTAGGTTGTAGCATAGGGAACACATCATTATGTGGAAGGACCATTGTTATTCATAATGTTCAAAAACTAGGTCCCTTTTCAAAAGGGACTCTCCCTAGTAGTTCAAAAATAGATTTGACTTTTCAATTATTCAACAAATTTACTCTATACCCAAGGTGTTAGAAAACACAAAAATGTTCATAGCAGTTGAGAAAACTTCATGCTATTTAGTGTTTCTCTCTATTTTAAAGGTACAACTTCCTTATAAAATTTTAATTGAATTCAAGAGATGAACTTCATGCTTTTACCAGAAAACACATAAGGTTCTCTCACATACTCTTAGGTAGTGAGGTAAGAATTCATTCAAACAATAAAGAGAAATTTCATCATAATCTTCTTTTGAAAAACACCTACTCAAATAATGAATAATACCAAAACTTGATATTAATCACCAAGAATCTTAATTAAAATGAACTTATGGTAGAAACAACAATAGATATCTTGAATGAATAAATCATAGCTCACCAAGTAATAATGATTCAAACACTTTGAACTCCAAGTTTCAAAGCAAAATCTCCTTCATGCACATAGTCATTCAAAAGAAAACATATATATGTTATCAGTTGATTGTTGTTTAAGGTATCTATTTATCAAAATTTCTTTTTAGCTATATATTCTAACCCCTAATTAGTTCAATGCCCTAGCATTTATAGTTTAATTACAAATATGAAAGGCCTTGATTAAAACCCAGCTATTTTAGTTCAAAAGAGTTAAGATACGGATAAAAAATAGTTACAAAAATAGTTGCCAAACATGACTAAAAATAACCATCTTGTTCAAGATTCATCACCAATCTTCTCTTCATCACCCTAGGTTTGTCGCACCACTTTCTAGCTTTTGAAGGTGTTCATGAGTTCTTGTATTGCATGGGAATGAGGATTTTTCAAACTTAGCAGCTTACCCTACACACATCCTTTTTCCATTTAAACTCCTTGATTTTTAGGCTCTAATGTGGCATGAGATTCTTGTTAAGACATAGCATGGATTTGATATTTTCCAACATAGTGAAATCACTAGCAGTAGGCATTTCATTATCTCTAATCTTCTCAACAGTTTCATTGAAGCTTTTAGTCAATGTTTTAGAATCCATGTTTCCTTCATCAAACTATAGAATCCTTTTAGGGTTTACTATATTCATGTCTTTGAGAAGTTCCTTATGCATCCTAGTAATTTTACTTTGAATGGCTTGAATTTCATCAATTGCTTCTTTATAAATTGATTCTTTCTAACCTATGTTATTTTTCATGATGAATAACATGTAGGGGTCTACATTTTTCATTATATTTTTACTCAAAAAATTAATTAATCCATACTTTTCAACTTCACTTACCTGGAGTATGATTTCCTAGCTCCTGTTCTATTTAGTTTCCCATCCTAGAATCAGAGTTTGAATCTCTTCCAAGAGTGTTTCTCCTTTAGCATATATAGTGGTGAATTCTAGGATAAATTTGTTACCTTCTTTGATAATAGCATTCACCCAATCTTCCATTGCATCTAACAGCAACTGACCCCTTTACATTTTTTTTACCAATTGTTAGTTGTCTGCATAATTTGGATCGAAGGATTGAGGAGCTTGAAAAATCGGCAAGGCTACAAGATTCATCAACAAATCAATGTAAGAAGCCATAGTCATCACTAAATCCTTGAGTTCCTTTTTCTACCTACTATCTTTTTTAGACTGGGTTAACATATGATCAGTTGAAAATTTGAAAAGGTGATTACCAGTGCTCTGATTAATAGTTCCCAATTTGACTAAAGTGACTTTAAAATCTTCACTATCGATCTCTCTAGACTTTATTTTCTACTTATATGTGGCTACTTCAGCCATTATTTTTCCAATCATTAGGTCCTTAGTCAAATGAGCATCAATTTTTAGTTTCTTTGCCTTTGAACCTTGAGCAGCATATTTGATTACAATATCCTTTATAAGTGTTGAAATTGGCTGTAGATTTCGTTTCTTACTAATTGAATTGAATAACCAAGATGGGATAGGAAGGTTGATAGAGATTGCATGAGCATCCCTAGTGGGACTCATGAACCTAGGATAATCAACTTTAGGGACTTCGATAAACTTCACATCACCATCGACACTATCTAAGAAGTTGAGACCATCATTTGAATCTTGTTCCTAAGTCGACATCTTTTATTTTCAAATTTTTTGCTGCTTAAGGGCGTTAGATTTAGCTTTAGGCCTTGTCCTAGGAGCCTTATTTTGTATCTAAATTGGTGACCTTTTCTTCTTACCTGGAGCGAACACACTACCTACAACAAGAGATGAAATTTGGATGTTAGAGGTCAATAGTTCTGAAAAAGAAACTATCCTCAAAGAGGGCTCCTTCTCAACTTTAATGTTCTATATCTTTAGCCAATTATCTATATAAGTGAGTATAAATCTAGCCATTAGGTTTATATCCTCTTCTACTTGTTGGTTCTAAACAAATTCTAGTGATTTTGATTCATGGGGCCCTTCCCAGCCTAGTTCAATGATGTCTAAACCATCTTTAATTATCCCCTCTATTTGAAATTTTAGTTTTAGTAAATTGATTTTTTGCATTGTGAATCTTTAATGATCTCTCCTCACAACCTCTTCTTCATCTTTAAATTCCTACCATAAATCTTCTAATTGTGTAGTTGTTGCTGAGTAACCTCTAAGACCAAGGACTTGAACTAGAAAGCCTTTACTATCAAAATTTCTTCTACTTTGGTAAGAATGAAAATTAAACCTGAGTAGGTTACTTCTTGTAACAAAGGCACTGACCATACTATTACAATCCAAAGAACCAAGTTTGATACGGAATAATCTCTCCCAATTCTCCTGTGGTAAGTTATCTTTAATAATAGAAAATAACTACCTATAGATTTCTCCTAAAATAAACCAATCTAGTGCATATCATGGAATTTTTATTGATTCATCCTTGAATCCACCTATTCTCAAATAGGAAAACTTGGGAAATTGTATGAAATAGCTTCCTTATTGTTGAATCAATTTCTAAGATTTAGAAGACAATCTAGGCGTGGGTGCTTTCTTTAAAGATACATGCACATTTTTTATCAATACATCATGAACCTTCCTAAAACTCTCTTGCACTTTGTCCTTTTGCAATAGGGGGCAATATTTAAAAACTATTATTTCTTCATTCTAGACTTCATAAGTGAGAGGAGTAAGATCACTAACGTAGACAATGTAGTATGTCAAATATGAGGCCATGTAGAAGCTATCCCTAGATTCTTTGGCATGTTTTAGTTATGTCCTCAATGAATTAGAAATAATTTTAGCCTAGTCCATCCATTATTCTCCTTTCAAAATGATTTGTACATAATGATACATCCAATCCACAATGAGGAAAACACTAGCTAAACCATTAACTCAATGTAATAGCACTACAAGGTCATGAGTATGAGGCTTAAGATTATGTTTGGTGACTATCTTAGGTAACCTAGAACCTCCACCATAGTTAGTTTCAGTCCATTTCCTAGGTAGAATATTGTGGTATTGTCTTGGAGTTTCTCAATATTCAGTCAGGGATTGAATGGGAGTAAATGCGAAAAATGTATTTTTTGGTAGATGTAGCATAGAGGCAATGGTTTCTCTTGAAATTGGTAGCACTAGTTCCCCATCCTTGTTTATGTTGCTTTTGCTCCTTACATCATAATGATGAATGCAAATCTAAAGCAATTTGGGGCTCAAAAGGGCAAGGTTAAAAGTTGCAGTTTTGACTAGGCCACTAGTTAGAATTTGCATGCACCCATTTGATTCATCGACATGCTCAAGGAATTTTGTTTGCAATTTCTCCAATTTGACACCTTCTAGGTTGGTATTGTATATGACAGGCCTTCTGCATTCCAAACTTGAAATGTTTCCAAAGAAATGTAACATAGATTTCATCCTTAAACAAATAAAGCAAGCCTTAGAATTGATTTATCTTGGAAAACATAGATTGTAGAACAAAAAGAAGGATTTCTATGTTCTCACCTATGACATACTAAAAAAAATGGTTTTCCTTTCCTTTCTCCTTAATAGCTTCTTCTTCAAATTCTTAGTTTTTCACATAGTAAAAAAAAAGGGAAAGTTGAACTCATTTTAAAGTAAAGAGTACTTATGTGTGAAACAATAGCCTCATTATGAGGCATTCATGAAAAATAACTCATGGTAAAGTTTACATGTTGAAAAGTCTTTTGACATGACCCTCTTATTTAATAACTCCCTTTATGGTTGTATCAATAATGATTAGCTTCATAATGACATCCAATCTTTTTATTTGGTGAAAGAGTTTCCTCTTTTGATCATAATGATGATTCTTCACATCTAGGATTGAAGCACCCTTTTAATGATTACCCTCAGACATGGAAATTAATGTCTTGGGAAATGGTGACCCATTCATACAACATGATCTCATCTCACTGAATTTTTTTTATTGTAGAATGGCTTTGAACTACTTTGGATCAAGGTTCAAAGTGGTTCAAACTGATTCAAATGAAGAAACAATGATGGGGAGTGTGGGGGAAACTCTGTACAATTCTTCAAATAATTATGACTACATGGAATGATGAAAGAACTACATTGGCAATTGGATGGAAAAATTTAAAGAAATATTTTTAAATATGGCAACTCTTTGGATAACTAAGAATATTAAAAAAAAAAAAAAACTATCTTCTTGAACCATCGATAAATATATGATACCAAGTGTTCATTCTCATCTCTTGTACGGAAATAAGAAATATGGAAGAGAACTCAAAGGTTGCTTAATCAAAAGGATAATTTATAAAGTTATATATATATATACATACATATATATATATATATATATATATATATATATACATACATATATATACATACATACATACATATATATATGTATGTATATATATATATATATATGTATATATATATATATATGTATATATATGTATGTATATATATACATATATATATGTATGTATATATATATATATACATACATATATATATGTATATATATACATACATACATATACATATATATATATATATATACATACATATATATATGTATGTATGTATGTATATATATGTATGTATATATATATCTATGTATATATACATACATATATATGTATATATACATATGTATATATACATACATATATATATATATATGTATATATATACATATGTATATATGTATATGTATACATATGTATATATACATACATATATATATATGTATATATATACATATGTATATATGTATATATATACATATGTATATATGTATATGTATACATATGTATATATGTATATGTATACATATGTATATATGTATATGTATACATATGTATCTATGTATATCTATATATATATATGTATATACATATATGTATACATACATCTATATATATACATATATATATATATATAAATATATATAAATATAATTTCAAACGATGACATTGTATTATTATTATTTATCCAAGGTTGTACCTAGTAAGGTATGCATATCTAAATACATGTATTAATTGGAAGATCATTTTATCTTCATATCTTTTGAAGATATACTTATATTTAGGTATACATATTTTAATAGATATGAGCATATATAAAATAATACTATGGTGGCATCATACTTTTATACGTATGTACACACACATATATACATATTAATTGAAGTGATTATAATATCAATATAAATCATTATAGGTATGTATTTTGATTATGATAAAATGTTTAATGTTTTATTGATTGACCAACTAGCTATTGGATAGTGTTGTCCTTGATGTCACACAAAATGTCATATCAGTCTTTAATCTCAGTTAACCGAGTTTAGACAATGATAACCGAGCTCACTCAATCATCGAAGGAAAGATGTAAAAGTCAGTTTTCACCGAGCTCACTCGGTCATCAAAGGAAAGATGGAGAAGACAGTTTTCACCTAGCTCACTCGGTCATCAAAGGAAAGATGGAAAAGTCAGTTTTCACCGAGCTCACTCGGTCATCGAAGGAAAGATGGAGAAGTCAGTTTTCACCGAGCTCACTCGGTCATCGAAGAAAAGATAGAGAAGTCAGCTTTCATCGAGCTCACTCGGTCATCAAAGGAAAGATGGAGAAGTCATTTTTCACCGAGCTCACTCGGTCAGCAAAGTGGAGTCGGTTTCACCGAGCTCACTCGATCTTCACAGGGAACTCAGTGCTTATCGAGTTCACTCGACGACTGAAGGATTTCACAGAATTCTCTGTATTAACCGAGCTCAGTCGGTTAACATAGGAATTATTTTTGAATAGATTTTACCGTGCTAGGTCGGCCAGTAAAGGGATTTGTTAAATCTTACAATTCAGCCGACTGTTGGAATAATTGTTTTCCAAGTTATTTGAGCCGACTAAGATAATCTGTAAGGTATATATGAAAGATCAAGTTGTGAATTCATGAGATGTAAGAATTTGGATGCATAAGAGTGTGAATGTATGGATATGGAATGAGTGAATATTGAACATAAGAGCGAATGTTGAAGAAGTGTGATGAAGGATCAGATGCATTAAAGGAGCTGCAAAGTTGTATGTGATCAATAAGGATCTAGTCAAGCATAACAGAGATCTACAATCAGAAAAGATAAGTTGCACATTATATCAGGTCACTTCATTGTTGCTTTCTAACCATTGTAACAGTGAACTCAAAATCTCTTAACAGAGTGGGTTTAACAACCCTATTGTAAATCCTCTAACAAGGTGACAGTTCAGTTGAATTGTTCTAAAGACTTCTAGCAAGGCCACTCCTAATAGGGTGATTAAATCCTCTAACAGGGTCACACCTAACAGTGTGTTTTTGTAACCTTTAACAGGGTTGGCTCCTAACAGGGCTCACTTCAGAAGAGTGAAAAACAATAACTAGTTACATTGGTGGTTTTTCCCATATTCGGTTTCCATGTTAAATCTGCTGTCTCTAGTGTTAGAGTTTGCTGAATTGTTTTGATATTAGTTCTTAATGATTGTTATTATTTGCTGCAATATCAAGTTTCAGTAATCTGTAAAATAGATCAAAATTTTAGACATCTAAGGGACTGTGAAATGTTTTTGTAGTAACTGATTCACCCCCTCCCCCTCTTAGTTACTTCATTCTCATTTCCAACAATTGGTATCAGAGCTTTTAGTACTTGTAGGAGAAGATTTCAAGGATCTAAGCAAAAGATCAGGATGTCTTACAAAAGAGAAATTCCAAAACTTAATAGAGATAACTTCTTAGCATGGCAAGGACTAATGAAACTTCATTTGGCTACTATTGGTGATATTGGACTGAAATACCTTGAAGAAGAATATGAAGAACCTTATGGCACACTGTCAGTCAATGATATTGCTGAAAAGAAAACTCACAACAACATGATGATAGACATAGCATCTGCTCTTAGCTATGAAGAATTTGATGACATTAAGGACTGCAAAACCACCTTTGACATGTGGAACAAGCTAAAAGAAATCTATGGAGGGGATGACAATGTGAGAAGAGCAAAAGCAGAAAGTCTAAGAGGACAATTTGAAAAAATGAAGATGAGAGAGGATGAAAACATTGCAAAGTCTGTTGAAAGAGTTAAAGCAAGTGTAAGTGCAATCAGGGCAGCTCGTGGTGACATCAAAGGAGAAACAGTTGTAAGCAAAGTTCTTAGAACATTGCTTCCCGTTTATGCAATCAAAGTGTCTGCAATTCAGGAAAGAAGATGTGAAGCAAATCATCAGATAAATCTTGAGGCCATAGTTGGGAGATTAACTAAATTTGAACTAGATAACTTTGACAACTATGTTCCAACTTCCAAGAACATGGAATTGGCATTTGAGGCCAAACTTTCACTCAAGGAGCAAAGCAAAAAGAAACTTTAGTCAGAAAGTGAAGATGAATTAGATCTAACCTTAGACAGTGATCTTGAAGTAATTGAAGCTCTTCTAGCAAGAAAATACTCCAAAGGCAGAGGAAAATATAAAGGTAAAGTTCCTCTAATATGTTTTTCATGTGAAGAAATTGGTCATATTGTAGCTAGGTGCCTGAACAAGAAGAACAATGATGAAAAGAAGGATCATAAATGGAATGGCAAGAAAGATTTCAAATCATTCAAGAACAAAGGTAAGAAATCATGTTTCATGGCTGAAAATTTTGAAGATTCTGATAATAATGAGGATGAAATTGTTTATATTGTTGTTAAAGATGATTCTAACAATGATGAGGAAGATAAAATTGCTCTTATCTCTCATATAAATAAGAATGATACATGGATTATAGATAGTGGTTGCTCACATCATATGACTGGTGATAAAACTAAGTTTGATCAATTTAAAGATTATGATGGTGGCAGTGTAAGGTTTGGTAATAATGAACCTCATTTCATAAAAGGAAGAGGAAGAATCTATCTAACCAAAGAACTTGTTTGTAATAATGCCTATTGTGTTGAAGGTCTCAAACATAATTTGCTAAGTGTGGCACAGTTACTCAATATTGGATTTGTTGGTGTTTTATTTTGATGTTAACAGTACTAAAACTACTAGGCGACAAAAGGCTTAGTACCTAGATATCAGTACATACACAACCTAAAGAATAGCCAATTCTCATTATCACTTGCATATGCAAAGTATTAGGACCCAACTTCAGTAAAACCTTAGACGATTTTCTACTCTTTTGGCTCTGTAAAACCAGGGCGGGTGCACCCGGGGATGGTTCAAAGATGGAATAATTGTATGAGAATTATCCTTAGTTTCATTTTGATTCTCATCTCTAAATCCTTAAACATATAAGTAAATAACTGATAAACACATCCCTTATACAGATATGGCCAAGAAATCTTCTATAGCTCTGCAGATGTTTCCAACAACAATGGCTAAATGAAGCTAAAACAATCTAGGCAGGCAAGTGCTGGCCAACTTTGAAAATCTTACAGGAAAGATAAATGAAAATTGATTTTATGATGTATTTTGAAAAAGCTAGTTATAATATACTTCTCTTTTGGCTGAAATACTCTCGATCAGTGCCTAATCCATTGGGAATTCAGAGTCAAGTAAATTCTTAGATCTAATTTGTTGCCTTGCAACGAATTTTCATCAGCAATTCTTACCAGAATTTATCATTCAAGAATCCTTATTAACACCCAAGCAACCTCATCACATTTATCAAAGCCTTTACTTAATTCATTGAATTAACAGCAATAACAAATGGATGTACAGTCTTACTAAAATGCAATCAATTGCATAAGCTTTTACTCACACAACATCAAGGTAACTCAGTATTAAAAAGGAGACAAAATTCAGAGAAGAATAGATATGGGGACAGTTCATAACTTGTATTCATTTCCTTTGAAAATGATATATCCTTTACAAAAAACCCAGAAAAACCTTCAGAGAAGAAGCACAGTCCTTTTTACATTCATCCATCTCTCAGAGATTTTGACAGAAAAAGCATACTATAAATTTCTTTCCAAAAATGTTTGGACCAAAAAGGAACTAAGCACAACACTTAGTGAAAACCAAATTCAGACCCTCCTTTAGCCTTGGGATCTCACTTAAATAATGTGAGATGCAACAAGCTTCAGGCTACAGTAGGTGACAGGTGTCCTTCTTTTGAAAAACAAAAAACAAGAATAACAGAACGGTTGATTACAACAGCATTTCTTGGCGGGTCCCCTTCTGTTATGCTTCTTAGTTGTTATGATCTGCTCTCGCAATCATTCTTCATCTTCAGAGTACATACCCATAAGGTCTGCAAGTGATGTATCATCTTCTGTTACATGTAAAATCACTTTAACCTGGGGATTTTCTATGTCATCATTGCTGACTACAAGAGTAACAATTACTCTTACATCTTCCTCGTCATCTTCTCCTGACATCTGTTCACTAAACTGATCTTTCCATCTGTTGAAAGTATCATCATCTGGCCAATCAAAACTTAGGGTTTCTCTTTGTATCTTTATTAAAGAATTGACATTTTCTTCTAATTCCTCGAATTCTTTTCTTATATCAGCATAATACAGTTGTATTTTTACCAACTCTTCATTTGTCTTTGCCCAAAACCAATAGCCAGTTTCACTGATGATGTTTGTTATTCTGTTATCAAATAATTCATCCATTTCCTTTTTCCATTTGTCCTTTTCCTTTACTGTATCAACAAATTCTAAGGCACAAGGAAATAGGGTGAATTTCTTGGCAAGATATCTTGAAAAACAGAGTGTCAATTTCCTCTGTAAAGAATCTCTTTTATTTTCAAAATTATCTAATTGATTTAATAAATCAAAATTTTTTTCAACCTGATGGTAAGGCATTTGAACTGCAGAGATACAAACAATCGTGACATCATTATTCCTCTGTCTCCACTTCTGTGCAAAGGAGTCTAGTCTATTCTTTCCTTTATTTAACTCATCTATGAGGGTTACAATCCTAGTCAGCTGGTCATAAAAATCTGACCATTGTATTTTATCCCTCAAGTATGTCACACCCTGCTTCCATTTTTCTTCCTGCTGATTTCTAAATTCTATCTGCCACTCATCTAATTTGGTTTTTTCTGCTTCAAATTCCTCTGAAGTATAGAATTGGGGTCTTTCAGGGGTGTCAGGTATCTCAATAATAGGGGTTAATCCCACAGATGACTGTGGGGGATATGTAATTCTCAATGTACTGGATTCTCCCACTTTTCTCTTTCCAAGTACCTTTTCCAGTTGATATATCCTGTTTTCTAACTCAATTCTCCTCTTCACCTCTTGATTATATGCTTCCACCACTACTTCATATTTATTATGCATATCCATCATTTCCCTCTCTTCTCTTTCCGCAGTAGCTAGGGCAAATTTAGAATAATCCACATTCATGTGGGCTGCCTGTACATTTGAAGTGTCAGCAACTCTTCTTACAATGATACTCCCTGTCAATCCTGAGTCATCAGGCTGTGATGAAGTAACTCTGGATCCTCTTCTCAGGGACCACATAACAAGGGCAGCTTGATCATTGCTGAATGCTGTACCCAAGAATTCCTCTTTATTCGGATCCTGGAGTCCTAAATTATTTGAAATAGAATTAAAAACTAATGCGTCAGCAATGTCCCAATTGGGCAATAATAAAACATTAGCATTTTTTACCATCTGTCTTCCCTCATCAGGGGTTATATTTTGGAACTCTTGAACCATTTGTTCCTTTATTGTATTTTGAATGGAGGTCTCATCCATTTCTGGATGTTCTGTTCTCATATTATTGCACCTTTGCTCAAAAATGTGCATGTTTACTCTCCACGCAAACTGATGGAAAGCTCTAGATCTTACAAAATTGTTATCAGACAAAAAATGCTGACTGGCTTGTTCCAAAACAGGGTCCAATTCCCTTCCTCTGAAATCTGCTGTAGTTAATTCAAAACTTGGTACAGGGGTTTCCTGAGGGTTGCCTTCATCAATCTCTGCTTGTGTAACAAAAATTTCTCCTTGTGACCCCATTTGTTCAAATTGCTCACTGGTGAGTTGTTCTTCCTCCACTCTCATTGGGGTTTGAGAAGGTGAGCCACTTTCATCAGGGGATTCTTCCTCCCTTATTATTCTTCTTCTTTTGGGGGAAGGTTCAGGGGGTCTTTCTTCTAGGACAGTGCTGGTGGATCCAACAATCTGTTTTTCCTTATGCACAACGGGCACCTGCTGTCAGACAATAGTATACCCTGTTTTCTTCCGTACCACCAGTGGACCTACTCCAATATTGGGAGTGAAACCCAATTTTCTCATAATTTCTCTGGCTTTATCTGGAAAAGAATTAATAAAATGCTGTTTCTTCTCATTCATTACCTCCATTATCTCAGAGAAATTACTCATGAGCTTATGTACTTTATCTGCATTGTTTGCAGCATTACTAAGAGGACTGAAATTTTTATCAAAACAATTAATGAATTCCAAAACTTTTGAATAGACTCTCCATTTTTCTTTCTTTATTTCTTGCTCATGGAGAGAATATTCATTTCTTATTATATCTTCTGGAAAATAGAATTCATGCTGGACTGGACGCAGCTTGATTCTCAATCTAAGGGCAGAGTTAAAGAAACCTTCTGCATCACAAAAACGAGAGTGAGACACTGCCATTTTGTATTGATCCAAAAATTTATGGAGAAAGGCCCACCCTTCTTTAGTTATCACAAATTGGTGGGCTATAGTACAAGTAGGAAAAATTGATCCTGTCCCCCTTTTGTGCAAAAAGGCCTCCTCCACTCCTCCTAACTACCACAAAAATTCAGCTATCCCTACCTTCAAGGGTACCTGATAGGGTAACACATGGGGTGTTCCTTTGAAACCATAGACCCTGATGACCGTTGAGACTGAATATGGGATAATATCTCCCCAATTATGTGAAACCTTCAGATTGTGGGTTTTGTCCATAGGCCTGATAAGGTGCATTAATGCTTTAGGGATTCTGGGATTGTCACTCAATAAGAGGCACCTTAGTTTGGAGGCAAAGTGCCTATCAAATCTAACGAAGCTAGCATTTTTTGCTTCCCAGGTCATGTCTGCACTCCATAATTGGACTGGTAGTGCTTCCCCTTCTTGTTCTCTATTTAAAACCATTTCTTTACCAAAATAAGTGCCCCCTTTAAAAAGAAACATATGCATCAGTAAGGAATACTGACCCCAAACCTTTTCCACCTTGCCCTGTGCAATCCCCACCAATCCATGATGGATCTCATTTGCCAAGTAAGATGCAAAATCAAAAATTATTTCCACACCAAAAGAAGAGATTTGGGTGATCATATACATGAAGCTCACCGGAATAAAATCTTCTTCGCCCTCTCCGAAGACTCTGCACAGGGTCCTATATATCTCCACTGCCCTGGCATTAAAACATGATTTCTTGAAGGGCTCTTTAGAAGATGATGTTATGGTTGGGAGGCCTCCAATTCGGCCTATGTGGGCTTTCAGTGCACCCTGTCTAACTACATCCCTCTTGGATATATATTCCTTTTCTAAATCTATCAGATTAATGGGCACATGATACATGGTGAGGGGTCCCAGACTGAATACCTTCCTAATCTCCTCGGGACTGATGGTAACTAAAGCCTCACCATCTACTCTCCTCACTACCTTAGTGGCTTGGTCATAGTTTTTTGCTATGGCTTCAAGCAAGTCAAAATCCATAAACACGCTGGGAACAACAAGCTTCCCAAGATCAAAATTCCAAATGTTGGCATGAGGGGCATATAACTTTCTCTCTGCAAACCATTTCTTGAATAAACTCAAACCAGTCTGAGCAGTTTGAGCATCCCGAACCCAATTACCCTTATCATACAATCCATCAGCTACCCTAAGCCTAGGATTGAGTGAGGTCAACCTCTTGACTTGCACCGTTTCTACAGTGGACTCAGGAAGTAACTCAAGTAAATCGTCATGCACATTTCTATCCAGGTAGTTTACTGCTCCTGTAAATCCCTTCTTAGGAGGCATTTTGAGCTATCCTCTTTAAAACTTAAAAGCTCACAAAGATGATGGCAGTTTTACTTACTTGTATTCTGTCTCAATTTTCCTTTGAATTCCTGCAAAATTTCAGCGAACAGATAACTTGACAATTTCTTATCAACCTTGGCACGCTTTTCTTTCAGTAATAGCTTCTGCACAGGAATGGCTTCAAATCTTTTCTCGCGTGAAATGAAACTGATGCAATCTCTCTGTATTATACTCTGTTTTTTCTCACGGACGAAGCTTTCTTGTCTAATTAATACAGAGAGTGGCACTACATTTTTAATTTAAAACTGCGCCGTTGATCTTCAAAGATCCTACGATCATGCGGTACAAAGAGAACAACTAGGAGTTACACTTGCCATGTCAGTCATATTACCCAATGAGAGCTTGCCATGTACATAATTCTTTCTTTTGATGGCGCTTACCTTTAAACCCACTGACGATAGAGAACACGTGTCAGCATGTCGCTACTTCGTTATGCATAAAGAACAAGCACCTTTCCATAACGAGGCGGCGATAACCGTTGATCGGATCAAGAAATGATCGAAAGATACGCTACAGGGCTTCTTAAGAAAGAAGGCGGTGGGCCCATCTCGCTATGTCGCTATAATTATCTTCCTTGCAACTCTTCATAACGAGATAACGAGCTCCGTTGATTCACTTCAAACTGACATTCCAGATTTCTTGTACATTTAGTCAGGTAAGCATTAATGAGAATCGGATCTCTGCACAGCTAGCACATGTCAAATTTTATCAGTCACCTGTCATTACACGTCATCATAGATCTTGCCGATCTTTTACCACTTTACGGGCCCTCGCTAACTCGCTAACGGTGAAGAACCTCAATTTTCCGATAGCGAGGTAGCGAGCTTCGGCACTTTAAAGGATTCCGTGCTGGAAAAAACAAGGGGGTACCCGGTAATGACTTCTGTTTAATTAAAACTGATTCTGACAACAGTTTTTACGACAGGTCATGCCACCTGGTGTAATTATGACACAAGCAAGATGCAATGTCATCATTTTAAGATTTTCACGTGGCTTCGCTACTTCGCTAACGGTGAAGTGCCTGAATTTTCCAATAGCGAGGTGGCGGTACTTCCGAAAAAATATCAACATTTCGGCTCTGATGTCAGATATTCTAGTGGGTCCTTTTCCCCCTTTTTACGGTGAATTGCTAAGTGTACCTGCACAATAAAGCAATTAAATAGAAAATCTTCGATCGCCGCACGTTCACTTCATGGTCCCACCACTTTAAAAAAAACTCGGCACTCGCTATCTCGCTATACTTAATGAGCATGCAACTTTCAATAGCGAGATAACGCCAGCGGTAGATCTAATCAAATCTGACGGTTGGGACAAACAGTAAGAAAGGTAACCCGGGAGAGAGGAAAAGGAATACGGAAGCATATTCGCTTCTTTTGAATTTTGAAAATTTTCGCGCCCGACCTTTCATAAATAGAGATGAATGTAAGGCTTACAAGGCGGATATTTCTCACAGATGGTTTATCCAAAACTTTATACTTCATTTAGACATAGATCACCTGACCTTTCTATGGTTTAACTGAAAAATTTTTACTACAGAAAAAGTCAGACCAACAGTGGCTCTGTCTGGGGATGATAGACTACTTGAGTCTATGCAAGGATTCAGAATCTATGGGAGAGCAGACCACACATCCGGGAAATGAAAACTTCTTCAGAGAGCACTGAGCAACACACAAAAACAAAACTCAGACTGTACAAGGATTTACAGAAAATAGGACGCTGGGAAAACCTAAAACTAATGTTCATGGAAGAAACTAAGTATTTTTTCAAGAAAAATACCTCTTCAAGAACTGTCCATGAACTGGCAATTCAAGAATATTATCAAATACATCTTTGATTATGTAGGAATGTTCACCCCAAGTATTCTCAATGAGATATGGGCCTAACCAAATGGGGTCAAATTTGCCATGTTTTCCTTTATCTTCAATTCTGGCGTTCCACATTAAGACTAGGTCTCCATTTTCAAATTTCTTGTTTACAGTTCTTTTATCATAGAGTGTTTTGACTTGTAACTGCAATTTTTGATTTCTCAGAGATGCTTCTCTTCTGGCTTCGGTCAATCCTACCAGTTCATTCATTCTTTCTTTCATTTCATCAGTAGTATCTTCATCATATGACTGGATGTAATTGTATAATCCCATCAAATTGTTCTGGGGCATTCTAGCTTGAATTCCATACACTAAATCAAATGGAGCCACCCCAATTGCCTTCTTTACAGTTACTCTGTCGGCCCATATTGCCAACTGTAACTTGGAATCCCATGCCCTTTTATTATCGTCCAAGGTTCTCTTAATGATTTTCAACAAGCTTTTATTTGTGGACTCAGCTTGTCCATTCCCTTGTGGGTGATATGGGGCAGACGTTGTTCTTGTCATTCCATATTTATCACAAAAATTTATGAATTCCTCAGACCTAAAACACATAGCATTATCTGTGACAACTTTCTGTGGACATCCAAATCTGGAAATGATATTATTCAATAAGAAATTATTTACTACTTTACTCGTTGCATTTCTGGTAGGGATAGCCTCTACCCATTTTGTAAAATAGTCAGTAGCAACCAGAATCCAGGAATAGCCAGTACTGGACTTGGGAAAAATTTCTCCTATGAAGTCCAGACCCCATTGTTGAAAAGGTGCTTTAATTTCAACTGGCTTCAGTGGAGTATTTCCTGAGAATTTCAGCTTCCCAGCAAATCTTTGACAAGGATCACATTTTTTAACCATAATTTGAGCATCTTTGAACAAAGTGGGCCACCAGAAACTAGCTCTCATTATCTTATGCACAGTAGTTTTGGCCATGTAATGTCCTCCACATACTCCAGCATGCATTTCTTTCAAAATCTCATTTGCCCTTTCTCTGTCAACACATTTCAATAGAACTCCTTCAAAATTTCTCCACCATAAGTTATTTTGAACAATTACATACCTGATGGCTTGCAATTTAATATTCCTTTTTTCATTATCAGGCAGATGGGGAGGAACTTCCATGTGTTGCAAATAATGTATAACATTAATGTACCAGTCACACTGGTCCATGTCGCATAAATCAGTTCTGAAATCATCATTTACTAGGTTTATCTGATTAGCTTCCAGGTTAGTTTCGGCCATAAGTTTGGCCAAACCTTGACCTCTGACTAACTTAGTTATCTGCATATCAATGTTAAATTCTTGGATTCTATTGATCCATCTGCATCTCCTTCCTGACACTTCCCGCTGAGAGAAAATATCTTTAACTGCAGCACTAGGTACAAAGGCAATAATAGTAGCACCTACCAAATAACTTCTGAATGCTTTTACAGCCTTTACCAAAGCATATGCTTGTTTTTCATTTATTTCATACTTTAGTTCAGCATGCTGCAGGGATTTGCTAAAAAAGGCAATAGGCTGTTCATACCCTTCTTGGTTTTTCTGTAATAAAACTACAGCCATAGTATGGAATGATGCAAATGAAAAGATATGCATGGGTTTTGTATAATCTGGGGTCCTCAACACTGGAGCATTTTTTATCGCAGTCTTTATATCCTGAAATGCCTGTGAAGGTTCACCATTCCAATCTATAACAGCTCCTTTCTTGAGCATTTTTGAAATGGGTCTACTGATTTCAGCGAAATTTGTAACAAACCTCCTCAGAAAATTAACCTGGCCAAAAAAGGACTGTATACCTTTCACGTTTTTAGGTTTAGGGACTTTATCAATAGCCATTACCCTTTCTGGGTCTATTTTTACCCCATCCTTGGACACTATGTGTCCTAATAACTTTCCTTCTGTGACCCCAAATGAGCATTTCTTTGGGTTTAGGGATACCCCATATTCCAGGGCTTTTATAAAAAAATTTTCCAAGTGTTTGCAGTGATCTTCAGCTTTATTAGAATATGCTGTAAGATCATCCTGGTACACAACCATAAATTTGTCAATATATTCATGAAATGCTACATCCATGGCTCTTTGGAAAGTAGCTCCTGCATTAATCAAGCCAAAAGGCATCCTCACATACACATACGTTCCCCAAGGGGTTGTGAAAGCTGTTTTGAACTGTTCACTTTCTTTTACCAGAACTTGATTATATCCAGAAAAGCCATCCATCATTGACATTAATTTAGAGCCGGTCACTTGTTGCAACATAGCTTCCATATTAGGTAAGCCATAATTATCTTTTAGAGATGCAATGTTTAGATTTCTAAAATCCACACAAAGCCTAATATCTCCATTCTTTTTTCTTACAGGAACAAGGTTTGAAACCCAAGTGGAATGCCTAATTGGTTTGATTATTCCACCATCTCTCAGCTTTGTCAGTTCTTCCTGCATTTTTGGGGCAAGGGTAGGATTGATTGGCCTTTGTTTTGGCCTAAAGGGTTTTACATTTTCTTTCAAGGGTATGACATGCTGGAAAAGGTCCTCCCTATAAGCTTTAAGGTCATCATATGACCAAGCAAAAACATGTCTGTACTTTCTAAGTAGGTCAATCAATGCTTTTCTGATTTGAACTGGCAGATCTTGGCCGATGTAAACCTTTTTAGGGATTTCATTTGTTCCCAAATTCACTTCTTCTAGCTCCTGCGGTTTGGGGTCCTTTATTTCCGATCTCACTCTGTCTTGGTTATCAAAAATGTTCTCCAAGACTACCAACCCCTTAGGCATCTTATTTGTTTTTAATTGCATGATTTCTTGACAAAAAATGGTTTCCTTCCCATTTATGGTTTCAATCAGTCCATTGCAGTCCATCTCCTGCCCATGGTATCTGTCTTCATTTAGCAAAAAATTTGTGATATCTTTGTCATCTTCAAACACCTGCCAATTGTCAATGTTGTCAGGTATAGAAGGTCTGTTTTGAATCTCAATCTGGGAGATTCCTGCAAATGATATTTCTTTTGGTTTGATAGCTACATTGGCCAGAAGATCAGCCATTTTATTCTGGGTTCTATCTCTCCATGAGATCCCAAATGCATCAAAGAGTTCTATTTGATCCCAGATCTCGTTTCTATATTGTTTTAATCTCCTATTTCTTGAGGAGTATGTTCCTTTAATCTGAGAGATGATCAATTCAGAATCCCCTATGACATACAATTTCTTAATTTTGTGATGTGTGGCCACTTTGAGACCTAGCAACAATGCTTCATATTCATCAATGTTATTTGTGCAAGCAAACTTCAAGGTGAATGAATACCTGAAGGTGTTATTTTCAGGGGATACAAAGACTACACCTGCCCCTGCACCTTCTTTAGAACTAGCCCCATCAAAAAACATTGTCCACAGTTTTGGTGAATTCATGCAACATTCAACCTCATTTTCAATGATATCAGGTAAGTTTTCCACTTCCTGAATAATCAATTCAGCCCTGAAAGCATTGATCCCCGTGTCTAGGAAATAGGTGGTATCTTTGTCAATGTCTTCACCTAAGATGTGGTTAACCCTTGGTTCCCTATTTACCCTGACAGCTTTGTCTCCTATATGGAAAGTGGCATAAGTGAGGTCACACTGTAGGCTTCCCCCCATGGCAGCACTCCATTTTCTGGAAAGTAGCATCCCGTAATGTGGGGGTATATCCACTACAAGGACAGACATGGTTAATTCCACCTCAGGAAATGCAGCCAGTTTAAATGGTAAGGCATTTATAGTACCTATTACTGGAACCTCTCTAGCATCCATCCCTCGGCATCTACCTTGCTTAGTATCCACCTTCAATCCTAGGGCTTCCATTACTTTAAAAGGCATTATAGTGTTGGAAGCTCCAGAATCTATCATACAATTTTTCAAGGTTTTCCCTTTTATGATTAAACTAAGGAAAAAAGGATCAATATCTTGTATGAACGCAACTGATGAATCATCTAAGAACATCTGAGGAATCTGGGATATAATACCATTGTCCTCTATTATTAATGGGGTCTGTTGGGCTACAGCTTGATTATCAATACTATTGTTGTTTGCTATTCCACCCAACCATGACAAAGCCTTATTTTTATGCTCTTCAATTCTAAAGAGCTTAGACAAGGGTACTTTCACAGTAATTTGAGATAACATGGCAATCATATCAACAGGTTCAACTACAGTAGGTTTTACAATAGTACCTGGGATCGGAGTCTTTTGAGTAGTGGGCACCACTTTTAGCTTGACAACATCCGGTTCTGATTTCTCTGGTTGCACTACGGTCTTTGTTGCTTCAACTTTCTGAAATTGAACCTTCTTTTTTGGTTCCCATTTCTGACCCTTGTTCTCCTTTATCTTAGACACATCTATACTGACTTTCTTGTGTTGATCATCTGTCTTATGAGTGGTGTCTTTGATGAACATACTAGATGGCCTTCCTGCCTGATTACTTATTGCTCTGTTTCTCAAATTGTAATTACTGTGGACTTGTGAAATCATTTCGGCTGTAATTCTATCAATTTCCTCCTTGGAGGGGATTCTTAGGTTTGTGAAACCTACTTCAGAAAATGTATTGCATACCTTATCTGTATCATTCTTCTCATCATCTGAAAATATTTGCTGATGATGTAACTGGTAGGCAATTCTCTGGCTGGTAACATCGTTCTCAGGTTCTTCTGAATCAGAATCTATCAAATCATCAGATGTGTTCGCCATATTGCAACTTATATCATCATGGTTCTTTTCTTCTGTTTCTTCTTTTGCTTGCACTTCTTGAGCTTGGGCGAATGATTGGGCAACAGCACAATAGTCAGCAGAATGAGGTGATTGGCATATAATGCACCAAGGTACATCATCATTCATATTTACAGTGTTCCTTTGCAGGGGGTCTGGGGTACCCTTATCCTTCATATTTTGGATCTGGTTAGGAACTGGTTTACCATCTTTCCATTGGGTGGTGTAAGGGTAATTCTGCATCCTAGGCTGTCTATTGAAATTGCTGTTATTCATAGGGGTTCTCTCAGTAACACTTGTCTTATTGAAATTAGTGGGACTCATTTTCTTAAGCATTTCTAAAACATGGCCTATAGTAGGTTCTTCAGGCCTTTTTCCTATGGGAGTTTTGTCACCTTCCCTTTTATTATTGTTCTTAGGGTTGAAAAGCTTAGGATCATCCCTCCTTCCTAATTTGCCAGAGGCCTTTCTATTATTTTCTATATTCACTACAACTCTATAGGCATCTCTCAGAGTTTTAGGATCCTTATCTCTCAGTTGGTAGGCCATCTTGCTATCAAAGGCATTGAAGTAGGTTGTAAGACAGACGTCTTCATTTAACCGCATAAATTGAAATAGTTTGTACATTCCTTTCTGAAATCTCACATTGAAATCAAATGTGGATTCATTTGGATTCTTCTTGATATTGTTGAACTCATTCAACATGAATCCTGCATTGGTATTGTCCCCATATTGTTCCTTGAACAACTTCTCCAAATCGCTCCATGAAGTAATACTATCATCAGGCAACCTCCTGAACCAATCCCTTGCATCCTCTGTGAGTGAATGCACAAATAATTTCATCACCATGTCCTCATGTTCAACTTCATAATCATTGAGCATGTCAATGAAAATTCTCAAATGTTCTTCACCAGTGACAGCATTATTTCCAAAAAACTTCACCACTTTATCCCTTAAATCAAAAGATATGGGATGGGGGGCACCAGGAATACCGGCAAATGATATTTGTCTATATTTTTCGAGGTATATAGGTTTCTTCTGGAAACCGGGAGCGTTAGAGGTACTAGCTGCATTAGCTTGAGTTAGGAGAGCAGCTTGGGATAGCTGTGGTGGGACAAACGGGACTTGAGTGCCAATATTGGAAGATGAGGTAGGAGCAGGTTGGGGTGCTTTCTGAGTCGGGATTATGGGAACATTAACTGGTGCAGGATTTGTAGGTGGGATAGACAAACTAGGCCATGAATTTAATGCAGAATTAGACTTTATGAATTGGATTTTCCTTCTGGTCTCTGCGGCCTGAGCTTCATTTTCAACCTTCTCAAGTTCTTTTGCAAGGTCTTCCTTCTCCTTTCGAGCCTTCTCTAGTTCTAGGTCTAATTTTGATACAGAGGGTTGTATAGATTTGCTCGGTATAGCTTGAGGCTCATTTATTTGGATTCCTACAGCCTTGCCTTTTCCTTTATCTGGAACTGTTCCAGTGGGCTCTATTGGATTAACTTGAATGGGTTTATAAGCTTGAACTTGAGCAATAATTGGTTCTTGTCTTTGATTTAGGAGTTTTTCCTGTTGTTGAACTTTAGCTCTTAGATTATCAATATTTCCAAAGACGTCCTGATGGAGAGTGGGGATATTCTCTTCTAGTTTTTTATTTTGCTCTTTCAAAGCAGCCATCCTTCTTAGCAGAGTATCTCTTTCTATTATTGCATCCAAAGTGGCTCGCTCCCTTTCTTTTTCAAGACGGATGCGCTTAGCTTCTTCCTCAGCAATCCATTTCTTCAAAAATCCTATTTCAGATTGCACTTCTTTAGAATCAGCAGAGGTTGCCTTAGAATCAGCAGGATCATCTAGATCTATAAGGTTCGGTTCCATATATGGGGCTACTCTGGGATTAAAAAGGTTATCAGATGAACTTCTGAATCCTAGCCTACAATTTATATCTGCTACAGGCCCTGGTCTGGGTGAAGCAATTCCCATAGTAGATACATCTTTATCTTGAAAAACTCTCTGATCTGGTAATGGGGTACTGAAAATACCTCCTAAAAGTCTTGTATTTTCGGATTCAGAACTAAGCGAAGATGATTCTCTTGCTATTATCGGTTGATAATGGGAATTTACAGAGGCATTACCTCTAGGCTTCCAAGTAGGATTTGGATCTATTCTTTTCTTATTTTGGTTCTTCCTACCACCTTGGGGTAAATCAGTATACATTGATACATCGGGATTGGCTCTCATGTAAGCCCTTGTGTTTTTTCTCTTGTCAGCCATATTTTTCTTTTGTTACAATAAGCACTAGCTTCAAAACCTTGACTGAGTCGCCACCCTTTTTCGGGAAAATACAATAACACTCCTTACTGACAGAAAGAAAACAATACACGAGCAGGAACAAAAATACGGCACAAAGAGATCAATCACTGATGTTGTAAGACTACAACTCTTGCTTGTTAGATAAGACACTCGGATAAGCTGGATGTGTAAGTGTGTAGCAATGGTACTTGGGTTTATATCTTCATATTTTCTCAAGTTTTGACACTATGAATTTCCCCAGCAGAGTCGCCATTTTGTTGGTGTTTTATTTTGATGTTAACAGTACTAAAACTACTAGGCGACAAAAGGCTTAGTACCTAGATATCAGTACATACACAACCTAAAGAATAGCCAATTCTCATTATCACTTGCATATGCAAAGTATTAGGACCCAACTTCAGTAAAACCTTAGACGATTTTCTACTCTTTTGGCTCTGTAAAACCAGGGCGGGTGCACCCGGGGATGGTTCAAAGATGGAATAATTGTATGAGAATTATCCTTAGTTTCATTTTGATTCTCATCTCTAAATCCTTAAACATATAAGTAAATAACTGATAAGCACATCCCTTATACAGATATGGCCAAGAAATCTTCTATAGCTCTGCAGATGTTTCCAACAACAATGGCTAAATGAAGCTAAAACAATCTAGGCAGGCAAGTGCTGGCCAACTTTGAAAATCTTACAGGAAAGATAAATGAAAATTGATTTTATGATGTATTTTGAAAAAGCTAGTTATAATATACTTCTCTTTTGGCTGAAATACTCTCGATCAGTGCCTAATCCATTGGGAATTCAGAGTCAAGTAAATTCTTAGATCTAATTTGTTGCCTTGCAATGAATTTTCATCAGCAATTCTTACCAGAATTTATCATTCAAGAATCCTTATTAACACCCAAGCAACCTCATCACATTTATCAAAGCCTTTACTTAATTCATTGAATTAACAGCAATAACAAATGGATGTACAGTCTTACTAAAATGCAATCAATTGCATAAGCTTTTACTCACACAACATCAAGGTAACTCAGTATTAAAAAGGAGACAAAATTCAGAGAAGAACAGATATGGGGACAGTTCATAACTTGTATTCATTTCCTTTGAAAATGATATATCCTTTACAAAAAACCCAGAAAAACCTTCAGAGAAGAAGCACAGTCCTTTTTACATTCATCCATCTCTCAGAGATTTTGACAGAAAAAGCATACTATAAATTTCTTTCCAAAAATGTTTGGACCAAAAAGGAACTAAGCACAACACTTAGTGAAAACCAAATTCGGACCCTCCTTTAGCCTTGGGATCTCACTTAAATAATGTGAGATGCAACAAGCTTCAGGCTACAGTAGGTGACAGGTGTCCTTCTTTTGAAAAACAAAAAACAAGAATAACAGAACGGTTGATTACAACAGCATTTCTTGGCGGGTCCCCTTCTGTTATGCTTCTTAGTTGTTATGATCTGCTCTCGCAATCATTCTTCATCTTCAGAGTACATACCCATAAGGTCTGCAAGTGATGTATCATCTTCTGTTACATGTAAAATCACTTTAACCTGGGGATTTTCTATGTCATCATTGCTGACTACAAGAGTAACAATTACTCTTACATCTTCCTCGTCATCTTCTCCTGACATCTGTTCACTAAACTGATCTTTCCATCTGTTGAAAGTATCATCATCTGGCCAATCAAAACTTAGGGTTTCTCTTTGTATCTTTATTAAAGAATTGCCATTTTCTTCTAATTCCTCGAATTCTTTTCTTATATCAGCATAATACAGTTGTATTTTTACCAGCTCTTCATTTGTCTTTGCCCAAAACCAATAGCCAGTTTCACTGATGATGTTTGTTATTCTGTTATCAAATAATTCATCCATTTCCTTTTTCCATTTGTCCTTTTCCTTTACTGTATCAACAGATTCTAAGGCACAAGGAAATAGGGTGAATTTCTTGGCAAGATATCTTGAAAAATAGAGTGTCAATTTCCTCTGTAAAGAATCTCTTTTATTTTCAAAATTATCTAATTGATTTAATAAATCAAAAAAAATTTCAACCTGATGGTAAGGCATTTGAACTGCAGAGATACAAACAATCGTGACATCATTATTCCTCTGTCTCCACTTCTGTGCAAGGGAGTCTAGTCTATTCTTTCCTTTATTTAACTCATCTATGAGGGTTACAATCCTGGTCAGCTGGTCATAAAAATCTGACCATTGTATTTTATCCCTCAAGTATGTCACACCCTGCTTCCATTTTTCTTCCTGCTGATTTCTAAATTCTATCTGCCACTCATGTAATTTGGTTTTTTCTGCTTCAAATTCCTCTGCAGTATAGAATTGGGGTCTTTCAGGGGTGTCAGGTATCTCAATAATAGGGGTTAATCCCACAGATGACTGTGGGGGATATGCAATTCTCAATGTACTGGATTCTCCCACTTTTCTCTTTCCAAGTACCTTTTCCAGTTGATATATCCTGTTTTCTAACTCAATTCTCCTCTTCACCTCTTGATTATATGCTTCCACCACTACTTCATATTTATTATGCATATGCATCATTTCCCTCTCTTCTCTTTCCACAGTAGCCAGGGCAAATTTAGAATAATCCACATTCATGTGGGCTGCCTGTACATTTGAAGTGTCAGCAACTCTTCTTACAATGATACTCCCTGTCAATCCTGAGTCATTAGGCTATGATGAAGTAACTCTGGATCCTCTTCTCAGGGACCACATAACAAGGGCAGCTTGATCATTGCTGAATGCTGTACCCAAGAATTCCTCTTTATTCGGATCCTGGAGTCCTAAATTATTTGAAACAGAATTAAAAACTAATGCGTCAGCAATGTCCCAATTGGGCAATAATAAAACATTAGCATTTTTTACCATCTGTCTTCCCTCATCAGGGGTTATATTTTGGAACTCTTGAACCATTTGTTCCTTTATTGTATTTTGAATGGAGGTCTCATCCATTTCTGGATGTTCTGTTCTCATATTATTGCACCTTTGCTCAAAAATGTGCATGTTTACTCTCCACGCAAACTGATGGAAAGCTCTAGATCTTACAAAATTGTTATCAGAAAAAAAATGCTGACTGGCTTGTTCCAAAATAGGGTCCAATTCCCTTCCTCTGAAATCTGCTGTAGTTAATTCAAAACTTGGTACAGGGGTTTCCTGAGGGTTGCCTTCATCAATCTCTGCTTGTGTAACAAAAATTTCTCCTTGTGACCCCATTTGTTCAAATTGCTCATTGGTGAGTTGTTCTTCCTCCACTCTCATTGGGGTTTGAGAAGGTGAGCCACTTTCATCAGGGGATTCTTCCTCCCTTATTATTCTTCTTCTTTTGGGGGAAGGTTCAGGGGGTCTTTCTTCTAGGACAGTGCTGGTGGATCCAACAATCTATTTTTCCTTATGCACAACGGGCACCTGCTGTCGGACAATAGTATACCCTGTTTTCTTCCGTACCACCAGTGGACCTACTCCAATATTGGGAGTGAAACCCAATTTTCTCATAATTTCTCTGGCTTTATCTGGAAAAGAATTAATAAAATGCTGTTTCTTCTCATTCATTACCTCCATTATCTCAGAGAAATTACTCATGAGCTTATGTACTTTATCTGCATTGTTTGCAGCATTACTAAGAGGACTAAAATTTTTATCAAAACAATTAATGAATTCCAAAACTTTTGAATAGACTCTCCATTTTTCTTTCTTTATTTCTTGCTCATGGAGAGAATATTCATTTCTTATTATATCTTTTGGAAAATAGAATTCATGCTGGACTGGACGCAGCTTGATTCTCAATCTAAGGGCAGAGTTAAAGAAACCTTCTGCATCACAAAAACGAGAGTGAGACACTGCCATTTTGTATTGATCCAAAAATTTATGGAGAAAGGCCCACCCTTCTTTAGTTATCACAAATTGGTGGGCTATAGTACAAGTAGGAAAAATTGATCCTGTCCCCCTTTTGTGCAAAAAGGCCTCCTCCACTCCTCCTAACTGCCACAAAAATTCAGCTATCCCTACCTTCAAGGGTACCTGATAGGGTAACACATGGGGTGTTCCTTTGAAACCATAGACCCTGATGACCGTTGAGACTGAATATGGGATAATATCTCCCCAATTATGTGAAACCTTCAGATTGTGGGTTTTGTCCATAGGCCTGATAAGGTGCATTAATGCTTTAGGGATTCTGGGATTGTCACTCAATAAGAGGCACCTTAGTTTGGAGGCAAAGTGCCTATCAAATCTAACGAAGCTAGCATTTTCTACTTCCCAGGTCATGTCTGCACTCCATAATTGGACTGGTAGTGCTTCCCCTTCTTGTTCTCTATTTAAAACCATTTCTTTACCAAAATAAGTGGCCCCTTTAAAAAGAAACATATGCATCAGTAAGGAATACTGACCCCAAACCTTTTCCACCTTGCCTTGTGCAATCCCCACCAATCCATGATGGATCTCATTTGCCAAGTAAGATGCAAAATCAAAAATTATTTCCACACCAAAAGAAGAGATTTGGGTGATCATATACATGAAGCTCACCGGAATAAAATCTTCTTCGCCCTCTCCGAAGACTCTGAACAGGGTCCTATATATCTCCACTGCCCTGGCATTAAAACATGATTTCTTGAAGGGCTCTTTAGAAGATGATGTTATGGTTGGGAGGCCTCCAATTCGGCCTATGTGGGCTTTCAGTGCACCCTGTCTAACTACATCCCTCTTGGATATATATTCCTTTTCTAAATCTATCAGATTAATGGGCACATGATACATGGTGAGGGGTCCCAGACTGAATACCTTCCTAATCTCCTTGGGACTGATGGTAACTAAAGCCTCACCATCTACTCTCCTCACTACCTTAGTGGCTTGGTCATAGTTTTTTGCTATGGCTTCAAGCAAGTCAAAATCCATAAACACGCTGGGAACAACAAGCTTCCAAAGATCAAAATTCCAAATGTTGTCATGAGGGGCATATAACTTTCTCTCTGCAAACCATTTCTTGAATAAACTCAAACCAGTCTGAGCAGTTTGAGCATCCCGGACCCAATTACCCTTATCATACAATCCATCAGCTACCCTAAGCCTAGGATTGAGTGAGGTCAACCTCTTGACTTGCACCGTTTCTACAGTGGACTCAGGAAGTAACTCAAGTAAATCGTCATGCACATTTCTATCCAGGTAGTTTACTGCTCCTGTAAATCCCTTCTTAGGAGGCATCTTGAGCTATCCTCTTTAAAACTTAAAAGCTCACAAAGATGATGGCAGTTTTACTTACTTGAATTCTGTCTCAATTTTCCTTTGAATTCCTGCAAAATTTCAGCGAACAGATAACTTGACAATTTCTTATCAACCTTGGCACGCTTTTCTTTTAGTAATAGCTTCTGCACAGGAATGGCTTCAAATCTTTTCTCGCGTTAAATGAAACTGATGCAATCTCTCTGTATTATACTCTGTTTTTTCTCACGGACGAAGCTTTCTTGTCTAATTAATACAGAGAGTGGCACTACATTTTTAATTTAAAACTGCGCCGTTGATCTTCAAAGATCCTACGATCATGCGGTACAAAGAGAACAACTAGGAGTTACACTTGCCATGTCAGTCATATTACCCAATGAGAGCTTGCCATGTACATAATTCTTTCTTTTGATGGCGCTTACCTTTAAACCCACTGACGATGGAGAACACGTGTCAGCATGTCGCTACTTCGTTATGCATAAAGAACAAGCACCTTTCCATAACGAGGCGGCGACAACCGTTGATCGGATCAAGAAATGATCGAAAGATACGCTACAGGGTTTCTTAAGAAAGAAGGCGGTGGGCCCATCTCGCTATGTCGCTATAATTATCTTCCTTGCAACTCTTCATAACGAGATAACTAGCTCCGTTGATTCACTTCAAACTGACGTTCCAGATTTCTTGTACATTTAGTCAGGTAAGCATTAATGAGAATCGGATCTCTGCACAGCTAGCACATGTCAAATTTTATCAGTCACCTGTCATTACACGTCATCATAGATCTTGCCGATCTTTTACCACTTTACGGGCCCTCGCTAACTCGCTAACGGTGAAGAACCTCAATTTTCCGATAGCGAGGTAGCGAGCTTCGGCACTTTAAAGGATTCCGTGCCGGAAAAAACAAGGGGGTACCCGGTAATGACTTCTGTTTAATTAAAACTGATTCTGACAACAGTATTTACGACAGGTCATGCCACCTGGTGTAATTATGACACAAGCAAGATGCAATGTCATCATTTTAAGATTTTCACGTGGCCTCGCTACTTCGCTAACGGTGAAGTGCCTGAATTTTCCGATAGCGAGGTGGCGGTACTTTCGGAAAAATATCAACATTCCGACTCTGATGTCAGATATTCTAGTGGGTCCTTTTCCCCCTTTTTACGGTGAATTGCTAAGTGTACCTGCACAATAAAGCAATTAAATAGCAAATCTTCGATCGCCGCACGTTCACTTCATGGTCCCACCGCTTTAAAAAAAACTCGGCACTCGCTATCTCGCTATACTTAATGAGCATGCAACTTTCAATAGCGAGATAACGCCAGCGGTAGATCTAATCAAATCTGACGGTTGGGACAAACAGTAAGAAAGGTAACCCGGGAGAGAGGAAAAGGAATACGGAAGCATATTCGCTTCTTTTGAATTTTGAAAATTTTCGCGCCCGACCTTTCATAAATAGAGATGAATGTAAGGCTTACAAGGCGGATATTTCTCACAGATGGTTTATCCAAAACTTTATACTTCATTTAGACATAGATCACCTGACCTTTCTATGGTTTAACTGAAAAATTTTTACTGCAGAAAAAGTCAGACCAACAGGATTCAAGGTGGAATTCATGCATGGAAAGGCAAGACTGTTGAATGAGCAAGGAAAGCTGATAGGATCTGGCACCTAGACTAAAGGTAACTTATTCTATCTAGAACTTGGTGAATGCTCATGTTTTATTGCTCAAATAGAAGAGAGTTGGTTATGGCATAAAAGGTTGTGTCATGTCAATTTTAATAATTTGATAAAAATAAGCAAATTCAAGAAAGTAAGAGGCATTCCTAACATTAAGAAACCTGAGGTTGGTCTATGCAAGAACTATCAGATTGGTAAAATGGGAAGGACTAGTTTTAATAGCAAAAACTATCAATCTGAAGATATATTAGAAATTGTGCATACTGATTTATGTGGACCTATTGGAATAGAAAGCTATACTGGAGAGAAATTTTTCATTCTCCTTGTTGATGATTACTCAAGAATGATGATTGTCATGTATCTAAGAAATAAATCAGAAGCATTTGAGAAATTCAAATGGTATTTGGCAAGAGTAGAAAAAGAAACAGGGAAAAGACTGAAATGTTTAAGGTCAGACAGAGGTGGTGAATTCATTTCACATGAATTCAGTAACTTTTGCATTGAAAGAGGTATTAAAAGACAGGTTTTAGCACCAGGAACTCCAGAACAAAAAGGAATAGCTGAAAGAAGAAACAGATCCATTATGGATTATGCAAGAACCCTGATGATAGAAAAGAACATTGCTATCAAATACTGGAAGGAAGCCATCAACACTGCAGTTCATACATTAAACCGAGTACAGCTGAAAAAGGACTCATTCAAGACCCCCTATGAATTATGGTATGGCCACAAACCCAATGTAAGTTATCTAAAAGTATTTGGAAGCAAATGTTATATTTTGAAAGAATCTAGAAAAAGAAAATTTGATGTAAAAGGTGATGAAGGAATATTTTTGGGATATTCTTGCAAAAGCAAAGCATATAGATGTTTAAATCTATCCACTCAAAAGGTCATAGAAAGTGCACATGTGAAATTTGATGAGTTTGCAGAAAAATCAGAAGAAGAAAGCAAAAAGGTACCTAAAGACTACAAGAGATTTGTTTACATTGAACCAGATACTATACCAAGTATACCGTTCACTCAAGAATCCTCAACTCCTAAGTCTTCAGTAACCGAGTTGCAAATAGTTCAAACCAAGCCTCAGCAACTTTCATACACTACCGAGCAAGTGTCTACCAAGTCTAAATCAATCGAGCCAATATCTACCGAGCCAGAACAACAAGAATCTGAAGTACAAAAGGATAACAATGAAATTCATTCAAGAGGCAAGGAACCTGTATTAGCAAAATATGTCAGAAGACATCATGTACCAGATCAGATCATTGGAGACAAATCTGAAGGAACCCTGACAAGAAGTAAGTTGAAAAATACTTGTTTACTTGCTGATTTTGAACCTAGAAGTATTAAGGATGCACTGGCAAATGATAGTTAGATTGAGGCAATGAATGAGGAAATAGAACAGATAGAGAAAAACAAGACATGGACTCTTGTACCCAAGCCTAAAGACAAGAATATAATTGGAACCAAGTGGGTATTCAGAAACAAGTTGACTAAAGATGGTAAGGTATCCAGAAGCAAAGCTAGATTGGTATGCAAAGGATACTCACAAGAAGAAGGTATAGATTATGGAGAAACTTTTGCTCCTATTGCAAGATTGGAAGGAGTCAAAACCTTACTTGCATATGCTGCTCACAAAGGATTCAAAGTTTATCAGATGGATGTCAAGTCAGCATTCCTCAATGGAATACTAGATGAAGAAGTTTACATTGAACAACCTGAAGGTTTTGTTGATCCAGATAAAAGGAACATGGTCTGCAAATTACACAAGGTATTGTATGGTCTAAAACAAGCTCCTAGAGCATGGTATGAAAGATTGCATAATTATCTTATTCAGATTGGTTTTCAAAGAGCTAATGATAATAGTAGCTTGTATATAAAGGAAGGTCCAGATAATAAGATTGTCTTGGCAGAAATATTTGTAGACGATACTATTTTCACAGGGCATGATGATCTTTGCAAAGAATTTTTAGAACAAATGAACAAGGAGTTTGAAATGTCTATGTTTGGTGAGATAAAATTCTTTGTTGGTCTTCAAATCCAACAAAATAAGAATGGCATCTTTATCACTCAGTCAAAATACATCAAGGAGATATTGAAAAAGTTTGGTATGGAGGACTGTAAACCTGTTGGAACTCCTATGTGTACTGGATTGAAACTTACAAAAGATGATGAATCCAAAGAGGTAGATCAAACATTGTATAGATCTATGATTGGAAAATTGTAGTATGTAGTTCATACCGGGCCAGATATTGCTCTCGCAGTTGGTATTGTTGCAAGATTTTCAGCAAAACCAACAGAAACTCACCTGATGGCAATCAAGAGAATAATGAGATATTTGAAAGGAACTAAAGATTATGGGCTATGGTACAAATTTGGAAGTAATTTGGATTTGAAAGTTTTTACTGATGCTGATTGGGCAGGGAATCTTGATGACAAAAAAAGCACAAGTGGAGGAGCATTCTTTCTTGGAAAGAGATTGGTTTCTTGGACAAGAAAAAAGCAAAATTGTACATCCCAATCTATAGCAGAGGTAGAGTATGTTGCTGCAGCAGTAAATTGTTCTAATATTGTTTGGTTTAAGCAACTATTGCAAGGAATGAAGATGGAAATCAAAGAACTAGTTGTTGTGTTCTGTGACAATACAAGTGCAATCAATATATCCAAGAATCCAGTAATGCATTCCAAGACCAAGCATATTGCAATCAAATATCATTTTGTCAGAGAATTGGTGCAAGACAAGGAGATCAGATTGGAATATGTCCACACAAAGGAACGAATTGCTAATATATTCACAAAGCCCTTGTCTAAGGATGCATTTTTATATCTTAGAGGTAAGTTAGGGGTCATTCCCCTATCTGAAGTTCACTAAAGGAAGCTTTAGTGATGCATCAACACATACCAGATTGAAGATCTATCTGTTGATGTAGTTTAATCAGAAATCATTGCATATGAATCAATACTATAGGTACATTGCAATTCACTTTACTTCTATTGTCTTTGGCATGTGTTGTCAAAGAGGGAGAGATTTACTGTCATATCCTTCTAAAATTTATGAGACATAAAAAATCTGCTATGAAGCTCCTTAAAAGAAGGAGACTAGTGAAAGAGGGAGAAGTCTGTTATCTTGATTTCAAAATTTCATTCTATTATGACATGTTGTGTTGCCATCAATGCCAAAGAGGGAGATTGTTGGATAGTGTTGTCCTTGATGTCACACAAAATGTCATATCAGTCTTTAATCTTAGTTAACCAAGTTCATACAATGATAACCGAGCTCACTCGGTCATCGAAGGAAAGATGGAGAAGACAGTTTTCACCGAGCTCACTCGGTCATCGAAGGAAAGATGGAGAAGACAATTTTCACCGAGCTCACTCGGTCATCGAAGGAAAGATGGAAAAGTCAGTTTTCACTGAGCTCACTCGATCATCGAAGGAAAGATGGAGAAGTCAGTTTTCACCGAGCTCACTCGATCATCGAAGAAAAGATGGAGAAGTCAATTTTCACCGAGCTCACTCAATCATCGAAGGAAAGATGGAGAAGTCAATTTTCACTGAGCTCACTTGGTCATCAAAGTGGAGTCGGTTTCACCGAGCTCACTCGGTCTTCATAGGGAACTCAGTGCTTACCGAGTTCACTCGATGACTGAAGGATTTCACAGAATTCTCTGTATTAACTGGGCTCAGTCGGTTAACACAGGAATTATTTTTGAACAGATTTTACCGTGCTGGGTCGACCAGTAAAGGGATTTGTTAAATCTTACAATTCAGCCGACTGTTGGAATAATTGTTTTCCAAGTTATTTGAGCCGACTAAGATAATCTGTAAGGTATATATGAAAGATCATGTTGTGAATTCATGAGATGTAAGAATTTGGATGCATAAGAGTGCGAATTTATGGATATGGAATGAGCGAATATTGAACATAAGAGCAAATTTTGAAGAAGTGTGATGAAGGATCAAATGCATTGAAGGAGCTACAAAGTTGTATGTGATCAGTAAGGATCTAGTCAAGCATAATAGAGATCTGCAATCAGCAAAGATAAGTTGCACATTATATCAGGTCACTTCATTATTTCTTTCTAACCATTGTAATAGTGAACTCAAAATCTCTTAACAGAGTGGGTTTAACAACCCTATTGTAAATCCTCTAACAAGGTGACAGTTTAGTTGAATTGTTCTAAAGACCTCTAGCAAGGCCACTCCTAACAGGGTGATTAAATCCTCTAACAGGGTCACACCTAACAGTGTGTTTTTGTAACCTTTAACAGGGTTGGCTCCTAACAGGGCTCACTTCAGAAGAGTGAAAAACAATAACTAGTTACATTGGTGGTTTTTCCCATATTGGGTTTCCACGTTAAATCTAGTGTCTCTAGTGTTTGAGTTTGCTGAATTTTTTTGATATCAGTTTTTAATGATTGTTATTATTTGCTGCAATATCAAGTTTTAGTAATCTGTAAAATAGATCAAACTTTTAGACATCTAAGGGACTGTGAAATGTTTTTGTAGTAACTGATTCACCCCCTCCCCCTCTCAGTTACTTCATTCTCATTTCCAACACTAGCTCATGTGTGTCTAATGTTCATATACTATTATGTAGTCATTAGATCCTCAACCATTGTGATTCAAGATACATACCCATTTTCCCAATGATGTTGATGCTCATATGCCCAATTCTTTTCTCATAATGCTTCCACCCCTTTGACATGATCCCTAAAAAGATATTTTCTTTAGTTAAATGATATTGCCATAAAAGGTTATTAATCATAAATTATCGTAATGGCTAACCACCTTTTCAATTACATGAACTCATGATAAATAATCAACTATATGAAATAACTTTAAAATATCATCACAAAAGTTAACTAGCATGTTATCTTCATATGAAATTATAACCATTAACCATCTTACCATTTCACAAGATTGTAAAAAATTTTAGCTATCAATTGACTTCACATAAAAGCTCAATGACTATATGAACATTTTAAACTAGGTCAAAAATTGGGATATAACAATTTGCATACAAATAATTTCTATCTATATCTCTTCTAGGGATAAACTTTCCCATATACTTTTTCTCTCTTTTAGGAAATTTAGATGCATAATGACCAAATTCATTACAAGTCCAACATTCTTAGATTTTCTTACCATCTTTTTCTATTCTGACCAAATGGGTTATTCCTTCCTCAATCTTCTTGTCTTCATCAACTTTGTTTTTGCTAGAAAAATCTCCACAAGTGCTTGCACTCCTTGTAAAATTAGGTCAAATTTTTAGAGAACTAAATATTTTTTGGACTCTTGCAAGTTCTGCATACTATCTCAAATCTATTTTTGATGATTCTAATCTTCCAAGTAATGTTTCCTTAGTGAAATACTTAGTGCAAGGCATACTAGCTGAATCATTTGAGCTATTGGCCTCAATGGTGGTGTCAAACTTTCCAAGATCTTCCACATAAATTCATCATATCCATTGGTTCTACCATGAGAAAAAATACCTGCAACCATTTTTGATATTCTACCAATGTAACTTCTTATAGATTCATCTTCCCTCATTCTAGCATTTTGAAATGCACATATCCAATTCCATAATCTCATTCTTTTTGCATGATCATCACCTTCAAAATTAGATTCTGATGCTTTCCAAATTTCATGAGATGTTACAAGTGACTTTACATGATTTTACTCATTATCTATAAGTTTTGTTAGTAGGGCTTCTCTTTCTCTCATGTTGCACATGAATAGATCTCTATCTTCTTCACTACATATTTCAAGCTTTTCTTCTTCAACAATTGACTTTTGACTTTTTGTCAAGATCCAATATCTAGAACCCATGAACAAAAAATAAGTCTTCATCTTCTCCTTCCAATTATCATAGTTGGGCCCACCAAATTTTGGACCATCCTTCTTGAACATATTCACCATTGATCTCCCAAACTTGTTAAGCTTATTCCTCAAGGACCTAAAGCTCTTATACCAATTGTTAGAATATGTAGTCCATCGGTATAACTAAGAGGGTGGGGGGTAGTAACTTAGTTATCCAACTAATATTGCAAATAAAAATCTTAAACAATCTTAACCACAAATGGGATTTTTGTCCTATTCCAAAAGGAAGAAAGTTTGTTTAGTGTCAGTGGGTGTATTGTACCAAGTATGATGCAAATGGTTATATTGATAGGTACAAGGCATGTCTTGTTGCAAAGGGTTTTTCATAGGTTGAGGGTATTGATTACTCTAAGACCCTTGGCCCTATTGCCAAGATGAATTTTATTCACCTTGTACTCTCTCTTGAAACTTCATAGGGATGAACACTTTATCAGATAGATATGAAGAGTACATTTTTGCATGGAAACCTTCATGAGGAGACCTATATGGAGAAGCCTCATGGTTTTGTATTGGACACTTCAATAGTATGATGGCTTTGGAGGCCTTTATGTGGTCCCAAATAGACCCTCAAGGCTTGGTATAAAAATATGAATTCCTTCTTGCTTTCTTTATAGTTCACTCAGTGTCATTTTGATCCTATAGTTTATATTCAGCATCATGGGGCTAACTTATTGGTTCTTGTGCTTTATCTAGATGATCTCAACATTACAAGTAGCTCATGTTAGAATATATAGTCCATTGATATAATTGATATGGGGAGCTGAATCAGTTATCCAACTAATATCACAAATAAAAATCTTAAACAATCTTAACCATATGAGAAATGTAAGAAAAAACCACAACAAGATACTCATACATAAAATAACACCAAATATGTTAACTAGGGAAACCCTTGATCAAAAGGAAAACCCTAGTGGGGATGGTACCTAGAAGATGATGTACTAATATAAATATTCCTTGTTTGAGGAAAGACCCTTTTAGAAGTTTGCTACAACATTTAGTACATACGAGTCCCTATTAGGGGACTTTGAGTCCCTGTTAGGAGATTCCAACCCTATTAGGAATTGTGAAAGATAGCTAGACCCTGTGAGGCCTCGCCCTGACCCATCCTAGCACCAATGATACATTGTTATTTTGATACTCATGCTATTATGTCAGAACATTATTGGATACACTGAACATTTTAATGCTATTTTTTGATGTGTGATGTTTTACTTTAGTTATTTGATTTTGTCATTTAATGCTTATAAATATGTATTATGATGAAGAAAATGTATGCAACACTAACACTTTTGGTTATGCAAGTAGAAGGGTTAGAAATATGAGTAGAATTAAATAAAAAACTATTTGTTAAGAAATGGATGCTTTAATTTATATAATCCCTCTAATATGTAATTCACATTATGCATGTGGTTTTTGGACCTACTAATGTCTGCAATAAGTGTGCAAGAAAATTAGCCGAGATAACTCAAGGGGAAAATGGAGCTAAATTACTTGTTAATTTTGTGCTAACCTTGTATTGCAATTCTTAAAAGGTTGTAATTTGATCTTACTATTCTCCTAACTTTTAATTGTCCCTAATAAGTCTTTAAAGGCTTAGAAATATTAAATTTAAGTACCCCTATGGGTAAGGGTATGGGTGGGGGTACTTTCCAACCCTTTAGCCTCCTAGGTTGACTCTTAGGGTCACTCAAAAACCATATTTTAGGTTGACTTCGAAAATGGGTTGCTCTTTACTTGGGTTAGTGAAACCAAAGCTCCATCTTGAGTTACTTGAAGCCTAGTGGAATTAAGGACCATACTTAGAGGCATTTTGGGAGTAGTTTTGGCTTTTTTCACCCAATCCTCTAGTTTTGGAGGAAGTCTTGAAGATTGAAGGAAGAAAGGGAAGCTCTTCTCAAACCACCATTGCCATAACTCTTTTATGAAGGTAGGAGTTCTTCACTCCATGAATGGTTCTTTATGTGTGTTCCTGTTTTGAATATTGCTTGAATCATGTTGGAGACATTTTGTAGTTATACATTTCTTGCTTGTGTGTTGGGGGTGGATTTGGGAGGGATTTTATCTTGGTTTCTTTTGATGTTATTCATATGCCTTCTTTGATGTTTTTATTGTTTTTGAGAGGTTTTCATGGGGATGTTTTTGGCAACACTCACCCTTAGATAGGGAAGAAGTGGCCATGTTTGGGGAAAGGGCCTTAGTTGGACCTCAATAGTGTAGAGTCTCCTCTCATGGTGAGAGGAGGGAGAAAGGGTAGGGTGTATGGGCCCCTACTTGTCATCCCATACCTTTTTGTTATTAAGAATTCTTGAATATGGAAAAGAATGAAAATCCTTGCAGATATAGCCTCGAAAGGGCCTTGTGAAAGAATGGAAGTTCTTGAAGTTTTAGCCCCAAAAGGGCTATGTGAAGGTATGGTGATTGACTTCTCCTATTGAGAAAATCCACCTTTCCCCTATATTGGTTCATTGTTGGACCTATTGTGCAACCGGGTGGGAATGCATGTCTAATTTTCTTATCTCCTTGTGTTGTTTATCTCCATGTTGGTTCTTGTCTCTTCCATGTTTACCCTTGATGCAATGAAGACATTTGATAAAAGTTCTCTTGTAGAAGCCTTGAAGAAAACTCAATGAATTGTAATATTATGTAAGTTGTAATTGAATTTGATGTAGCGGCAAAGACATCGGGTTTTCTTATTGTTTCTTGCCCAATGGAGCCTTGAACCAGGATGAATAATAGAGGAAAGAAAAGATTATGAAATTTACCTTGCAATGCTCTCATGTGGTTCCAAATTTTGGCATATGTATGTGAGAAATTAGAATGATAGTTAATGTCTTGAATTGGGAAATTCTGAGTTTCAATTATGATAATGAAAGGCAAATGGATGTGTTGAAGTTTCATTTGAATGTTTTGAACATTAACATGCTATAATAATCCTACATTGTGATCACCAAGCTAGTACATTCATTGTTAAGCTCCATTAGTAATACAATTGAATTTGATAATAATTATTCATCACCTTTTTGAATTCTGAATTTATGTTCATAATTCCTTGATAAGATTCACAAAGAACAAGAGCAATTTGATTAAGAGGTTTTGAATTTCTTGAATTTAAATAAAGAAGAAAGGACACATACCTTGTTATGATGACTATATATAAAACTTACAACCTTCCCTTTAGATGATTGAATTAATAGGAACTATAGTAGAAAGAGAATTTTAATCCCTAGCACCCTTTGCATTAGTGTGCTTGCTCATAGGAACTCCATTAACTCTAGAAATATCTAAACTCATCTAGCATAACAATGAACTTAGCAAGAAAACATGCTATAACTTGGCAAAAGAAATTGGTTTTCAAATTGTGCATCTTTAGGTCTAAAAACCCTCCTTGGAAAATGTATGGAGAAGCCTTAAAATTCCCCATGTCATAGAGAATATTCCATGAAATATCCTTCCTTGCATTGCAAATTAAAAATCATTGTTATTTCATTTAATAATATAACTTTAATAAGATTGAATATAAAGCATCTATATATATATATATATCTATGTGTGTGTGTGTGTGTGAGAGAGTGTGTGTGTGTGTGTGTGTGTGTGTGTGTGTGTGTGTGTGAATGCTGTTAAATTTCATCTTTCAACTATAAAACTTTATGCATTTACTAACACACTCACACCCCCCCCCTTGCCACCTACACGTAGTACAGTGGTCATGTCAATCTGGGGTATATGGAGGAAGAGCATTAACACCAATCTTTTCCTAAACTTAATCCACCCACCCATATTTCCTTACCATGCGTTGGCATTGGTCTATCCCATCCCTCACGCATCATGGGCAGGTATGAATGTTCCTCCACTCACGTCAGGGAGGCAATGAAAATTTGTCCCTTTCCATGCAAAGAAAAAACAAGGAGAAACTAACTTTGTTAAGTGGGACATAATCCCCTTAATATCTCCTCATTTTCTCCCCTAGCACTGACTCTCCCAACCTCCACTCTTGCGTGGGATGAGGGCAGACCTGCGCTGACAGTCCTATGTCAGCGAGTAGGTCCCATCGGGCAGCACACTGTACTTAGGGGATAGGCCCACTTGATGTGTGGCATGGGAGGGAGGGTAGGCCTAAGATTAGGGGTGATTATAGACTTTTTGAGGTGGGTTAGCTTAGAGTAATGATTAGTTGTAGTCTAGATTAGTGTAGGTATTATATTTATTGATATTAGATTGTTAAATTGTGTAGTGTAGATTATATTTTCATTTTCATGTATGTTTGATTAGAGTGTGAGTGTAGTTAGGTTAGTACTAGTAGTTAGTATGTGCTTAATGTTAGTTAGTTTATGTCATTTTTAGATTAGATTATTAAGTTTAACTAGTAATTAGGTTAGTTGTTTAGATGGATTTCTAGATTTTAGTTAGTTTAAGTTGTTTTCAATTTGAAGTTTAGCTAGTAGAGTTTTAAATTTATTTGAGTTAAATTTAGTTGTTATATTGTTAGTGTAGCACTAAATTATGTTAGCTTTAAATTTAAATTAAGTTAATTTATTTCAGTAGCATTTAATTTGGCAAGGGTCATTTTAATTAATAATTATCTTTAGTTAGTTTTAGATGTATGTCTAATGTAAATTAGAATATTTTAATTTGAACAATTTTAATGTTATATTAATTAATTTTATACTAATGTGAGCCTTTTGATGGATTCTAATAAGGATCTTAAAGTTACGATAATTCAAATAAAGTTAGATTAGAATATAGATTCATTGAATTTGTTATAGTCACCAAATTTAATAGTGATCTTTAAATTAATTAATCAGATTTTATAAGTATGTTGGAGTTAATTGTCAATTAAGATGTTAAGATTGGTAAGTTATGAAAGCTTGGTTATTTTTATGATCCAATCATACTTATATTAATTATATTGTTTTACCTTTAGAAGTGTTTTATTTCTAATAAAATTAGGACCAAAATTAGTGGATAGTAAAGGTTTAATTAATTAGCATAACTCTAGTGCTCATTGGTAAGGAAAGTTAATGGATACGTTAAATATTAATTGTCATAGTATGCTTTAGTTTATATTTCATTCATTCAAATTTAATTTATAATTATCTCTTAGGTAGTTGTACTAATTTAGTTTAAAATTAGGGATTGTTGAATTTGTAAATTAGCTCAAGATCATTTATGATGAAAGTTAAATTAATGTTTAATTCACGTGTGAAGATTATAAACCTTAGATGAAGTGTAGAGAACCTTTGCTTAATTATGAGCACAAGCATATCAGGCTTATAGTAGTTTAAGTTCTAACTTTAAAAAAAAAATTGTGTGTGTTTTTGCCCTTACTTTTTTTGGGCATGACAGACCCACTACACAAACAGTTTCAAGGGCAAGACCAATGAAGTCACTATCCAAATGAACTCTGCATTATTCATTGTAGAATAATAGAACTAAAATGTACTTCATTCCTTTATCTATGTCTTATCAATTAGACTCTTGCTCCTTTAGATATGCAACTAGATCTTGAATGTCACATTCAATAATCCCTTGGATCACTTACATGTATTTAGTAAGAACTCTGCTCCTTTTCACACTTCAAACTTTTTGAAATAATAGATACACACATCATACACTTGATAACACATTACAATCAAGGAAAACATATTTCCTTTATACCAAATATTCATAATAATTCCTTGAGTTGGCCTTGAGGCTTTCCCAATTAATTAAAATAAGATAATTTATTTATTTACAATTACAATAGCATTGTCAGCTCACAGTCTATGCAAAACTTCACATGTGTGATACTAAGGATTGTGCTCTTGTTGACATCATCATCTTACTATCCTCTATCACTATCTAACTATGCATCACTTCATTACATTTGGGATGTAAGATAGATAACAATCATCAACAACTACTTTCCTAATACTTTATCTCTAAACTAGTCTTTGGAAATTAGGTACAACTTTCATATACCATTGACTTAGACACTGCTCACTTAACCACATCATCGAGAAAATTTCCTATACATGTCCATAACTATGCATGACTAGAAAATCAAACCATTGTCCATACCATCAATACTTTTGTCTTCTATTCTACTAGTCTTTACTAAAATAATACTATGTTGACATCAATGACAAACACAGTCATGAATGCAACATATCAATATTATCCAAAGCTTAGGATATTTTCCCAATTTAGTAGCATCAAAATTTATGCTAATAGCTCATCCTCCATAATACAGAGTGTTTACAAAGCATTGAGAGAGTAGTTTGAGATGATAGACCTTGGATTTTTGCACTATTTTTTGGGCCTACGAGTTGCTCAGTCTTCGAATGTGATAACTATACTCTAGAAGAAGTATGTTTTAATTATGATTTAGTGTTTCAGCATGCTTGATTACAAGCCTACCCCCACACCTTTTCAGTCAGGTGTTGTTTTCTCTACCACTTGCATTACTCCTACAATAGATTCCACTTTATACAGACAACTTGTGGTAGTTTGTTGTACCTAACACACACCCATCTTGATATTTCCTTTGTGATTGGGCTAGTTTCTTAATTTTCACATGATCCACAAGAGAGTCATTGGTAAACATATTTTGAGGTACATTGGGGGTAAAACATGTTATGGCATTCACTAGACATTAGGGAATCCTCACATTGTTGCTTACATAGACTCGAATTGGACTAGTGACATTGATGATCACAAATCCACTTCTAGATTTTTCTTTTATCTTGGTTATGGTCCTATGACATGGTCTTTCAAGAAGCAACATGCTCACACATTTTTATTTACATAGGTAGGGCTATTTTTCTAGCTAGTCAAGAGGTCTTGTAGCTTCACTAGTTGATGATAGACTTTGGATTTCCTTTGAACAATTCCACAATTTTGTGGTGTGATAGTCAGAGTGCTATACACATTTCCCACAACCCAATTCAGCATCAATAGACCAACCTCAATGAGCTTTAGATACTCTTTATCAAGCATTTGATTCAAGATCCAATGGTGCCTTGAGCTTGGAGTACATTCTCACTACTAAGAAGGTTTCAGACATCTTCACTAAACCTTTTGCATCCCTACAGTATCTTCACTTGCATTCTATGATTGGGGTGAAGGAAGTTGTCCTTGGGGGTCTTAGTGATGATTCCTTCCTTCTTTTATTGCTATTTCATTTTGGAATAGAGTTTTTCCCACTAGGTTTTCTCTATTTCTTTGTTTCATTGATATTTGGTTGTGATAGGGTACCTCATTATGCCTTGTTGTTGAGACCCAAGTTTTCTTTTAGAATTGCATTGTAGTTTCCTTTATTTTTATCCATTTTTTGTAGCTGCATTGTTACTCATCTTAAGGGGGGGTGTTATATTAAAGAGTTAATTTAATTTAATTTATTAAATTACCTTTACTCCCTTCTTAAGATTTCACTTTATGCACTTTGCATTTCTATTTAATAATTAATTAGTAATTATTAAATTTCATTTACCTCTTAGAGTTTCCTTTTTAGGTTTTCAATTTCCTTCTATAAGGATTGATCTTTTCTAATTATCTATCATTATATTCATTTATGAGAACATAGTTTGTATATTTTCATAGAAAAACCCTTCCCTCTTATTTCCTTTTTCTTCTCTATGATAGGTTTTTGCATGTAGGTATTCTTCGGGCTTTGTGGATTTGTCTTGCTGAAATCATTCACTTCATGTGATTTCAAAGAACATATCAACTCTTCAATTTTTAAGGTAGATGTATATTTACTCTATTCAATGGCTATGACCACTAGATGAAACTTTGGAGGAAGAGATCTCAATATCTTCTCTATAACATTTTTCTTTATGATAGTTTTTGCTTGAATTTTAAGATGATTCACAATAGTTTGAGCCCTCATAATAAACTCATGAGTGAAATCAGCTTCTCTCATCCTTAAATTTCCAAAATCTCTTCAAAGGGATTCAAGTCTCACCAATATTATATTGTTAGATCATTATTATGTAGTTTGAAAGGGCTCCCATGCATCCCTTTACTTTTTCATACCATCTATCCAATGTATTTTTAATGATGAAAGAGCTTGATTATCCTTCATATTGTCTTCATTCAATTGATTTCATTGAACCTTTATTAACACATTAAATGCATTCTAATATATGAGCTTAGTTTATCTTCCTTCTACTAATTCCCAAAGATCTTGAGATAATAGTTGGGTCTTCATCTTGATACTCTAATATTTATAGTTGTCTCTAGAAAATAGCAAAAGTGGAAGTGGAAAGTTGTGACCATTTTCCATTCTAAAAGATCTTTGAGAGAATCATTTCCCTATCTACAAAAGAACAAATTCTACAACCTCCTCTAATATTGATTGAATATCTAATATTAAATCACTTATGTTATACTGATAATAAAAGAAAAAATAAATAATAGAGCATAAACAACGAATAGTAGAGATCAGAATAGAAAACTCTATTTATATTAATGTATGTTATGAAATTAAATATTACATTATAAAGAAAAAAAAAATGTTCTCCTTAAACATTGATGGAGAAAGACAATGTTTACTAGACTCTAAAATTATAAAAAATGAAGTTAATAAACCTTACCTAAAGCATGTATAATGAAGAGGTAGTACAACAGGGACAATTGATCAACAAAAACTAATATAGTAAAAATCTTACATTTTATTCACAAAATTTGAAACCCCTTGATGTCTTTGAGCCTACAAACATAGACTTTCTCTCTTTAAATTCCATGAGCTTAAAATAAAATACCTAAAACACAAGAAAATAAAAATGGCCCAAAATTTGAACGGGCACAAGAAGATTATAGAGAGTTTTAACAAAATAACTATGCAAATATAAATTCATATTTTTACTAAGACCATATATTGGGAAATTCAACCGAAGATAGAGGCATTTTTCTATGTAGTGAAATGAAAATGCTTTGCTAGATATGTTTGCAAAGAATAGGCACCTTCCCCAAAAATGCTCAAAGAGGTGCCCTCTCATGGAATGCTTTGATCCAAAATTTACATAGTGAGGTATTTATTGAAATAGGAGATTGAAGAGGGTGTTGATCTAATCCTCGGTCTAGTCATGAGTGTATACTACCATGGATTCAATGTATGTGCCCAAAATAAATTTAGGGTTTTGTTCTATAAGAGAAAAATCTAGAAAAATTCAAAGTGAAAATGATGATAATGTTCTATTTTTTTTTGGTCTCAAATTTGTTTGTACAATTAAGTGTCAACATACTTAAAAAATTCTCTAAGTTGATGCCAAGTATAATACAGGTGCCAAGCTATAGTATGTACTGAGCCAAAAATTTGATAGGTGTTGAGTAGATAGATAGTGTCGAGAGACTATAGGTGCTAAGTGAACTATATGTGCCAAGTCACAATTGATATCAAGCTAGTATAGATGTTGAGTTAAGTATAGGTGTTGAGCAAGACAAAAATACTTTATGTGCTGAGCACTAGTAAACAATATGTGCCAAGCATTAGCAAATAGTAACTGTCAAGTGACAATATTTCAACATATGAGTTTGTGCCTTCACAAACTCAGTTGTAGATCATGTTGCATGCTAACTAAGAGATAGATTTTGAGTTCTAGAAGATAAGATCAAATCTTTTGAATTCCATATGTATTTTGCATGCAAGCAATGAAATAATTCAAATGGTAAAGAGGCAAAATGAATGAATCTTAGTCATAGATTCACAACAAACGCTAAGTCACAAAACTTATAAAAGAAGGACAAAGCCTCATGATTCAAGTTGTTGATATTATTGAAGGAGTTAAATCTAGAAGAGAGAAGAGTGGAATCGAGTGAAGAGCAAAAGGGTGACTTAGTGAAAAAAAGAACTGATAGATCAATTAGAGCATAATAGAGCATCACTACATTGAAGAGAAAGCTATCAAATCAAGAACAAACTAGACATAACATCAATCTAAAATCAGCAATAGAAAGTTGTAAGTAATTAGGTCAAGCATTCTACTATATACTTTCTAACCATTGTATTAGGAGTATGAAAATCCTATGCTGATAGGTTGGTTTAACAACCATATTGCAAATCCTTTAACAAGGTGACATTCCAAGTGAATGTTTGTAAAATCCTTTTGACAATTGCACATTTAATAGTTTGTTGAGCCTTTCACAAGGAAGGCCTCTCATAGGTAAGTCATCTATGATGGTCAAACTATTATAACACTAATTCGTTACATATTGTTGTAGTGATAAGTTGTGGGTGTCATCCCCACCCTAGTTCTACCTTCTCATTTTGGAGGGTTTCTAGGTGACCAAAATCTTGTGTTATGTGTTTCATGCATGTCTTTACTTTCATATTTATCTGATATATTTACATGCATGTGATTAATTTTAGCTAAAGTTTTAAAGGTTAAAATGGGTTACTTCTGATTCAGCCCCCCTCTCAGAAGTAATCTTCCCAATTATGAATTCCAACATTTTTTTCCTAATTAGAGTTGTAGAATATTAATTATTTTATTAATAATTTATGTGAGATCTAATAGAATTATAGATAAAGGTATTATCCAACTCTTATAAATATATTAAAATTATCTAACTATACAATATATAAATAAATACAAAAATATTAAAGTCTGATTGGACCATTAAAATCATTTTTGCATCTCATGATTCCAAAAGTTACTTGCCTATGAAAGGAACCAATAATTGATCCATAATTAAGTCACTTATTTTAAAATTTAATTTTATACTAATAAATATGTGTTAATGTGCAAATTCAAATAAAATTAAAACAATCATCAATACTAATCTCAAATATATTTATGATAAATTTATGTTCGTATTAATTTACCAATTATTGCAATTTTTTTTTTTAAATTACAATTTGTAATGGAAGATAATGAGTATTATTTACTAAATGTTTATTAACCCAAAGACTAAGTAAAAGCGGTTATAACCACCATTACATTATAAATATGCCTAAAGATCATTCAACAAAAAGAAAGAAACATTGTGAAAAGAATAATAAATAAATAAAATAACAATAAGAATAATAAGAAAGTGGATTATATATATATATATATATATATATATATATATATATATATATATATATATAAATAGATAGATAGATAGATAGATAGATAGATAGATGTATGTACATATAGGAAGGAAAAGGGGTAAAGGGGGAAAAACATGACTCTGCCAAATATTGACAAACATGTGAACTCTGGGATCCCCTTTGTTTGTGTCAATGTGAACTTGAATGTTGCTTACCTATGCAAGAATAGTGTCATTTGAAGAGTACTTGGGAATCACCTTTCCCAAGATAGGATCCAACATTGGGGTTACGAAAGATTGGGCTTCACTAATCTAGACATATTTTTCTTACCTCTCCATTTTATTATTGTGGAATTGAACAATTGAGAGAAGTGCAATCAAATTTCAGAGCAAATGGTCTAGGTGATTGATACACAACACATCTTTGTGTAGAAGTGATTTTCTCTATTTAATTTGACAATGTTCAACCATTATAATGGACCTATTTGGGTTCATTTTTATTATCTACCTTTCAATTTTTTGAATGAATCTATCCATGTTTAATTAGTGATTCTCTAGGGTGCACTATTGATTTAGAATTGGGTGCAAATGACTCTAAACAAACTACCAGAATACACATTATGGCTATTAAATGTTTTGTATCAATTTGCATTAAATTAGGTACTAGTGACTAGATCTAGCAATTAGAAGTGGAACACCTTGGGATGTTCTACATTCAATGCCAAAGTAAGAAACATTAGGAGGTTGACTATCATGTCCCTCTAGCTACTAGATGGTCACCAAAGAAAGATCCTTTGACTAAATCTATGATGTGTCCTCTACTCCATCCAAATCATGGGGTGTAGCCTTCTTGTTGCTCCAGCTTACCCATCAATTTCATTCCCCTTCTTTACGCCCTATTATCTATTGGTGTTGGCAGTCAAATATTGTTTGAAGAAGACACTCTTTCATGCATAAAGGCTCCTCAACCCACTATTCCAATGTTTCTAGATCTATTAAAGGATGATCAGGATGATGATTAATTCATTGATGAGATAGATATTATTGATCCTAGAACTATTTTACAATCTTGTGCCCAATTAATAGAAACAACTATTGTACACAAAAGGAATGGCTAAAAGACCATAACTAGAAGCATGAAGAGGAAGTTCAACTTGGCAATCAATCCTCTCTCAAATACTACCTTTCCTAATTGAAGGGTGCTATGCCTTCTTTAGGTCTCAAATGAAGTTTACAACCTAGAGTGTTAGGATCTATAAACCCCTAAAAAGTGTCAAATGTTTAAACATCAATTGGACCACTTTTCATGTGATATTTTCTATAACATAAGATTATATAATGGGATACACTATTTGGGCTTATGAACAACATGGTGATGTTTCTACAATACTTCTGGCATGAATACTATATGTCCTCTATTGGTGTTTGAAACTAACTAAAACTACTAAGAAAAAAAATGCTCAATATCATAGTGAAATGACTCACACAATCTAAGGATTAGCCAATTCCTAATAGCAATTATATGAATGAATCACTATGACCCAACTTTAACAAAACCAAAGGATGGTTTCCTACTCTTTTGGCTTTGCTACACTAAGGCAGGTATACCTAGGGATGATTTTAATGAAAACTACTATGTAAAGATTCTTTTAGTTTCATTATAATACTTATCTATTACCACTAACACATGAGCTGCTTACTTCACTTCTTTTAATGTTCTCAAACTTGTATGCATCCCTTATCAATAGATCTAGTCATCATTCTCCTTGAATTTACAAATATTCTTGGAAATAGCAGCTACATAAGACTCAGACAATAAATATAAATGAGTATTGACCAGCATTTATGACTTTGAACAAAAATGAATGAAAATGATTTTGATTTTATAATTGGTTTGATATGCAGCATCATAATTCATCCTTGTTCACTTCTAATTTATGTGACTAGTGCCTTATCCATTGGGCAAGAAATTTGCTATTAGTGGGAGCTCTAATTCAATTAACTTGTAAATGAATTAATCAATTATAATCACCCATTTCCATTCTTATGGAGTATCCTTTCTATAAAACTCATAAACCCTACTAATTCATTGAAGCATTTCTATAATTCCTTGAATTAAAAGCAACAGTGATATTAGCATACAACCCATCCAGATTGCATTTAGTCAAATTAAACCTTATTCAAAATGGCTTCAAAGTAAATGAACCCATAAGAAGGAGATAGAAATTTATGACACAAATATAGTGTAAATATCCCTTTGTATTATCCTTTCAGATGACTAATACAATGACCAATAGAATTCAAATAAAAATCCTAGAACAATTTGTTGGTTCTATCATTTCAATATATCTTTAGAAAGTATAACTAGAAAATAAACTCAAAATAGTTGCACCTTATTGGACTGACTGTATTCTCTTAAAAGACTAAAATTGTACAAAATTTGGACCATCACATTGCCTTGAAAACTCATTTATATGGGCATGAGTTGCAATAGGCAAAGGGCAAATGTGATTGACAAGTGTCCTTTTACAAAAATTGTGTATATTACCCCTTTACAAAAGAAACTAAACACCTTAACTCAAGAAGGAACAATAAAAACAATAGCAGATGATAGTTGGAGCATAAAATCTTTAACTTTGTCTTTTTCTCTAACTGCTCCCTATTGGTCATGGTTTGATTTTTGCAATTGCTTCCAAAAAAAATACTTCACTTTTGGTGGGTCATTCACATTCCTTGATTATTGTTAGTTCATCAATAGTTTTCTACCACCTAGCATCAGTAATCACCCTTCCTTGTATGGTAAACCTATTCATTTCATTTTCAACCTTGAATAGGGTATCAATTAGTTCATTGAAATGACATTCATCAATACCATCTTGGAAAATGGGTACCACTTGTGGCAAGTCTATAATACGATCAAAAGAACTAGACCACTCATTAAAATCTTTTATTTTATCATCAAAATTAATAACAAAAAGAATTAAAGAATAAAAACCATTTTTCAGCACTTTCATTTTGCTATGAATCATTGCCAACTTCCCTCTGAAGATTTGCTATAAGTCTTTCACTTTATCCATACCTTCCTTCACAGTAATAACTTTATCTGGGAGATCTGGCTTCTTGGCTAACAAGGGTTCAACCTATCAAAGAATTGCATATATGGCCCTCATTGTTGAAAAATAGGCTCAAGCCATGTAATTGCACCCATGCATAATTGCCCTACAAATTGTAGATTAATTAATGTATTCTAAGCATCTTGAGATATTCTTTTCAGAATGCTTATTTTATGATTTAATATATTTATCAAAGCATTTTTCTTAGTGGCACTATCAGATTGAGAAACTCCTATTTTCCACTAATCATAGCTGTAGACACCTAAAAACCTTTAGAAAATAAAGTATTTTTATTTTCTGAAAAAGTCCTGATGACATCATCATTTATTAATTAATTATTTATTTAATTAATTTATTTATTTTTATGCCATTAAATCCCTTTATCTTAATTAAAAATATTTAATTAAGGAATCCCTCCCAAAAATGTTTAAATCTTATTTAAACATTATTTCCTTATTTATTAATTATTTAATTAATAAATTGACCAAAAAACTCAAAAAAAATTTAAAAATATTTTTTTGCCCAAAACTTGGCCAATTTCCTTAAGACCACTAACCTCTTCCAAAATCTTCTAATTCTTCTTTAATTTTGATTAAAAGCTAATCCCATCATTTCCTACCCCTAATCCCAACTCAAAATATTTAATTAAGATTAAATATTAATCCTCATGTTTATTAAAAAAGTTTTAATAAATATCTCCTCAACCCAAACCCTTGAAATAAATAAAACTTTATTTGTTTCTTACAAATCTAATTTATCCTCATCCTAAGAAGTTCTAGACTCTTCTAGAAAGTCTTCATCCTCATCTTAGGAAGTTCTAGACTATTCTAGAAAGTCTTTATCCTCATCCAAAGTCTAGACTCTTCTAGAAGATGTCCTTAAACCTAATCCTAATCCCCTCCTAACCTTGTCACATTCCCTAAACATGGGTTAAGACTTACTAACCCAAGCCAAAGTTAACAAATATCTCCTCCTTCACCCACCCTCATTAAATGCCATCCACTTGCCTATCCCTAAGCTAATCCTAAACCATCCTAATCCATCCTCTAATCATTTGTACAATCCTAAGCAAGCTTAAAACCCTCCTAATCAAGCCCAAGTCGAAATTGCTCTCATCTCAATCAAAATATCTCAATCATAAAACTTTATAGAGCCCACTAGGCCATAAATGACTCTTCCAAGCCCTTTTATTGCTCTTACAAGACATTATGAGGGTCTTTATGAAGATTTTATCCCATTGAGCCTCCTTTGTTGACTCATCCTTCTCCTTTCCTCCATCCTCTCACCCTGTGACATGTGGCACTCCCTGATTGGCTGTAAGGAAGCACAATCCATGTGCTCTCTTCTCATGCAATCTGAGCCCTCCATGAGCTTTTTCCCATCCTTGCATCTTAGCCCTCAATCCCTCAAGCCTCTTGCCTATAAATTGGATCCTTCCCCTTTGCAAAATAACACAATCCATGAAGTAAAGTCATAATGGCATTTTAAGAAGCTATTTTACATCAAAACCATAAACTCACACCCAAATTCCAACTCCATTTGAAGCCCTTTTTGAAGCATAAGCTTGAGCATACATCCTATCTATTTAGACAAAGCCACTCAACAAGAGAGCTTCTCATTGAGAGAGTCCATTAATGGCTCATATTCTCAATTGAGAGTTCATCTTAGTCTATCTTGAAGTTTATGAATTTTGTTTAGTTTGTAGAAGCTTTATTTAAATTTGGTTTCTATTAGCATACTAACATTGCTCATATACAATAGGCATAGGGACTATCATCCCTATAGGTATTTCTTCTATTTGGGCCTCTGCTTCTTTAGTGTGCCTTATTTCTTCCTCCTGCCTTGATGCATGTTCTTCCTCTACTACTACCTTGAGTTGTTCCTTGAGGGATATTATTACTATTTCCAAAATTTTAATTTTCTCCTCCAACTCTTCTATAATTTTCTTCAGTACATGGCTCATTTTGAGCTCTTCTTCATATATTCTTCTAAGGTCAAGGCATTCATTGCACATTGCAGCTAACTTATCCTCAATTTCATCAACTTTTTTCTCATTCATGAGGGCAAAGTGTTTAACCAAACAAGAAATGTCTTTGCCAGTAGAGTTCTCCAATGTCCACATAATCATATTGCCCTATGTAGTCTCCTGTATATCCATCACTTTGGGCTTTTTAGTGTTAGGGGCTATACTCCATATTGCTAGGGTTTTTGTGTCTACATTAAAACTTGACCCTCTCTTAAAATCTTCATTGCTAGTGGCTTCATAACTAATGGCCTTGTCTTGTCTTCTCATTTGATCCAGAAAAAAGGCCTTCTCAATATCCTAATGTGGTATTAGAATCATACCACTCCTATATACCAACTCCCTAGCTTCTGTAGTAGTCATTGTTTCACTCTCAGGATCATAAGCCAATAGTTTTTCAACTAATTCCTTATTCTTCTCTAGATCTTCTCCTTGCATGAGGCTCAATGTGAACTCATTTTGTCTTATTTTATAAAGAAAACTTTTAAACTCTGATGATTTAATGAAATCATCATCTTCCATGAACTTTTCAGATTGAATGAGCCCATCATGCAATCTTGATGCTGCAACTTGTAGATTAGTAGAGGCTTTCCCTACTTCTGTAGCCCTCTGGTGAAAATAATTTTGCCTAATATTAACAAAATACTCACTCTTCTCAGACATTATTTGGAGGGCTCTACTTACCACCTTTTTTAAGGATGTGCATTTTCTTTTGTCTCGTATTTCCTTGTGGCACCTAGGTTGAAGCTGATGGTTGTTCCTTTTCCAACTCAATCTCCAATTATGTATCTAGCTGAGGGGATTCTCTATTTACTTTGGCATCCTCTCCCTTTGTCTCATGTGGCATTTGTGACATAATATAGTCAAAATTGTCCACCATTCTTCTCAAATTATTAGGATATGGAATGTTTGTATAAAAACCCTTAAAATCAGGATTGGTCCTCTTCAAAGCCTCCTCTACTCTCCTTGTTTCCTCATATTTCCTCAATAACTCATCAGCCTCCCCTTGTGCTACTATGTTAGCAATTAAGTCCTCTATAGGGATTGGCTTACTTGGAGGTAGAATTTATCCCCTAATGGCCTTGACCTCATTGGTAATGTAATTGTTAGGGTCATACATCCTATCAGGCCTAGTAGCAAATTTGTACTAGCCCAAATACTCACTTAATTCCTCAAATGCATTCTTTCCTATTTCAAAATATCCTACTTTAAAGGTTCTATTGACAAAAGTAGGCTTATGCAAAGAGGGAGGGATCATTTCCTTATTCATTAATAAAAATTTCAAGAAGAATTCAATAATGGCCAATCTAGGGGGTAAATACTTAGGCAGTAGATGAGGAGGTTGTGGGCATGCAAATACTCTGGTTAAAGTGCACTCCTTAAACAAAAGGATACTCACCCAGTTATGATCTAATTTTTTTTTTTCATCTAAGAATGAGGGCCTAAGCAAAGTCTTCAAAACATTTGGTGCCCTAAAGAAAGTATGATCTAATTGCCTCATGATAAAAGAACTGAATAAATTGAAGAACACAAGGGCATTTGAATAATAGAAATTCTTATGCCAAATATGAGTACAGAGTTGTATAGGTAACTCATCAAATTCATCAGAAGTTTGATCAATGAAGTCCACGCTGATGTATCCAATGTTGCTACATAGGATAAGGTGCATCAGCAATGAATAATGGTGGAACTTGAAGTCTTTCATCTCTCCCTTCTTAGCATCACAAATCTGCATGTGCATACTGTCAATGATGAAGGCCACATAATCATTCTCCTTATGGTGGAAAGGGTCTTGTATATCACATGCAATTAGAAAAAAAGAACCATACACACAATCCTTTGCACCATCACTTTCCAATACTTTGTGCAACCCATACACTGTGTTTTTGAAATAATTCTTAAACCTACTCAAACGTAGAAAATCTCCCACCTTTTTTGGAATTAACCCTACCTTTTTTACCCTGTAATGAATATGTGGTAGCATAACATTGTTCACAAAATAGGTTTTATTCCTATCAAACTTTTCCTCTAAATCTGCAATGTCAATAGGTACATCCATTTGTCCCATTAATCCAAAAGCCTCAACAAAAGAAGTTCTATCCAATGTGCATAATACACTCCCATTATGCCTATGGAAGGTCCTGGTTATTAGATTGTAGGAATTTATTATGGCTTTCAACAAATCAACATCAATGAATACTTTTGGAAACAATAATTTTGCCATGTTTATGTTCCATGGGTTACACACTGGCACATTTTCTTCTATTTTGATAAAAGTACATAAAAAGATCATAACCATTCACTCTAGGGAATTTTTCATCTCAAAAAAAAACATATGGGTCTCAAAAAATATGATCATTTGCAAAAATTGCATTTGATGATCTTGGGAGAATTTTCATCCAGTCTTCTGCATGCTTGTTTGGTTTTCTAACCCTTGATTTTTTCTCAGTCTTTATAGCATGATTTTTCCTTTTCCCTTCTACTGTGACTTCCACAATGTCATCACCTTCATCTTCAACATCAACCTCCTCTTCAAGGATTTCCTTAACTTCTTTGTTAGCCATGTTCTCTTGAATTCTTTTGCAGTAGCATAGAACACACAAAGCTCTATAACTTTCAAATTTTAGAATGGAATAGAAAACAAGCTTCTTCATAGTGGTAAATACACTGATGTTCAATCAAATCTTTGATGTTTTAATCATACATCTACCAGCTTTTGCAATAAATTTAACATGCATGAGCTTTAAAACTATTAACACAAGTTGCCATCAAGGTATGTTAGCCACAAAATTTGATTTTGATGTATTTTTCAAAGCTCTATTTTACTTGGCTATAGTGATTTTGTCTTTCCTACTTACCTGGCATGACACATCAGCTGCTTTCTTTCAAATGACTATCTCCCATTCTTACGCTGAGTCAAACCTTCAATCTTTGTAATACCAAAAATGCCCTTGATGGGTCTCTTCATTCACTCGAAGAAGCTTTAGCATAACCTAATCATAGGAACATAATGATGTCTTGGTACTATATTGAAAATCCCTTTTATGTTCTTACGATGCCCTTTACCCTATATGACCTCAAACCTTTTCACTTGATACTTTTGTTATTACAATTTAGGCTTTCGTCGTATAAGTCTAAAACTTTTATCTTAACCTTCTTCACCTTTTATGCCTATATGCATTCTTTCACACCATAGGATCAGAAACCTTCTCAACTGACATCTTCACCATTACAATTTAACCACTCCTCATATGAGCGTAAAAACCTTTGTTAAGACTTTCTCCTTACCCTTTACGCTCACATGTACATGTATTGGTGAGGACCCTAAAAAATTCTTCTACATTGCTTGACTTACTTCATTACTCAGGACACCATAAGACTTCAAAATTTATCTGCCACTCATATGCTCTTAGCTTCACTCGTAGCATCAAAATACCTTTTGGCTTTCTTTTATTAATCCTTTACACCTTTACGGGTCACCCTTACCTCGTATGTTTAGAGAGCCTTCACCATTGACATCCTACTCCTACATTTACCCTTTCCTTTATCTTCCTTTATTTACCATTTTATGCTTATGCACTAAGACTGAACTCATAACCATGGAGAAAGGATAAAATAGCTCTTTGTTCATATGCTTACCTTGCAAGCATAAGGGCATAATGACAAAACTGCCCTTTTCAAATATCAACGACCCAAATTTGATCTCAAAAAATTAAAAATAAGAATGTTATTGATTTTGTGCACATGCAAAATTCATACCTTAAGTTATATGCCACATGGGCTAGAACCATCTAACGTGGATGTCATGTCTTCATCGGATTCGCTTGTACCAGGGCCAACCTGACACTTCAACAAGTCCCACTTGACACTTTTACTGCTAGAATAGGGCTTTACAGTTGTCTGTAAGCTCCAAAATGTATGCTCAGAAACACATTTGAACCTTACTTTTTTCCTTATCAAATCCTTTTACACGTAGACTCGTAAAACCTTTCATGCACCCTTTTAGACCAAGCTTTATGCCATGCCAAGGTATTACGCCCTTACACTCTCCATTGAAACATATATGTTTAAATCATAACTCAATACCTCCCCCCTTTCGCTCAAACTACTCACTCATAAGCCTGTAACAAGATCTTCCAACGCACAACATACCTTTACACTTCTTTTCCTTAAAACCATTTGTATGATCAGGAAGCCTCTGGCCAAACCATTGTGCTATTACAAAAAAAAAAAGCATATCCTCGTAAAACATGAAATTCTTTACACTGCTACACTACATTATGAAATGTGACTTGGAATAAAAAAGGAATAAGGTACTCCACTCTTACATGAAACCTTACACTATAAGATCGTGAAGGGTGAACTTTAAGCACTTTACAAATCTTTTTTGAAAATTTGAAGGGAAACCTAGGGTTTTCACACTTAGGGTATTTTTATGGCTGCATTAAGAGACAAACCTTGAGAATTTAATAGAGTGTGATAGCACATGGAATAGGGCACAACTAGGGTAACCTAAAAAATTTAAACAAATGAGGAATGAACACCCTAAATTACTTAATTCAAAAGACATAAATGATTTTTCACCAAAACTTTAGAGTTTTTTCTAGACTATGAAAAATTAGACCAACATGCTCATCTGTGTAGATGATCATGGAAATATTGGAGAGCAGTATTTTATATTGTCTTCTCTTTGTTGTTTTTTCCAAATAGTGCATTTTCCCTCTGCACAGGTTGAAAAAGTCTCAAAATTATGAACATACCTCATCCCTATTGGGTCATCCTATATTAGGCCATCAATTATTGCTCCAATTTCACATGATGTCCTTTAGCTACTAGATTTCTCAATTGATCTTTAATGGGCCCTCTCTCCCTTATATTGGTAGGATGTGACCTCTTCATCTGATACTTTCTTGGAATTTCTTTGTGGTTGGGCCCAATTTGTCTTGATCGTGGTTCCACTAATGACATGATACATTTTTCATTTCTCATTGGCATTATACCCTTCGAGATTGTGGATGACTCAAAGTTGCTCACTTTCTAATTCCTACCCATATTGAATATTTCACCCTTGAATTTTTGCTACCATGATTCTCCACTATTCATTGGTATCCTCATTGCTAGGCATTATGCCTACTAATTCACCTATGGTTACTTTTGAGGCCTTAAGAAATTGTATATGTCCCTTTTATCCTATCTAACCCATCCTAGATCTGACTCTAATATGCTCCTTTTACTAAGGTCCTTTCTAAAAAAAAGGAAAAAAAAAGTGGATTATATAATAGAAAGCCAAGAAAATTATTATAGGGAAAAATAAAGGAGAAAATTTAAGAGAATATCAAAACAAAATACTTGCATGAATTAGATATTATTATATAATTATATAATAAACTTGTGTGTGTGTGATACTATGCACATGCATATATACATGCTATTAACATCATATATATACACATATATAAATGTATGCATGATTTATTTCATGAAGAAGACATGTGACTGAGACCTCACTTATGTTGTTGTGTAGGGTGGTCAAAAGGGTTCTTAATACCATGTTCATTAATACCAAAATGTAAGCCGTAATAACCTTGTCAAGTAATAATATTATAACCTATAGTATAAGCATGATAGAGGGTAGAAGGGGAAAATATAGTATCAAAAGAGGTATGAGTGAATGTAGTATAAGGATGAATTATGGAAGAAGTGAGATGAAGAGGAGGTTGAGAAGTAAGAGAAGATTAGGAAGAAGATGACTCATTTAAAAACTAAGAAATATCAAGATCATTAACTATACCTTGAATATATTGAGATGTAGAGGGGGTTATATCATTAGGAAGAGTAGGTATAGGATTAGAGTTAGGATTGGGAGGATCACTAATAAAATCTTGAATGTCATTCAAAAAGGTAAATGAAAAAACCACATAAAATTCTAATGATTATCTCAAAATATGTTCTTTCTTGAAATCTTGTGTTAGTTAAGTGTAAAAGAGAAAATCCAAGAAAATCATGTAAGGAAGTGAATAACATAAAGTAATACAAACTTGCACAAAAATTAAAAGTATAATAAAGACATGTCATAAGAGTAGTACCTTAAAATAATGATAGGCTAAAAGAATGGCATATTTCAAATCCAAAAGGTTTACCCTAAAAGGAATTAAATACCTAATGGAAATAAGAAAGATATGGGAAGAAAGATCTAACTCTAAGAAAGAGGGTAAAAATGTCAAGATTACCAATAGAAGGTAAAGACCTAAAATCTAACTCCAAAAAGAAATGGATGCAAAATGGGTTAACCAAAGAAGGTGAATGCCTAAAATAATTAATCTAACTCCAAAAAGGAAGGGGCACATGCCGATTTCACCAAAGAATTTGAACTCCTAAATAAATCAATCAAACTCCAAAAATAATGTGGCGCAAGTCATGTTCACCAATGTGTTTGGGGAGAAATGGGAGACACTTTAATAGAACTATAGATTTCCCAATTTTGGGCTAGAAATCCATCCAAATATGTGTGTAAGGGAAAGAGGGTAATTCCCAAATATGATTCCACTTATGATTAAAAAATGAAGAAGGGAAGTAATACTAAATTTTAGTTATAGAGAGGAATGCAATATAGCAAAATTTAATCTTTGGCCCTTGATAGGATAATGTGAATGTAAAATTGAACTAATTGTTTAACTAATGTAAATGTAGGTGTTATGTAAAGACAATAAGCCCAATTAAGATGTATCTAGGGTAAATATATGAAGGGAAATAAAATATAAACGAGTCACCTTGAAATGTGTAGAGGAAGATGTATTTTTAGTCTAGAACTTGTAAATTTTAATTGTATCTGAATATTCATTTAAAGATCTCAAAATAAAACGGTAAAAGGAACAAAACCTAGAAATATCCTTAAAAATAGATATAGAAGGACTAGGTTAACTAGGGAATAAAACCTACAACTAGATTGATGTAGTCTAAAAACCAAAAAATGACTTCTCCAGAAACCTCCAAAAAATTGTTTTCCAAATCCACAATCCTTTAACTGATAACCTGCCAATCAAGACATAAAATAAAGGTTTCAGGGTTTGTGTTTGATGATTGTTAGAATGTCTAGAACAACTGGGGGGTGAATGAATTACTCAAGGTCCATAAGTGCCATTTGAACAATAAAACATTAAACATTATCTATTTTTCTTATCCTGTTGCAACTGGGTCTATACTATACAATGATAAATAAAATTACTAGTAGTTCACTATCCTAATATAACATACTTGTTGAATGTAAAAGTTTAAAATGTAAGACACCATAAAACATTCAACACAAGTTTGACACTAAGATTTAATGTGGAAATTTGGGAAAAACTACCAGCAACATTTCACCATTTTTTCACTCTTTTGAAGTGAGCCCTATTAGGATCCAACCTTGTTAAAGGTTACAATACACATTATTAAAAGTGACCTAGATAGAGGATTGAATCACCCAGTTAGGAGTGGTCTTGTCAGAGAACTTTAGAGCATTCCATTAGAATGTCACCTTGCTAAAGGATTTACACAAACTATTAGGTCCTTCAATCATTGTTAGATCAACCTTTGATTAAAAGGATTTCAATACAAATTATTTACATTGATTAGAAAGAAAATAGTAGTGTTTGATCTATATGATTACAATGCACTTTGCAATTTCAAATCTCTATTCAATTCATGTGTTGATTTCTTGATAAGCCTTCCTTGTCACCTCTATCCTTGATTTTCTTGGCAAGCCTTAAAGAAATCATCTTTCTTCTCAAAAAACTTAAGCCTTCTTCTTAGATTCTCTTATCAACCTTAATAGTTTTATTCTATCATACTAGAAACACACTCATAATCTATGTTCTATCTCTTTGCATCTTACACTTCACGCTTATATCACCTTCTTCATGCACTTTCTCTCTCACTCATACTACAAATTTTGGATTTACAGCTCCCTAAATAGCTAATTTTTATGCTTTTTCATTTTCCATGATCATTGTAGATCTTCGGATTTACAATCTTATCCAATGGATTCATTGTATCTATTCATCTTCCTTCTTTTCTAGAAACTTGTCATCAAGTTCATTCATTAGGTATCTTATCTAATCCTCTCCTTGAATTAAATGATCTAACTCATCAATATTATCTTCAACATGGTTTCCATATCCCAAGAAATCAACTGTCACCTAAAAATCATAATTTCTCATATGCATTCAAAATGCTCAGTCATCACTCAATTGCTTGGTCACTGTAGAACTTCTAGCTCAGTATCAACTTGTTTTCTCGATCAATATTGATAATGGGTTAGCAATAAATTTTCCTAGCATTTATTATGGTTTGGTTAACACTAGCATCACTTGCCATAAACTTCAAATTTCCTTGATTATTTACTCTCTTGCTTGGTTAGGCTTTATATAAGTGATGTGTCTTGACTTGTACTGTAAAGACTTTAACATCAACATGATTTAAATAATCACTTTGTTTTGTTAAATTCTAACCAATCAATTTCCATTGTAGCTTTCATCCCATAACTCAACATTTCCTCTAGATGCTTTTGTTATGAGCAATCTCTCAAATTCTCTTCATCAATCAAATAAATACGACATTTAGATCAGATATCAATGTGTCTCAGTAGTAGATTTGACATCAATGAAAATACAAGAATTGTTTTGATTCTACTTTCGAGTAATCTCCCTCTTTTGCATTCATGGCAACACCTTAAAGTATCTCAAGTATATGAATATAGTCTCTATCTTTGTTACCATGCCATCTAAAAGATTTCACTTTCATGAGTGACCAATATCCTTAGTTTCATTCTGATTCTCATCCATACAAATTTAGAAACTCTCACTATGTTCTTGAGCTCAGACATCTCTCCCTCTTTTATAATGTATCTCTTCCTCTTTAGTAATTTTCTCCCTCATATTATATATAGTATATCTCTCCCTATTTGACAACAATGCCAAAGATTCTCTCTCTTTTGGCTTCATACAACTTGATTATGTAGATATTGCATGTCTAGTTTACTTATGTCAGCTATCTATGACTGATCTATTATGTTGTTCCTCTTTTTCACTGAACTTGACTACCCTAGGCATCTCCTAAAGTTGAACTATCTAGAACAATGTGTATGATATTTTGATAAGCACATTTGATGCAATGCACCATTTCTCCTTAAGTAGTTTTTCTTAGGGGAATCAACCCTAATTTTTCTCTAAGATAGACATGAGCATCTTTAGATAGCTATTTAATGACTATGTCAACAATTTATTCTTTGGTGTGTACATATTCTAAATTCACTTCTTTGTCTCAAACTAGTTCTCTCAACTAGTGATACTTAATAAAAATGCTCTTTCTTTTTAGTGTGCATCACTAGATTTTTTGAGACGTCAATATCAATTGTATTATCACAATACATAGCCAATGGATCTATAATTTATTCTTTCATTCCTTTCAAAAATTGTTGAATCAACATAATGTTTGAACAGTTCACTGCAGTAGCCACATACTTGACTTCAACTATTGATTGGAAAATATAGTTATGTTTCTTTCTTGTCCATGAAACCAATCTCTTTCCTTGAAAACATTCTCCTCCACTAGTATTTTTTTTGTCATCTACATTTCTTGGCCAATAAGAGTCAGTGAACACCTTTAGTTCAAATGTATCACTTCTCTTGTAATACAATCCATAATCTTCTATACCTTTTAGATTTCTCAATATCATTTTTACTTCCATCATGTGATTCTCCTTAGGATTTTTTAAAAATCTAGCAACTATCCCAACTACTAATGCAATATTAGGTCTACTATGAACAACATATTGTGATTTTCCAATCATTGACCTATATAATGTTTGGCTCACATTAGTAGATTCGTCATTTTTAGATGTCTTATAGACATATATTTTCTCACTAGTCTTGACTCTTCCATTCCAAAAAACATTATTATCTCCTTGATATATTCTTGAGGTTATGCCCTTGCCTACTTTAGAGTAGATGATGTAGAGATTGCATCAGTCTAGTGGTACAAAGCACTATTGTTTAACTGGACTAAATGTTGATGCTTCCTATATGGGAAATTATCTATGATGAGGAGAGTTATGATAATTGGTGAGAAATGACATTCTTCTATTTTAAAAACACTCGAAATTTCCATGTCTAAGTATAGTTCAAATGAATTGAATAGGGAGTTTCAAAACACATTAAGAAATTCTTTATTAGGGTTATTTCAATTTTTTGCTTAAATATTCCTCCCTCCTACACATAAGACACGTATTGGTACCTCCAAGAAAAAATATTGGGCAAGAAATATTTTAGCATTCATGATAAAGTAAAATTTCAAGAGGTAAATCAAGACTAGGGTTTAAAAAAAAATTAGAACTATAGATTTTGTATGTGGATGTAGGTTATCTGACTCATTCAATTGAATAACCTTTATAATAGTCCCCAAAGCCTATAGTAAGAAATTTCATAGAAAGGAGGGAATATTTCCAAGGTTAACCTCTTATGACATCGAAGTGCCAATAGTTGATGATTTTTATCAAGTGCTGATGATATTGATTGAAAAAAATAGATAGCTATCCTCAAAAAAACAAGTACCTTTTGGATATCAAGGCTAGAGGAAAAATAGTTAATTCTATTTTGAATACTGTAAAGGTAAGAAAAATGAAACTTTGACTTAGGTCCGCATATGTTTGAAACCATTTATTCATGTAATTGCAAGATAATTTTTTTTTAAATGTCTTGACCAATAAGAAAAAGTTTGAATTCTAAAGTCTTAACTCTCTACATCAATCGATATAGACATTTGGAAATGCGGTTTAACAATGGTGTGGGTGGAGAGGTTGTTGTCTTCATTATGGATCACTGGAAAGATCGATCTCGAATATTATTTATATAATGTAAAAAAAATTCTATTAGCATGGATAATCCTTCTACAAGTTCTTGTTTAAATGGCCTAACACTTATTAGAAATGTTTATAATAACTAAGAGGGGAGGGGTGAATTAGTTACTCAAGGTCCATAAGAACCATTTGAACAATTAAACATAAACATGCATTGTTCTACTTATGTTGTTGTTGTTTGGTCTCTGTTGTATTGATAAAATTATTGTCTCAAACATAACATGATTTTCTCAATGAAAAAATTATCAAATGTAAAAATATATAAAGCATTCAACATAGGTTGACACTAGTGTTTTACATGGAAACTTGATTTAGGGAAAACCACCAACAACATGTCACAACTTTTTTCACTCTTTCAAAATGAGTCTTGTTAGGAGCCAGCTCTATTCTAAGGTTTATGATACATAGTGTTAAATGTGCCCTTGTTAGAGGATCTAATCACCCTATCAGGAGTGGCCTTGTCAAATAACTTTGATCATTCCATTTAGAATGTCACTTTGTTATAGGATTTACAAAGATTGTTAAGTATTTCAAATGACTTTTAGGTCAACCTTTATTTAAAGGATTTTAATACAAACTATTTACAATCATTAGAAAGAAAATAGTAGATTTTGATTGGTATCATTACAACTCACTTTGCAGGTTTAGATCATTGTTTGGTCCATGTGATGATTCATTAATAAGCTCTTCATTGTCATCTTTTCTCTTGATTCACTTAGCAACCCTTGAAGAAATCAACCTTCTCCTTTCTGCAACACTTAAGACATCTTCTTAGATTCTTTTATCAATATCAATAGCATCTACACAAGAAATCTCCTTTGGCTTTGCATTCACATAGACACTCTTGTGTTCACCCTTAAGCCTCTCTAATCCATCTTTCTCTATGTGCCTTTCTCTCACTCATCATAAGTTCAACTCCATACCTATTCAAATAGGTAATTATTTCTTTTCCATTGTCCATGATCACCATAGATTTTAGGGTTTAAAATCAGGTTCAACATGACTCATTGTATCTATCCATCTTCTTGATCATCCTTTAGAAACTTCTCTAGAATTTTTTAATTAGGTCTTTACATAATCTTTGCACATTTAATTTAATGTCCAACTCATCAATCATATCTTGAACACAGTTTACATCTCCCAAGAAATCAACTGAGTCTTCTAGATCTTATAATTTCATCAAATTCATTATCAAAACTATTACTCAACAATCTTAAAATTCTGACACTCGATCATTATTGAGTTACTTAGTTGATAAAACTTCTAGCTTGGCATTGCCTATCTTTCTCAGTCAATAAAAATTCTTGATTAAAACTAGATTTTCTTGGCACTTATTATGGCCTTTGCCTTCTTTTCATCTTCAATACTTCTAATATTCATATAGTTCTTGGCAAGATGACCAAATTCTGTACAAATGAAACATCTTTTAGTAATATCTATTTTTCTCACATGATGTTCTATGAAATTCATTCCAATGTGTCCAAATTCTCCATAGTATGACATATGCACCAAGTGTTGTAGTCCCAACCAAATATAGCTTTTACAATTTTTTCTACTAGATTTAATATATTGGTTTTCCATTCTGATGACTTGTGTTCATGTTTCTTGCATTTGTGACCTTTTCCTTCAAATCTTGGTTTCTCTTTGCATTCATTAGCCTTGTCACCATGCTAATTGCAATTGGAACATTTTCCATTGAATTTTTCTTTCCCATTGCTCCAACATTTATTTGATGTATGACCTATCTTACCACGATGATTACAAATAGGCCATTGATTCTTTTGAGCTCCTTGTTTGGATGTTTCACCTTCTATATATCCAATTCCTACTTTTCCTTTCTATTTATGATGACTTTGTTCATTCAATTGGTTCATGTCTACTTTTGATTTCATCATTCTTTTATTGATTTTCCTTTTAGTGTTTAGATCATTTTGCAATCTTTCATTTTTTTACCTAAGATGTATGATTTATTCATTTTCTTCATCTAAGTTGCTTGCTGAATGAAGATCTTCAATTTAGAGATGATCATTGATTTGAATTGCAAGATCTTTTCTTCTTTTTAGGATTGAGACATTTTCTCCTTTTCTTTCTTGATTTTTACAATAGCCATTTCCAAATCTAGCTTATCATTCTCAATAGCTTTATCAAGTTTGAATATCTCCATGGCCTTTGATCTTTGCTCAAGTTGTTAGACTTTCTATGAGAACCACAAAGCTCTAATACCAATTGTTGGAAATATTAAGAAAGGCTAAGTTACTGAGAGGGGAGGGGTGAATTAGTAACCCTTAAAACTTTTAACTTCAATTATCCAATTAATCCTTGACATATAATTTGATCTAATTGCATGCATAAGAAATTGAAAATATGAAGCATACATAACACTTTGACAAATAGATTTGGTAACCCAGAAACCTTCCAAATAAAAAGTAAAACTAGGGTGGGGATGATACCCATAAACTTTAGTACTGTAGGATTAAGTTCACCTATTAAGGCTTACATTGATCACTTCTAATGATCTACCTAGTTTGGAGCAATAACGACTGCTAGGTCCACCTTGTTAAAGCATTTACAAACATACACTGAAGTATGCACTCGGTAAATAGATTTACATAAGGCTGTTAGGTCTACCTTGTTAAAGAATTTTATTGATACACATGTTAGAATGAAGTAGTAGTTGATCTCTAATTTGCAACTTGGTTTGTTGAGTGAGTTCCTTTGTGCGTATAAACCCCTTACTATGATAGGTATATCTTTGTTGTTCCTTATACTATTGTAGCCTTTTTAATTCATTCTTTCTGCTCTTCTCTAATTATATTTGATTACATTGCATTCCTTACTCATACATTGGATGTATACCATACATTACATATATACCAATCCAATTATATAATTACAACATTAGCTACAATACTAGTTTACACAAATATTACAAAGTCAGCTCAAATGTAGACACTCGAGTTCTAAAGACTAACTCAGTGAAGTTCTGATACTCAACATCCATTATTAATGATCAACATCATCATGCACTCAATAAATGTAGAAGCTTAGTCCATTCTGATCACTTCCAAGTAGTCTTGAACTCCATTTGCACTGGTGACTCAATGAATATTGTGAAACTTGGCATATGAACTGAATCACTTGATTCACACTGCATGGCTCAGTCAATGCTTCAACTACAATCTTTCTATAAACTAAATCACTTTCTTAACATTGACTAGCTTGGTTAACACTATACTTGCATCACATCAACTATGAACTTGACAAGAACTGCAAAACTTGGTTTGTACTAGTAAACTCAACATACACTAAGATGCTCAGTTTACACTATTGATCTTCACAGTAGTTGTAAATATTTGGTACACACTAAAATTTGTCCAAAGGACTCAATAACAACTATATAACTCAATAACAACTAAAATACTTGGTTAACACTATTAACCATACAATAAGCTTAGTAGATACTTACAATCTGAATAAGTGTATGTCACTAATAACAAACTTGACTAATATGTCAACAATCTCCTCCTTTGGAATTAGTGACAAAAACACTTATCAGTCAAAACTAAGTTCAAAAAGCTCCTAAATATCTTTATCCATCACCTTGTGATTCTAACTTGGTAGAGTATACTATTTTTGAGATTTTTCAAAATTGGTTTTGTAAGATATACTTTTGTACATGGTAAGGCTCCTCCATAGTATAATATATAGTATACTATACATCTAAATACATCTCCTTTCTATATACAATATACACTTGTTGTACACTCTTCTTTCAATCTTTCCTTATTCACATTTTCTCACATTGTTCTCCCCCATTTTCTTTATTTTCTTTACAACATTTTACATTTTTCTCTTACATCTTCTCCCCCATAAATTTTTACATCTTTCTCCCCCTTTTTGACATTAATGCCAAAGATTTATTCTATATATTTACACAATAATGCCAAAATGATACAAGAAGTATAAATGTACCTTTAGCATTAGCACAAAAGTCTTGTCTAGGTTCTCTTGCAAGACCTTGCATGTGTGCAATGTAATCTGCACTTTTGCTGACTACTCAATCATGTGGTTTGCAATAGAGAAATTATTGTCATGGATGAGGGTTTTTGAATGCACAATATGCTTTTGTAGTGTATCCATGTTAGGGAGAATTATATTTTGGATATCTACTAATGTAGATCTAATTCTAGCTTCTTCCTACATATTTGTCAAAAATCTAATCCTGTTGAAATGGGAAAAGCTTGAACTTGGGTCAAGTTGTAACTACTATGCACTTGCTTTGAGATCTTCATCAGTCTTGGACAATTTGTGCTATATTTCCTTAGTAAAATTTGAAACATCACATAACTTGACAACAATTAATGATACATTAGTGAAAGAGGTTTCTAGAGAGCCCAAAATGGTAGAGAGTTATACTTGGTGAACTACAATTTGTTGAGCAATAAGTTCAAAAACTTTATTTTCAAAAATTTTCTCTACTTTTTGCAATAATTTCTCCTATCCATCAAGTCTTCACTATATTTATAGATTGCCTCTACCAATTGATACAAAATTGGTTGAGGAGAATCAACCTCTATACCTAGAGCTTCTACCAGAATATTCTTGGCATCCTCAATGATTTTGAATTCTTTGTCTCTTTCCTCTCTAAGCCTCTACTACTTGGCTCTCTTTTGGAGAAGTTCACCAAAAGTCTACATTTGATCTAGATTGAGTTTAGAACTGTCCAAATTTGGGATCACAATTTCCTCATCAAGATCTATATCCTCTTCCTTTTCTTTTCCTTTACTCAAAAATTTTGTGCTTGGTTGAGGCTTGGTCTCAACTATCCTTACACTTATTTCTTATGTAGAAGGAATGGAAACAATAGTGGAAATAGTAGGACTTGCTGCAAAAATTGATACAACACTCATTGAACTAGTCGCACAAATAACTACAGTATCCAAAATTGATGTATCCAAAACTGTTGTGACCAAAACTAGTGTATCCAACATGGTTGAACAGGGAAGAGTCTACAACTTGGTAGATGAAGTGGAGGTCACTTCAGTCAATGTTGTGCTAAGTTCAACTAGTTCAAACATTGATTGGATGGTTGTCTCCATGGTTGATGTTGTCAATATTTTGATTTAAAAGTGAGGAAGTGAGCCTATAACTACTCCAGCAATCTTAACTGGGTCAATTTCCTCAACATCTTGTGTATCTTTCTTTGGTAGCCTCTTGCTCCTATTCCTCTTCATCATCAATGTTATTAAAAATGAGTTACCTCTACATCATCTTCCTCTTCATCTTTCTCTTCTTTATCATCATCATCCTCATCATTTACATTAATAGGAAAATCACTTGGTTTGTGAAGAACATATACATTCTCCCATGTATTTATGGCATTCCTCACAACATGCTCAATGTCCTTCATCAATACCAGACAAGTGTTGAATTTCAAGGTTAGTTTTTTCACACTTCTTCATAAATTCTTTCAATTCCTTATCAGATAGGCTTGGCATAAGTTGCCTTAGGATTTTCTCATAAATATCTTTTTCAATTTACCTAGCAAATTCCCATCTTGGCTTGATCTTATCCACTTACCCATTTTATCCATCACCGGATCTTTAATCTACTTCTACTCTTCTTCAGTTCTAATCTCATATTTTAATGCCTTGAAATTGGTTATGTTAGCTACCAAATCCAAATCTTTCAATCTATCATGGAAGGTAGGTGGAAGTCTCTTGATTACTATGTCTCCTCCTTCCTTATTTGCTTTCTTCTTGAAGGATCTCCTGGTGAATATTGTAGTGGATGGCTTAGCAGGCTTGGTAATCATTACCTCACCCATTTTCTTTAGTGGCTCTTCTTCCTTTGACCTTTCCTCACATTTCCCTTCGATTAACAAAGGAGTTATACTAGTTTTCAACTTGGCAATCCTTTTCTTGCCTTTGTTTACTGCCTGAGGGAGCTTAACCTCTGCTTCTATCCTAGCCTTGGATTCATCATATGTGCCAAAATAGGTTGCCTTAGGATCAATTGGTTCATTAAGTAGTTCCTCAATTATATCTTTTGTTTCATCGATATTAACCTCATATCCAAGAGGTTTCACCCATGCAATCCTAGGCCTAACTACCTAAATGTATACTTTGTCACTATCTACCATAAAACAAACATCATCCTTATAGTCCTCTACTAGTTTCTTGGGGATCTAAATTTTGTTATTCATTTTCTCCTTGAATGCATCAAAATAACTATCCATGATACTATTATATTTTTTCTCCCATTTTAGCAATGTACTCATTAATCTAATAAAGTATTGGCACATCTTTCCTCCAAACAAAAGAACCTTTTGATAGAAAGAATTTTTGAACATAGAAGAATAAACATATCAAAAGTGAGCCAAAATTACATGGATTGTTCTTTAATTTCTTGATGCTATCCATGTTCTTCTTTAACTAATTTAATAGCAACTTGATAAAGTCAAGATATAAGTTGTTCTTGACTATCTTGTATGCCAAGTCTATTGCCTTGCACGATATATTGTTCAACCTGCTTGAACTATAGATCTTGTGGCAATGATATGAATGCAAAATTTTAATTCCTTATCAATTATGTTGCTTATCTTCACAAATCTACCATCCCACTTAGCTAGGATTTTCTTCTCTAGTTCAACCCGACCTAGTGTTCTAGTTGTCTTAGGTTTTGCCAACATTGGGAGAATGATGATCCTATGGATCATCTTCTTAGTGATTAGAATTGGTTGCTCTAACCATAATTGACTATTATGCAAATGAATGAGGATAAATCTTATCTATTTCACCCTATAGTCTCATGGAATGTGGGGAATATGTGTTAAACCTTTTTCCTTGAAATGTTGATGCTTAGGTTTCAACACTCCATCGATGCATAACTCCTTTAAACATTCATCCATTTCTAGTGTTCCTATATCTTGAATAGCACATTTGAAATGCAAATGGATATCATTGATAAAAAAATACCTTAGGATGGATTTGAGATTGTACTCCACTTAGATCTATGTTTTCTATAATGGAAGGTGTTATCTTGAAGTTTAGTACTTTCCATTCAACTCCATGAACCAACATATTAGAACCTCATTTCACTTTGCTGCTACTAGATGCCATCTTCTCTTGGTAGCATTTGAGAGAATTCATAAACTTTGATAAAAATTCATTCAAATTTCTTGAATGCTCTTGAAGATCACTCTGTACAATAGCTCTTGAAAATTCATAGTAAAAATGACTTCAATTTCATTCCTTTTATCAAATTTTTGCCATAAATGCTTGGTACAAATTTTAGATCAAACAAACTGTCATCCACTTCCTTTAATTAAATTCTTGGTGAATTCTTTGTGACTCAATAACCCTATGAGATTTAGTTACTCCTGACCTCACTTGGTAAAGTCTACAATCCAACATTGCTTGATAAGATAGTAATCCAACCTTGCTCAATGATAACTTTCATCTGTTGCTCAGTGATCCCTTTTGCATCTTGAATGCTAATTTGGATCCTTTTTTTTTGTCAACTAGAATTTATTTAGATGTCTTATTTGGTAGCCTAGTTCTATTTCTCCTTTGATAAATCAAGTAGAAATGGTGGAGTCACCCAATTCTTGAGGGACTTTTTCATCATAGTTTGGACTTGCATTCTTGATAGACTTTGAAACCCATTGCTATCTCATCTCTTTTCTAATGTTATCATCCTTTTCCTTCTTTTTATATTCAATCCTTCTAGTATTCATATAGTTCTTGGCAAGATGACCAAGTTCTATACAAATGAAACATATTTTAGTAGTATCTATTTTTCTCATATGATTTTTTACACAATTCATTCCAATGTGTCCAAATTATCCATACTATGACATCTACACTAGGTGTTGTTGTCCCAACAAAATATAGCTTTTATAATTTATGACATTTGCCTTCAAATCTATTTTTCTCTTTGCATTCATTATCCTTATGACCATATTTATTTCAATTATAGAATTTTCCATTGAATATTGCTTTCCCATTGCTCCAACATTTGTTTGATGTATGACCTATCTTACCATAATGATTGCAAGTAGGTCTTTGATTCTTTGGAGCTCCTTATTTGGATGTTTTACCTTCTTCTATATATCCAATTATTTCTTTTCCTTTATATTTGTGATGACTTTGTTCATTCAATTGATTCATGTCTTCTTGTGATTTCATCATACTTTCATTGATTTTCCTTTTAGTGTTTAGATCATTCTACAATCTTTCATTTTTTGACCTTAGACGTATGATTTCTTCATTTGCATTGGTGAGTTGATTAATGAAGTCAATCTACTAAAGGGATAGATGTTGAATCTCATTCTCTTTTCCTTCTTTTTCTTCTTTTATCTTATTTTTCTCTTCCATGACTTCACATAGCCTTATTGATAGAATTTCTTATTCTCTTCTTAGTTTTCTTAATTCTTCTTGCCGAGAACCATTCTTTTGTAGGAGTCCTTTGATTGCTTCATTTGTTTTATTTGAGCTACCTATTGAATGAAGGTCTTCAATTATTTCTTCAATTTAGAGATGATCATTCATTTGAATTGCAAGAAGTTTTCTTCTCTTTAGGGATTAAGAAAGTTGCTCCTTTTCTTTCTTGAGTTGGGTAGTAGTCATTTCCAAATCTAGCTTCTCATAGTCAATAGCCTTGTCAAGTCTGAATATCTCCATAGACTTTGATCTTTTCTCAAGCAAATAAACATTCTCTTTGACGCACAAACCTCTATTACTAATTGTTGTAAATATTAAAAAATGCTAAGTTACTATGAGGGGAGGGATGAATCCGTAACTCTTAAATTTTTTAACTTCAATTATCCAATTAATCCTTGACATATAATCTAATCTAATTGCTTGCATAAGAAACTAAAAACATGAAATTGTACATAATGCTTTGACACATATATTTGGTGATTTAGAAACCTTTGAAATAGAAAGTAAAAATGGGGTGGGGATGATACCCACAAACTTTAGTAATGTAGAATAAAGTTGGCATGTTAAGGCTTGCATTGATCACTTATGATGATTTGCCTTATTAGGAGCAACAAGGAATGTTAGGTCCACCTTATTAAAGCATTTACAAACATACAATGAAGTATGCACTCGATAAATAGATTTATGTAAGACTATTAGGTCTACCTTGTTAAAGAATTTGATTGATCCACATGTTAGGATAAACCAGTAGTTAATCTCTGATCTGCAACTTGGTTTGTTGAGTGAGATTCCTTTGTGTGTATAAATCACCTTGCTATGATAGATATGTCTTTGTTGTTCCTTATACTATCATAGCCTTTGTAATTCACTCTTTTTTCTCTTCTCTACTAATATTTGATTGCATTGTATTCCTTACACATACATTGGATGTGATAAAATACATTAAATATATACTAATTCAATTATACAATAACAAAGTTGGCCACAATACCAATTTACACAAATATTACAAAGTCGGCTCAAATATAGACACTCAAGTTTTGAAGACTAACTTGGTAAAGTTCTAATACTCAACATCCACTATAAATTCTCAACATTGTCATGTACTTGGTAAACATAGAATCTCAGTCCATACTGATCACTTCCAAGTAGTCTTAAACTTGGTCTACACTAGTGACTTGGCAAATATTTTAAAATTCAGCATGTAAACTAAATCATTTGATTCACACTGCATGGCTTGGTCAATGCTTCCACTATGAGCTCGATATAATTTAATCACTTGGTTAACATAGAGTAGCTTAGTTAAAATTGGACTTGCATCACATCAACTATAAACTCAATAACCACTGCACAACTCAGTTTGCACTAGTGAACTTGGCATACACTGAGATGTTCAGTTTACATTGTTTACTAAAATTCTTGGTTAATTGTTAACTATACAATAAGATTAGTAGAGACTTGCAATCTAAATAATTGTATGTCACTAATAAAAAACTTGACTAATACGTCAACAACACTAACCTTCACTTCTCTAGGAAAACAATACTTGACTGAAGATAGAATAAGCCCCACTACAAAGGCATTGATCTAGAGTAATACAAGTGCAATAAACTTAGTAAATGAATTTATAGAGGAGCGAGAAAGGGAAACATCCCTCACATAGGGAAAGGCCTCCTCACAAGTCTATAGGGTTAGAATTTGTAAAGAAATTCACACAATCAATTGAATTTTTAACATGCATATAATCTAGATACTTATGTTACAAATATATTATTTTATATTAACTTTAAGTATTTTTTCTAAAGACTTGTAGTGCTGACCCTATGGCAAGAAATATTGTCAATTTATAAAAAATTAATTAGGCTATCTAAGAAGGTCAGTTAATACTATAACCAATTTTTCCATCAGGGAAAAAATTATAGTGTAGCTTGAGTAACATACGTAAGCTCTTCATTTTCCCCAAGTAATAGTAGAAGATCAAATGAATTGTGTTTCCTGAGCATCAATACTTAAGATGACCTAAAGGTATATTTGGTTTTTATGAAGATATAAATTGTGGTATCTCACATAATCTAAAGTTATTCTTTGAGGATATATATAAAAAAGACAAATTCAATGGTCTAAATAAAGTGGAAGCAGAATAATTGTGTATGAGAAGAAGTTATATGGAGTAGAATATGTAATCAGACTATAAGGAAGTATAAAGATGAAAGAAGAGAATCATCCATCAAATTTAGGTGATCAAATTATTAAAAGGATATTATTCAACAAATCAAGTTGCATTGTAGAAATCATCTTGTTGATTCATCCTAATAGGTGCATTAATGAAATCCTTCAATGAGGTGGACTAAACATTCTTATGCTAAGTCTCATAATAGAGAAAATACTTCATTATACTATAATATCCATTTGCAAAGTGGACCTATCATTCTTTCGTACTCCTAATAGAGTAGATCACCATAAGTAATCAATTGTATGCCTCAACATGCCAACTTTATTACTATAGTAGTGAAGCTTGTGGATATCATCCCCACCCAAATTTTACCTTCTACTTGGAGAGTTTCTAGGTCACCATATCTTATGTCAAAGTCTTATGGTGTTGATTTATTTATTACTTTATGTTTATACATGGAAGTAGAATAGATAATCTAAAGTAGTATTCTAAGTAAAATAAGTTTTATTGATTTTTAATTCAACCCCTCCCTAGCCTCTCACTCACTTTCTTGTCATTCCATTTCCAACAATTGGTATCAGACAAAGGTTATCCTATTAGAGGCCTAATAACTAGAGATTAAACAATATAAGGAGATGGAAGTGTACAAATTAGAGAAATTTGTTGAGAATGACAAGTTGGATGTACACCTAGCTATGGAGCAAGTCAAGATACTCAAGGAACAACTCACTCACTCTCTAAAAGAAGAAAGGATTTGGCTATAAAAGTGAATGAAACCCTCTACATAGAATAAATCATAGAAGACCTATACAAAAAAAAGGCTCTAAAGAAGCATATGTAGCTATAGAAGATCTACTAGTGAGATGTAACACCCCGCCAAGGGATCCAAAAGAATTAACCTAAAGTTTTACTAAATTTGCCAAACAATTTTTTTTTAATCATGAAAGATAAACCATTCACATCAAACACATGGTAGTAGAAGCAATAGTAGTAGAAGCAATAACATACATAAAATTAAAAGCTTACATAAGCATAGATAACAAGTTACATTCCTTAAGGATCCCAAGATGTTGAGTAACATTGAATCTAATTAATACTAAGTCTAATAGCTACCACATCCACATGAAAGAATAATTAAAGGTCCATAGTCCATAATATAAATTTGTTCTGAATGCCTCTTGGCAATTAAATTCAAAATGCTCAATCATCCACTACACATGTCACAAGGTACGAAAGGCTTAAAATATTAAACATATGTAAAATAAAGATACATCATCCTTATCAACCATGATACAAGTACAATAAGGTAAATGAAACCAATAACATACATGATACATCCATCCATCATAAAACACAACTATCTATCATAAAACACATCTAACTAAGTGTGTGGTTCCTCCCAACCATCAATAGCATCATTAGACCATTGTAGGCCCTAGCCATCCCCCCGCATAACATCCCAAGCCACCAAAGAGATCATCAGTACTATAGTAATAGGGATGTCACTCCTAAACATGCTACAACATATGCATAAAGAAATCTAACATGCAAGAATAAAGCATAAAATGATCCTACAAAGAAAATAACATCATTTATCACATGGTAATCATCAATATAAAGAAATGTACTAGTAAATAACATGATCCATCATAATGATCCAAGAATAGAATGAAGGTAAATGCCAACAAAGAATGCTCCAACCATGGTGTGTATAGATGGATCTCAAAGGTAAGAGTGAAAAAGCACTACTAGCCAGCTACATGGAACCTAAATGGCCCACTCCCACCACACTAAGGAGATAATCTCAAGTCCCAAATAGGATATCAAATCACATAACACAAGATAATAAATCACATAACACAAGTACTCTATAAGTCCAGGAATCCTAAAAGTATTCTAACTCAAAGATTCTGACATAAAGATCAACATCTAGACCCAGAGGCATAACAAAGACATGTAGGAATCTACTATGTAAGTGGAAAAGTGTCATTGCATGAATCTCGCTAGAGTTACTCTAGTAGTCTCTCAATAAACCCTAGCCCCATAGTGATCCCTATGCAGCCACTAGTATCCTCTTATACTGACAAGGCATACTATGGAATGCAAGGTCATAACCAAGTGTTTTCTTTACTCCCATCCTAGTCTATACTAGCGCTTGAGGCATGGGCAAGAACATACAATTATCTTATTAAGTTCATTTTAATCTCCATTTAGTGTAAATGTTTTCACTTATTAAACAACTTACAATGAATTACCCTAGTATCCTCTTAGGGCCCTGGCCCCCATTGCAAGCCACTTCCTGAAACTACATATAGATAACCAACCCTAAGCTTATGAAATCACAAATCACAATATCACCATAGTCCTATACAAGAAATTGGAAAGCATCAAAAGATAATCCACAATAATCACATTAGTTCTCCACAAGTAACTAAATGCATCAATAATAAATCACAAATATCCAATGGTTCTCAACAAGCAACCACAATAAATCATAATGTCCATCAGTTTTCAACAAGCAATCAAAAAGTATCCCATAATAAAACCACAATAGCCCTCAGTTCTCAAGGAGCAACCGAAAGTATCTCAAAGCAATACTAATTGAAGACCCCAAAATGGTCAAGTCAAACATGTCATAACATGAGATCATCAGGATCAAAACAAACACTTCAGTCCCATCAAGGAAATTGGAAAGTAACCCAAGTATAATTGATCGATGACTCAAAAATGGTTAAGTCAAGTGTCTCATATACATACACCTCAACTTCACAGAAGAAGAATGGAAAGCAATAACAATCAATAAACTACACACATCATAGAACATACCATCGCATTACCATGGTTGCATTTTAAAAAGATTGAGATCAAATAACATCAACATCACATCACATCTCATAACCCCTAAGCCTCTGGTCGACATCTTATAACTAGTAAACAATCTAGTCAACCTCAAAACCCCAAAATACAAACATCATAGAGAAACAAGATACAAACACATGTTTCAGTTTGCTTTTGCAATCACATGGTTAAGCCCAATATGAGTTTTTAGTTTTCGTTTCAAGTATATTTCAAGTATATAAGATTCTTTGTTTAATTTCCAAGTCAACCCATTCATCCCTTTGAGTAAAGCATAGAATTATCCCTCCATTAATTTAAACAATTTTCAAAAATAATTGGAAGATAATTATTTACTTATTTAAAACATTAAACTAAATCCCATTGACTTTTAATAAAATCACTACATTATTTTATTAAAACCAATGTTACTAATTGAATAAAAATTCTCTTAATATCTAATTCAATTTCTTCAAAAATAATTAAAGGATAAGTAACTATATAACATTTAAATTATTAAAATAATGCTCTTTGAATTTCAAGAAATTCATCTTGACTCTATTAAATCAATATTTCAATAATTTCAACACTTGAATTAAACAACTTCCCTCATTAATTAATCTTAATTAAATCAATTAATAATGTACATCATTTCATAGTCCATGACTCCTTATCATTCTAATAATACTTAATTAAAACTTAATTAAATATTAGTAAAATTAAGTCACTTAATTTTAATCATTATAATAATTGTTTATTATAAATTAAATCATCACTAAAAAACTATTATAACATCTAAAAATTATTTATTGACATTTTATAAATTACCATCTTTTTAAATATTTAATATATATTAAATAGTATTTAATATACATTAAATAATATAAATTTTATACAAACTAAATTACATATAACTTAAACTTTATTAAAATAATAATAAACATATATTAAAACGTTAATTGAATAATTTACATTTATCAAAACATAAAACAAAATTGAATTTCCAAATTTTAAAAAGGGCATGTGATAAAGGTTTTAGGTGATTAATAAATCATTGTATCATATAATACAATCATTGGCTGGTACATCCATCGTGTAGCCACCTCCATCAATGTCACTACAGGTATACTGTGATGCAGGTACCCTACAACCAAACACTTTCTACCACCGCATGAGCAGTAGGGGGGTACATGTTCGTCCCTCCCCAAAACAATAATTTTTCTTTTATAAATATTCTAAAACATTTTTTTAAACTTATAATATATGTTATTTTTAAGAGGATTTTTGTTTAAACAATCCAAACTCTCTTCCCATTAATGCAAATGGTATCTATTATTTTATTTAAGAATTCATTGCAATTTTTCCTGTTCACTTTATATATATATATATATATATATATATATATATATATATATATATATATATATATATATATATATATATATATATATATATATATATATATATATATATATATATATATCTTGCAAATATGGTCTTATAGAGAACATATCATTAACCATACAAACTTCCAATTTCAAAGGTTATTCCATTTTCAATTTTGAATCCCTTCACAAATCTGATATCTCAATTCCATTTTAATTCAAACCCAAACCTGATTTAAAACTTAATTTATTTCATCAATGGAATGAGGGTTTTTTAATTGGGTTTTTTCCCTTGATCTCTTTGCACAAAGAAGAATCAACATGCATACCCATATTTCCACAATATAAATCATCCATCACAAGAATTATCCAAGCTGTCATCTAGTAGATATGATGAAGACAAGAAGAGAGAGACTGTAATAGAGTATGTGAAATAATCATGAGTGCCTACCTTGACATTGATGCTAATTTCTATGCCCCAAAAAATTGTAGAGAAAATTCCTCCTCTCAGAATCTCCTCCATTCAAAAAATTCCTTCCTTCTCCAAAATTTGCGGCACAAGCACATAGTAGGCCAAAGAGTATGATCAATATGAATTCTCAGTATTATCTGAAGCATGTAAAAGCATGTAGAAGCATATGAGCATGAAGAAGCATATGAGCATGTTAAAGCATATGAGCATGTCGAAGCATATGAGCATGTAGAAGTATATGAGCATGTCGAAGCATATGAACACGTAGAAGCCTATAAGCATGTAGAAGCATATAAGCATGTAGAAGCATATGAGCATTCTAAAGCATATGAGCATGTCGATATACACTAGGAGAGCCTATATATAAAGGCCTCTAAGATGCATCTAGAATGTGTCTAGAAAGAAATAGGGATAAGCATGACAACTAAGCACATATCTTCCATGATAAGAAGATAAATAGGAGGAGGTATCTAGAATGTTGTAGACACGATGTGCTCAAATAATGTACTAACTCCTAAGTGTAGACAACATGTGCATAATTAGAGTGCAAACCCCTATGTTGTCAACATGACAACTCACAAGAGTTCGCATACTCCTATGTAAATAATTATTAAAATAATGCACATTAATTTATTTAATATTCACTTGACTCCTTTTTAAATTAATTTATTAATTTTAAATCTCATGCACTTATCATGTGGTAATAAAATTTTAATAAATTAATTTCTTTTCCACTTTTAAATTTATTATCTAAACTTAATTAATAAAATATTTATTAACTTAAATAATAATATTATTTAGCATTTATTTAAAAATGAACTCTAAATATATTATTAAATTAAATAAATATTATCACGTTCCAAATTTAAATTTATGACTTTTATCGTCAAATTTAATTTTTTTTATTTAATTAATTTCCTAATTAATTGAATAAAATTAAATATTAGACTATCATAATAATTTTCTATTAAATTAAATCATTTCATTTTAATTAGACTTAATTAATAGAAAATACACCAAAGACTCATAAAGTAAAATACAAAAACCCATCATAGCAAAACACATACAAAATCAAATTACGGGGTTATATTCATGAATTAATGCCATCCGATGCATTCAGAGGGTACTTGACTCAGATACTTGTCCTAATTTTCAAATAGGACAAATGGCTTAAAGGGTTGGGATTTGGACTCAAGAATTTATCTCCCTTCTCTTACCATTAAGATAATGCGATAGGGTATGCTCATCCTAACAATTCAAGGAAGTCAATACTCGATACGTAAAACTTGCATAAAATCCACACATGTACATACACAATAAATACTAAGCTAAATATGAAATGGTAGGAAGTGGTGCATTGTGTAGATCATGACTAGCAGGTGACTATGACTCCCTTCCTTAACCACATCAAAAATGCCATACATAAAGAAAACAAACATGCACACCATACACATGTAGTATGGGCCAAGTATCCATAAGAAAACAAATAGGATAATAAACCATCTAACTAATCATCATCAATAACTGAAAACACTAAATAATCATTGTACAAACATGAAATATAGAGTAGCAAATGATCTCATCATATAATAAATTAAATTTGAAATAATATCTAATAATCTCAAAATAATGTTACTAATAATCATCAACATAAAACTAGCCTAAAATAGTTTGACAATGATAGCAAAATGTAACTTAGGGGCAGGCACTACATGAGAAATGCTACTTTACAAGAAGAAGTGAGAAAACTAAAATAGAACAAGGAAGTCACCTAGTCAAATAAGTCATGGAGAAAAAGAAAAAAGATATAAATGATAAAGAAATGGAAGATGAAGAGAAAAGACTATTTGATACAAGGCTAGAAGAAAAGTCTTATGAAGTTTAGCTATCTATAAATCAAGAAAATATGATTGATCAACTAGATGATGCAAACTAAGGAATCAGCAATCTAAAGAAGAAAATGAGAGATTCCAAAATGAACTAAGAGATGACAAGGAACTAAATGAGAGAATATTGAAATCAAAAGAAAGCATAAATCAATAAACCCAACGGAAATACCTAGTTTAGGGTATACCAATCAAGGAGAGTCCTCTAAACAAGGATCACAGAAGAACAAAAAGCTCACATGCAATAGATGTGGAAAACTAGGTAATACTTTAAATATTTGTTAGAAAAATACCATTTAACCTAAGTTCAAAGGTTAGTGCTACAGTTGTAACAAGTATGGTCACAAGGTAAAATAGTGTAGAACTAAATCAAATTTTGAAGGGAATTATTTTACATGTCAGAAGGAAGGTCACAATTCTTTAGAGTGCAAATGAAATCCAAACACTTAGCACAATGGAACTAGACAAAGAGCATTTATTGGTTGCGACTACAATACATGGGGAAGATGCCATTATTGTGGAGAATATGGGTACATTGCTATAAATTGCATAAAAACTCACATTAGAAAATAAAATACCAATATAAGATACTATGTATGCAAGAAGATAGCTCACTTGGAAAGAAACTGCATCAATAGAGATACAAAATTTAACAATAAAAGAAATAGAAGAAAGTCAAAATTTGAAGAAATCACAAATGGGTAAGGAAAATAAAGGAAATCCCAACAAGAATTTATCATCATCCAATCTAATTAGTTGGGTGAAGTATCCACATCCAACTAGGTTGTAGTGCCTCTCCCATTTGATTTCTATAAGTCATCCTAATGGATACAACTTTGTTGATCTTTCATTGTGAACTGATCATGATTGGGACCATTAGTGGTCTACACCCTTGAGATGATTAGATTTATGTTACCATATTAGTTTCTTTGATTGTGCTTATGGTGGATTCATGAGATTATGATGTGTTAGATGTTTTATTGAGGTTTAGTCTAGTGGTTACTAGGATTGATGTGGTATCACGATGTTATTTCATGATTACCCTAAGATGTGTGTAGAGATTGCATTGTGTATTACTATCCTACTGCACTGGACTAGGTTCTTGTTGTTGGAAATATAATAGGGAGAGTAAACTCTAAGAGTGTGGGATGAATTAGTCCTTCAAAAATTTATCCATCAAAACATTCACCACACATTCATCTCACAACTTGAGTGTAAACTAAAATACCAAACTAAGCATGTTCATCCATAACATGAAAATAATAAACATTGAACATGAGATATTTGGTTACCTAAAAATCCTTCAATGAGAAGATGAATTGGGGTAGGGATGACAGCAAAAAATCTTCACTACTGTAGTTGTAAAGTATATCTAATGAAGCTTACAATGTTTAATCATAAATTATGATCTACCCTATGAAAGCTCTGCCTTGTTAAAGGCTTACAAAGATTGTTAGATCTTACCCTATTAAAGGATTTCAACACCCTATTATAAGTGTGCCTAGTTAAGTGACTTCAACTTATAATGAAGTAATCACTTGGGTAAGAGATTTATACAAAGGTCTACTAGAATACAAAACTTGTTAAGGCTACTCTATTAAGAAATTTTACTGATTTTCCCATAAGAATGTCTCATCCTTGATCCTTTGATTATCACTTCCTTTTCTAGATAATAAACCACCACTTTTCTAATATGTACTTGATCCTCTTTGTTAGATGTATCACTATGTCCTCTCTTCTTTCCCCTAGTCTTTGTAACTAATTCTAGATTTCATATCTCAATTCACAACTCCTTTTCCACCATGAATTCTCTATATACACATGTAAACTCACTCTTCACTCCTTAAACTCTTTTAGGTTTTCCTTCCTTAAGAAGACCTAGGTGACATAGGGTTAGGTAAGAATCAACGATTGTGATTCATCCATTTTTCTGCTCAAAACATCCCTCAATCTGATTGGTTGCATGTACTATATAGGGATTCTCAATATAGATTCATTCTTATCATCTATAATCATAAAATAATCCTTAAGTCAGCCCAAAAATGGTTTACATAGGATTTTGTGTCATTACAAACAACTATGTCCAAAACTATTTACTCAGAACTTGAAGCCTCCAATGCTTGGCATCCACTATATCTTCAATGCTGTAACTTGTCTTCTAAATGGCTCAGCATCCATTTCTCACTCAACATCTGAATCACTTGACATATACTTACTTGATCGATATTGGAGTGACTCAGAACTAGCTATCTGCTTGACACATACTAGTGCTCAACACTTACTATATATCTCACTCAACATGCACTATCTAACAATTTATGCTCAACATACACTACTTACTCGGCATGTACTTTTTAAATATGATAAAGTGTCTAGTCACTCATATGAAAACCAATCTAAGATTAACAATCTCTCCATTTGACATGAGTGGCAAAAACACTTTGTCATGCATATATAACCTTAACTTAAGAATAACTCAAATATTCTATAATCTTTACTCAGCTTGCATACAAATTTTCAAAATATCAAAAATTTTCAAAACTGATGACTTCTCAATCACACCTCAAAAATGTCATAGCTCCCCCTACGTTGATTGTGCTATGTTGTATCTAAATCTGATACTCCTATTGAGTAAATTTTCTTCAACTATTGGCTTACTTGCTTTTTATTGTACTCCCCCTTTATGTAATATCTTCTTTTTCTCCAATATCTTCTTGTTCTTTACTATCCCCCTTTTTCTTAATTCCCCCTTTTTTGACACTTTTTTCATGGGTGGTACATGAATAGTGTGTTTGTCCAAAAATATTTTATGGACTTCCATTATAATCCTAAGTGTTGTATTCCTATTGTTGCACCCCATCTCTAGAGATTGAATTTGAACATCTAGCTTGGCAACAAGGTCCACTAAGCCTTCATGAGTAGAAATATGAGCATATTTCTTCATCAATGTTTCTACAAAGGCTAGTTCCTTATGAAACACCTCTATGTGTGGGGTCAACATGGTTTGAATATTTATCAAGGTAGCCTAAGTATTTGCATCTTGTGCTTGTAATGTAGCTAGTTGCCCTTGAGTAGATAATAACCTTTGAAAATGAGTCTAAATATAACTAAGAGACAACTAAAGAATATTACATGTTGTCTTTAAATCTCCCTATAGCCAGTCGATATCCCTCTTTGCTTCTTGTGTGAGAAATCTCACATCACAAAGCTTTGTGTATAGAGAAAATATATTCTCTAACACCTTTTTAACATCTCCCATCTTGGTTTCTAAGTCAACCTATCTAACTGCAATGACACTAGAAATATTCTCATCAACCTCTATTAGAAATCTCTTCTTGGACCATTCTAAAAGTTTGGTGTTTGTGTCCAGGTTTGCATTGCTGATTTTATCCATTAAATTAACTAATTATTCAATAATATGTTTATCTGCATTAGGTTCTAGGAGGTTGAATGCAACAAGAAATATGTCTTTGATTTCATATAGCACTTGTCTTTACTTGTGCAATTTTCTAAGTAACTCTTGATTCTTCTTCCTTGTGAGAGCTTCTTGCAATATGCTCATATGTTCTATGGTGATTTTTGCTAGATCAAACTTTGGAAGTTCAATCACCTCATCAAAGCTGAGATCTCCATAAGATGTACCTTCTCCAACTTTAGATGTATTTGGACTAGGCCTTGATGATTGTAATGGCATAGCATCTACACTTAGCCTATGAAGAGTTTGACTAGGAATAGGAAATGCAAAGCTTAGTAGGGTAACCAATAACTGAATTTTTATCTACTCCTCTAGTTTCATAGTCAAAATTGAATCTATCCTTATCCTTCTCTATGTTTTCTTCACCTTGAATATGTGAATTAGGTGCAGGACTACCTTCCTGGCCTATATGGACTTTTGTCCCATCCTTCTCAACTATTTAAACTTCTTGTACTAAAGCATTTGGCACCAATGTGATGACATTTATGTCATTGCATCCTTTCTTTAGTATACCACAATGGGCATTGAAACATGATTGTCAGAGGTTACACCATTTTGTGTTTTTGGACCTCTTGTCTCTGTAGATGAAAGGGGCACACTAGATGTGTTAGTGTTTTGTTTCTCCCCTACTAATACCTTATTAATTTCATTTTTACTTACTAATATAGGATTAGTTCATAGTTTGGCAACTAAATTTGAATCATGTAGAATCCTCATTAAATGATCCTCTATAAAAGGATTGATTTTCTAGATAGTATTATTAGAAACATCCTTTATCTTGATAGTTTCTTGTTTACTTGCTTGTTCCACATGAGAGGGACTAGCACTCAGCATATGTACCTCGGGTATATTATAATCTTTTTGTTTCTCTTCTTTAGTTATTTCCTTTGCATATGCTTCTTCCTTAGTGCCTTCCTCATTTCCATCCTTTAAAAATCCATCCTTAGTAATATATACTACCTCTTGGTCATCTTTTTCGTCACATACCTCCTCAAGTGCTTTCTCAATTGGCTTTTTGTCTACAACCCATAGATAAATTTCCATATTTGGGTGCTCTATTTGATAACTTCCTCAATTTTATTCTAAAAAATGTTCAAGGCTCTATATTTGGGAGAAAATTTCCTCTTGTATTTATTAATAACCTTAGTCATAGATGACTTATCTAATTCTGGCATTAGACTAGCTAGAGTAGTCTCCCATATATTTCTTTCAGTAGTTATAATGTACTTCCACCTTTGGTCGACTCTATCATATAGACTTTTAAATAAAGAGTTGGCAAGACCAGTAGGTGTGGTCTTAAATATAGCCATCATCTTATGTAGTGATTCCTCAACCTTATTCATTTCTCCCATTCCTAGTTTGTCAAACTCAACATGTGTGAACCCTACAAAATATGCATTGTTCTTAATTTTGTCACACAAGTTGTCTAAATCAAAAGAGGGACTATGGCTTACCACATGGAATTGACTATTTTCATCTGACTTGGTCATCTCCTCATCTAATTCATTTGTAGCTATATACTTCCTCATCTTTGGTTAATCTTGCTAACTCTTCTTTGTAGTAGTAGTTGTTCTTCCAAACATATCAATCTTTTCCATTCCCGAAAGGGACATACATCCCTAGATAGAACCACTAATGGGACTCAAAAATGCATCCTTGATTTTGAGTACCATTATAATTTTGAGTTTAATTGAGCCCTTATAAGAGCTTTTAATGCATGCATGCATGCCCAGCAATCACTTTGAGGCCTATGAAATGTTTTATGTTTCTAACGCTTTGCATTCAACATATGCATGTGTCCTAGTGGAACTCAATATTTTAAAAATATTTTCCACTTAATATTTCTTTGATTATAGTTTATCTTATTGGTTCATTTCCATGTGGAAGTCCTGACTTACTATATACATCAAGGGCACATGTCTCAAAATGCACTTCTAGGACTTACTCATCACATGTGGAGATCCCTATCCATGAATCCTAGCTTTGATTCTATAGAAATTTCATGATGTATTTGATTTTTTCACATATGGATATAGCTATAGTGATGAGGTATCAGATATTAGGGTATCCTAGAAAAAATGTAGTAAGGTCACCTTCAAGTCAAGTATGATATCGCTATAGCATATATTGATTGGGTTAATCACTATGTGGAGAAGACTCATTATTAATATGGTGATGAGAAATAAAGGAAGGTATATCACTATCACTTACATTGATCATCAACAACCAGGATGTCATGGATTTGGCTATGGCAATGATTGATGAGGCTATTGATATGGTTTATGACAATGGATAAAGGAAGCCAAATATGAAGCTTTTGTTGTATGTTATGGTGAAATGAATCATCAAAGATCGAAGAAATGACATTTTTTTTATAGTGGATGGTGATGAGAAATCTTACATTACTATAGGTTTTGTTGATGAAGGCTCTTGGAGATGTTGGACAACTATTGTGATAACAATAAGGGGTTTGGTGATCAAAGGAAGTAGTATTTTGTTAATGTCATAAAGAAAATTTATTAAAGAAGGTAGATGATCCTATGATTGCTATACCCTAAAGTGATGTTTCCTAGTGGAGGTTTTGGAAGGAGATATGTTGTATAGAGATGAGTGATAGTGTCATCTCTATTTCAATGAAGATAATGGTTAAAGAGATAGTAGATTGCGACTACTTCAAGAACTCAATGGGAAATCAAGAGGAGTTTGCGAAGGATTTAGCACTGTGTTGATATGTCATGTGTTAATCACCTATACAGGTCAGCCTTGCAAGAGAAGACTCATTTCAAAAGATGCTTCATGTTTCACCAACTACAAAAGAAACCTATGCAAATGATTGTCGAGGAAGAAGGCATCTATGAAATGCTCGATCTATGCAATGTGCTTGTTCAAACCTCTAGTTGACGTGCAGTCCTAAGGAAAGGTTATTAAAATTTATCCCACATTGAGTGGGTTGGGAGTCATTAATGTATTTTAAATACACCAATTCACAATATCATGGTGTCTTTAAGACACAAGCACTTTCAGAGTGCAAGGCTCATATGGGGACCCACTTGGATGACCAATTAGTAATGACACAAGATAGAATTTTGACCAAACATAGATCATGGAATAAGGTGCCTCATGGCATTCATTTAGAGGACTTTGTAAGTTTGTGAGAGTCCCAAATTGATGCTCCAAAGTTACAAATTTTTTATCTTCGGGAAGCCCAAAATGTTAGGTTACAAAGGTACAAAAGTTGTATGGTTGAGAAGACAAAAATGGAGAGCTAAGAAGCTATGAGCACTTCATGAGTTTGGGAGTTTGGGAGGATCATATAATTGGGAATCTAAAATTCTAATGTTTCAAACTTACACTCAAGATTGTGGTGGCCCCACTAAGTGTTGGGGTGGCACTTTTAGCCAATGGGGAGTTGACATGTGGGACCCAAGGATTGGAGGAATAAGGTAAGATGAGAAAATCCTAAATTGTTAAAATTAAATGTTCCCAGACTAAGCACTCACCTTGGGAAGTTGAAAATTTGATTATACTGTAACTTCAAATGTATACCAAATGGCCCATTTTCTATTGAAATGTGAAGTGTAATATACCATTGGAAATGGGAGAAGATGAATTTTCCAAATCTACAGTCATAATATGTGCAAGACATTAGTGGTGGAAATTATAGGAATGTTTGTAAAATAAGGGGCGTTCTTAGTAGAATGGGTGTTTTTCATGATGGAGCTTCAAATTCAATTGGAAAGAAAATAGAGAAGTTTGTTGGGTATAGATTTGGGGGAAAATATTCTTTGGAATGTTGTTTTTCCTCTAAAACCATATGACATAGGTTTTGGCATAAGTTTTACCAAAAATTTTGTGTCTTCTTGTAGATTAGTTTTGTTTTCTATCAATTTGAAGATATTTGGATCACATTGTAGAAACAAAATGATGGGATTTAATTTTGAGTTGAAGGAAGAGAGAAAAGAGAGGCCTTGTAGTAGAAATGGAAGGAGATTCAAGTGGACATGTGTTACTTCCATATCAGATCTGAATTATTCTTCTTTCTTTATATCTTTCTCTTTTTCTCTCATTGTATGTGTTTGTTCAAGTTTATTGGAAGGTTTTCCATTGTTGTAATACCGCCTAGGTTAGTTTCCAAGTTTTCTGAGCAAGTTCTCAATTAGGTTTTCACCATTCTCAGTATTTCTCTTTGTATATGAACAACATTAATGAAATTTTTGTGATAGTTCTAGTTTATTCAGTTGTTTCATGAGTTAATTTCATGCATACTCATGTATTTGTTTCAAAGAAATGAATAAAATGCAATGAATGAGTTTATGTTCAATCTAATTCTTGTCTCATGTTTATGTTGTTTGAAATATTTTGTTGTTTGTGAACAAAGAGAATAAATTTGATTGCAATCTATTTTAGGTTTTATTTTTTAGTATATTTTTCTTATCATTCAAGGAGTCATTTAAATGCTTTATTTCCCATAATGGGGTTGTAGATTTCATTAAGGGATAGGTTGAGTATGGGATTTAGCCTTGATGTAGATGTCTAATTTGCAAAGTAATAAGATAGATCTAGAGTCTTGATATATGAGATATATCACTGATATCCAAGGATGTATGTTTGTGGTTTGTGGAATTGATTAATAGATAAAACATTGATCAGCTTCATGAACTATATGTTTTGTTATCCATGTCTTGGTTATGCTAAAATTGACATGTTAATCAATATCTTTTCCCTTTTATGTTGAAGAGATAAAAGGATTTTCCCTCCCTTATCTTATCAATTTCATAGGTCATGTTATTAGCTATTTAATGTCTATGTTGTTTGTGTAAACATAGAATATTTAGGGGTTTTCATCTTCTTTATATAGATTCAGAGTTATGGTTTTAGGAATTGGTCACTTAATAGAATCTATAGGTTCACCCACCTAGGTCTTGCAGAGCCTTAAGAAGGAGTATAGCCTTATAGTTGGCCTTGATGTTTGAGTGGGTATGTTGAAGATAGGGATTATCTTCCCCTAGATGTATTTATTCCTATCATTGGGTTATTCAAAAGATGTTAATTTAGGAGCCAACAAAATGGCGACTCTATTGGGGATGTATTGAATTTGTATAATATACAAACCTTGAGAATTGAAAAGGAGATTCAATGCAATAGAAGGTAGTGCATGAAACAACATATAGCTATGAGTTTTTTAATGTGATTTCTAATTTATTAATCAAAATCATGCATCCCAATGGATACCTTATCCAGGACAATAGTACTTTGAAAAATGAATGTAAATTGCATTGTTACTAGTAAATTCACATCAATCAATTCAGCTCGGTAATGTTTCAAAGTGTTGTTGCAAAGTTTAGAGTCAAGAATGATAAGATATGTTGTGTTCTCTTTTTTGAGTGTGTAAATCTTAAAAGTTGGTTTGATGGTCTACCAGCTCCTATAAGTTGAAAGTATGGTTTAGATTTTTCAAGTGACAAATTATGTTTCAAATCTTTTCTCACAAGTATGAGTGGTAACTCTAATTTTATGCACCAGTTTCCTAGTTGATTTCACATTAAATATTTTGAAACACTTTCAGCTTGTGTGGGAAGATCTGAAGCTTTTGATAGTAGTTCTTAGATAAGAAGTTATAAGTTCTTGATTTATAGGTTTTAGTGTTGTATGCATCTATTGTTGTAAGAAAATGGAATGTTAAAAAGAAAATCATAGCAGTGATTTATATGTCCTCTTCAAGGACATGGTGGCTCTACATGGTTTTTATGAATGGTGTGAATAAGTTCATGTTTGCACCTATGCCAAATCAATAGATCAAGTTGCAACATCAACACTAAAAGGAATGATCTATTAGATTTCCACAATCCATACAATTGGTTTTAGATTTCTAGATTTGATTTTGTATAGTTATTTTATTTTATTTTTACATCAACATTTCAGATCATACTAGTACTAAAAGGTATTTTAATTTTCATGTGTTTCTCTCTAATAAGAATTAAATGGTATAAATCAATGCCTCTATTTAGTGACTTTTAGCACTAGGAGAAAGAGGTAGATTTTTTTGTTTTAAAATGGAATTAGATCTTAGATTTGAAGTTAATTTACCAAGTTAGGAAAGTGTGCTTGAAGATATTGTAAAGATAAAAAAGAAACTCTGCAACCAGATTGTCATTTTCATAAGAAATATGGTAGGAAGTATTCAAGGTACAAGATCTGATCAAGTTTATATGAAGTTTAAGTTAGAAATCATGGAACTCCATTTTTATTTAAGACCCAAGGAGTCTTCATGCCTATTGTTTTCCTAGAATTCTTTATGCTTGATTCAGTTGATTGGCCAACACATTTGCGATTGGAAAAGATTTTGTATCTTGAAGATTTTTTCAAGAAATTTGAGAGTGATTTGCATAAAAAATATAGTTTATACATTGAATCTTCTACTAATGATATTGAATATGCTAAATGTTATAATGAATGTGATGAATCCATAGATGATGAGAGTTCATCTTGTGATTATGAAGAGATGGATTCTAGATCTAGTGAATCAAATGATTTCAACCAACATGAGGAAAATGGATGTATGACTAAAACTAAATCATGTGATGGTATATGTGAGAGTGAAGAAGACTCTAGCCATAGTAGTGATAACTCTTCTTGTGATGAGAATAAGTATGATGAAGTACCTAATGTAGAGGCATTGTGCAAAGAAGATGAAATATGTTGTAGTAAGGATTCTAATTTTTTAGATTATTGTACTAATGATACAACTACTATAGGTTTTTCAGATGATGTAGATTATGATCATAGCCAAGAAGAAAAAAATTGCAATGAAGTCTTGATGAATGCTGATGAAATTTCAAAACTATTGGCTTGTGATTATGAAAGGTATGTGAATGTTTTACAATATGCCCTAGTTTTCCCTTACAATGTTTTTTCTCAATATGAAGTCCTCTCCCCAATGTTTGATGAAAGTGATATAAAATTAGAACATTTTTTGTCAAATTTTGGAGGTGTATATGACAATAGTTCAAGTGTCAAAACACATGATGACTTGCCTTGTGTGGAGAATACTAGTAAGTTGAAATTTCATATTGTTTTAGATTCTTTTCATGTTGATAATACTGAAATTGGCTTTGATTATTCATATGATGAAGAGGAAAAGGATGGAAATTATAACTCTAATTCCAAGTTTTGCTTTTACGCTAATGAATCTTGTAATGATAAGTTTAATAAAGACTATGATTATGATCATCATATTATCTGTAAGCACTTTCATGACAATTTTTCAAACTTGGTAACTAATCAATTATTTGAGTGTGAAGAATTTTCAGCATGTGACAAATCTTATCAGATGAGTAATAGAACTACAAGAGATGCAAAATCAAATTTTATGTATTCCTCACATCCAGTTACACAAGGTGAGTTGCATGTTCTTGACATGTGCAAATTTTTGAATAACATAAAATATGAAAGCTTTGTGTTTTTTGTTGATATCATGCATTAATCATATGTGGATGATGATTTACAATTTGATTATAGTTTCTTTGAGCATTTTGATTAACCTTTTCATGGTGAGCATGATGTAGAAGATAATTCTAATTGGTATATGCACTATGAAAATGAAGAGAGAAATTTTGGTTTGCCAAATGAGCTATTGGATAATTTTGATTTTGTTGGTGAAACTGATAAGAACAATGTCTTCATCTTACCTCATGAAAAAAGAAATGAGAATTAGGTATATGATAGAGGTAAGAAGTTTTTTTGAAGTTTGGTGGCCCGAGACCATCATTTGTACAACTTAGGAGTAGTTTCTCTTTCTTTCAATAAACATGTTTGAGACAAATTTTTGGAGTGGTATGCTTCTTCCAAATATCTAAATCCTTGCCATGCCTAAAAGGAACATGTATCCCTAAATAGATCCACTAATGGGACTCAAAAATGCATCCTTGATCTTGAGTACCATTCTAATTTTGAGTCAAATCGAGCCCCTATAAGAGCTTTTTATGCATCATGCCCAACTGTTAGTTTGAGGCCTATGAATTGTTTTATGTTTCTAAGACTTTGCATTCAGAATATGCATGCATCTTGGTGGAACTCAATATTTTTCAAATATTTTCCACTTAATATTTCTTTGATTACAATTTATCTTATTGGTTCATTTCCATGTGGAATTTATGACTTACCATATACATTAAGGGCTCTCAAAATTCACTTGTAGGAGTTACTCATCACATGGTGATCCCTATCCATGAATCCTAGCTTTGATTCTCTAGATATTTCATGATGTATTTGATTTTTTCACATTTTTATAGCTATAGTGATGAGGTAGTATATATCAAGATATCATATAGTGAATGTAGTAAGCTCAACTTGAAGTCAGGTATGATAGCACTATAACATATAGAGATTGGGTTAATTATTGTGCAAAGAAGGATCATTATCAATATGTTTATGAGAAATGAGGAAGGTATATCATTGTAACTAATGATGATCATTGAAAACTAGGATGTCATGGATTTGGTTTTGGCAATGACCAATGAGGCAATCAATATGGGTTATTACGATGGGTAGAGGAAGGTAGATATGAAGTTTCTATTGTATGTTATGGTGAAATGAATCATTGAAGATTGGAGAAATGACATTTTGTTACATAAAATAGTGATGATAAATATTACATCGCTATAGTTTTTAGTGACAAAGGGTCTTAGAGATGTTGGACCACTATTGCAATAACGATAATGAGTTTAGTGATCGAAGGAAGCAGTATTATGTTATTGTGATAAAGAAAAATTAACAAAGGATGCTGATGATCCTATGGTTGCTATACCCTAAAGGGATGGTGCCTATCAAAGGTCACCAAAGGATATTTTTGGTATAGAAATGAGTGATAGTGCTATCCTTATTTCTATTAAGATAATGGTGAAAGATAGAGTAGATTGTGACTACTTCAAGCATTGAATGTAAAATCACAAGGACTTTGTGATGAATTTAGTGTTGTTTTGATATGTTGTGTGATAATCACCTATGGAGGTCATCCCTATAAGAGAAGACCAACTACCAAAGAGACCTATGCAAATGATGGTGGGATAAGAAGGAATGTATGAACTACCAGATCTATGAAATGCACTTTTTCAAACCTCTAGTTGGTGTGCAATCCTAAGGAAAGGTTATTATCATTTATCCCACATTTAATGGCCTTAGATCCTTTTATGTATTTTAAATACACAAATGCACAATACCATGGTGATTTTAAGACACAAGCTCTTTTGGAGTGCAAGGTTTGCATGAGGGCCCACCAGAATGGGCAATTGGCAATAACACATGTAAAAAATTTGACCAAACATAGATTGTGGAATAAGGTGCCACATGGCATGCATTTGGAGGTGTTCACAAGTTTAGGAGAGTCCCAAAATGTTCAAGGTCTAAAGTTACAAATTTTGTATCTTCAAGAAGCCTAAAAGGTCGGGTTACAAAGTCATAAAAGTCATATGGTCAGGAAGACAAAACTGGAGAGCTAAGAAGCTATGAATAGTTCATGAGTTCAGGGGGGTCATATGATCAAAAAGATAAATTATAGTGTTCCAAAATTATGCTTACGATTGTGTGGGCCCTGCTAAGTGTTAAGGGGATAGTTTTAGCTAATGGGGAGTTGACATGTGGCACCCATGGTTTGGAGGAATAAGGTAAGATGAGAAAAACCTAAATTGTTAAAATTAAATGTTCCCCAAACTGAGAACTTACCTTGGGAAGTTAAAAATTTGATTATATTGTATAGTTAAAATGATGTAAATTTTTAAAAAATTCAATTTTAAAAAGCCATGTGCATGGCCAAGGGCCTAAAACTTCAAATGCACGCTAAAGGCCTCATTTTATCTAAAATGTGAAGTGTAATATACCATTGGAAAGGGGAGAAGATGAATTTTCCAAATATGTAGTTAGAATATAAGTAGGTCATAAATGGTGGAAGTTATAGGAATATTTGTAAAATTGGGGGCATTCTAAATAGAACAAGTGTTTTTCATGATGGAGCTTCAGATTTGGAAAAAATGTTCTTTAGAATGTTGTTTTGCCTCTAAAACCATATAGCATGGGTTTTGGCATGATTTTTCCCAATAGTTTTGTGTCTTCTTGAAAATTATTTATTGTTTCCATCATTTTGAAGATATTTGGATCACATTATAGAACAAAATGATGAGATTTGATTTTGAGTTGAAGGAAGAGAGAAGAGAGCGACTTTGCAACAACAATAAAAGGAGATTCAAGTGGACATGTGTCACTTCTAGATCAGATTTGGATTATTCTTCTTTCTCTATATCTTTCTCTTTTTCTATCATTGTAAGGGTTGGTTCTAGTTTATTGGAAGGTTTTCCATTATTGTGATACCACCTAGGTTGGTTCCCAAGTTTTCTAAACAAGTTCTCAGATGGGTTTCCATCATTCTTAGTATTTCTCTTTGTATATGAAAAAAATTAATGAATTTTTAGAGATAGGTATTGTCTGTTCACTTTTTTAATGAGTTAATTTTATGTATACCCATGTATTTGTTTCAAGGAAATGAATAAGATGCAGCAAATGAGTATATCTTCAGTCTGATTCTAGTCTCATGTTTTTGTTTTTGTTTTTGTTTTTGTAATCTTTTGTGGTTTCTTAAAAAAGAGAAAAAATCCAATTACAATTTGTTCTAGGTTTTATGTTTTGGTATATTTTTCTTATGATTCAAGGAGTCATGAAAACTCTTAATTTACCATAATGGGGCTGGAAATTTTAGGAAGGGATAGGTCGAGTATGAGATTCAATCTTGATGCAAATGTCTAATTCACAAAGTGATAGGATAGATCTGGAGCATTGATATATGAGATGTATCACTGATATACAAGGATGTATCTTTGTGGTTTGTGGAATTTCCCAATAGACAAGGACCTAATCAACTACATGATCTATATTTTTTGTTGTTCATGTCTTGGTTATAATAAAATCAACATATTAATCAATATCTTTTTCCTTTTATGTTGAGGAGATGAAAGGACTTTCCCTCACTTAGGGTATCAAGTTCATAAGTCATGTTATTAGCTATTTCATGTCTATATTTTTTGCATAAGCATAAAATATTCAAGGGTTTTCATCTTCTTTATGTAGATTCAAAGTTATGGTTTTAGGAACTGGTCTCAAAATAGAACTATAGGTTCACCCATCTAGGTCTTGTAGAGCCTAAAGAAGAAGAGGGAGTATAGCCTTATAGTTGTCATCTATGTCTAAATGGGTATGTTGAGCATGAGAATTAGTTGCCCCTAGATGTGTTTGTTCCTATCATTGGGTTATTCACAAGGTGTTAATTCAAGAGCCAACATGGTCAAAGTATCTTGTTTAATTTTTTAAATTAAACCTTTTGGTGATTTAATAAATTCAAACTCATTTGTGTTATGCGATTAGACCCATGAGCGTGTCTATGCATTTAAAGGTTCACATTTGTTGTAAAATTTATTAAGGAATTTTGTATTGTAACAGTTTAAGGGAATTCTAGGTGTGATCTCATTTAATTTAATTCTTGATAGCTTTGTCGTAGTTGAACTCCAATTACTTGGAATAGCCTATTTTTGTTTGGGTTGATTAAGGGTTTAACTAGGTGATCTAGTTAATTAACCTAATCCTTTTATTCACTTGAAAAGTAAATATATATCCAAGAGGTAATTTTATTCCTCACTTTTGACTTTTGGAAGTAGGAATTTGAGAGAAAATCCCAAATCCTCTTCAAGAGAAAATATTTTTTTGTTCGTTGTAGGAGCTACAGGCATGGGATCATCGCAAGGCTGATCTCATTGGATCCAGCTTGAGGAGAGCTTGGATTGCTATGACTTTCAGCAATTTCTATGGGGTTTTAGTTTTAGTATTCAGGCTCCTATATTTGCCCTTTTGGATATCAATTAGGGCTCTCTAGTTTAATTGTTTTGGCTCTAATTCCACTTCTTTTTTTGGTAGCCATTTATTAGGAGGAAAAGAACTAGTGTTCCCCTCCATTCTAGATTGTTAGCTCTACCCAGTTTGGTGTGTATGATCATTTCCTATTTTTTGGGATAGGGGTTTGGGGTTTTGCATCATTATGTTAGCCATTTTTCATGTGAGGATCAAAACTAAATTTTACTAGATCTATGTGGACCATTTACCCAAGGGTGGAATGGGTTTTATTTTTGTTGATTTTCATCAATCTTGGGTGTTTGATGGTTTTGCCTCAATTTTTGTTCCACCCAATTTTCTCAAGTTTTCTTGGCATGGTGTTAATCGTGGATTTTTATTATTCATAGGATTTTAATCGAACCATAATTGTATCATTTGGTTGTATTGGGATGTGTGCCTCATCCATACTCTCAATCTTGTATTTGGTTGAGCATTATTATGCTTGTGTTATAATCAACCCTTGTTTGTTATGATCTTTGTGGAGTTGATGTGCTCACACATAAGCACGTGCATGTGTGTTTGTCAATTCTTGTGAGATCCAAGCTCCTAGGTGATTTTAGTAGAGTTATTTCACTAGGGTTGGGTTTAGAATATGCATTGCCTATGGGAACTCATTGTGTGATGAGCATGGGTATGTAGGGTAGACAATGGAGGGGCTTCTCTTGCAACCTTGGTGTCCTTTCCCCAAAGGTTTGACATCAAGAAGTTTTTAAGTAAGTTATAGATAAATAAATAAATTGGGTAATAAAACTAAGATAATTAAAATGTGATACCCTATAAATTTTTATCCTAGGGTATGAACCTATATGGTTTATCTGAGGGTGAGAGTCTTGTAGTTTGATTCCAAGGACACTTGATGATGGCCTCCAAGTGAGTACTTTGAGAGTGTTTCTATACTAGTGTGATGTCCCTTGAAGGAGCACCTTGAGAGATTTTTTTCCACAATAGGTTTAGCTTGGGAGTACCAAGTATATTACTCTCCATTATAGTCCCTACATTGTTGACCCATAGAGTGTTTATTGAGGACCTGTTGTATTTGCATTGTCTCATGATTTTGGTTTCCTCTTTACTATCTAGCATGAATGTTAGCCATGAACATTTTATTATGTGTATTTATAGTTGGATCATTATCTCTATTAGCATGATAGGAGTGGACCTATGGGTTCCATGTGATTGGGAGGTGTAGCTACCTATACCACTACTAGGGACTGGTGTACAAAGATAGTTTATTTCTTGTTTAGATGATGTTTAGATATTTTATTTAATTAGAATGCTTGGATATCATATTTAGATGATTTTAGTTTTCTTTTGACACATTCCTTTATTATGATGTTTTAGCATATGGTTAGATGATGTAATTCACTACTAGTTGGAGTATCTATGCTTGATGAATTAGCATGTTAGATCTTCTTGTTCTTGTGATGTTATTTACGTCTATAGTAGTAATACCCTCATAAGATAGCTCTAACTATCTAGTTGGCAGTTTAAGATGTTACACTTGGGTGATGGTTAGGACCCTTGAGGTCTCATGATTCCATTACGGTTGGGAGGAACCAAGCATGAGTTTTAGGCTTTTTGGTGCTTAGTTGTTTATTCTCTCCTTCATATGATGTTTGGTTTATGAACCATGTATGTACATTGTGATGTTTCTTTCCACATATTTACTAGATGCTATGGATTTTGTTCTTAGATAGTTGTTGCATCCTTTCTATCATATTTTATATTCATTTCATTCTTTTGAGTGGCTTATCCTTGACTACAATGGTTCTAGTACTCCCCGGTGTGGAGTTTCTTACCTTTTTTACCTTCTAAATTTAGTTTTTGTGCCTTTTTATTTTGGGCTTGGGTGATCAATTATCAACATTGTGTGACTCTAGAAAAGTGTCACACCACTTTAGATAAAGTGTCCCATGACCATAGAGAAAGCGTCACAATGCTATAGAAGAAAGTGACACATGACTATAGAATAAATTGTTGCATGACATTAAATTTTTAGACTACCATGTAGATATTGTTACAAAACACTGGAAAATTGTCACACCACTTTAGAGGAAAATGTTGCCTGAGGTTTGCATGTAGACCTACTCGAGTGATCAAAAAGCACTTTTTACTTGACTAAAAGTTTTTTAGACATTTTTTGGCTACCCTTTATAGACTTCTTGAACCCTAGTTTTTGAATTTTCAAATTTGGGATCTTTCATATTCAAATGTGTTTTTAGTCCACTGTAGCATCGTTTTAAAATGGTAAAGGGACTTGTAAGGATTAATCACCTGGAAATCTTGCATTTTGGATTTAAAATGAATATCATTCCTAGAATATTAGTTTTAATAATGGAAAAAATATTGTTTTCTTATGAATAATGGAAAATATATAAGACCTATCATCAACCCTAATCCCCAAAAGGAATGATCCAAATTGATTAACCACAAGGAAGTGATCAATGCACAAATGGATCATGCAATGGGGAATAGGGATAAAGGAGGAGATCCTATAATATTTTATATGGTAAAGTAAGTACTCTAAATTTGAAATGAATAAAAGACAAATACTAACCTTAAAGTATGGCACATCTAAAAAATGTGGATTTTTGATGTTTGTGTATAGTTTCAGAGAATTCTACTACTTCTTTTGGACTAGAAATGTTGAGATAGAGAAAACCCAAAAAAAATGTGTCCTTCTGAAAGTAGGTCAACCTTGACCCAGATAGAGAGGCAAAATCTTACCCTGAGGCACAATTGTGCCCTAAAAAGTCAACCTTGACCTACACAGTTCTGATAAAAAATTTTCTTGCAAATCCTATAAGTTCAACAAAAAGGGTATTCAGATTTGCACTTTAATTCATTGTTCCACACATATATATAAAAGAAAAAGGGTTTTGTTCTTTGGATGGGGGAAAATGCTTGGTCAAACCCTAGTTTGGATTCAACCTTGAAATATAATTGAAATTGCAATATAAATAAAAAAAGTAAATTAAATAATTTACCTTGCTTATATTGAAATCCTTGTGGAGGATTCAAATCCTTGAATTGACAAGTACAAATGCTCCAAATGAATGTAGGAATGTTTGTAGGATGCCTCAAACCAATGGCATTAGATCCTCAATGCCAATCTTGAATAGATCTTTCCATAGAAAAAGGCTTGGATGAATATGGATGGAGAAATATTCTAAAAGAGGGATCCATAGAGATTGAATCCTTTAATACCTGACAATGGACCTCCTTTATAAATTGGATGCTTGAACACTTGAATGCTTGACAGATAGTAGATCTTCACTTCATAGTAGGTGGATAAATCATAGATCATAGTTCATAGAAAGTGGATGTACGAATGAGGGAAGAAGGCTTCCTTATCTAGAGATCTAGGGTAAAAACTTCTAGAGAAGGTGGACATGGGAGCATTAAATCCCAATTAACCCTATACCCTAGAAATGAACCTAGATTAAATGTAATTTAAGAGCGTATCATTCTAAAACTTGAAAAAGCCAACCTCGAAGTGGGAAAATTAAACTTTATGAAGCCTGATATCCCAAAACTCCTAGCAATTAAAAAAATGGACCTAGGGTCATGAATTAGGTCAACCCTACCCTAGGTCAAGGTCAACATTGTCCTTGACCTAGGTTAGGGTCAAGGTTGACCTTCACCTAAAAGGTTGTCCTTAACCTAGAAAGTCAAAGTCCTTACTTGTCATGCGCAAAATTTATAGGGCAAAAACACAATTTTTTTTTTAAAGATAACTTATGAAAACATAGTCAATTAGGTTATTTCATGATTATTAGTAAGAATGCCTAAGAAATATGATTACAAAGTTTGTAACATGCTCACACGCTGACCAAAGTAATCTCTAATCAGGTTAAATAAAAGTTCTATTTGGTTGGAATCAAGAATTAGAAGGGACAATTTGATGATACAACATCAAGAGCTAGTAGAAGAAAACTTGATTCTAGAATCCCCTCAGCACAAGCATTACCTAGGGTTTCATATTTCTACATGTAAAGTGATTGAATGAATTCATACATCTTGTAAAGCATCTTTTAGCAAATTCATATGACAAAATGCATAGGAAGAACACTAAGTAATATGGCATATGCATATGGACTATTACTAACATACATAAGCGGGAGACCTAATTAGACTTCTTTGAAGTATGTTACATACATACCCTACTAAAATTTACTTGACGCTATAAACCCTACTAGTTATGATATGATCATTCTAATTTCCCTATAGATACCACACACATATATATAATTGTCTACTAACTATCAGCATAAATAAGTTTTCATCTACTATTATCTAACCATGAACAATTACTAACTCATCACGAATAGCTATGGTTGATCAAACTATATTATATCACTAGCTTCCAAACTTCCTAATACAACTATAACAATATACTACCAAGTTACATTTTGGCCTACCTTCTTATAGTCCAATTCCCAAATTTTTATGTTATTCATCTCTAATAACCTTCAAGCTAAATGATTCTCCCATATATCTTTAAGGTATTTTAATTCTATTTACACAATTTAGGGTCTACTTTTTGTAACATATAATATGGTTTTGTTTTTTTTTTTATACCTTAAATAACCTATATAGATCTTCAATATATTCTATGTGTTAATCATGTTAGTTATGAATGATGTTATATGTGTGTGTGTGTGTGTATATATATACACATACATATAGATGTATATATGTATATGCATATATACATATACATTTATATATGCATATACATACATACATACATACATACATACATACATACATACATATATATATGTATGTATGTATGTATGTATGTATGTATGTATACGTATATACATATATAAATGTATATGTATAAATGTATATGTATATGGATATACATGTATATATATGTATATGTATATGTGTATATATATACATATATGTTTATGTATATGTATATGAATATGTATATACATATATGTGTATATATATATATATATGTATATATATGTATATGTGTGTATGTATATACACACACATATATACATACATAAGAATTGTAGATTAATATTAATATATAAAAATAAAATAGAAACATGATATTTCTTTTTAAAAGATATTAAATATTTTATTTTATAATATGTGTGACATACATATGATAAATATAAAACATTTTATATAAAATATTTTATATAAAACATTTTTCTATTTTATTAATATAAACAACGATGCTGCTTTAATTGGTGCTCACAACTTCACGTGCAAACCCTTGGCAGTCATACATTTATATCCTCAGTCCTGTCATGTCCCACTCACCAAGAAGAAGCTGATGGTATAGGATAGATGGAAGGAAGATGAAGCAAGATGGACAGAGATACCTAGCCAGTCAATTCGGCTGCCTGGGTAGCCATTGCCCCCTCTTACGTAGTAATCCAATGCTTGGGAAGATCACCAAAGGATGAGCAATGTCCATCACCTTCCTCCACTTGCACATGATGCAGAGAGAGAAACCTTGTTTTAACACCTAGGATGGTAGGGTAAGTGTTCCCCATGCGCTTTAAGCATTGGGGCAGGGCAACAACTACCCAGGTAGCCGAATCGATTAGCTGGGTATGTCCGTCTGTCTTCCCCCATCTTCCTTTTGTCTCTCCCATACTGTCAGCTTCTTCTTGGTGAGTGGGACATGATGAGACAAAGGATGTAAATGTATGACTACCGAGGGTTTACACGTGAAGCTGTGAGCACCAATTAAAGAAGTGTCCCCATTTATACTATTAAAATAGGAAAATGTATGATATAAAACATTTTATATTTATCATATGTATGTCACACATGTTAAAAAATAAAATATTTAATATCTTTTAAAAAGAAATATCATGTTTCTATGTCATTTTTATATATTAATATTAATCTACAATTCTTATAAAGATGAAATACATTAATTTTAATTTTATGTTTATTATTATTATTTTATAATATTTTTCATATTAAATATATGGTTTTAGAATTTGATCTATATTTATATGAAATTAAAGCATTATCTTTCAATAATTATATGAACTCAAATATTTGTCTACTTTGTTTTAAAAAATTATGATTTTAAATTATGCAATATTACTATTGATTTAGAATTAGAAACATGGAAAGATGAACATTACATTAACTTAAAATAATTTGTAATATTATATTTATATTTTTTCAATTAAAAATATACAACTTTATAAACTTTGTGATTTTATTAGATTAATATATACTAGTGTTAATTTGCATCAACAAATGAAATTTACACCTATCTTATTACTAGGAAAGCCCTTTGTTAGAATATAAAATAGGAAAATGCATTTATTATGTTTGCCAAACTCTAGTAAGATAATCTAAATTAACATTAGTATATACTCTAGTATGTTCCAAGGTGGGGAAGGTGGGAATGTGCCAAAAGAAATTATTTTTATGACTACTTACTAGAATGCTCCATGTTGTTATGTTAGAACATTACTAAGAATAAAGTGACATATTTGATACTAAAAATTGTTGAATAATTTTATGGTTTCATCATAATTTTATTATATCAAATAGTTTTTTATAGAGTAGTATACAATGTTGAAAGTTAACAGAAAAATTCGTTTATAAATTTATTTAATTTTTTTAACAATAAAATATAATGGTTGTAACTGATAGAACGTTAATAGTTTTTTTTAATAAAAGTGCATAGATCAAATAATTTCCTAGAACAACATCTTAGAAAATAAATAAAGAAATCAAATATACAAAATATAAATCTTTTGTTAGTATAATCTGAAATTTTAACTTAAAAAAAAAATGCATGCAAGTTTTAGAATTCTAGTAGTTCTTATGAAAAGCATATAGGACAAAAAAAAGAAGATGAATATGCAATTTTCTTAAAAAAATTATTTAAATATGAAAATATTAAAATAATTAATAAAAAATACTCAATTTTTGAAATTACATAGAATTTGTAAGATTTAATAAAAAATAATATCATGTATAATTCCAATAAAATCTTTAAAAGGTATTATCCTATTTAATATAGGAGATAATTAACAAACATGGATATAAATGATTCTAAATCAAATCAATCATTTGGGCCTAGCTCACTTTCCCACTTTCTTTATATAACATTTTTCTGAAGAAAAATTATTTTAATAAGTTGTTATTACATCTATTATATGGTATATAAATCTATTATTATACTCCATTAAATAGAATTTAAACTAAATATTATATATAATTTATTTCAATTCTATAAATTTAATCAAACATTCATTATTCAATCTATCATTTTTGACAAAATAGAGGAACTCAAACTCTATGAAAGCTCTTCTTATTAGAGGGACTCAAAACTCTATCAAATCTCTTCTTATTATATTGAATGAAGGCCTCTTCTAGAAATTTGTACTTAGGTTAGACAATGTCTTCTTTGATTTCTATTATATTCAATCTAAATTGATTCAATATAAGAAATATATACTTATGTTTTTTAAATTATATATTTGATATTATTCTAACCTATCTTATGTTTGTGAAAGTGTTACTATTATTTATTTTTGTCAATTTTCCTTATGATATTATAATTCTATATAAATAATTAGTTCAATGAACTTAATAATTTTATGATTGATCTATTAAATGAGGTGATTTTTTTTGTAAGAGATAAATAATGTGTATGGGAATCATATTTAAATCATTTATTGTTATTATTATCTTTGTGCTTATTTTAGACATAATTATATTAAAGATCCTTTTGTTAATATAAGTTAAGATTTTTCTCATATTATATTTATTAACCATGTAAGGGGGACACAACCCAAGCACAGAATGAACACAATAGGAAGGGAAATTTTATTAACTTTGTAAATAAGCCAATACCTTCAATATAGAGAAAATAGACTTCAAAGCATGCCCTATGGGCTTAAAATAGTATAAATCTTGAGATAATTTCTCTTTTGAGTACCTCCTCTCAAACTCCACTCCCAACTGCCTTTTACAATGCCAAAAATGTTCTTAAATAGACTCCGAAGGGTTAAGGATTAGGAATACATTCTAGAAAGTGCTAGTAGGTATCCACTGACCAAATAGAAGGCTCTAGAAGTTGCATTAGAAGTCGGCAAAAAATTAGAAGAATCTAGAAATGGTAACCAACTTTTGGGAGGCATAACTTTTGAATCGTAGCTCTGATTGACGAACCGTTTACATTTTTTAAAAGCTCTCAAAGCACTCTATAGCCCTATGGATGAGCTTCACTCATCCCTATTTTTCAGACCTATTTGAGGTCATTTAATGCCCCTAACCTGACTTTGAAGCATTCTTAGGAGGTCTCTAGAAACTAAAAAACTACAATAACTTTCAAACCGTGGGGCCTTTTGACCTGATTCTTTTTTTGGAATGCTCTAAATTACAATTACAATCCTCCGACCAATTTACACCTTCTAGTTCACCAAAATGATGGCTCAATTACATACTCCTATTTTTTGGCATTTACACGTATCCCAAGGTGTTAAAATACTCTATCCTAGAACACTGATAGTGGAACTGTGAGAGTTGCAACCTTTATTTGACCCAAATGGGTATCCAGAAATGAAAACACATGAAATAGAAACTAAGTCTAAGTACTTTTTTTTGGTTGACATAGGATTTCCCTTACACCTCTGGATGCTCCTGCATCACCATGCTATTTATTAAGATTTCAAACTATCTTTATATGTGATAAGTGCTAAAGGAAAGAATATTTGATATTTCTTAGGATGATGACTTTTTTCCTATTGATCTACAATTTAAAATAAAAAGGTCATTGATATATTAAATTGTATAGTTTTGAAATCAAAATATATAAACTAATTTATATCTTCTATCTCATAAATTAATAATAATAGCAATTAAATATAGATGAGAAATAAATAATGGTTTGGACTCCATTTCTCTTTAAATAATGAATATGTAATACATTTAAAAAATTATTATTACTTAAAAATCTTTATAAATTCAATGAAATTTGTAACATAACTATATTTTAAAACACATTGATATTTAATATTTCTAACTGAATCAAGTCTTTGTCACATTCCACATTTTGTATATTTTGATACCAACTACAAATTAGGATATTACTAACACCATCTATTTTTATGTACTTACTAATAGTTGAATTGATGTAAATATTTCAATGAAGACACTATGTCCCTTCAAAATAGAAAGAGTAATATACTTTACTAAGTGACTCAATTGATTTAATAAAAATATTACCTTTGATACAATGATACTATATAATTTCATATTTTATGTAGTATAGTCACAATAGATAATATTTACTTACAAGAACCCTTACACTCTTCACAAAACATATTCCTTATGAATCGTTTTAATATGATAGGACCTTGAATCTATCATTTTGAGTGCAATTACCCTTTAAATTTTACGATTCTATCATATGTTTATTTAATACTTTTAGTCTTTCAACCCTAAGTGGATAGTATATTAATTATTTTTCTTTCTCAGTTGGAGTTATATGAGATCATAGGGTTTTAATCATTATGCAATCATAGAAAATAATCTAGAATCACATTTATCTTGTGAAAACTTATCCCAATTCTTTGAATAATAAACACTTATGTATGCATTTATTTCCTCAAAAACATTTTATCTTCAAATTACCACTAATTTATGACACATGCAAATGAAAATGTAATCTTAAACCAATCGTCATTTGATGCCAAAGTTGAAAAATTTACACGTGGGCCTAGAATTATGGCATCTGAAGGGCCCTTCATTTCAAATTTCTCCATCATCCCCCTTTGTCCCGTCATGTCCCACTCGCTAAGAAGAAGTTGATGGTATGAGAGAGACAGAAGGAAGATGGAGGAAGACAGACAGAGATACCTAGTCAGTCGATTCGGCTACCTGGGTAGTCATTGTTGTAAGAGGGCCCCCTTCCTTATTGGACTATGTGCAAATATATATAAATCTTTTTAATAATTTAACTCTTATGCGATTTCAAAGGGAAGTCATATGCCTGAGAATGAATTCAAAATAGCAAGTGGGATGGACATTTTGGTGTGGTGGGGGGGAGAGTGTACACATCTTCCCTTCCCCTGCCACATGTGTTGCACACCAAACAAGGTCTTATCCCTTGCAAAAAGGCTACCAACCTTAATTTGAACTACCTATCATCTCCTTGCATTTTATAAGTGGAAGATGGATGTCTAGGAAAATTTGGGAAAAGGGGTTCTAACATGCACCCAACTATGTAGAAAGGGAAGTATAATGTTTGTGTTTTATGTATACTTTTGTGTTTAATCTTTACTATAATCTAGTGGGAAAGGGTTAGGTACCTATAGGGTATTAGATTGCCTAGTTTCCTCCTCTAGTCACATCTAGACATATGTAACTACCACTAGATGTTTATTTACATCTTCTTCTTATTTTTCTTCTTCCTCTTATGAATCATATTTGATTTCCCTATGTACTAGCTTAGTATATAAAATTATTTTGTCTTTACATTTATATTTGGATTTTAGGTTTGGGGTATTATTTTATTGGTATTCTATTTGGAAGAATCTCAGCATATTATTCTTGAATATTATATTTAAGTGTAATAGGCAGTGTAGTATAGTTTTTCTTTTTTTTCATCTCCGTACAAAATCTAGAGAATAGTACAAATTGAAATATCTCAAGCAAGTTTTTGGGCCATAGTGGTTGTGGGCTCTGCTAGGGTTTCTTGCTTCATGCGAACTTGTAGTTTTCTTACGTATGTCTCCTTGTTTGAGCTTTCCTTCTATAGTCTCCACTTGTCACACTGCATTTACTATGGGAGCTTTTAGGCTAGGATTTAATTGCCCTGGCCAATAGTGAACTAGTTTTTTCTGGTGTTCACACTACTATTTCGGATTGCCATGGCGTCACACGACAGAACATATGCCCTCAAAAGTTTTTCCCAAAGGTTTTTAACAAGGTAATATTGATATTATCCTTCCTTTACAAGAATTTGATGTTGCATGTGACTAATTAGAATAGCATACTTTGAGAGGATATTTTGTGGATAGGACTCCTCTTGAAGCTATGCTTTGAGAATGGGTTAACAAGTGCTAGACTCCTCATGGAGTCCACCTTGATGCTATGCAACACCTTACCAAAGTTTTTTTAATTTTTATTTGATAACTTGTTGTAGGCCAACACGGTCTTTAACAATTGACCTTAGTTTGTACATTCATCCTTGCTTGTTTTTCAAAAATGGTAGCGAGACTTCATAGTCTTTGATGATAAAAAGCTTAGAGTTCCTATGTGGGTCAAGTTCCCAGGTTTTCCCTTGCCATGTTGGCCTTTCATTGAGTCCATTTCCAAAACCCTTGGCAAAGTTGTCACAAAAGAGCCTTAGAAATTTTTTAATGCTTGCCCACAAAGACATGTTTCCATCGAGATTGATCTTTCCAAGGATCTTAAGGATTCTATAGAAATCCAAATTGGGCCTCAAACCTTCTCTCAGAAGGTTCTCTATTTGAACATTCCCAACACCTGTTATAGGTTCCAATCTATGGAACACAAGATTATGGATTTCCCTTTGGCTATGCCTAGGGTTAAGCCCACACCTAAAGAAGTGCCTTCCAAGCTAGTCGAAGGGAAAAATGAAGAATCGGTTACTATTGGGCACAAGGGCAAGGCTACCTTGAATCCCTTGGCCCCTAAATAGTCATCCTAACTCATTCTCTCCCATAGGAGCATCCAATGTAGGGACACAAGCGGTTTCCATAGCTCCTATTTTGAGGGTTTCATAGGTTTCAAGCCTTGCTGGTGCACAAGGGATTAAGATGGCCGCTAGGGCTTTTGTCTCGACTATGGTTTGTACCCCTATTGTTGCTTCCTCTATAGCACCACAAGTCACATGACATTCTCACAATCCTCTTGGACATGCAGAGATACTAGAGATGAAACGACAGGTTATAAGTACAAAGGATTTTCCTTTTGACTTCCACCAAGTTTCTACCTTCTTGTAGAATAGCTACTCGTCTCTTGAGGATGAGGATGATATGGAAGAATTTTCATGAATTTTTTATCATGGAATGTTAGAGGTCTCATAGACCTCTCTAGAAAGTACTATGTCTAGGATACCCATCATAGACTTGGTAACTTAGATTTTCTCTATCTACAAGAAGTTAAGATTTATGGTTTCATGTTCTCTTCTACATGACACATTGTTTGGTAGGATGGAGTTGTGTTTTCCTCTTAGCATAAAGCTGGCCGAGGTGGTGTACTTACTCTCTTATCACCTGGTCTTCATTCTACTATTATTTCATACAATTCTCACCCCATGCATAGAATTATTTGTCTTTTTCTTTCCATTAATAATCATACTTTTGGAGTCATTAATTTTTATGCTTCTAATGATGCTATGGAAAGATCACAGATGTGGGGTTGGCTTGTTGAAAACTTGCCTCTAGCAACTTGGGTTATGTGTGGTGACTTCAATATGTTTGACGTGGCCTTTGATAAAGACAACATTCTGCCCTTTTCCTAGATTGCTAGGGAAAGGGAAGCCTAGTACTACATGCACAATAAATTGGACCTTTTTGATTAGAATATTAACTGCCACTAGGATAGTGGGGTTTGGCAAACTTGGTCCAACTTTTGAGCTAGCTCTGACAACATATTAAAGCATCTTGATCATGTCATGATTATTGCACAATCTTTTTGCTCTTTCTCGAAGGATCAAGATTTACTTGTCATTCCCCTACTAGATGTGACATTATCTAACCACTATCCCATTTATTTTATCATTTCATGGCAAACAATTGTCTCAAAAGTTGCCAAGTCTTAGTTTTTCCTCAACACGTTTATGTTGATGCATGTTCCCACCATCTCACATATCCTACATGTTTGGAATTTGGAGCCACGTTCACATTCTTAGAAGGGATGGATTCACTAGTGGAATGATGCCATTTCTAGAACTACTCATTTTCTATGCATTTATGGTTGCCAATTGGTAATTTTCAGAAAATGGTCATGTGAGGCCAACACTTTTACACTCAAAAAAGCCTCTAAGGCTCTCACCCTTAATCCATTTAATTCAGTTGGCCAAACTTCACCATGACAAATAAGTTGTTGATAACTATTCTACTTAAGGAACCCAAATCAAAGCTCATCTCCACTGGCTAGAGGTTGGTGATAAAGCTTCCAAGGAGTTCTTTTAGGCTCTTCATGCCTGTCATACCAATATCAGGATTAAAAAGATCAAATAAGGAATTGTTGTTCTTTCTAGTCTCCCTAACATCCTGCAAACATTTGTTCATCACTATGAGAATGTTTTTGCTTCATAGGTAAATTTGGTTGCTCAAGAGGAAGCTCTCAAAAAGTGTATCTTTGTTACTCCAAACCACCTAGTAGTTGAGCAACCTACTTTTTGTGAGCAACTTCTTTCCCTCTGAGACCTTAAAGAGGTGGTCTACTCCATGGTTGATGAAAAATCCCTTGGGTGTGATGGGTTTCCCTATGAATTTTACAAACACCTCTGGGAGCATATATGTCCTTATTTGTACAAAGTTTATATCGAAGCCTATCATTCTAAAAGCTTAGGAGCCATTATAAATAAAGGAAATATTAAATTCATACTTAAAACTAGCGATCCAGAGGACATTTTCAATTGGAGGAACATTACCCTTTTGAATGCGTCTTATAAGATTATTTCCAACACACTCTCTCTCAAAATTTGATACATGTTGCCTTTAATTGTGTGCCCTGAGAAAACTGGCTTTATTAAGTCCAAATAAATTGTCAACAACATTATTGCTATCTAAAGCATGGAGTGGGCTCAAAAGTCCAACTAGAAGACCATCTTTCTTAAGATTGATTTTTCTAAAGCTTATGATCGCATTGAATGACCCTTTATTTTGGCTATGCTCTAGGCTCTGGGTTTTGGTCCCAATTTTTAATAGTCAATGCAGATGCTCTTTGGCAATGCTAATGCTTGCATTACCATCAATATTTCACAATCAAAGGCTTTTGGCCTTTCTTACTTAATCAAGCAAGGTTTCCCTTTGGCTCTAGCACTTTATGTCCTTGCTATTGAAGGTTTTGGCTATTTACTAGCTCATTATGTATCTTCTAGACTTGTTTGTGGCATTTCCTTTCCCAAATGATCTTCTCATTTCGTCAATGGCCACTTTGTGGATGATTTCTTTCTCACTCTTTTAGAGGACAAAGAAAACATCAATGATGCTTTATGTTGCCTGGACACATTTTGTCAAGCCTCTAGATCTGCCATTCAGTGGCATAAAATTCTTTGCTTCTACTAGTCATTCTTGCCAGCTCCACCTTGGCTTAGCTAGTTTGAATGGAAATGGGCTATGCGTGGGGAGATTTTCCCCTTTCTAGGCATTCCTTTTTCTTTCTAGGCTTCTCTTGTTGAAGTTTGGATTGTTGTGCTTGCCAAGATCACTAAGAAGCTTGATTATTGGATTACAAAACAACTCTCCCTTGCTGGAAAATTCTAGATTTTCTTGAAGGTTCTTGTGGCTACTCATATTTATTATTCTTCTTGTTGGGATCCCTCCAAAGCTTCTTATCAGAAATTGGAAAGATTGCTCAAGGATTTTCTTTGGGCTTCTGGTTCAAATCATCATGGGTTTCATAGAGTTATCTAGGATTTTTGTTGTCTCCCAAAAGAATATGGTAGTCTTGGCCTACTTTCCACTCAAAAACAAGGCCTTGCACTTTGTGTTAAATGGATTATTCATGCTATCACTAGAGATGAGGCATGGAAGATTTTGGTTTGACATTCCATATCTTCCAACTTTCCTATCAATAGGCCTACTTGGAGGGGGATTGGTTTCCACACCCTTCTCATCATGCATGAGTCAATGACCATATAGGGCTCATTGTCATCAAGAGCATATGGAAAGCCTAGAAAGTTATTAAGCCTTAGCTTTAATGGGCTAGGGACAAGTTTTGCAATGACCTCTCCTTTGAATTAGAAGAACATTTGGTGGTCTCCCATGTCTACCATTCATTGTACTCCCCTTGCCAAGACTCAAGGTGTTATTTCTTTTCATTTTTTCAAATGAGACATCAAAACTCCCAAGGACCTCTTCTTGAGGATTTCCATGAGTTTTAGATCCTAGGAAAATATGCAAGTGTAATATTGCCTTATCCATTTAGATTGACAGACCTTTGACCTATTGCTCTCTTCAATTCTAGTTCACTTAATTCATAAAGTGGGTATTCAGTCTGTTTGGCCTTGGTGGCATGATTGGAAGTGGTATCCTACCACTCCATTTTCTAATTATAAGCCAAGTCTTGGATATCGATGGCTTTTGCTCCATCTTCCAATGGTGGACATGCTCAACTAGAGATGGCATTTACAATCTTCTCTTCCTCAATGGAGAAAATGCTTTGATACCATTTGGAGTGCTATAATAGAACCCAGGATTGCCCATTTTTCTTGGTGCCTTGCCTTCCAAGGCCTTCCCCTGGGGTCTCAGCTCAAACATATTGGGGTTCTAGATCCTAGATGCCCTTTTTGTGGACAACTAGAGTCTTCCTTACATATCTTCTAGTTTTGTAGGCATGCCAAAAATTATTGGCATTGGATTGATGATTTTTTCAAGCCATTCAGGCCTGAACCTTTTTCTTGGCACATTATTTTGCTACGTGATTCTCCCAGAATTCCTCAAAAATTCAACCAAATTTGGCATACTTTTAGGATGGAAATTTTGTTTATTCGATGGAAAGATAGGAATGTTTTTCTTTTCACACATAGCTTTTTGGATATTAATATTGCAATGTACACTAAGGCATGCATTTGTAATAATGTAATTATGCAGATTCATGTGCAAGCTAACAAAGTTTCCCTTGAGGTAGCTCACTTGCAAGAGCTACTGAACCACTGGGGCAATCCCCCCTACACTATTGTCAAAGTTCCTCCTAATACCTTGGCAGAAACCTCGATGCCTTGTGGTCGTCATTCGTGACATCATTCCACAAGTCACCACTTGCACACCCCATGCTCCCAAGCTTCATACCACCACTATCCCACTGGTGGCACTAGTGGATGGAGGCACCACTCAACTTCCTCACCCTGTGGTGGTTTTGGTTGATCCCTGGCTCCTCCGCCTAGTGCTCATCGAGCATTTTGTAGGAAATTGCCTCACTTGGATCTAGCGATTTCTCCTCCATGGCCAAAGTTCAAAGATGTGGAGGCTGCTACTAATCCTCCTATTATTGTTACTATTGATGACTAGATTTTTCCTAGCCCACCCCTAATCCCAAAGATGATTGAGGCTTCCATGAAAGAGATGAACCACCACCCTCGACTGGCACTACGTTGGCCACTTGAAGTTACCTTATATAATTTTTTTTAATGAATAGTGTTTGATTCCAACTATGGACATGCATTTTTTCTTTGGCTATGGCTATGTGAACTCATTCAAGGGGTGATCTTGTATTCCCCAATCGTTTTTTTTGAATTGTATTCTTAGTATATTTTTATTAATAAAAAAGGACTATTCATAAATTTAAAAAAAATCTAGAGAACAAAATGCACATTTCCAGGCTTATTTGTTCATGCCATATTTGCATTCTAAACTTCTACTTGTTGATCTTTACTTTTATTTTCTTATTTCCTTATTTGAGGTATTGTGACATGGTGATCAGTTATAGTGTTAAGCATTAATACTAATATTTAGATTAATGCATTAAGTTGAATATTCTATTGAAGTAATTAAAACTCATCTAAGGTCAAAAACTTGAGAAATCAAACCTACTACTCTTTCACAAGATAATGGATCAAGGTATGCATTACACTTGAGTGAGATTGACTTGTGAAATCATACTTCATTTCTTCATATCCACCAATGTCACTATAAATCAATTTGCACACCATCCCAACTACACTATGAGGAGAAATTACAAAATTAAACATGGTTTGAACACAAGTATCTTCTAACATTTCATAAATGCAATGGACATAACCCCAACATATACTTATGTATTTTCCAATGAACATTGAACACAACCCAATATCTACTTAGGATGGTTTCTTTCAACATCTCAAATATACCTACAATTTTGTTTCAATAAAATTATATACAACCACATAAATGGAAATAGTGGTATAACTACATATAAATCTTTAAAATTTCCTTCACCTCTATAATGCAATCATGTATTACAAGAATGTAAATAAGATTTAGAATTCTCCATTACAAGTGTATTGGAAAATAACAAGTTTTCTCTTTCAGGCAACAACCACAAGATGTTCATTCCAAGCCTTTTTCCATTGCTCCCTTGGACACAAAATCTACAAATAGATCACAATAGAACAACAAGGACCATGGGTCCTCTCCACCCAACCATAGGTCTCCAAAGAGATCACCCCCACACTAGGGGAAGAAGGCTCAAACCAGGATTCACTTACAAACTTGCAAGAAAACATATATATTACATCTCAAAACTCAAAACAATCGCATCCCAAGGATAAATCACAATGGTTTACCAATGGAACCATAATCATAGGGTGAAGGTGTGCTTTCCAAATGGATATTTTCCATATCAAACAACACTTGCAATAAACAAAGTTCAAGCCCTTTTGGGGCTTTCACCAAACATCAATTTCATGCCCTTTTGAGGCTTTCACCAAACATCAGTTGTAACTCTCTTGGAGCCCATACTCCATAAACTTTATTCATACATCATACTTCTCTTATCAACCCTAGAAAGATATGAATGATCATGGCATACAATGGAGCTCATACTCCAAGGTTCTCAATACATTTTCAAGCCCAACTAAACCCTTCACCCTGCACTTTTCTTCCCTTCCCAAAGGGTGAGTGAAGCCCTCACAACCATAACAAGACTCATGCACAAAATCATGAAAACTCAAAAAAAACCAAGAGAATAATGAAAACCCAAACTCCATGCATGTCACAACACAATAAGATACAAGATGATATCGCATATTTCTTCTCACATTGGCATTCTCCTTACCTACATACTCATGAATGCAATATCAAGATTCAACTTGAAAATGGAAGCAAGCTAACTACAATGTAAGAACACTAACCTTGGATCCCCTTGTAAAAATGGAAAACAAAGTTTTAGAAGACCTCTCTTCAAGCTTCCTAACCCTAAGTATCTCTAAAGTTAGAGAGTGGGTAGACAATCCCTAGTTTCATCCCCAATACTCTAAAAAGGATCCCAAAAGCCCCACTATCTAAAAATGGTCATAACATAAGCTACCTTTTCTTACACCCTTGCCTCCTTCTAAAAATGTAGCCTTGGCCAACTAATAGATTGGAAGAAGTGATGTGACACTCCAATTTTCGAATTTCTTTTAAAGTGACTTTATTGGAGGGTTTCCAAGGTCACCTAGGCCAACTAAATGTTAGATTTAGACCTCCAACCCATACTACTATCATGTGGGCATTTATTTTTCAGTATGGTAATCCTCTAGGACCACCTTTTGATCCTCAAAAGTTAATGGATAGGGACTTATGGTAACACTTTTCAATGTGAGGTTAACTTGGATATTAAGCTGGGGTAATGTTTAGGTTAGGTTACTTTACCAAAACCATAAATGGTAAGTGATTTCCATGTTGACAACACAAGTATCAAGTGACACAAACACAACATATTACATTTAAAATGAGCTATCTCCAATAATACATTCATTCAACTATCACCCTCATACCATTCACCTTACAAAATAAAACACATTAGAAAGAGGTTTTGAATCCTTCCATAGATCCCTGTATATCAATATTGATTCTTAAGTAACATTATTAGATTAACATTGAACAACCTCATAATCAATTTTCTATTATGGTGATGAAATATTGAATTCTTCGCTATTTAGTTACAAAGCATGTGAGTTGGGTTTGTTTGCATATCTAAATCTATCCTTTGGCACTAATTTTCATTTGAACCTTACAATTTGACATTCAAGTATTTCCACAATCTAGTTTCCATTAAAGCAATTGAAATAATTTAGAACATGAAATAAAATCATTAAATATATCAATTAGGTCCTAATATGCAGACATAAGTGTGAATCATGAAATGTAGATATTAAAATGACATAAACCTATAGTCTTTAAAGTATATCAAAACATTAAATTAGAGGTACCATAGTGCAATTATTTCATCAATACTCTGGCAAATTAGGCGAGGCTTCACATTATTTTCATAGAGATAGTTGTCAAAAATAGGTTGGTAATAGAGAGAAAAGTAGAATAGGGGGAAATAGCAAGATTCATGCAAAGACTTATTCAATGTACTTGACATGACCCCAAACCAGTTACTCAGAGGGCTAAACACTCTTAAAATGGAAGTGCTTCCATTTTAAGATGATACATTTAGCCTGCACTTTAGCAAGAGTATGGACTCGATGAAAACTCTTTGTAAAGTAGATTGTAATGAAAAGATAATCTTATTAAAATCAAAGGGACAAAGAGTTCCTCAAGCTCCTAGAGACTTAAGTTTTAATCAACTCCAAGATCACAATAAGAGAAACATCTCTATAAAGAGAGAAAAGGAGAAAGAGTGAGATAATCTTGCCTAATGAAAACTTATGTCCCCTTGTGAACCACACAGGAAAACTGTACAACTAGAAAGATGGAATTGAACTACCTATTGAATGTGGCTACTCACTAGTTAGTCCATCAAGGATTTACTCTTAAGAATATTCTATTATATTTGAGCAAAGCTAAAAAGAAAAAGAGATCCAATCTTAAAGACACATTCGACCTTTAGGGATCAAAATATATTGAAACTGGAGGGATCAAGAGATCCCAAAATATAAATTCATTTTTTAAGGATTAGTCACTAATCCAAAAAGGGAGAAAAGATATCTTCAAAAATAATATATATGTATTGAAAAGTGTGTGTGCAATAGGTGAGTAGAGCATATGCCCCTATGTTAAAGTCATTTCTAACACTTTAACATGAGAAATGGTTTTAATGAAAACATAAGCAACTGCACTAATTATGTTTCCACTATGATATACCCTCAAATGAAGAAAAATTGAGGGAAATACCACATAAAGATACAAAGAACATAGAAGGGATCTACCTACTATGGGGCTAGTATGATCATAAGATAATATATATGATATTATTACAAATGAATTGACATCATTCCCCAAAGAAAGTAGAACTACAATCACAAAGGAGGAAAGATCACATAAGAGATACAAAGAATAATCTTTTTGGACCATGGCCTAGAGACCAAAAAAGAATTAGTGCTACCAAGTCATAAATACAAGAAGATTACACAAGGAAACATATATGAAAAATAACAAAAATAAAACATAACATGAAACAAACTATGGAAGAATAAATATACATATAGAGGAATAGTACAATAGGTTTGATTCTTTTATCACCTTACACCTACAGAAAAACAAGGATTGTATAAAAGAATCTAGCAACATTTAGCAAACATATCATGAGAGAAGCACAATACAATGGATAAACACACAAAATATTACCATGAAGAACTAACCAATCAACGATGCTGCCTACTCTCCCCATCTCATTGTATATCATCTAGGGAAGGTGGATAAATCACAAGAGGGACTCTAACCAATATAGTAGGAATGATAGCTAGTTACAAGCAAGGATCCTATTGAGAATTACAATGTTCGATACCAGGCATAAGTGTCAATTGTGAGGAAAGCATATTAGGTAAATCAATGTCAATGTCAATAGTTGCATATTCATCATTAACATCATCAACATCATTAAAAATATCTTCTTCATCTAGATTAATCAAAATAGGATTTGAGATATGAATTTAAAAATTACAAGCTTTAGCTTGAGCACGACACTTTTGAAAATGTTTATTAGTAGATCGATTACATTTTGTCTTACTTGAAATGTGTTGAGAACTAGGAAGAACAATTACTAGATCCTTCATGAGTTCTATAGGAGGATTAATAAGATTATCAGTAGACTAGCAATCAACAAGAGGAGTTTGATTAATAGCTATAGAAGCTATAGATAAAGGAGGTACTGAAAGTGTAGGAAAAATATGATGATTAAGATCCATAGGAGGTAAACTTAACTAGAGAATCTTATGATGTTTATAGGCTTGATATGAGAAAAAATAATGATCAGGATGAGAAGGACATGAATTAGGTAATGAAGGCCAAAAGAAGTCAAGTGTAGCATAGTCTCTGGACCTAGAAGTATGATATAATCTATGATTAACCATCTTCACTTCATCATCATAAAAAAAATTAAGAAATTTATGAATAGGTGGAGCAACAACATGCATGGAATTTAGCCATGGAAAACAAGGCTTAATTTGAAATTGATCAGAAGTAGAAACAATAACAAAGGTAGTGTTCACAATTTTTCCACAAAGTTCAATTGGTAAATCAATAGAACCAAATGATAGATAAAGAAAACCAGTACAAGTTTGAATCCACAAATCCAATGTATCATGAAAATCACACTGTAAACCTTTCGTAAAAATATTTTCTTCTTTAATAACATTGACTAAGGAGATAGGATCATGAAGACAACTCCAAGTGGGTATCTAAGAAATCTTAGCATAAATATAAAGGGGACCATCAGGAGCTTTGATAGTCTTAGAATCATCAAAGGTAATCAAAAGTTCTCAAGGTCATTTTTTCTTAGTTTGTTGTTGAGGTCTATTTTGAGGCTTCAATTTAGGCTTCGATTTCAATTGAGGTTGAGTTGAAACTTGAGATTGAAGTTGAAGTTGAGGTTGAGGTGGAGATATAAATTGAACAAGATTCTCCACTTGATTAACAATTTGATCAAGATCATCCATCTTCAAATCATTCATAATATCCATACAATATGGCTAAGCAATAGTGATATGATTTAGGATCTACAAGTTTTATGACTTAATCCCAACAATTAGATATACTTTCTTGATCCATGTAGTAAATGCATGGCTATGTGTTTAAAACAACTGAAATTATAGAGAAGAAGAATTAAGAACTAATATAGAGGAATTTTAACCAATTACTTAAAGTTAATTGTATGCTTTTACTGAAGCAAGTTAACGTAATTGAAAATACAAAAAAAGAACAACACAAATCAACTAATAGAAAGAGAAATGAGAGAAGAGCCACAAAACAAATTGATCTTAGAGTTCACTCTATTAGGACTACATCTCTAAGTCTAGCTCCAACTCATGGACTAATCCAATTAACTCCAAAAATCAATTACAAAGTGTTACACATCAACCCCTTCTAGAACATCAACATTACACTACTCCAATGTTCAAGATTGAAAATACATCCTCCAAAATTTTCTTTCTCCCTCTTAGCAATAAGTCATCATTTTGATTCATCTCAAAGATTGAATAATCACAATAATTTTTCTATCAATTTTTCATGTCTTGGGTAGGTCCCCTAACCCCCCTTTTATACATACAAAATAGCCTAAAATAGGCTAAAACAATATTTTGTAAAAATAGGCCCTTAAAAACATTAACTTTCTGGAATATCCCTTAGCCATTTAATAATTTTGGCTTTATATCAAATTTGGGAAAAATAACAAAAATCCTTATTTTAAAAGGTTGGCATCAATTTTGTTATAAGTTAAATAACATTTAAACTGCATATGTTTTAAGCATTCTCAATAGCACAACGGTGTCCACTAATTTTAGTGGGTGGCCGATTGGGGGTTCCACCCCTATCAGCACACACCTTCCCCACAATTGTCAGCTTGAAAATCTTTAAATAGCATTTCCACTATATTGGTTTCAACGACCATCAGTGGCCCAATTATTTTTGGTAACTGGTAGACACTAGGTCAAATCCCACTCTGGCCACCTTCCAATAGATCTACCAACTATTTAAACCACCCTACCATGTGGATGTTGATGGTGTTGCCATGTCAGCTTCAATAATAAACCAAGGTGCCATGTGGACTTCGTTGCCATACACGTGGCACCACAATTTTTTACCATGTATTGCCATATCACCTATTGACTTGTACTGCCAGATCATCCTCAGCCACATAGTCATGCTACGTGTAAACACCTAATTGGGTGACTATTTTTATGATGATGTCATCTATATGAACATACCATGTCACCAACCATTTTGGTCAACCAACTTTGATTGCGTATTTTTTTGCATTTAGGCTCCAATTTTGATGAAACAAACATTTTTAGAAAGCTCTCTATGAGCATGCCTTCAATTTGGTATTGACTTTTGACAAGTTTTGGAGAGTTCAAAATTTCATCTTTTAGATGGCCTCTAGTCCAAGTTTTGACCCAACTTTGGCTAACCATATATCAAGCATATGGACTCCTTTTTTTGCCTATTCGAGTTATGTTGGATTCAAAATTTTGAGGACTTCAACATGATACTAATTATTGGAGTGTTGGAGATACTTCAAATTTTAGTGAAAATATCCTCTAAATCAAGCCTCCCTATTGAAAAGAAGCTTTCAGACCTCTAAAAGTTTATTTTTACATAAAATGAAAATGATGGCATGTTTGCCTCACTTGTCCAGTATCACCTGTACAAACTACTGGAATTCTAAATATCTAAACCATCAAACACATTATGAAGAATGACATAACACTACTAATACAATAACCATATATCAACTAGTTTTCATTGTTACATCCATCACCCACATAGTAGCAACTAGTAGAAACAGAAGCAACAAAATTGAAATAACTAATGAAATGGAAAAAGTATAAAAATTTGGGACCTCTCATACAAAAACTTCATTAGAAAATGAATCTTTCAAATCATCTTTTACCATCATAGGCTGAAGACTTGATTTTTCTTACACCTGATCCTCACTACCTACTATAGACATGAGAGTCAGTTTACTGCATGCATTTACTATCATTTTCAAATGTCTTGTGTTTACAATTGATCCTGCATTCTTCATGCGATGAGCTCTTACAATGTATTCAATTCCATCTTTAAACAAATGATACTTATTATGCTCCCTATAGAAGATATCATTCCTATCATATAAGTATGAGCTACCCAACACAATCTCATAGATGTCAAATGGAACTACATCAAATTCAACCTCATCTATGAACTTAGATGTTATTGCAAATCTTAACTTACATTGCTCAGTGACTCGCAATTTTCTATCATTGCACATCCAACCTAATGGATAAGGTCTCTAATGTGGCATAGTTTCCAATCTCAACTATTTAAAAACTTCTTCTGAAATCAAATTAACTTGGGACCCACTATCTATCAATGTGTCAATTTTAGTGTTCTTAGAAATCACCCTTATATGAAAAAGTTCACACCTTTTACTATCTTTAGGAACAAATGACTTTTTAAAGTGAAAGTATATGAAACATTAGCGGTAGAATCAACAAAAGATTTACCTTTCAAACCCAAAATCGATATCATTGTTTATCATTAAAATCTGATCCAAGATCTTGAACAATAATCACAATCTTTTGTTTTCCTTTTTTATTATTCTTAAACCACTTTGGTTTCAACTCAAGATGTAGTTTCCAACACTTCACATCTGCATGTCCTTCATTTTGCCAATGTGAACACATAGGCTTTTCACCTTCCTCTTTCTTCACTATGGTTTCTTTCTTGCCCTTCCTGTTACTTTTAGGAGGAACAAATTCTTTCTTTGAATTGAGACTTGGGTTTTCTCCACTTGCTTCAATATGGGTTGCTTGGACACATACTTGATCAAAGTTAGAGGGACTAAACGTCAATATTGTATGCTTTAGATAAGAATACATTCCACCTATATACTTCAATAAAGTATCTTGCATGTAAAGAGGAATTCCAAGAGTTAAAGCCTTCTTCCTAAACACCTTTGTATACTCTTGCACAAACTACCCTTTACCTTGTCTGAGATTTTACCAATCCATAATGGCTTGTTGCATATAACCTAATGGATAAAATTGTTTCCTCAAAGTAGACGTAAATTCATACCAAGATGAAATGATTTGACCATGTGTAGCAAGATCATCTTGGATCTTACTCTCCCACCAAACTAATGTAGTACCTCACATTCTGAGAGTAGCTAGACAGATTTTGGAAGAATCATCCAAAATATTTTGAACCTTGCAGTACACTTCAATCTGCTTAAGCTAGTTATCCAATTTATTTATATCCAATTCACCACTATATATAGGCAAATCAAACTTCATATTAAGTTTAACAAAGGTGTCTTCACAGAATGTTTATTTTTACAAGAAGTAAACAACTTAGAAGAAGAAGAAGAAGAGAATGAAGAAGATGAAGAAGATCAGGATGGAGGTTCAGGAGGGTCATTACCACCTCCTACTCCTTTACCTTTGTCATCTTTTGATGAATATTGAACTTCTTCCTTCTTCTTAGCCTTATTTTCCTTTCTCAATTGTCGTTCATGCCTCTCTTGGAGAAGAATGTCCACCAAATCTTTCAACTCCACAAGAGCTCTCTAAAAGGCTTCTGCATCAAACTCAGAATGGATTTGTTCAGATGCCATGACTCATGAAAAAGTTCTTCTTTTTCCAATCTCTGGATTGAAATCTACAAGTTCACCTTCTCCTTGTTTAAACCTAAACTTGATTAACATTTACCACCTACAATTTCTTTGCAAAATAGGCTCTAATACCAAACTTGATCTAAATTAGGATCTACAAGTTTTATGACTTAATCCAAACAATCAAATATACTTTTTTGATCCATGTAGTAAATGCATGGTTATGTGTTTAAAACCATTGAAATTATAGAGAAGAAGAATTAAGAACTGATACAAAGGAATTTTAACCAGTTACTTAAATTTAATTTTATTCTTTTATTGAAGAAAATTAACGTAATTGAAAATATAAAAAAAGAACAACACAAATCAACTTATAGAAAGAGAAATACGAGAAGAGGCACAACAAAAATTGATCTCAAAGTTTGCCTTGTCAGGACTATGTCTCTGAGTCCAACTCCAATAGTTGGACCAATCTGATTAACTCCAAAAATCAATTACAAAGTGTTACAAATCACCTCCTTCTAGAACATTAGCATTACACTGATCTAATGTTCAAGACTAGAAATACGTCCTCCAAATTTTTCTCTCTCCTTCTTAGTAATAAGTCATCCTTCTGATTCCTCTCAAAGATTGAATAATCACAATAATTTTTCTATCAATTTTTCATGTCTTGGGAAGGTCCCCTACCCCCCCCCCCCCCCCCCTACCTTCTTTATACCTAAAAAAAATCCTAAAATAGGCTAAAACAATATCTTGTAAAAATAGGCCCTTAGACAAATTAACTTTTTGAAATACCCCTTAGCCATTTAATAAGTTTTTCTTTATATCAAATTTTGGAACAATAACAAAAATCCTTATTTTAATAGGTTGGTAGTAGTTTTTTTATAAGTTAAATAGCATTTAAACTGCATATGTTTTAAGCACTATCAATAGCGCAATGGTGCCCACTAATTTTAGCAGGAAATCAATTGGGGGTTCCACCCCTGCCAGTACCTACCTTCCCCACAATTGTTGGCTTACAAAGATTTAAATAACATTTTCACTATATTGGTTTCAACAGCCATTGGTGGTCTGATTATTTTTGGTACCTAGTGGTCACAGGGTTGAACCCCCATCTAACCACCTTCCAATAGATCTGCCAACTAAGAAAACCACCCCTCCACATGGACATTGATGGTGCTACCATGTCAGCTTCAATGATAAACCAAGGTGCTACGTGGGCTTGCTTGCCATACATGTGGCACCACAATTTTTTGCTACATAGTGCCATGCCACCTACTAACTTGTATTGCAACATCATCCTCAGCCATGCAATGATGCCATGTGTCAACACTTGATTGGATGACTAACTTTATGACAATGTCATCCAAATGGACATGCCATGTCACCAATCATTTTGGTCAACCAACTTTGACCAAGCATAACTTTTGCATCTGGGCTCTGATTTCGATGAAACAAACATTGTTGAAAAGCTCTTCACATGATCTTTGATTAGGTACTAACTTTGACAAGTCTTGGAGAGTTCAAAATTTCACCTTTCTGATGGCCTCTAGTCCAAGGTTTGACCTAACTTTTACTAGCCATATCTCGAGCATACAAACTCCTTTTTCACCCATTTGAGTTGCACTAGATTTAGAATTTTGAGGACTTCAACATGATATAGATTATTGGAGTGTTGAAGATACTTCAAATTTTAGTGAAAATATCCTCTAGATCAAATAGTATTAGTATTATGTAGGTAAAAGAGTCATCTAGATTTGAATATTTTGATAAGGAGGAGAAACAAACTTATTTCCACTACCATCAAAATGATCAATAGATAAAGCTTTAGAATTAATTAAGTCTTGAACCTTATGTTTTAAAGAATAAAATTTCTCAGTATCATGTCCTTTCTGATGATGATATTGACAAAAAGTTTTAGAATCAAAACATTTAGACATCATTGTAGTAGGCAAAAGAGCTCAAGGAGGTAAAGTAATCATATTAGTAGTTAATAACCTATTCATAATAGAATGCAAAGTTTTAGAAAGAGGAGTAAATTTACAATTTAAGTAAAAAGAAGTCAATGCATAAGTGGCATTGTGAGATATAACAACAACTTGATCAACAACTATACTTGCTTCTTTATTTAACTTGACATGGTTGATGAATTTTTAAACTTTATTTGAAGTAGGAGCAACATCACTTTTATCAATAGGAATAGGATCCATTGGAGTGGTTCTCTCAAGTCGACTCACTTGTAATTGATAATGATGAAGTGATGTACAAAGTTGTTAGAAAAAAGGTAAATTTAGTAAGAAAAAACTTATCTCTAATATCCTTTTACAAATTTGAATTAAATAAATGTTGAAAATCAATACAAGAACAAGATAGGAAATATGATCATGTAAATGCTTAAATCTACCAATAATTTCAGTCAATTTTTTCGTAGAATTTTGTTTACAATACATCAAATTAGTCAAAGACACTTGTAAGCCAATGTTCTTTTGAAATTGTTGAATAAAAGCATTGGAAAGTTGAGGAAATGAATTAATATAATAAGAAGTCAAGGAAAAAAACCATTTTAATGCCTTGTTATGAAGAGTTCAAGAAAATAATTTAGCTGAAATCTTATGATCATAAGCATAATCACTAAAAAGGATTTGAAATGATTTAACATGACGAATAGGGTCTCCTTTACAATTGTAATTCTTAAGATGAGGCATATCAACTTGTTAAGGAATGAGAGCATGAATGATATCTTGAGACAAAGAACTTCCGATGTCACAAGTAGGAATTCTAAACTTGTTTTGAGTCAAGGTAGCAAGTTGTTAATGTATAGATGACATAGTTTGGTCCAAACTAATAATTGTTGAATCATTAGAATAAACAGGAGAACTAGTAGCATTAGAAACACTAGGAGCAATGTATGAAGATACAAGAATATAATCCACAACTAGAGGAACACTAGGAACTATAGTTGGTAGAGGATTACAATAAGTAAAAGGAACATTATGATAAGAAGATTGTGATGTAGGAAGGAACACAAGAGGAAAACTCAAAGGGGGAACTATCATAGTTACCAAAGAAGGAGTATAGGTAGGAGCACTTGGGAAAGGAATAGAAGATGTTTCTACTCTAGTGATAGGAGGAAACAACTGTAAATCTTGAGCTTATTGAGCTAAAGGTTTAACATTGGAATGTACAAGGTAAGTAATACCATACAAGAGATTAGCACCTTGATCACTATCATGAAGAACATTATTAAGAGCCTCTATAGCTTGAATAGAATCATGATTATGGTTTCTCGTGAAGAGGCCAATTACCTAATTTATCAAGTTTATTTGAAAGTTTTTGAACTTGTCCAAGAGGAACTCTTACAACATCATCCTTGTCATGACATGAGTGAGAAGAGTTTTGCTCTATAATAGGATCAGAATCAGGAAGAAGCAAATTCTCATTCAAGATCCTAAGGAAAGGAGAAGAAGACTCAGGCTCAAAGATACCCATAAGTCTATGACTTCATCTAGTTGAAAGAGTAGAAGTAGGACTAGAAGTAATAAAGCTCATAAACCAATGCAATGTAAATGAACTAATCTAAAAAAACATAAAGCATAGATATTTTTGTATTTTGAAAGATATTTTGAATTTTTTTTGTATTTTTGTATTTTAAAATGCAAGATTATAAATGAAATATAATCTTAATGCAAGAAAAGAGCTAACAAATATGAAATGAAATATAACACTACAAAACATAATAGGGCATCTAATTACACAAAAGAAAAGAGGGTAAGTGTGTCGGGTTCACCAAAATGAATAGGGGAAAATATATAGGACCTATCCTCAACCCTAATTCCCAAAAGGAATGATCCAATTGATTAACCACAAGGAAGTTATCAATGCATAAATGGATCATGCAATGAAGAATAGGGATAAAGGAGGAGATCTTATAATCTTTGATATGGAAAAGTAACTACATGAAATCTGAAATGAATAATAAATAAATAATAACCTTAATGTAGGGAAAATCTAGAAAATATGGATTTCTAATGTCTACATATAGTTTTGGAGAATTCTATAACTTGTTTCAGACTAGAAATGTTGAGATGGAGAAAACCTAGAAATTTTTTTTCCTTTTGAATATAAGTTGATCTAAATAGAGGGGCACAATCTTACCCTGAGGCACAATTGTTCCTTGAAAATTTGACCTTGACCTACACAACTTTGAATAAAATAATGTTTTTAGATCTTACTAGTTTGACAAAAAGGGTATCCAAATATGCACTTTAATACAATGTTCCACACTTGTATCTACAAGAAAAAGCGTTTTGTTGTTTGGATAGGGGTTTTCCCTTGGTCAAACCCTAGTTTGGAATCAACCTTGAAATATAATTAAAATTGTAATATAAATAAACAAAGTAAATGAAACAATTCACCTTGCTTATATTGAAATCCTTGTCGAGGATTTAAATACATGAATCTACAAGTACAAATGTTTGAAATGAATGTAGGAATTTATGTATGATGTCTCAAATCAATGGCATTTGATCTTCAACACCAATATTGAGTAGATCTTTGCGTAGGAAAAGGGTTGGATGAATGAGGATGGAAAAGTCTTCAACAAGATGGCTCCATAGAGATTAAATCCTTCAATAGCTAACAATGGACCTCCTTGATGAATTGGATGCTTGAACACTTCAATTATTGAATGCTTGATAGATAGTAGATCTTCACTTCATAGTAGGTGGATAAATCATAGGTCATAGTTCATAGAAAGTAGATGTCAAAATGAGGGAAGAAGGCTTCCTTATATAGAGATCTAGGGTACAAAATTTTAGAGAAGGTCAACATGTGAGTATTAAACCCCAATTAACCCTAACCCTTAGAAATGAACCTACATTAAATGTAATTTAAGGGTGTACCATTTTTAAAGCCAAAACTACCAACTTGGAGGTAGGAAAATGAAACTTTCTAAAGTCTAATATCCCAAAACTCCCAAAAATTGAAAAATGGACTTGGGGTCAAGAACAAGGTCAACCCTTCCCTAGGTTAGGGTTGAGGTCATCCTTGGCCTAGGTCAGGTTTGAGGTTGATCTTGACCTAGAAATTCAAAGTCCTTAGTTTCACAGACAAAGTTGTCAAAACTAGGTTGGAAATAGAGAAAGAAAAGAAGAACTGAGGGAAAATAGCTAGATCCATGCAAATACCTACTCAAGGTGCTTGACATGACCCTAGACCACTTACTTGGAGGGCTAAACACTCTTAACATGGAAGTGCTTCAATTTTAAGATGATATAGCTTAATATAGGTAGTTGGTTAGTGATACTTAGAGATTGTTGGTGTTTGGATGTTTGGTTTAGTCTTCCATTGCAATCTTTGTGATATTTAGCATGTTGATTGTTGTGTGCATCCATGTTTTTCCTTTAAAAAAAATATTGGATTTTATCTTTCCCTGTTCCAAAGATCTCTAACCAAGGCATTACATATATTATCGGAGCCCATGTTCAAACATTGGAAACTCTATGTATATGTTGCCCACATGGCTGATATTGTGATTGTTTGAGTGTGAGTGTCTTTTTGAGAACTCGTGAGTGTTTTTGCTTGGGTACCTACTTGTGATGAACTTGTGTGTCCAATAGATGTGACTAGAGAAGTTTGAGGAGAATGAATTGAGTCTTTCCTTGTTTTATAGATGGAATTGATGTGCCTTAGTATGGTTGGTTGCTTTTGTGACCCTATTGGATGGAGCTAGTGATTGGTGTGCATGTGTTGTCTTTGATCACCTCTTTTTTGTTTCTCCTTGTGGAGTAAGTTTCATTGTTTTCCCTATTTTCTCTTATTTATAAGTAAATAAATGAATCTTATTTGTGATTCTCTGTTATATCAATATAGTAATGAAATTTTCCTTGCATAGAGAAAAGCGTGCATATTGTGAATCATTGCAAATAATTAGGTGTCAAATTAGATCCTTTGGCTTAATGATTTAAGTCCCCAAACTGATTGCTTCTTAAGCTTATGAAAATTTTATTAAAATTGATGGATATCTAAATACTTCATTGCATGGAAAAAAATTAATGAAATTATTGTAGTCTGCATAAACATGAGTTTATTGATGATATACTACTTGATGTGTGTGAGTGAGTTCTCTAATGCTACTAGGATGATGTATTCCTTAGCATTGTGTGGTGGTTTATCTGTCTTATGTGATTTTTCTTATTCATCACATGTAATTTTATTTTATTGATGCCTTATTTTATTTGGTTAGAGGTACTTTCATCATGTTTTTGGGCTATAATTGGTTTTCAGTATTTTCCTTTCTTAGACTAGTCATCAATTTCTCCATCTCTCTCTTTGTGGCTATTGTCACTCTTGAATTATTATTGAAATGAGATATTTGGTGCTTTACTTTAGGAGTTGATAATTCCCCCATTTGGTTCTTTTTTTGGTTGATGATAACAATTTTGAATTTGTTTTATTGCTGCCCAATTGTGTGTTGTGACTCTATCCCATTCATCTTGAACCTCTAGTAGTATGTACAAGGGACAATATCATAGAGAAAATACTAGCATGTTTGTGAATAGAGGTAAATGTGTTACTTAAAATTAAATTTTTTAAATGATAATTAAACACAATTTTATTCTTGGAAGAAATTTGAAAATATATTTACTTGGTGTATGGTCAATGACTCTTGAACCCTTGCCTCGAAAAGCTTTTAGTTTTATTGTGCATTAATTTTTTTTTTGTTATGGTTAAACAATGAAAGTATTAAAGAGAAGTAATATTGGTTTCAATATTTGAAACTATATTTCATTCCATATCTTATGTCATTATGGACATATATTCTCTTTGGTTTTTTTGGACGTTACATTCATTGCTTGTCTAGGTAACTAAGATTGTCTAATTTTTCCCATGATGTGTTATCTTGATTGTTGATTAAAACTCTTAGGTCTTTGGACTCTCTATACACAATCATTTTTTAGGATTCATCGAGATCTTTGTAACATGTTTTGAATGGACTCAATTACAGTCCATATGTGAAAGTTATGGCTTCTAAAGTGAAGGTAATTTTTTTGTATTGATTCAAAATTTCTACAAGTAAACAAATGGTCATGCATTTGCTCATCTGGGACATTGTATTATCTCACCTAGTTATGTGAGAAATCTCATGTGAGAGTGTGCTAATGCAAAATTTCACCAAGGAAATAACTTGCACTTTTTCACACTTTTGGGAGGTGCATCTCGATGTTCTGAATACCCTTTTTCAAGTAGAGGCAAATTCAATCATGACAAATCATATTTGTGGCCATTGGGGAAAATATTCATGGTATTTCTTAAATGAGGATTTAATATCCTTCATTAAATACTAGGTACTTAGTTGGGATTCATGCTTGGGTTTGTGTGTTTCCTATAACACCAACCCATTTTGTGAGGCGAAGTGTATACTGCGAGTGTTTCTTGGCTTGGGGAAATGTGTTGCCTTGGTCATTTGGGAGTGATTAAGTCCATTTGATGAGTCTATATCCTCCTTTTGAACATTGAATTTGGCACATCTCTATATCCTTGACTCTCTAGAGATAGTAGGCTATCATGGTTATGTCACTAGTTCAATTAGTGTTGGATGAGTATTTTATTGGTTGGTGAAAATTGTGAGTTCCCCTAATGGGTCTAGGGCTGATTTAGTGTAGAGGTTGAGAGATATTCCCTCTCAATCCTAGTACTCTATAGTTTTTATCTCCCTAATCTTATATCTTTAAGAGGATTACCTTAGTCAAGTTTCTCATTGACAATTGACTTGAGGCTGGAGATTAAGTTTAGCAGTAGTTGGGGTGTAGTATTCCTAGCATGTTGCTAGAGGGATATGGTATTGTTGGACACATGTTACCATTTTATGGGTTGGTATGAAGTTATTACATGATTTTTTCCATTGAAGAAATTCTTTGTAACCTTTTGGAAATGTGATAATGTATCTGGTTGGATTAAACAACCCTAGGTCCCAACAATAGTTGAGCCTTTTCCATCATAGAGACTAATTGCTCATATGCTTGGTGGTTAGTAGTGCTGAGTATCCTTTTGGAGTGTGCAATTTTGTTAGTGAACCACCATCCTTTGGTTTCAAAAGGAAATACTATGAGGATTCAAGGATGCTCATGTGTCACATGATAGTATTCAAGATTGGGAATTTTGGGATGGTTATTCACCATGAATTCCAACTCTTGTTGGAAGTGTGTTGTTTTTTAACCTTGTTTTGTGGTCATGTGGTAGGTGCATGTTGTAGTTGGGCACTTGTTGATGAGGTAGAGTGGATTTTTCCTTACCTTGTAGTGTTGACATTATGGCTAGATGGGTTTTCCTAGTGCCAAGGAAGTTCCTTGTTGAAGGACCTTGTGTCAATGTGAAACCTATTCTCTTGTGGTTAACCTATTTTCTAGTTGATGAGAAGGTTTGTGGATGTTGTAATGATTTGGGTTTGACTTGTAGTGAGGTCAATGAGTCATTCCTATTGCTCAATTTTGATTTTGCACTTTGTGTGTGTTTGTTCTCTATTCTTGGATAGCAAGCTTCTAAGAGTAAGCCTAGTCTTTGAGGAGGGGGTGGGGAGGAGGCATGATGTAGTGCCTCTCCCAATTGATTTTTGTAAGTCATCTTGATGGATACAACCTCGTTGATCTTTCTTTGTGAAGTGATCATGATTAAGACCATGAGTGGTCTACACCCTTGAGGTGATTAGATTCATGTTACGATGTCAGTTGCTTTGCTTATTCTAATGGAAGATTTATGAGATTATGATGCGTTAGATGGTTCACTGAGGTTTGTGCCAATTGTTACAAGGATTGGTGTAGTATCATGATGTTGTTCTGTGATTACCCTAAGATTTGTGTAGAGATTACACTGTTTATTATTATCCTACTACACTAGACTAGGTTCATGTAGTAGTGGTTAGTCATGTATTTGACCATGTTCACTTATGTGTTTTAAGTACCTTTTTATGTTATCTAACAACCATTAAAAATGCTCAGATAATTAGAAATAAATTGTCCATGTTGGATTCATTGGTTATGTGCTATAGATATTTACCTTATTCATTTTAGTAATGTATGCAAAATGGGTTATTTAAATAGATGATTTTAATGTGATTAAATAAGTGGTTATTTAATGTGATGTAATGCATTTATCACTTCAGCTATAATTTTATATGTAATTGCACTTGATCATGTTGTTGAGCATGCAACATTTATATCCTCGATAGTGGCACATGGAGTTAGTGATGCAGTTGTTCATATCTAGCCAATATCATCCCTATATGGTCAACGTGTCCTATTTAATTTTTTAAATTAAACTTTCTAGTGATTTAATAAATCTGAACTCATTTGCATTATGTGATTATAGACATGAGCATAGTTATTCATTTAGAAGTTTGAATGTCATGAAAGTTATTAATAATTTTGGTATTTAATTGTTTAAGGTAATTTTTGGCTTGATCTCATTTAATTTAATTCCTGACAAGTTTGTCGTAGTTGAATTCCAATTACTTTGAATATCATATTTTTGTTTGGGTTGATTAAGGGTTTAACTAGGTGATCTGGTTAATTACCATAATCCTTTTATTATTTGAAAAGTGAATATATATCCATAATAGAATTTTATTCCTCACTTTTGACTTTTGGAAAGGAATTTGAGGGAAAATTCCAAATCCTCTTCAAGAGGAAATATTGTTCTATTCATTGTAGGAGCTAGGGGCACGAGATAGTCATGAGGTTGGTCTTGTTGAATCCAACTTGGGGAGACCTTGGATTGTCATGACTTTCTGTAGTTTCTACAAGGTTTTTATTTTACTATTCAGGTTCTTGTATTTTCTCTTTTGGTTGTTAGGAATGGCTCTCCTATTTTATTGTTTCAACTCCATTTATATTTCTATTTTTGGTATTTGTTTCTTAGGAGGCTAGGAATTAGTGTTCTCCTTTGTTTTTTATTGCTAGCTCTACCCAGTTGGGAGGGTACGAGCATTTACCTATTTTTTGCGATGGGGGTTTGGGGTTTTGCACTGTTATGGTAGTCATTTTTGCATACAGGGTTCAAAGCCATTTTTTATTGGATTTTTGTGGCTCATTTACCCAAGGGTGGAATGGGTTTTATTTTTGTTAACTTTTATCAATGTTGGGTTTTTGAGGGTTTTTCCTCGATTTGTGTTCCACCTAGTTTCCTGGGGTTTTCTTGACATGGTGTTGGTTTTGGATTTTGATTATTCATAGTATTTCAATCCAACCATTGTTGCATATTTTTGTTACATTAGGATTCCTACCACATCCATACTCCTAATTTTATATTTGGTTCAGTGTTTTATGCTTGTGTTTTCATCCAGCACTTGTTTATTATGATCTTCATGGAGTTGGTGTGTCCACACATGAACATATGCCTGTGTATTTGTTGGTTTTTGCAAGATCCAAACTCTCGAGTTATTTTGGTAGAGTTATGATCATTGGGTTTGGATTGAAAACATGCATTGCCTATGGGCACTCATCATGTAATGAGCATGGGTATGTAGGGTAGATAGTGTGCAAACCTGGTGTCCTTTTCCCAGAGGGTTGGTGTGAAACAGTTTTGAAGTAAGTGATAGCTAAAAAAATAAATTGGGTAATAAAATTAAGATAATTAAAATGTGATAACCTGTATGGTTTGATCCTAGGGTATGAGCCTATATAGTTTATCCAAAGGCAAGTGTCTTGCAGTTTGATTTTGAGGAAACTTAGTGATGGCCTCCAAGGGAGTACCTTTAGAGTGTTTTTGCATTTGTGTGATGGCCTCCAATAGAGTACCTTAAGAGATTTTGATTACCAATCATATCACTCTCCACTATAGTCCCTACATTGTTGAACCATAGACTGTTTGACCAGGACCTATTGTATTTTCATTCTCTCATGATCTTGGTTCTAATCTTGTTTGCTATCTGGCATGAGTGTTAAACATGGAAATTTATTATATGTGTGCTTATGGTTGGATCATTATATCCATTAGCACCTTGGGAGTGGGCCTATGGGTTCTACATGGTTGGGAGGTGTAGCTACCTATACCACTACTGGAACTAGTGTATAGAGATAATATATTTCCATTTGAGACCGATGCTTGATGTTGCACTTGGTATTTTAGTTTTTTGGAGTTTTTTCCTTGTGATTTATGATTTAATTGGAATTCTTTGATATCATGTTTAGATGATGGGATTCACTACTAGTTGGAGTATCTATGCTTGATGGATTAGCATTTTAGATCTTCTTGTTCTTATGACGTTATTAACATTTGTAGTAGTAACACCCTCATAAGAAAACTATGACTATCTAGTTGGCATTTTTGGATTTTATTCTTGGGGGATGGCTAGGGCCCTTGAGGACTTATGATGCCATTATGCCTAGGAGGAACCAAGCATGAGTTTTAATTTTTTTGCTCTTAGTTATTTATGCTCTCCTTCATATGATGTTTGGTTTATGAACCATGTATGTACATTGTGATGTTTCTTCCCATATATTTACTAGATGCTATAGATTAGATGTTTAGATAGTTGTTGCATCCTTTGTAGAATGTTTTATATTCATTTCATGCTTTCAAGTGTCTTATCCTCAACTACAACATAGTTTTGACACTCATTGGTGTGGAGTTTCTTACCTTTTTTACCTCCATTTTATTTTAGTCCTAGGTGATAGAGTGTCAGCATTATGTGACACTAGAAAAGTGTCACAACACTTTAGAGAAAGTGTCACACTGCCTTAGAAAGTGTTGCATGACCATAGAGAAAGTGTCGCACCACTATAGAGGAAAGTAGCACATGACTATAGAATAAAGTGTCACATGACGTTAAAATGTTGCACTACCATGTAGATATTGTCACACAACACTGGAAATTTGTCACACCACTATGGAGGAAAGTGTCACCTAAGGTTTGTCTGTAGACATGCTTGGGCAACTGGAAAACAATTTTTGACTTTATCAAAACTTTTTGAGAGGTGTTTTGGCTACCCCTTATGAAGTTCCTCAACCCTAGTGTTTGACTTTTTCAATTTGGGATCTTTTGGATTCAAATATTATTTATGTCCTCCATAACATTGTCATAAATTGCTAAATGGACTTGTATGGATTAATCACCTAGTAATCTTGCATTTTGCATTTAAAATGAATATCGTTCTGAGAATGTTAGTGTTAATAAGTGAATGAACAATGTTTTCTTAATAGAGGAAGATGGTTAATGAATGTGTTGGTAAGTAGCAATGCTTGGAGATCATTGGTGCTTGGATGTTTGGCTTAGTCTTCCATTGCAATCTTAATGATCTTTACCATCTTTTCTATTGCACATACATCCATGCTTTTCCTTTAAAAAAAAAAAACATATTGGCTTTTATCTATCCTTGTTCCAAGAATCTTTTGGTAGGGCGTTATATAGGCATTCATGGAGATGACTAGAACCAAGAAATCAAGAACATCTCACATTAGTTCTAGATACAAAAAACAAAGCAATTCAAATTAGCATAAAAATATTCACAAGGAAAAGTAGTAGAGTTATGTTTTAACTAAGTTGCAACTTAGTTGTAACTGAGTTGATCATTTCCATCGAGTAAAGTTAGAACCCAATTCTAATTGAGTTATGGAAGGACCAAATTATGTCAAGTTTGAATTACTTCAATGAGAAGTCTCACCTACTACCATGTGATGCATTTTAGAGGCCCTAAAGTTTGAAAATGTTTGATAAAAGGTGAAATCAAGGATTTTATTATCACTTTGCATTCATTTTTAGAGCAATTTCAAGCTCTAGAGAAATATTTATGTGAATCAGTGTTGGAGAGTGAACTTGAAGTGAAAATCTTAGTTTTTGTGAATTCTATTGTTTACCAAGAAATCATGACATCTAGCTCTAGCATGAAGATGAAGAAGGGTTCATAAATGTTAGTAAAGAATGTGTCTTACAAGGCACCAAATTTCAAACTACATCCAAAAATTATTGAGCAAAAGGATCTAATCGGAGCATATTTAGTGATACCACCTAAGGTACTATTGATAAATGATATTAGATCAATTTACCAATGTACTATTTAAGAATTAGGAACATTTGAGATGAATGAAGCATACATTTCCCTATTTGACAATGGAGTACTAAAACTCGAACATAGACATTTAGAGATCAAGGGTTTAATTCATTCCCTATACTTGCCAAAGGATTTCAAAATCAAGTAGATCAGGTTCATTCTAAGTAGAGTTCATGACATGTCCTTATGGCTTGAGAAACCTATGAAGGTTATGAAGAAGATAATTCACCAAGTAATCGATTACCCTATGTAACAAAAAACCTAGCTCAAGGTGAATTATCAAAGGAGATCCTAGTAGAATGGAAAGGTAGGTGAATGAAGCTCAAGAACGTTACAAACATGGAAATAAAATTTAGGATCCATGTTGATGGACATAAGATCTATAGCTTGATTAGACTAAACAGTGTCCCATGTGAAGCTATTGACTTGGCTTACAAGGTGGTGAAGAACAATATATTATTTGACTTTTTCGAGTTACAACTCAGCTAACTTAGCAAGAATGTGTAGAGCATATGAGCTTCAAAGAAAAACATATGTAATTTTTGATCCCTACTCACATTCTTATTGTTTTATTTGTAAAAGTTCTTTCCATCAAAAGGAAGTGTAGTCTAGAGTAAGGACATACCTGTACTTTATAAAATCAATGATTGCATTAAAGAATTGGAGAAGAATTTTTATGGGATAATGGAATCTTACATTGAAAATTTCAAGGAGAATATGCAAAGTAGGTGGGTATATGTAGAATCCTGGTGTGCCAAAAAGTGGTGATGTGAAAAAAATAGAGTTTGAAAACCTCTAAAAGCATTTCAAAATCCACTCTAACTTTTTTTCACATATCTAGGTACCAAACCTAGAAAGTAAGGCCCAAACCTTATTAGGTATCTAATTTGATATTAGATACCTAATATTTTATTAGATATCTAAAATAATATTGGATACTTGATATCTATCAATGTTATTAAAAAAAACAAAAGAGAACCCACGGGTTGTTTTCATAATCTTATTTTGTGAACAACTCGCAGGTTGTCTTTTTCTTTTTTAATAATAATAGAAGATATCTGATATCTGATATTATATTAGATACCTGATATTTATCAGTGTTAATTAAAAAAAAATACAACCCACAGGTTGTCTTTATAGTCTTATTTTGTGCTTAGCAGCTCAGATATCGGGTTTTATATCAGATTCATGATATAAGGTAGTTCTTAAAAAAATTTAATCAATTTTAATATAAATTTAATAAATTTTATCATAAATTTGTTAGTTTTAGTTGAATTTGTTAGAATTTAGGGTTTTTTTGATAGAAATTGTTAAAATTTAGATTTTGTTAATATAAATTATGTTTTGCAAATTAATAGGAATGGTTGATCAAAATGATGACCATGAGGCAACGAATACTATTCCTAGTAACTCCCCACCAAATGATCCAGTGGCCCCAAAAAATTGTCTGCCAAATGATCCTTTACTCCCTCAAAACCCTCCTTGAATTGAGGATCTGATAATTGAAAATCTCACCCAATTAAGGGCTTTGTGAAGAACATATAATAATCTACCCGCATTGGCTCCTATGTTATCCATATTAAACACCATAGTGGATAACATTGAAACCCTTACCGACCATTAAAATGCCACTCTTCGTTGGCATGACAAAATGCATGAGATGTTTGATGATGGCTTGGACTATGATGAGGTTGCAACCTTTAGTATAACCAAAGATGATTTGGCTGGCCTTTTTGCGAACCCAAACTATCGATTAAATGGTGCACAAATGATGCCATACCTACAAACTTTTGGGATCATTGGTGGATGGTTTTTGATATCCCTCCACATAGCAATCTATAGGTGCCATTTTATTTCCTTAGAAAATTATATGTAGAATTTGTGTTGAAACTCAAAGTGAACTTTTGGAGCATGAAGCCCAATATGGGTGTAGGACTTGGAGATCCTCAGGATAGACCCTCTTCCCAGTGGAAGAAAGATGGTAATTTTGTCCCCCCTATTGATGTCTCCCCCCCTCATTGAGTGTAGCATCCTAATATTATGGTAAAGGCTAGCTCTTAGACCATTAGAGCCATTCATAGACTAAGTAGCCTATTCATATCTCAGACTAGGTCAGTCCTATCTCCTCGTGTTGATGATGCTAGTGCCAATTCATCATTAGCTAACTCATCACACATTGGTGTGCCTCACACTTGCATTATGTGCAAGAATATTTGCCTAGGTCCCATAGGTGATCTTCTTGAGTATCATTTTGTATTAGATGAGGATACACCAAACACACATGCAAAGGCTACAGACCTTGATGCGAGAGAGGAGGGGAATGTAGAGGCATGGACTCTTTCTGTGTTGGTATATGTATACATTTTTTTTTTATGAGATATGTGATTTAAAGTTAATTTTTATAAAAGAGTAATTTTAGTTTTTAAGCCATGCTAACTTATTCATGTATGTGATCTTCATTCATGTTTAGTTGATGACCGAGGAGGAGCTCAGATAGGTTGATGATGCCATGCTCTTGGCCATTTCATTTTTTCATAAGACATCTATGGTACATTATGTTGTGTTATCATTGTTTTTTCTATTTGATATCGTAGCATATATGGTTGCTAATCTTTCTTTTATCTTGTAGGTACCACCTATCCCTAGGGGACAAAGTGCAGGGATGAGCCAGCACCCATTGACAAAGGAAAGACAATTAGGTGCTTTCTATTTGATTAAATATTGATGCATTATTATAAAATGTTTGTGGTAATGAAATTTAATTATATTCTTTATTGTATATAGGGCGTGGCTACTGGCGATAAGCCCATACAGATTCTGTGTCATAGACCTTCAAGCATTTCTATTCACACTAAAAGCCCCATTGTATGTATAAGTATCATTTATTTTTTATTTTTCTTATCTTCATAAATAAATTAAAAACTTATTTCCATGATATTAAAAACTACATTTTTTTCTCATAGGAGACTCCTAGTGCACACAAGGCTTGATTGGGAGAGTTTTGTAGATTTGATGATGCAACCACTATATCCTGAGGAGGAGCCAACACTAGTAAGTTGTAGTTTGAATTCATGATTAAATATGTTATAAATTTAGCATGCTATGAATTATAATGTTATAGTTTAAGTTGTAGATTCATCTAACAAACATATTTCAACAAACACATGCCACAATCAGTGAGTTATAAGCATTGCCAAGGGCATATGAGAGGACTCTTGACCAACATAGGAGGTTAATGAGAGAGGTATTTATTATGAAATTTTAATAGTATAAATCTTCATTAAAGAAAAAATCATTATGCGTTTGAGTAATTCAATGTTAGATACAAAAAATCATATAAATTTAGTAATATAACTTTGGGTTTTCCTTTTTTGTTTATGAAGGAGGCATCTGATCCACCTAGTGCAGTGAAGAGGCCACATTTTGATCATCCACCAGTACCCTAGGATACTATAGTTCTTGTAGGATACGTCATGGGAAAATTTGAGATGGTATATACCACATTTTTATAGAAACATTGATATTATACAAATTTTGATGGCATGATCAACTACATTTTGTATATGCATCTATGTATTTTGATATATATTTGTGTACTTTGTCTATGGATACATGATCTTTGATATATATTTGTGTAATTTACCTATGGATACATGTATTTTGATATATATATTTTTCATTTATGTGCACAATGATATATATATATATTAATTTAGTATCTAGTATTGTTCAATTTATCATGGATCATGTTTATTGTTCATGTTTATGGAATATCATTAATTTTGATTATGTTTGTTATATTTGATTCAAATGCAATAATTTTTGAATAAAATTTTGACAGCCTTTATTATCAAATTTGGATGCAATGTTTAATTTGCAGTGCTATCATGACATAAACACACGTGCTAACCTCCTACACAAGATACACATAACCCCAAATCTGATTTTAAACTCCATCTTCAACCTTGAAACTAACTCTTGGTTTCAAATCTAATCTCAACACACTTAAGGACTCATCTCCTTAACCATGGATTCTATTCCCAACCACAAACTCATTCCTAGACTCATAATCTTTGATAACTAGCACTTCACTTTGTTACTATCCTCATACTACAACTTTTCAATTTCAACATAACCTCAAAATATCCCAACTTAAGAGACTTGATTGGATCAAACCTTTTTAATTTGGTTTTGAATTCCATATCCATATGAATAACATCTATACATTTCTCACATTGATCAGATTACCCATACTGATCCACTTAACAAAACTAGCTTGATTAATGCATGTTATCATTTCACACCTTATATAGGTGTTTCCAAACTTGTATGGTTGTTTTGAAACCCCTAATAAAATACTTGCACTCATTTTCACTTTGCAAGAAAAAGTTAAGGCTCATTTTCTTGTAGCATTCAACAGTTCAGCGATAGCCCTCATGAGCTCTAAGTTATGACCCTTGGAAGATCAACCTCGAAATGCAATTAGAGCACCTTGGAGTCTCCTTGATATGGGGTGGCCATGGATGATGGATGGTATCTACAGCTAGAATAAGCGTGTCACTAGGGTTCACTCACCCATCCAAAGCTAATGGCCCTAACGATTCGATGCCAAGATCAGTAGTTTCAAAGTTACGCTATGGTACACCTATGAATAGAAACACACTATGAGTTTTGGCATCAAGCAAGATCACTGTGCCAAATCCAAATGAAATGTGATATTTCAAAAATAAAATGGGTTATTTTAGGCCTCAACATCATCATCTTATAACATTTGATAGTTTATCGATAGCCCTCATGATCTCTGAGTTATGACCCTCAGAATATTGACCTTGAAATGCACTTAGAGCACCTTAGAGACTCCTCGATATAGGGTGGGTGTGGATGATGGAGGGTCTCTATGGAAAGAATAAGGGTGCCACTAGGGTTCACCCACCTATGTGGAGCTAATGGAACTGATGATTTGATGCCAAGATTAGTGGTTTCAAAGTTATGTTGTGGTGCACCTATGAACTGAGGCACGCTACGAGTTTTAGCATCGAAAAAGATCACTACATTGAATCCAAATAGAATGTAATCTCTTGAAAATGAGATAGATTATTTTAGTCCTTAGAATCATAATCCTATAGTATTTGACAATTCATCAATAGCCCTCACGAGCTCCAAGTTATGACCCTTGGTAGATCAACCTTGAAACACACTAAGAGTGCCTTAGAGACTCCTTAGTATGGGGTGGTCATCGATGATGGAAGGTCTCTATAGTTGGAGCAAGGGTTTCACTAGGGTTCACCTACCTAGGTAGAGCTAATGGCACTGATTATCTGATGCCAAGATCAATAATTTCAAAGGTATGCTATCGTGCACCTATGAACTAAGGCAAACTGCAAGTTTTGGCATTGAGCAAGATTGTTGTGCTGATTCCAAAAAAAAATATGATCTCTCAAAAATAAGATATTATTTTAGGCCTCAGCATCATCATCCTACATCATTCAATGGTTCATTGATAGCCCTCACAAGCTCTAAGTTATGACCCTCGAAAGATCAACCTCAAAATGCACTTAGAGCACCTTGGAGACTCCTTAGTACGGGGTGGTCATGGATGATGGATGGTCTCTATAGCTAGAAAAAGGATGTTACTATGGTTTAGCCACCCATATGCAGCTAATGGCATTGATGATTTGATGCCAATATCAACGGTTTCAAAGTTACGCTATGGTGCACCTATGAACTGAGGGAAATTGCAAGTTTTGGCATCAAGTGAGATCAATGTGATAAATCCAAATAGAAGGTGATCTCTCAAAAATGAGATAGGTTATTTTAGGCATCGATATCATTGTCTTGTAGCATTTGATACTTATTGATAGCACTCACAAGTTTTGAGTTACGGCCCTGAAAAGATTGACCTCGAAAAGTAGTTAGAGCACCTTGGAGACTCCTTGGTATGGGATGGCCATGGATGATGGAGGATCTTTGTGGTTGGAACAAGGGTGTCACTAGGGTTCACCCATCCATTTGGAGCTAATGGCACTAAGGATTCAATGCCAAGATCAATAATTTCAAAGTTACACTATCGTGCACCTATGAACTAAGGCACACTGCAAGTTTTGGCATCAAGCGAGATCATTGTGCTGAATCAAACTGAAACATGATCTCTCAAGAATGAGATAGGTTATTTTAGGCCTCGGCATCACCATCCTATAGCATTTGATGTTTTATCAATAGCCATCATGAGCTTTGAGTTATGAGCCTCAAAATATTGACCTCAAAACATGCTTAGAGCACCTTGGAGACTCCTCAGTATGGATTGGCTGTGGACAATGGATGGTCTTAGTAGCTAAAACAAGGGTGTCACTGGGGTTCACTCACCCACTTGGAGCTAATGGCAGTAACAATTTGATGCCAAGATTAGTGGTTTCAAAGTTATGCTATGGTGATCCTTTAATGTTGTAGAATTTTATTTTTATGCACTTTTATGGATGTGTATTTGGAAATATATGTTGCATTTCTTGTGTTGTGCTTGGCATGTAATTGATCAACAAATGATAAATTTTATAGTTACAAGGCATACAAAATGTCAACATCATACACCATTCACAGAAATCACAATGAGAATAGTTTTAATAAGAACATTAACAAAACATATTTAAAAATTCACATTTAGTAAAGAACCATTGAAGAATTACAAGAACCAAGTGCATATAGATTATCATGACATGTACCAAATGCATACACAAGATGACAATCACATAAATTCAAGACCCCCAAATAGAAAAATGAAGACTAGGAAACAAAGCATATCAACAAATCAACACATGAGGAACCAATGCTTAAATGAACTCACATGCGAACTTGAGACCACTGCACACATCATACATAAGATGATACAACCAGTTTGCAACCACAACATAGGAAGCAAGGGCTTTAATTATTACCACTTGGTAAATGATAGGCCAAAATAAACAATATGTCAATTGTTTCCCAAACCATCAATGATAATTATGGGTAAGGAAATTAGTTGGTCATTCAATTAACTCCACATTTAACTAGCATCTCAGTTATTATATATCTTTTTAGGTATGCTAGCTCATCCCTACCAATTAAAGGGAATCCATTAATGTAGCTAGGTGTTATTTTATTCATAATTATAAAATGGCCATACATTAACACTAGTACATTGGTATAACAGTCATGATTATCTCTTTCTACATCCAAGCTAGAGTCCATGGCTACATTACCTTCATAAGAAGAAAGGTTTGGGTGGCACTACAATATTTTTGAATAAGTATGTTCACCAATGGTGTCATTAAAAATCTTAGGTATACTTGCTTGGTGGCTAATGCAGAGATAGCACAATGGAAGTCAACAAACAAGCTCCTCTATGATTTTCTCTTTCTACATCCAAGCTACAGTCCATGGCTACATTACCTTCACAAGAAGCAAGGTTTGGGTGGAACTAAAATATTTTTGAATAAGTATTTTCACCAATGGTTTCATTACAAATCTCATGTATGCTTGCTTGGTGTCTAATGCAGAGATAACACAATGGAATCCAACAAACAAGCCCCTCTCCCACACAAATTTCAAAATTACTCCAAGGTTAAGCCAAGGGTATGTTCTATTCTCACAAGTGTATATTCCTTCGAGGAACCACTAGAGAAAGTTTCAAGTCTCACCACACTAAGCAAGACATAAGCAACAATGAATCAACTTATGCAAATAGGACCAAATTCCCCAAAATGGGCATAATAAGGATTTTTTTGTTCTAGGCTTTTCCTCCACCAACAAGGGCTTGGAAAAACTTATTTTTGACACAAATAAGGTAATCAAATCAATGATTGTACTCTCAACAACCCACAACTCAGTTTACTCAATTAGACCTAGTAGTCTATTATTTCTCCTACAACAGATTTTGACCAATAACTCTAAAACTTACCAAAGGACCTAGTAAATCAACTGCTGATTCAAGTACCCTTTTCCAAGTACTAACAAACTCCAAAGTTTCAAAGACCAACTCCACTCCAGCATATCCCAACCAGCACCAAGTACACAGGCCCAATTAGCCACTTTAGGCTTGGTTTTCAAGGCAAATGGTCAAGAATGGGTGCATGAAATCAAATATCCTCTATAAATCTATTATTCAAACTCAAAAAAGGACACTTTTTTTTTATACCAAGTCCTCAAACTCTTTCCTTCATTCCATCCATTCAAATTCCTCCAAAATAGGGTCAAATACATAGAAATATTTGACATAAGGCTCGCTCTAAAAAATCATGAACACAACTTCCTTCTCCAAAACTTCCAAAATTTGATAAAATATATTCCTAACTTTCTCCATTCCATAATGGAAGGAAATCCACTAGTGGAGAATCAAGATAGGGTCATTTTTGTGACTAAACCTTGATTTTAAGGGTTTCTCAAACCAACAACAAATAAAATTGAATAACTTTTGCAAAATGATTGATAGGGACTTCAAACCAAAATCAAAATCTTATAAATAAATATTTCTAACTTATCAATGCAAAAAGTTCACCCTTCAACCATTTGGTTCCATACTACACGTGGAAAATTAGAAAAATGCACTAGAAACAACAAGTTCTTTATTGATTTGAGAGCAAGTACAATGTGTTTCTTCAATATATCTCCTTCTTTTAATTATTAGAGATTATATAGGCTATTCACAATTGATTCAACCATTATGGATAGTTATTTGACCAATGGGTAGTTATCCTACACAACTAATAAAACATGTGAGCATTCTTGAATTGACCTGTACAGTTATCTAACCAAATTATATGTCTATCCATAGCAATTGTATGCTCTTGTAAGAAATCAAAATAATTCTCGAAACAATGTTGCACAAACTCATGAGAGTGAGATCTATCATCACTCATATAAAAATGCTACTCTCTAATAATCTTCTAATTATCTTCCACACTATCAAGGTCATGTGTATATGTTATGTAGATGAAAAAAACAATTTGAATGGAGTTGTAATACTAAGATTGTGTCTCATTGTGAGGTTTCAATGTGTAGTTCTTAGAAAAATAAAAAATAATATAATAGTTCCAATGGCAAAAGTCTCCTTACAAATTCTAAATTATTGATCCATCCATTGAGACTTGTGACTATGTCATACATACTTGTAGAAAAGATTTGCCTTGAAATCTGAAATCAAACTAGCCACACTAATTTCATTTGCAACCAATTCATATCTAGAGCCGTCACTCCCATTCTTCAATGTGTATTTCACCATTTCATATACCTTTTAGTTTGTCCCATATCTTGTTCAAAACCCTCATGGAAAATGTGTCAAACTTGGATAAGCCACCACATTCTAAACTCTTCTCATTTAAGCAAGCATTTTTATAAAAGAAGAAACCATCAACTCTATGACATAAAAATTGATCTAGCAAGTCTCTTGATGATTTTGGAAGCCCACTAGCACCACAATTCTCCAACATTTCTTTATTATGCAAAGTAGAATGGATGGAGCATAATAGTTCATGGTGCATAGAAAACTCGAGATCATATTTGCAACAACATGTATTTTGAATTTTAAGTAGCACACAATAAAATGGCTTCAAAGATTCAAAATCCCTTTGTGATATATGAAGACTTGGATGACTCTCTCTAAATTGTTTGAACAACATAGTTTGACTTACCTCCAAATAGTGTTTAGGATGTGACATGTGGTCTCTGATGCCAATTCTCAACTTTAACATGTCTTTAACATTGGGTGATACTCATGAGCTAGAGTGCAAAAATTATATAATTTTTTCCTTCATATCATCGAATAGCTTGTTATCAGAATGTGGAAGTCTCCCATTAAAAGCCCATGTTTCATATTGAAAGGATTATCAATTCTCTCTCGTCGAGTAAGTACTCTTCTCAAAGTAGTACGATTTGGGTTCAAGTCAATACAAGTTTGTCTCATATATCTACCCTTTTTCAAATTATGACTTACCAAAGAGGTTGTAATAACCCTTCCAATAGCTCTTTTATCCTTCTCCCTACTATTTTTCCCAATGCTATTGAGAGCACTGAAAAGATTCTTCACAATAATGACATTTCTTTCCATTTTTTTATTGACACAAATCTTCAATTTGAAAAGCATAGGTCTCATCTTTTGCATCTTTAATAAGTGCATAAAAAGCTAACATTTCTTCGCCACTATCTTGTTGTCGAAAAACATTTTATATAGTCTTGAAGCCCATTACCAAATGGTTCTTTCTAATTTTTTCCGTTCCAAATTGGTAATAATTGTTTCATCAATTTCAATTATCCATTTTAGTGTTCTAGTGCCTTCATGTTGATAATAATTAGGAGATATGTAAGGTTTCTGTGCATTAGGTTCTTATGCATTGTCATGTTCAGCATGGTCAGTCATGCAATTTATGTTATGACCTAGTAGCATTTCATCCTCCAAATTCTCAATCTCTAAATATTCAATACTAGCCTTATAGTTTTCAATTGGTATATTTTCATTCCCCAAATACACATTCATTTTTTGACTTTGTGATTTCACTTTCGACTAATTCATTATCAATGTGACTCACATTTAACATACCTTATCTTTTCCTTCAGTGTTCTACTTTGTCCCTTTCTCTATATGCTGAAATGTCTTCATTGGATACCTTCCTTTTGCATTTAAACTTTCAATGACTACTACTCCCCATTTAGATGACAATATTGGACACCTAGGGATATATTATCAAAAAAATTTCAATTGTTTGGGCCCCAAAATGTGACTTTTTCTAAAACTCATGAAAAAGACCCATAAAAAGTGAAGTTGTTAGGTTTGCAGTCATAGGGAATATTTTGGAAAAATAATGCCAGTAAATTAGGTATCCAATTTCAGATCAGATACCCAATTTCAAATCAGATATTTGATATTGCACAAAAATATTGGAGGGAAAAACAAATTACTATAATGTATTATTGTATTATATTATTATTAAATATAATAATATATGTTATTATTATTATAATCTATCAATATATATATATATATATATATCTGAAATTACTATATTATATTATTATTAAATATAATAACATAATATATGTTATTATTATTATTATTATCTATAAATATAATATATATATTAATATATATATATGATTATTATATTATATTATTATTATTTTTATAATAATATTTTTATTTGTTATTGTAACAAAATATAATATTGTTGTTGTTGTTATTATTATTATAATGACCTATGACCTAGGGACATATTAGAATCATTATATGGGTTGAAAGGGGCCATAAGATGACCTATGACACCTTTTAACACATTTTATTACAACATATTTCTCTAGAGTTCCTAGGATCCCTAAGATCATAATATAATTATTTATATAGCTTAAAAGGGGTCATAGGTCATCCTATGACCCCTTTCGACACATTTTATTATAGCATATGTCTCTAGGGGCCCTAGGATGCCTAGAGACATATTAGAATCATTTATATGCATTGAAAGGGGCTATAGGATGACCCATTACCCCATTCGACACACTTTATTACAACATATGTCTTTAGGGGTCCTAGGATCACTAGGGACATATTATAATTGTTTAAATAGTTGAAAGGGGTCATATGATAACCTATGATCCTTTTCAATACATTTTATTACAACATATGTCTTTAGAGGCCATAGGATGTCCTATGACCCCTTTGGACACATTTGATGATGACATATGTCTCTAGGGGTCCTAAGACCCCTAGGGACATATTAGAATCATTTATATGGGTTAAAAGGGGCCATAAGATGACCTATGACCCTTTTTGACAAATTTGATGATGACATATGTCTTTAGGGGTCCAAGGACCCCTAGGGACATATTATAATAAATTATATGGGTCGAAAAGGTCCATAGGATCACCTATGACCCCTTTCAACACATTCCACAATGACATGTCTTTAGGGGTCCTAGGACCCCTAAGGACATATTAAAATTGTTTAAATAGGTAAAAAGGGGCCATAGAATGACCTACGACCCCTTTCGATACATTTTATTATAACATATGTCTCTAGGGGTCCTAGGACCCCTACAGATATACTATAATTGTTTATATGAGTTGAAAGGGGTCATAGGTCCCTTTCAACACATTCCCTGACAACCTATGTCTCTAGGGACATATTAGAATAATTTATATGGATTGAAAGGAGCCATAGGATGACCTATGACACCTTTCAACATAATTTATTATAACATATGTCCCTAGGGGACCTAGAGCCCCTAGCAACATATTACAATCATTTATATGGGATGACAGGGGTCATAGGATGACCTATGATCCCTTATGACACATTCCATGACGACATGTCTCTAGGGGTTCTAGAACCCCTACAAATATATTATAATTATTTATATGGGTTTAAAGGGGCCATAAGATTACCTATGACTCATTTTGACACCTTCCATGATAAGATATATCTCTAGGGATCCTAGGGCCCATTACGAACATATTATAATCATTTATATGGTCAAAAGGGGCCATAGGATGACCTATGACACATTTCAACACATTCCATGATAACATATATCTCTAGAGGTCCTAGGACCCCTAGAGACATATTATAATTATTTATATAAGGTTGAAAGGGGTCATAACACGACCTATGACCCCTTTTGACACAATTTATTACAGCATATGTTGCTAGGGGCCCTCAGACTCCTAAGGACATATTAAAACTATTTATATGGGTTTAAAGGGGCCATAGGATGACCTATGACTCCTTTCGACATATTCCATAATGAGATATGTCTCTAGGGGTCCTAGGACTCCTAGAGACATAATAGAATCACTTATATGGGTCAAAAGGGGCCATAGGATGACCTATAACCCCTTTTGACACATTTTATTAAAATATATGTCTTTAGGGGTATAGGTCAAAGGGGGTCATAAGATGAGCTATGACCCCTTTCAACAAATTTCATGATGACATATGTCTCTAGGGACATATTAGAATTGTTTATATGGGTCAATAGTAGCCATGAGATGACCTATGACACCTTTCAACACATTTTATTATAACATATGTCTCTCTAGTGGTCCTAAGACCCCTAGGAACATATCATAATTGTTTATATGGGATGAAAGGGGTCATAGGATGGACTATGACCTCTGTTGACATATTATATGAAGATATATGTCTCTACTAGTCCTAAGACCCCTACGAACATATTATAATCATTTATATGGGTCGAAAGGGGTCATAGGATGATCTATGACCCCTTTCAATATATTTTATTACAACATATGTCCCTAAGGACCCTAGGACTCCTAGGGAGATATTATAATCATTTATATGTGTCGAAAGGGGCCATAAGATGACCTATGACCCCTTTCGACACATTGCATGATTACATATGTCTCTAGGGGTCCTAGCACTCCTAGGGACATAATACAATCATTTATATGGGTCAAAATGGTCCATAGGATGACCCATGACCCTTTCAAGACATTCCATGATGATATACATCTCTATGGGTCTGAAGACCCTTAGAGACATTATAATCATTAAAATATGTTAAAAGGGGCCATAAGATGACCTATGATTCCTTTTAACACATTTCATGACAACATATGTCGTTAGGGGTCCTAAGACCAATACAAACATATTAGAATCATTTATATGAGTTGAAGGGAGCGATAGGATGACCTATGACCCCTTTTCACATATTTCATTATGACAAATGTCTCTAGGGGCCCTACGACCCCTAGGGACATATTAGAATTATTTATATGGGTGGAAAAGGGCCATAGGATGACCTATGACCCCTTTTAACACATTTTATTACAACAGATGTTTGTAGGGGTCCTAGGTCCACTAGGGACATATTATAAGCATTTATATGGGTGACCTATGACCCATTTTGACACATTCAATGATGAAATATGTCAATAAGGGTCCTAGGATTCCTACAGACATATTATAATTGTTTATATGGTTTGAAAGGGTCCATAGGATAACATATGACCCGTTCGACACATTTTATTACAACATATGTCTCTAGAGCTCCTAAGACCTCTAGGTACATATTATAATCGTTTATATGGGTGAAAAGAGGTCATAGGATGATCTATAACCCGTTTTGACACATTCCATGATGACATGTCTCTATGGGTCCTAGGACCCCTAGAGACATCTTAGAATCATTCATATGGGTTAAATGGGGTCATAGGATGATTTATGACACATTTTGATACATTATATTACAACACATGTCTCTAGGGTTCCTAGGATCCCCATGGTCATATTATAATTGTTTATATGGGTTGAAAGGGGTCATAGGAAGACCTATGACCCCTTTAGACATATTTTATTATAACATGTCTCTAGGGGCCTTAATATGCCTAGGGACATAGTAGAATTATTTATATGGCTCAAAAGGTGCTATAAGATGACCCATTACCCCATTCGACACACTTTATTACAACATATGTCTCTAGGGCTTGGACCCCTAGGGACATATTATAATTGTTTAAATGGGTCGAAAAGGGTCATAGGATGACCTATCATAAATTTTGACACATTTTATTACAACATATGTCTATAGGGGCCCTAAGACCCCTAAGGATATATTAGAATCATTTATATGGATCAAAAGGGGCCATAGGATGTCTTATGACCCCTTTCGACATATTTGATGATGACATATGTCTCTAGGGGTCCTAAGACCCCCTAGGGACATAGTAGAATCATTTAAATGGTTGAAAGTGGCCATAGGATGACCTATGACACCTGTTGACACATTTCATGATGACATATGTCTCTAGTGGTCATATTATAATCATTTATATGGGTTGAAAGGTGTCATAAGATGACCTATGACCCATTTTGACACATTCCATGATGACATATGTGTCTAGGGGTCCTAAAGACATATTAAAATTGTTTATATGGGTCAACAAGGGCCATAGGATGACCTACGACACCTTTTGACACATTTTATTACAACATATGTCTCTTGGAGTAGTAAAACCCCTAAAAATATATTATAATTGTTTATATGGGTTGAAAGGGGTCATAGGTCCCTTTCAATAAATTCCATTACAACATATGTCTCTAGGGACATATTAGAATTATTTATATGTGTTGAAAGGAGCCATAGGATGACTTCTGACACCTTTCAATATAATTTATTATAACATATGTCCCTAAGGGTCCTAGGACCCCTAGCGACATATTATAATCATTTATATGGAATGAAAAGGGTAGTAAGATGACATATGACCCCTTTTGACACATTTTATGATGACATATGTCTTTAAGGGTTCTAGGACCACTACGAACATATTATAATTATTTATATGAGTTTAAAGGGGCCATAGGATGACCTATGATCCATTTTGACACCTTCCATGATAACATATGTCTCTAAGGGTCTTAGGACCAGTAAAAACATATTATAATCAATTATATAGGTTGAAATGTGCCATAAGATGACCTATAACCCATTTCAACACATTCCATGATAACATATGTCTCTAGGGGTCCTAAAACCCGTAGGGACATATTATAATTGTTTATATGGTTTGAAAGGGGTCATAACATGACCTATAACCCCTTTCGACACATTTTATCATAGCATATGTCACTAGGGACTTTAAGACCCTTAAGGACATATTAGAATTGTTTATGTGAGTTGAAAGGGGCCATAGGATGACCTATGACTTTTTTTGACATATTTCATGATGAGATATGTCTCTTAGAGTTCTAGGACCCCTAGAGACATATTACAACCATTTATATAGGTCAAAAAGGGCCATAAGATGACCTATAACCCCTTTTGACACATTTTATTACAACATATGTCTTTAGTGGTATAGGTCAAAAAGGGTCATAGGATGACCTATGACCCCTTTCAACAAATTTCATGATGACATATGTCTCTAGGGACATATTAGAATTGTTTATGTGGTTCAATAGGTGCCATAGGATGACCTATGACACCTTTCAATACATTTTATTATAACATATATCTCTAGGGGTCCTAAGACTACTAGGGACATATTATAATTGTTTATATACGATGAAAGGGGTCATAGGATGACCTATGACACCTTTTGACACATTCCATGATGACATGTCTTTAGAGATCCTAAGACCCCTACGAACATATTATAATTATTTATATGGGTTGAAAGGGCCATAGGATGATTTATGACCCTTTTCGACACATTTTATTATAACATATGTTTCTAGAGGCCCTAGGACTCATAGGAAGATATTAGAATCATTTCTATGTGTCAAAAGGGGCCATAAGATGATCAATGAGCCCTTTTGACACTTTCCATTATGACATATGTCTCTATGGGTCTTAAGACCACAAGAGACATATTATAATAATTTATGTGTGAAAAGGGGCCATAAAATAACCTTTGATGCTTTTCAACACATTCCATGATGACATATGTCGCTAAGAGTCCTAAGATCGATATAGACATATCAAAAGCATTTATATCGATCGAAGGGGGTCATAGAATGACCTATGATCCCTTTTGACATATTTCATGATGACATATGTCTCTTGGGGCCCTACAACCCCTAGGGACATATCAGAATTATTTATATGGATGGAAAGGGGCCATAGGATGACCTATGACTCCTTTCAACACATTTTATTACAACAGATGTCTCTAGGGGTCCTAAGACCCCTAGGGACATATTATAATCATTTATATAGGTGACCTATGACCTCTTTCGACACATTCAACGATGCCATATGTCTCTAGGGTTCCTAAGATCCCTATAGACATATTATAATTTTTTATATGATTTGAAATGGGCCACAGAATGACCTATAACCCCTTTCGACACATTTTATTACAACATATGTCTTTAGGTGTCCTAGGTATATATTATAATCATTTATATGGGTTGAAAGGGGTTATAGGATGACCTATAACCCATTTTGACATATTCCATGATGACATGTCTCTAGGAGTCCTAGGACCCTTAGGGAGATATTAGAAGGATTCATATGGGTCGAAAAGGGCCATAAGATGACTTATGACACTTTTTGACACATTTTATTACAACATATGTCTCTAGAATTCTTAGGATCCCTAGAGTCATATTATAATTATTTATATGGGTTCAAATGGGTCATAGGATGACCTATGACCCTTTTTAACTAATTTTATTATAACATATGTCTCTAGGGGCTCTAAGACACCTAGGGACATATTAGAATAATTTATATAGGTCAAAAAGGGCTATAGGATGACCCATTAACCTATTCGACACACTTTATTACAACATATGTCTCTAGGGGTCCTAGGACCCCTAGGGACATATTATAATTGTTTAAATGGGTTGAAAGGGGTCATAGGATGACCTATGATCCCTTTTGACACATTTTATTACAACATATGTCTGTAGGGGCCTTAAGGACCCTAGGGAGATATTAGAATAATTTATATGGGTTAAAAGGGGTCATAGGATGTCTTATAACCCTTTTCGAAACATTTCATGATGACCTATGCCTGTAGAGGTCTTAGGGCCCCTAGGAACATATTAGAATCATTTATATGAGTTAAAAGGGGCCATATGATGACCTATGACCCCTTTTGACACATTCCATGATGACTTATGTCATTAAGGGTCCTAGGACCCCTAGGGACATATTATAATCATTTATATGAGTCAAAAAAGGCCATAGCATTACTTATAACCTCATTTGACACATTTCATGACAACATATGTCTCTAGGGGTCCTGGGACCCCTATGGACATATTATAATCATTTATATAGGTTGAAAGGGGTCATAGGATGACCTATGACCCCTTTAGACACATTCCATTATGATGTATGTTGCTAGTGGTCCAAGACATATTATAATATTATATATGAGAAAGAGGCCATAGGATGATCTATAAGCCCTTTCCACACATTCTATGATGACATATTTCTCTAGGGATCCTAGGACCCTAGGGACATATTATAATCACTTATATGGGTCAAAAGGGGTCATAGGATGAATTATGACCTCTTTCGATACATTCCAAGATGACATATATCTCTAGAGGTCCTAAAACCCTCAAGAACATATTATAATTGTTTATATAGTTTGAAAGAGGCCATAGGATGACCTATGACCCCTTTCAACATATTTTATTACAATATATGTCTCCAGGGTTCCTAAGACCACTAGGAACATATTATAATTGTTTTTATGGGTCAAAAGCGGTCATTGGATGACCTATGACCATTGTTGACACATTTTATTACAGCATATGTCACTAGGAGCCCTAGGACCCCTAGGGACATATTAATTTTTTTTATATGTGTCAAAAGGGGCCATATGATGACCTATGACCTCTTTCGACACATTTCATGATGACATGTCTTTATGTCTCCTAGGACCCCTAGGGACATATTAAAATCATTTATATGGGTCAAAAAGGGCCATAAGATGACCTATGACCCCTTTCAACACATTTCATTACAACATATATTGCTAGGGGTCCTAGAGCCCCTAGGGACATATTATAATAATTTATATAGGTTGAAAGGGGCCATAGAATGACCTATGATCACTTTCAACACATTCTATGATGACATATGTCTCTAGGCATCTAAGACCCCTATGGACATATAAAAATTATTTATATGTGTCGAAAGGGGTCATAAGATGACCTATGACCCCTTTCAACACATTTTATTACAACATATGTCTCTAGGGGTCCTAGGACCCCTAGGAACATATTGTAAACCTTTATATGGATAAAAAGGGGGCATAGGATGACCTATGGCCACTTTCGGCACATTTTATTACAACATATGTCACTAGGGGCCCTAAGACCCTTAGGGACATATTAGAATCATTTTCATGGGTCGAAAGGGGCCATAGGATGACCTATGACCTTTTTTTACACATTCCATGACAACATATGCTGCTAGGGGTCCTAGGACCCCTAGGGACATATTAGAATAATTTATATGGATCGACAGGGGCCATAGGATGACTTATGACCCCTTTTGACAAATTTTATTACAATAGATGTCTCCAGGGGTCCTAGGTAGCCTACGAACATATTATAATTATTTATATGGATTAAAAGGGGTCATACGATGACCTATTTTCAACACATTTGATCACAACATATGTTGCTAAGGGCCTTAGGACCCCTAGGGACATATTAGAATCATTTATATGAGTCAAAATAGGCGATAGGATGACTTATGACCCCTTTGAATGCATTTTATTACATGGTATGTCTCTAAGGGCCCTAGGACCCCTAAGGACATATTAGAATCATTTATATGGCTCGAAAGGGGCCATATGATAAGCTATGAGCCCTTTTGACACATTCTATGATGACATAAGTCTCTAGGGGTCCTAAGACCCCTAAGGACATATTAGAATAATTTATATGGGTCAAATGGGCCATAGGATGGTCCATGACCACTTTCATCACATTCCATGATGACATATGTATCTAGGGGTCCTAGCCCCCCTAGGGACATATTATAATCGTTTATATGGGTTGAAAGGGGCCATAAGATGACCTATGACCCCTTTCAACACATTCCATGAGGATATATGTCGCTAGGTGTCCTAGGACCCCTAGGGACATATTAGAATCATTTATATGGGTTGAAAGGGGCCATAGGATGATCTATGACCCCTTTCAACATATTTTATTACAACATATGTCTTTAGGAGTCCTAAGACCCCTAAGAACATATTGTAATTGTCTATAAGGGTCAAAGGCTGTCAAAGGATGACCTATGAGCCCTTTCGGCACATTCTATGATGACATAGGTCTCTAGGGGGTCATAGAACCCCTAGGGACATATTATAATCATTTACAGGATGAACTGTGACCCTTCTCCATGCATTTCATCACAACCTATGTCCTTAGGGCTCCTAAGACATGTACAGACACATTTGGTTGGTTCCAATGCATCGAGATGCGTTATATGTTAAACTATGACCCCTCTCGATGCATTTCATGACAATGTATGTTCCTAGGAGCCTTAAGACCCCTAGGGACCCATTGGGAATACATTGAAAAGGGTGATAGGTTAATTTATGACCCCTTTTGATGCATTTTATGACAATATTATATTTAATAATAATATATTATTAGATTATACAACAATAATAATCATATATGTTACTAGATTATAGATTTAATAATAATAATAACCATATATATTATTATATATAATAATAGTCATATAATATTACTATATATATTTAATAGTATTAATATTTATCATATATATTACTATATTATATGTAGCTATAATAATTATTATTATATTTATAACTATATTATATTTACTAATAATAATTATACATATTACTATAATATAATAATAATTATAATAATATATAATAATAATAATATCAATGTCCATACTTCCCCCAAATAAATTTATCTCTAAAATACTCTAAAGTTTCTCTCTCAAATTTATTTCCTTTGAAATTTCCCTCCCTCCAAAATTGCAATTGGAATATCTTTCCTCTCAAATTTTCCTACAAAATTTCAATTGAAAAATCATGGACTTGATTAGATACCCAATTTCAAATCAGGGATACCCAATTTGATTTTGGTTATCCGATTAGGCTCGATATTTACCAAGCCTATTTGGTCAATCCAAAAAATGTGTTTGAGAAGGGTTTCACTGACACTTAGAATTTTGGGAGCATCTGACAATGTTATTTTCATTAATATTGAATGAAATAAAAAGGGTTTTTTTATAACACTCTAGAGATTCCATCGATATAATTGCTATCAAATTTTGAGTTTGATAAGTATTTATTGGTTAATTTTCAATGAAGATGATTGTAAAATGTTGATTGATATGCTAATTAAAAAATAGCTATAACTTTCAAATGGTATAACATTTTTTAAATCCAACAGTTGTGTCACATTCTATGCTTTGCCTAGTATAAGAAAAATAAAATAAAAATTAAATTTGGTAAAGTTTTCTATTAGTTAAGGTGGTCAAACATGATATTTTTTTTTTGAAAAGGTTTTATTAGAAAATTTATATTTAATTTTATATTTGGAATAAAAATGCCCAAAAATATGCATCACATTTGAGCATTAGTCTACTTTTTATATCTATAATTATATTAAAAAAATATTATCATTTGATTTTGATTAAGGTGGTAAGACATACACCTAACATACTCAAAAATGCTTGTTCCATGCTTTTAACAGAATGTTTGATGTTGTTGTTATTCCTTGAAAGGTGATGTTATGTTTTTCCACATTTTTTATCTTGAAATATTTATAGGGTCTCCTTAAATCTTTGTTGGCCTTTGTATATTACCAACTTTCATCCCATAAACATGATATGTTCTTCTTCCAACTTTAACTCCACATATATACTAGAATATTTGAATTTAATGTGCATACCCCTTCTTTGAGTCTACGTTAATACTACTTCTCATGCTTAAGTGGACATGTCTCCAAGATGTGATGGGTTAAATTGTGAAGTGCTCATCGATATATGTTAGGTTGTAAGTATTTATTAGTATGTTTTTTTGCATAATGGTTATTAGGTTTATGTTTAAATATATATAATGCCATTGGTTAGGCATATTAATTTATTAATGTATATTACTAATTATTATTAGGAATAATAGAAATTTATAATATTATGAATGATATATGTGTGTGTGTGTGTGTAGAATAAATAGATTGTGGATATTTATCTACATAGTTGTCAATAATATTTCTTTTGTGAATAATTAATGATAGAATATATTTTAATTATATAATGAACTATTATCATATAAGTTTATTCAGTTATACTTATAGGATTTTTTATTAGAAGGGGTCGTGATAGATTCACATAGAATCGATACTTCTAGATTGAGGCTAGGTGAATAAGTTCATGATTTTTGGTCTTGTTGCATCATCGAGATTTGTGTAGAATTCATCCTCTTGAGCTTGTCTTGGGTTGAGTGATATTTTTCTTATGTTCTCATCCGGTCCTTGTGTTATGATCTTCATGATGGTGGTGTGCCACATATGACTACATGCACATACATTTGTCAGGTGACTTGCAAGGCCCAATCTTCTATGGTACTTTCAAAAGTTGTGATCATTTGGGGTTGGGTTGGGAATATGCATGCTTGCATGCACTCATCATTAGATAAGCATGGTTAGGGTAGGGTAGCATATGGAGGGGGCTTCTATCTTGCAACTTGGCAATCATAGCATCATAGTTGGTAGAGGGAGCTTTAATCAAGTGATAACTAAATAAATTGTGTGAGTGGTAATAAAACTTAAGATAATAAAAGAATGTGGTGTACTAGAGCCTTCCATTGAGAGTTTAATTTTCACGATTTGAGCTTGGGCTTTTGGATGCTAAGTGACTCTCCATGATGTGAGCCCCTACCTAGTAGCCTATTGAGTGTCTGACTAGAACCTATAGTTTATGCATTGTCTATGGTCTTGGTTTTAGTCATCATACTGTCTAGCATGAGTGTTAGCCATGAACCTTTTTTTTATGTGTGTTTTTGGTTGAGTCATTATCTGCATCAACATGGTGTAGTGGACCTATGGGCTCCATGTGGTTGGGTGGTGTAGCTACCTTCATCACTACTAGGGACTAGTGTACAAAGATAGTCTATTGTCCCAGTGCAACCGTTGCTAGATGTTTTTCACTTGGTAGTTTGAGTTCTAGAGTATGCTTTCTTGTGATTTATAATTTCATTGCAATGCTTGGATATCATGTTTAGATGATGCTAGTTTATTTGATGCATTCCTTTATTATGATATTTAGCATATGATTAGATGATGTGAATTGCTTCATAGGAGTATATATTACTTATTGGTTTAACATGTTAGATTTCCTATTTGTATGATGTTTAGCATATGATAGATGATGTGGTTGATTTATTGAAATATCTAATGCTTTACTTTTAGCATGTTAGATTTCCTTATTCTTATGTTGTAGAAAATTTTAGTAGTGACATCCTCATAAGATAGCTCCAACAATCTAGTTAGTAGTTTGGGATGTTACATTTAGGGGATGACTAGGATCCACAATGATCTCATGATGCTATTACAGTTGGGAGGAACCACATTCTTAGCTTGGTTGTTCAGTTTATTGTGATGTTATTTCTATACATTGTAATGTTTCTTTTAGTCCTTTCCTTTCACTACTATGTTAGATGGTTAGATGTAGTTTTTGTCTTGTAGTTATTGTTTCGAGTGTCTTTGCATCGACTATGGATTTGGTACTCCTAGTGCAAATGTTTGATTTCTTGTTTTATCCCTTGTTTTGGTCCTTAGAGTAATTCCAAATTTTATTGGATGACCATGCATTAGCATTGGGTGATACATTAAAGTATCGCACGCTCAAAGGAGAAGAATCATATGATACTAGAAAGTATCGCATGCCCTTGCAAACTCTATCTTGCAAACCTCTATTGCATCACATGCCTCTTGGTGAAAGGTTGTATGATATTTCTAAAGTATCACATGACTTCTTGAGAAGTGTCACCCAAATCCTGATTGTATCACATGCCTTCATTAGAAAGGTCATACGTTACTGGAAAGTGTCGTACTATGTTGATTTAAAGTATCACCTAGGTTTTGGAAAAACATGTCTAGGCAAATAGTGGGCACTTCTCAATATGGCTAGAATTTTTTTGGAGGTGTTTTGGCTACCCTCTATGGCATTCTTGAATACTTTAAAATTGGATTTTGAAGTCAGAATGTTTTGGATTTAGAATTGTTTGCATTCTTCTATGGTTTGTTATTTTTGTTTGGTGGTGGCATTTGGAGATTTTTTGGTTGCTAGGATTGTTGGTAAAGTCTTTTGTTGTGATCTTTGTGATTCTAGTATGATGTTGTCATGTGCATTCATACTTGTAAAAAAAAACTTATCTTTTCTTATATTTATCCTTGTTCCAAGGATCTTTGGGCGGGGCATTATAAGCCTCAAGTTTCTCTATAGGTTCTCCATTAGACTCCACAAATCAATCAACAAAACCAACCTCTTCCACCTTGACCTTGCTAAGCCATCTTCTCTCATGGACTAGTCTTCTAATTAGCTAGATGACTTTGTTTTGCATTGGTAGACTCTAGCTCCATAAAGATCTATGAAATTCAACCATCCTTCCTTAACTAATTGAGTAAACATCTCAAAAAACCTCCTCTCCACCACATCACAAAAATTATCAATCATCCTAGGGTTTAATCCTCTCAAAGCCATCTTCCAAGATCTTTACAAGCCCTCTGCAACAAATCACCAATATATCAATCTTCCCCAACAAGACCAACCTTTCATCTTCGCATTCATCAATCCATCTACAAGTCCTCTAGAATTGTAAGTTAGAGCCAAGAGATTTAGGACTCTAGAGAGACAAATCCACCACCAGATCTAGATCTTCTTAGATCAACTTCTCTCAACCAAAGGTCTTGGTGCAAACTACATCAACATTGGCACTTAGTCTATACGCTTAGGAACACATTGGCTCTGATACCACCTAATGTAGTGCAAGATGGGAGAGTCCCAAAAGGAGATGTCCTAGCCCCCAACAAATAATCACACAACAAAAAGCAAGATCTGATAGTAAAATACAATACTTGCTTCATAAAATAATTTTTTACATGTAATGTGTCCAGTTATAAGGCATTCCAAATTAGGGCCAAGTACAATAACAATTACAAAATTAGTTCCAAAAGGTCCCACAAAATTGAAATCCACACTAATCTTAGCTAGTCTAGATCTACACACTGGAAGAAAACCCCAAGGAAATCTCAACTTATGCTCATAAGCCCAATAAGAAATCTCCTCATTTTCCAAGCTACAACTACTAGCCCTTCTCAAAGTTCACTCCTACACTTCATCTTCATCTCCAAGATGGATGACTAATGACTCACTCTTCTAAATGAATGCCCAAATATTCCTTAGATCCCTTAATTATACCCAACTATGCCACAAGTTGGCCTAGCCCAATAAAAATTAAATTAAACCCTTACATTAAATATTATATAAGCCACAAGTCAACTACAACACAAGTTAAATACCCATATGCAAATTATATACCAAGGTTGGATCACACTAGAGACCAAACACAAAAAAATTGGAAAAGTCATAACCAAGACCTAACTAAGTTCTAAAAACCACCATGTCAAGCCAAAAAAACCTTCAAACATAACCAAGCTCCTTCATTGGCCAAGTCATTTAGTCAACACAAAAACTGAACCAACTGAGCACCTCCGGGATCATTGAGTCTATACATCCACCAAGTTCTCAACAAAGAACTACCAAGCCATGACTAAGTAACCACCTCTATCAAGCATCTCTTCTTCAACTGAATAACAGTCCAAGTACCATCCAAAGAAACTACCAAGCCTACTCCCATGAACTCCAAAGTAGCCACTAAGAAAACCCAAGATGGTTTTGCATCAATGTATCTATGTATGCATGTGTGTGTGTAGATATAAGATAGTATATTTATTATTAGAGCAATAAATATTGTACATATAGTTAGAAGTCTATTGATGGTACCTGATCTACTTCATAGATTAGAGGACAATCTACAACTCAAGGGAATATAATTGGTTGACTTTTCACAAGACCATAGTTATATCTTCTTTCCTTATTTTGGACTTGATTCTTTTGGGTTAAGTGAAGTCCTCTTTCTTTATTACTATTTTGGTTTATAATATTATTTTCATCTCTACTGTATACTTGATCCTTTTCTTGTGTATGGAGAAACCTTTTACTAAACTAATTAATAATTCTTATTGCTTTTTATTGCATTTTTGGTTGTAAAGGTAGTAGATTTATGCTTTGGTGAGATTTAGATAAGATATATTATTAGTTGGTTATGATTTTAATGAATCTTTCTTAGAATCTTTTAGAGGCTATATGATGATCTTGTAGCTATGGAAGGTTGTAGCTTTGTACTCTATTGTTAATAGAAGATTTGTAGTACTCTTAGGCCTCTCAGTTTTATCAGGCTTGAATAAAATTCTAGCTATTATTATTATTATGTCTTCTATCGACTTAGACCTCTTATTGATGAAAAAGGAAAACTAAGTGTCACATAGTGACTAGTATTTGTAGTTGAAATATTCTGACAATACAACTTATTTTCATTTTTTATAATTTTTTTAAAAATATAATTAAATCTACATTATATTTAGTTATTCAATCAAATCTAAGGTTACAAAATATAAATAACTAACTTGGTTTCATTATTTCTAGCATAATAAAACATGTGTATCAATTGACTAGTGTTATTTATAACTAAACATACTACACATTTAACATACATATACATATACATATCTATGTGTGATGCAGGAGCATCCAGAGCTATAAGGGTAATGCTGTGTCACCCAAAAAAAATGTACTTAGACTTAGTTTCTGTTTCATGTGTTTTCATTTTTGGACACCCATTTGGGTCAAATAAAGGTTCCAACTCTCACAGTTCCACTATCAGTCTACTAGAAAATTCCAAAAAAATAGGAGTATGTAATTGGGCCATCATTTTGGTAAACTAGAAGGTGTGAATTGGCTAGATGAATGTAATTGTGATTTAGAGCATTCTAGAAAAAGAATCAGGTCAAAAGGTCCCACGGTTTGAAAGTTATTGCAATTTTTCGAGTTTTGGAGACCTGCTAAGAATGCTTCAAACTCAGGTTAGGGGCATTAAATGACCTCGAAAAGGGATGAAAAATGGGGGATGAGCAGAGCTGGTTCATAGGGCTATAGAGTGCTTCAAGAGCTTTCCAAAAATGTAAATTGTTCATTAATCGAAGCTACGGTTCAAAAGTTATGCCTCTCGAAAGTTCGGTTACCATTTTTGGATTCTTCTAGATTTGTGCCAACTTCTAACGTAGCTTTTGGAGCCTTCTTTTTGGTCGGTGGATGCCTACTAGTACTTTCTAGAATGTATTCCTAGTCCTTAACCCTACAAGGTCTATTTAAGGAGATTCTTGGCATTGTAAAAGGCAGTTCGGAGTGGAGTTTGAGTGTTGGCACTAAAAGGAGAAATTATCTCCACATTTATGCTATTGTAAGCCCTGAGGGCATGTTTTGAAGTTTATTTTCTTTGTACTAAATGTATTAGCTTGTTTTTTAGTTAATACAATTTCCCCTTTCTGTTGTGTCCATTCTGTTCTTGGGTTGTGTCCCCATCAAGTGGTATCAGAGCTGGTTTTCCTGAGTGTGTAGACAGAGCGCTGACTGTGAGGTAGTTTGCACCAGGATTGTGTGGTTGTGGGTTTGAGTTAGAAGATGCCTCCACAAATAGGGTGTGGTTGAAGGGATAGAGCTATTAATCCCGAGGAGGTTAGAGCCCTCCAAAGGCAGGTATAGGCATTGCAAGAGGAGCTCCGTAGAGGAGCAAATGTTGCCGCAGGTGACGACAGTGAGGATGACAATGAAGAAGAAGAAATGGGACCAGAAGGGGAATTTGACAGGGAAGTTCTGAATTATGTAGAGGAAAGGCTTTTTAGGGCCATTACTAAGTTTGGGAAAAGACTTACAATTGAAGTGGGTGTATTTTTCAGGAAATCTGAAAGCAGATGAGTTGATCAATTGGATCAATGAACTGGAAGAATACTTTGAGTATGAGGATATCAGGGACCTAGATAGGGTTAAGTTTGCAAAGGCCAAACTGAAAGGCCATGCCAAAATCTGGTGGCAAGAGATCTAATTGGAAAGAAACAGAAGAGGAAAGGAGAAGATCACAAGGTGGGATCGCATGGTGGACAAATTGAAGAAGCAGTTCATCCCTATGGACCACGAGCTTGATTTGTTTAAAAAGATGCATGGGTTAAAGCAAGCAGGAAGATTAGTCCAATAATATACAAAGGAGTTTTACCGACTCTTGATTAGAGTAGGGCATGCAGAAGCAAATAAGGAGAAGGTTGCTCATTATATCAGTGGGTTGCGACCTAGCATCCAGGAAGAATTAAGTCTGGTATGAATGACCAGCGTTGAAGAGGCATACCAATTTTCCCTACAAGTTGAAGAGAAGTTGAATAAAACGTTTGAAGGAAGACAAAGAGGGTGCGATCAATGAGGAAGGGGAAGCGGTAGATCATTTGGAGGCCACAATGAAACCCAAAAGAACAATGAAGATGAGGGTACTAGTAGGAACTAGAGGAATGAGGGTTTCAACCGCTCCCATGACCAAGACTTTGGAAATCGAAGAGGAAGAGGTAGAGGACATGGACAAGGAAGCGGAGGCTTCCATGGTACCTATTTCCATTGCAATGAAGAAGGTCATCATGCCTTTGAATGCCCTCAATGACAAGGAAGGACAGATAGGAGAGCTGAGTGCCAAGCTAGGGTTGCTCATGTGGATGAGGATGCACAATCATCACATTTAGAGGATGTAGAAAGAGGAGAGACCTTGGTAAATGAAAGAGTCCTGCTAAGTGGTGAGATTGAACTAGGAGAAAGGAGGAGTTTGTTCCATACCAGATGCAAGTGTGAGGATAAATGTTGTGACGTGATCATTGATGGTGGTAGCACTGATAACTTGGTATCAGAAGAGATGGTCTCTAAGCTGAAGCTCAAGAGGGAGAAACATCCCCAGCCCTATCAGATTGCTTGGGGAAAAGATGATCATAAGGTCCTAGTAAGTGAACAATGTTTAGTGAAATTCAAAATTGGTAGTTACCATGATGAAGTTCTCTGTGATGTTATTTTGATGGATGTTTCCCATCTATTGTTGGGTAGACCATGGCAGTTTGATAGACATGCAGTACATGATAGACATGCAAACACATACTCTCTGACAAAGGATGGGGCTTGCCACAAACTGAAGCCCATGAAAAAGGAAGTTGAAAAGGTATGTAGCAGTGCTAGGATTTGTCTTGTTGATGGAAGGAAGTTTTTAGATGGCATGAAACATCAGCATATGTACTATGCTTTGATTCCTAGGAAAGATAAAGAAGGTAGTAGTGAAATACCACTTGAAGTTTCAGATTTACTAGGGGAGTTTGGAGATATTAACTCTGATAATGTTCCAGATGGATTGCCACCAGTAAGGAAAATTAGTCATCAGATAGATCTTATTCCAGGAGCTAGTTTTCGTAACAAGGTTGCTCACAGGATGACTCCTACTGAAATAGAGGAGCTAAATAGACAGGTTCAGGAGCTGTTGAGGAAGGGCTTGATTCAAGAGAGCCAGAGTCCATGTATAGTACCTGTAGTACTCGCACCAAAGAAGGATGGAGAGTGGAGGATGTGTATAGATTCTTGAGCTATAAATAAGATAACCATCAAGTACCAGTTTCCTTTGCCAAGGATGGATGATCTTATGGACTGCTTGAGCGGAGCTCAGTACTTCACAAAGATAGATCTCAATAGTGGCTATCATCAGATATGCATTCGAGAAGGAGATGAGTTGAAAACAACCTTCAAGACTAAGGAGGGTCTTTATGAGTGGTTACTCATGCCCTTTGGATTGACAAACGCCCAAGCACCTTCATGCGGCTCATGAATGAGGTACTTAAGATGTTCTTGGGAAAATTTGTTATTGTTTATTTGGATGATATTTTAATTTTCAGCAAGACTTTGGAGGAACATTTATTTCATATTCGTAGTGTCTTTGAAGGGCTAAGGGAAGAGAAACTGTTAATTAATTTGAAGAAGTGTATCTTTGCAAAAAGGGAGTTAGTCTATTTGGGGATTGTTATATCACCTGATGGTCTCAAAATGGATCCAGAGAAGGTAAAAGCCATCTTGGAATGGCCTACCCCAAGGTCTGCTACTGAGGTAAGATCATTTCATGGTCTGGTTAGTTTTTACAGGAAGTTTATTAAGAATTTCAGGGGCATATGTGCACCCCTAACTGATACAATAAGAGGGGATAGAAAAGATTTCAAATGGACTGCAACAGTTACGAGAAGTTTTGAATTGCTAAAGAAGAAGGTGACAAAACAGCCTATGTTGGCACTTCCAAATTTTAGAAAAGTGTTCCAGGTGGATTGTGATGCTAGTGGCAATGCTATTGGGGCTGTATTAAGCCAAGAAGGTAAGCCTATTGCATATTTTAGTAAAAAATTGAATGATGCAAAGAAGAAGTATTCTGTTTATGATCAAGAGTTCTATGCAATAGTTCAGGCCTTAAAGAAATGGAGGCATTATTTATTGCTAAAGGAAATTGTTTTGTATACTGATCATCAGGCATTATAGTACCTAAATAGCCAAGGTAAATTGAATCAGAGGCATATGAAGTGGGTAGAGTTCTTGCAGAGTTATAGATTTGTGTTGAAGCATAGAAGTGGAAAATCTAACAGGGTTGCAGATGCACTAAGTAGAAGATAGTTGTTGCTTATAGTAATGTAGGTTGAAGTAGTTGGATTTGATGAACTCAAGAATTTTTACCTGAGGATCTTGATTTTGCTCAAGCATGGAAAGCTTGTAAAGAGCCTGTTGCTATAGATAGAACCAAGTGGTTAGACTATTTGATTCAGGATGGCATGTTGTTCAAGGTTAGTCAATTGCGCATTCCAAGGAGTTCCATGAGGGAAAATTTGATTAAGGAGAAACACAGTGGAGGGATGGCAGGACATTCTGGTCAAGATAAGACCATTGCCATTCTTAGAGAACATTATTTTTGGCCTCAAATTTCATAGGATGTGAAGAAGTTTGTACAAAGTTGCCCAGTTTGTCAAGTTGCCAAGGGGTTTAGTCACAATACTGGCCTATATCAGCCATTGCCTATTCCATCAAGGCCATGAGAGGACATAAGTATGGATTTTTTTCTTGGATTGCCAAGGATACAAAGGGGTAATGACTTAATATTCGTGGTGGTTGATAGGTTCTCCAAAATGGCACATTTCATTCCATGCCACAAAACTCATGATGCTGTCCATATTGCAGACTTGTTTTTCAAAGAGGTGGTAAGACTACATGGTCTTCCAAGGAGTATAGTTTCTAACAGAGATACTAAATTTGTGGGGTATTTCTAGAGGATATTGTGGAAAAAGTTGAGAATAGACTTGAAATTTAGTTCCACACATCACCCACAAATTGACAGCCAAATAGAAGTGGTAAACAGAAGTCCAGGCAATTTGTTGAGATGCTTAGTTGGGGATAAGCCCAAGGGATGGGATTTGATTCTACCACAGGCAGAGTTTTCTTATAATAACTCTATAAATAGGAGTACTGGAAAATCACCATTCCAAATTGTATATGGGAGTAGCCCAAGGACTGTACCAGAGCTGAGAAAGATAGAACAAGGGGAGAGGACAAGTGTTGAAGCTGAGGAATTTGCTGAATATATCAAGCATCTACATGAGGAGGTTCAAGCACACATTACCAAGATGAATCAAGAGTATAAAGCTAGGGCTGATCAAAGGAGAAGACATAAGGAATTCCAAGTAGGAGATTTAGTCATGGTGCACTTACAAAAAGAAAGATTACCAGCCGGTACTTACAACAAGCTGAAAATGAAAAAATTTGGCCCCTGCAAAATTTTGAAAAAACATGACTCGGGAAATGCATATGAGGTGGAGCTACCAGATGGTATTCACATTTCTTCCATTTTCAACATTGCAGATTTAATAAAGTATCATGATGATGGTGCAGATGAGGAGTTGGTGTTAGAGCCATGTCTGATTCCTACTTCTAAGAAGGAGGAGATAGAAGACATTCTAGATCATCATGAGGGTAGGAGTACTAGAAACAGGTAGTATGAAGAGTATTTGGTCAAATGGAAAGGACGACCGATTGAGGACTCAACTTGGAATTCAACAGCTGAGATTTCCCATTTGGGATTTCCTCTACCATTCATAAAGAGACAGGGTCATTTTTCAATCTACCCTGGGTGTCTGATGCAGGAGCATCTAGAGGTATAAGGGCAATCCTGTGTCACCCAAAAAAAATGTACTTAGACTTAGTTTCTATTTCAAATAGAGGTTCCAACTCTCACAATTCCACTATAAGTGTGCTAGAAAATCTTGAAAAAATAGGAGTATGTAATCGGGCCATCATTTTGGTAAACTAGAAGGTGTGAATTGGCTAGATGAATGAAATTGTGATTTAGAGCATTCTAGAAAAAGAATCAGGTCAAAAGGCCCCATGGTTTGAAAGTTATTGTAGTTTTTTGAGTTTTGGAGAGCTCCTAAGAATGCTTCAAAGTCAGGTTAGGGGCATTAAATGACCTCAAAAAGGGCCAAAAAATGGGGGACAAGTGAAGCTAGTCCATAGGGCTATAGAGCGCTTTGAGAGCTTTCCAGAAATGTAAATGGTTTATCAATCAGAGCTACGGTTCAAAAGTTATACCTCTCAAAAGTTCGATTAATGTTTTTGGATTCTTCTAGATTTGTGCCAACTTCTAACATAGCTTTTGGAGTCTTCTTTTTTGTCGGTGGATGCCTACTAGCACTTTCTAGAATGTATTCCTAGTCCTTAACCCTTCGGGGTCTATTTAAGGAGATTCCTGGCATTGTAGAAGGCAGTTCAGAGTGGAGTTTGAGTGTTGGCACTAAAAGGAGAAATTATCTCCACATTTATGCTATTGTAAGCCCTTAGGGCATGTTTTGAAATTTATTTTCTCTGTACTGAATGTACTAGCTTATTTTTCAATTAATACAATTTTCCTTTTATGTTGTGTCCATTCTGTTCTTGGGTTGTGTCCCCATCAATGTGTGTGTGTATATATATATATATATATATGTATGTATATATGTATGTATGTATGTATGTATGTATGTATGTATTATATATATATGTGTATATGTATATATACCTATACATATATACATACATATACACATACATATATATACATATATACATATATATGTATGTATATATGTGTGTATATATGTGTATACATGTATACACATATATACACACATACATACATACATATATATGTATTGTTACCATGCTTTTAGCACCTATGTTCTAAACTCCCAAGCTAACTCTGCAAAGTCGATCTGGGTTGGTTTTTAATTGCTCATGATAGATTATGAACTCTAAGCTATGAAGAAGATAGAGTTATGAAGATATGTTGAGGTGGAACCATCAAATTTAGAACTTCAATTTTCTGGTTCATTTTAAGATTGGGTTTGCAAAAGGCTGAATTTTTAATACATTCCAAGGTACAACATATCTGTGGAGTCAAACTTGAACTTGAACCAAAGGTTTCTACTTCAACTTCGTGTTTGAGTCTGCAGAGTCAAAATTTTTGACAGCATTAAAATAATAGTAACAATGCGGGTGGCATAACTTTTAACTCCATCATTGGATCTGATCGAATTTTGGATATGTTGTTCAAAATCAAGTTTTCTAAAGGTCCACCAAAGAGATTTTCAAAATTTGGCCAAAGTCAAAATTTATGAGGAACTGAATGCAGGTCTATCAACACACCAGAAAATACAGATATGCCACAGTTAAAAAAAAAATAGTCATGTTGCGGGGTCCACAAATTTTAATCCAACCATTGGATTGAGCTGAATGCTGGATATGTTTGAGAAAGCTTAATTATCTAAATTCTCTCCTAGCCATGTTGCAAAATTCTTGACGGATCAAAAGTTATGACTGTTTAAGTGCAACAATACATTAATGGTGAGAGTTACAAAATCATGATAGCAATCTATAACCAGCATATGCCACTTGTCCAAGAATGCACATGGGATTCATTTTAAATTTGATAAAATATTTGTTATAATTTATGAAACTTTAAAGTGGCTCAGCTATTAAAATTCCAAAGGGGCAAAAAGAAGATTAAATATATATATTTTTTGTTTTATATATTTATTTATTTTTTTAAAAGAATACCATTTTGTTTATAATACGATTTTATTAATAAACCAATTAATTAAGAATATATATAAATTTATAAATATATATATATTAAAATAATTTCTTTTAATATATATATATAAATGCATTGAAAAATTGTTTCCTTCTTTAAATTGATATAGAAAATATAGTCAACCATTCGAACTTCTAATTTAGAATTTCGGTATTAGATTCAACCCTTCCCATTTAAATCTCATGTATATAGAAGTTTATAAACAAGCATCTGATAAATTCCAATATCGTAATGTTTAAACATTCATCACAGAGAATTCAGATTTTCAAACCCCAAACACGAAGAAGACAGGAAAGGATAATTGCGTAATAAATCAATAATAAAAAACACAAGACCTTACCTGATCCTGATGCTATTATGCAATCTCCAGGAACTGTAAGGGAATTCACTTCCCTCAATAACCTTCCTCTGGAAAAATTTCTTGGTCTCAGCCTTCTGAAATTCGCTTCCAAAAGTAGTCTCCCAAAAATTCTCGTCCAAATACGTGTCCCCCTAGAATGAACCCCTAAAGTTGTGATAAGCAATTTTCTCCTCAAATCGGGGCACTAATTGTGCGTTCACCCGAGAAGACTCTTTGCACAATTGAGTTAACTCCCAAATTAACCTTTATCATCTTTTCTTTTATTTTGCATTCAACTTTCATGCACATTAAGTTGAATTATTAAGTAACTTTATTTAATATTCCACTTGACTTTTATTTTAAATTAATTTATTACTTTAATCTCATGTGCACTTCATGAAATTAAAATAACATTATTAATTTCTATTATTTAATCTTTTAATTTAATTCTCATATTTAAACTCATGCTTAGATCATGCGATCTAGAATTCTTAATAATTTTATATCTTTTAACTTTTAATTTATTTTAGAAACTTAATTGATAACATATTTAATTAATTTAAATAACAATAATATTTAGCATTTATTTAAAAATGAACTCGAAATATATTATTATTAAATTAAATAAATATTATCCTATTCTAAATTTATCTTTGAACTTTAATCTCCAAATTTAATTCTTTTATTTAATTAATTTCTCAATTAATTAAATATTAAAGATATCATATTAATTCTCTATTAAATTAAATCATTAATTAATCTTTTTAATTAGACTTAATTAATAGAAAACACATCAAGGACTCATATAACAACATATGAAAACCCATCATAGAAAAACACATACCAAATCAAACAAAAAGGGTTATAATCATGAAATTACATCATTTGATGCATTCAGAGGGTACTTAACTCAGATACTTGTCCTAATTATCAATTAGGACAATTGGCTAAAGTGTTTAGGATTTGGACTTAAGAGTTTATCTCCCCTCTCTTACCATTGAGACAATGCGATAGGGTACGCTCAGCCTGGCAATTCAGGGAAGTTGATACCCGGTACCTGCAACCTACATAAAATCCACGCATGTACAAACATAATATTCTAAGCTAAACAGACAATGGCAAGAACTGGTGCATCGTGTAGATCCCGACTAGCAGGTGACTACGACTCCCTTCCTTAACCACATCAGAAACACCATACATAAATAAAAAAAACACGCACACCATACACATGCAGTATGGGGTAAGTATTTATAAGAAGGAACATGTGATAATAAACCATCTAACTAATCGTCATTGATAACTGATAACATTGGATAATCATCATACATGAATGAAATATAGAGTACCAAGTAATCTCATCATATAATAAACTGAGTGTAAAACAACAATTGATAAGCTCTAAAATAATAATACTAATCATCAAACATAAATTGGCCTAAAAGAGTTTGGCAATGATAATAGAAATGCGACTTAGGGGCGAGCACTACACAAGGCCTGTCTCCACTGGTTGGAGGTTGGTGATAAAGCCTTGAAGGAGTTCTTTTAGGCTCTCTAGGCCTATCATACCAATGTAAGGATTAAAAAGATCAAACAAGGAATGACTATTCTATCTAGTCTCCCTAACATCCTTCAAGCATTTGTTCATCATTATGAGAATATCTTTGCTTCATAGGGAAATTTGGTTACTCAAGAGGAAGCTCTCAGAAAGTGTATCTCTATTACTCCAAACTGCCTTGCGATTAAGCAACAAGCTTTTCTTGAGCAACTTCTTTCCCTTAGAGACCTTAAAGAGGTAGTTTACTCCATGGTGGATGACAAGTCTCCTAGATGTGATGGCTTTCCTTGTGAAATTTACAAACACCTCTAGGAACAAATAGGTTCCGACCTACACAAAGTCTGTCTCGAAGCATATCATACTAAAAGCTTAGGAGAAATAATAAATAAAGGGAATATCAAATTCATACCTAAAGCTGGTGATCCTGAGTGTAAGGAAACTTAGGTGCGAAAATAGCTTCCTACACTAATCTCTTAAGAGAAGTATGGTGCAAATCCTATTAAAATATTTTCACTTACAGATTCAATATCATGTAAACAACAATATTTCAGCCAAGTAAGCATAAAGAAAATAGACAGAGAAAGAAAAACATAACAAAAAGATATGCTAGTGGGGAAAAACCTTTTAGTAAAACAACCCCACCCCTCCAGAACTTGCACAATGTATTATCTTCAACACAAGGTTACAATACACTTGCAATGCAAGTTCAATAGTGACAATAGAACACTCCAGTAGCAACTCATAGTACCAACAATACACTTTTTTGCATCCACCTCTTTGCAACCCTAAAAATGCTTATAACATGCGCTTCACGTTTAGGGTTACTCCCAAAAGAAACTGTATTAGGGTTTTACCATTCTTTGAGAAAATAGGGGCAGAGTGTATAGTAATCAAATTTATCAGTTACCACATGTCTTCACCTATCATTGAATCTTCCTAACATAGCTCTTACATGTCATAGGAATCTGTCATAACCGTTTTAGTGATGATCTCCTTATACACAATTCAACAAGCTAACACATCAACATTATTTACAAGAAATACATTTTACAAAACAAATAATAAGAATAGGAATTATCTGAGGTTGAGATACCTTATTCCTAACATTGAGGACATATGCAATTAGAGGCCCATTGCCCTTTCGAATGTGTCTTATAAGATCATTGCCAAGGTGCTTTCTCTTAAAATCAAGCACATGTTGCCTTTAATTGTGTAGTCTAAGAAAATTGGCTTCATCAAGTCTAGATATATTCTTGACAACATCATTGTTGTCTGGGAAGGTATGGAATGGGCTCACAAGTCCAAGCAGTAGGCTATCTTTTTAAAGATAGATATTGCTAAAGCCTATGATTGCATTGAATGGCCCTTTATCTTGGCCATGCTTTAGGCTCTGGGTTTTTGTCCCAATTTTCTTCATTCTATGGAGATGCTCTTTGGTGATGCTAATGGTTTCATTACCATCAATAATTTGCAATCTAAGGCTTTTGGAATTTTTTGTTCAATCAGGTAAGGCTGCCCTCTAGCTCCAGTGCTTTATGTCCTTACTACTAAAGGTTTTGGCTATTTTCTAGCTTGTTCTGTGTCTTTAGGGCTGGTTCATGGCATTTTCTTGCCTAAATCTTCCTCCTAGTTAGTCAATGGTTATTGTGCTAATTATTCCTTTCTCATGCTTATTGAGGATGAATAAAACATAAAAAATGCTTGAAATTGTCTAGACACCTTTTGTCAAGCCTTTGGCTTTTCCATCCAATGGCATAAAACACTCTACTACTGCCAATCCTTTTTGCGAGCTCCACCTTGGCTCAGCCAATTCTAGTGGAAATGGGTTACTCATGGGGAAATTTTCCTCTTTCTTGGCATTCCCTTTGCCTTCTAGGACTCTCATGTGGAGCTTTAGAATGTTGTTCTTGCTAAGATTAGCAAAAAAATCAACTATTGGATCACCAAGCTGCTTTCTCTTGCTGGTAAATTCCAAATTTGTTCTAAGATTCTACCTACTACTCATGTGTACTATTCTTCCTCTTGGGTGCCCTCCAAATTTTCCTATCTCAAGCTAGAATGTTTGCTCAAAGATTTTCTTTTGGCTTCTGGTTCTAACCATCATGGTTTTCATAGAGTTTTTTGGGATTTGTGTTATCTGCCAAGGGAGTCTAGTGGTCTTGGCCTACATTCGACTCAAAAATAAGGCCTTTCTCTCTATGCAAAATGGATTATTTGAGCTAATTCTAGGGATGAAGCTTGGAAGATTCTAGTAAGGCATTGCATTTCTTTTGGCTTCCTTGTTAATAGGCCTGCATGGAAGGGGATTGGTTTTCAAAGCCTTCTCATCATGCATGAACTAGTGGTCATTCAAGGCTCATTTGTTATTAAGAGTATCTAGAAATCCTGGGAAGATATTAAGTCATGGCTTCATTGGGATGGAGATGAGTTTCACAATGGGCTCTTTTTGAATCAACTAAATATTTGGTGGTGTCTCCTATTTGCAATTCAGAGTACTACTCTTGCCAAGATTCAAGGTGCCAGTGCTCTACATTTTTTTCAAACATGGCATCTGAACTACTAAGGATCTCTTTTCAAGAGTCACCATGAATTTTAGGTCATGGGAAGATATGTAAGTTCAGTAGCGCCTTGTTAATATGGATCAATAGACTTATGAACTTCTGTTGTCTTCCATCCCTATGCACCTAGTTAATAAGGTGGGGATTCAGTCTATTTGGCCTTGGTGGCATAATTGGAAGTGTTATCTTGCCACTCCATTTTCCAATTATAAACCCAATATTAGGTACAGATGGTTCTCACCCCATCTTTTGACGGTTGACATGCTTAACCAACGGTGGCATTTCCAATCTTCATTTTCTCAATGGAGAAAACATTTTGACACTATTTGGAGTGCTATTACAGAACCCAAGATTGACCACTTTTCTTGGTGCCTTGCCTTCCAAGGTCTTCCCCTAGGGCCTTGGCTCAAGCACATCGGGGTTCTTGATCCCAGATGCCCCTTCTGTGGTTAACCCAAGTCCTTTTTGCAGATTTTTTGGTTTTGTAAGCATACTTAAAATTATTGGCATTGGATTCATGATTTTTTCAAGCCTTTCATGCCTAAACCATTTTCATGGCACATGATCCTATTGGGTGATTCCCCTAAAATTCCTTAGAAATTCACTCAGATTTGGCATACCTTTAGGATAGATATTTTGTTTTCTCTATGTAAAGATAGGAATGTTGTTCTATTCACTCACATTTTTTTGAATGTTAACATTGCTATGTACACTAAGGCATGCATTTGTAACAATGTGATCATATAGATCTAGGTGCAAGAAAATAAAGTTACCCTAGAAGTTTCTCACTTATAGGAATTGTTAAATCACTGGGGCAATGCTCCTTGCACCATTGTTAGAGTTCCACTGGATGCCTGAGTTGATACCTCTATGCCTTGTGGCCATCATTCTTACCACTAGTCCTTATCCCACCACTCGCACACACCGCACTCCCAAGCTTCCTGCCACCACTCTCCCAATGGTGTGATGGTTCTGGCTGGTCCCTGACTCCTCCTCCTGGGCCTTAGTGGGTGCATTTTGGGAAATTTCCTTGCTGGACTTTAGCAATTTATCCTCCACAATTATAGGTTAAGGATGTGGAGGCTGCCCCTAATCTTGCTGTTACTGATGATGGCTAGACTATTCCTAGCCCACCCTACAATCCCACTGATATGTGGGGATTTCTTGATAAAGATGATCCTTCTCCCTTTACTAGCACTACCTTGGTAGCTTGAGGTTGTTTATTCTTTTTTATTTATTTATAAATAGTTGCTATTTTTCAGTTGAGGCTGTGTTTTTAAGTTCAACTTTGGCCATGTAAACTCTTTCGTGAGGTGATCTTGTATCCCTTGGCCCCTTTTTTGTGAATTGTATTCTGAGTATATTTTATTAATATAAAAGGACTATTCATCAAAAAATAAAATAAATCCTAGCATTCTCTGATATGGAAGTAGAAAAAACCTCCTCATCCCCCCACACATATAGATAGGTGTTGGGAAAAAGTATGAGATATCTTACAATCACTAGAGAAGGTGGATAGGATGAAGGTCCAAAGAAGGTAGGAAATTAAATAAAAGGCACCCCCCAAATTGGTGGAAACTAAATTTTGATGGCTCTCAAAAGAGAGAAGGGGTTTCTAATAGAGGAGTAATTAGGAATAAACATGATGTATGCATCAAGGGTTATTCGAGGAATTACAAGAAAGTCTCAAGTAATGAAGCAAAAGTGCTTGTTATAATATGGGGTCTAGCAATTGTGCACAATAGGAGAATTCAAAATTTTATAATATAGGGACACTCCTTATCAATTATTGAGGCCACTAAGGGTTTGAATCAGATGAGATGACATGTCACATCAATCATCAACGATGTGCAAATTCTTTTGAAAGGATTTAAATATTTCTAAATTCAACATGTATAGAGGAAGGGAAATCAAGTGGTGGATAGCCTAGCAAGGTACACAATTGAAATAATTAATCATCAAGTTTGGAAATGTGAGTATGATCTTTTGGTGGTGATCCATCATTTTCCAAAAATGAAGCCTTTTCAAGAAATGATGAGAATATAACTGATGGAGGTAGTTTCATCCTTGTTATAATGATATCTTTTTAATGGTTCATTTGGCAATGGGAGTTTTTAATTTGACAACCTTTCTACCTAAGGGCTTGGAAGGCCTTGTTAATACAATGATACACTTAGTGGAGAAGTTAGAGAGGGTTAGTTTTGTAGCAGTTAAATGAGTTTTAAAATTTAGAATTGTTACACTTCATACAAAGTGTTGGTCCATGACCAAAGTAAGATTTGCGACAATTTTTTGTAGTCCCAAAGTATGGTACTTCCCTATTATCGATGGTCGATTTTAAGAGAAAGCTATGGATGGATAATGATATGTTATTGTAGGACTAGAAAAAATGGGTTGAATGCACATCATAATATGAAAAAATCACAAAACTCAATCAACATATGTTAGCACCCACTATTCTACCATGAAAGCCAAACTAATCAAAAGAAGGCAAACATAATTAAAAACTCCCTCTTTCATTTGTAGCTCCCATGTCCTTCTTTCTTCTCCAAATGATTGTAGCTCCAAAATTGCCTATAGTGCACACAAAATTGAATTGAAAACCTATGATATGGATTATGCCATGAGAATACTTGAAGTGTGATTTTAGTGTGAAAGCAAGAATGAAAAAGGCAAAGAAGTAGGGACTCAAAGACTCAAGAATTTGGACCTCAAGACTTCCAAGACTCAAGGATTCAAGGACTCAAGAGTTCAAGGACTGAAAATGAGAAAAAGAGTGTCCATTTTATAATTGACATGGAGGATGAGAGCCTTAGATTTGTCACCCATAGTTATGTAATGTGGCAAGAGATTCCTTTGAGAATCCATGATGCATTATGACAAAATATGGCAATTGTAAGATTTTATGATGCATGGAAGTCAAACTTGGCTAAATGAAGGAGAGAATCTATGACATGTCATAAGACACCTCAACCCACTTAAAGCCAAGAATCTATGATGAATAAGCCAAATATGGACACGCGTAAGAGAATAAGAATATTTGACTATGACAGATCTTAGCCAAGTGTCGAAGGAGAATCTGTGAGGTTTCATATCCAAGTGTCATGATGATGCAACATTTTATGGAATATTTGAATTAAAAATCCTTTTATTGCACAAAATAAGAATTAGTAGAAAATGGAATTAATGATGTAAAATGGAACTTAGGAAATTAAGAATTTCCATGGTTTGCGAACAATGAATCAATTAATTAATTTAGATGATAATTAGGAAGAATAATTAGAAATAATAATAGGATTAAATTATGGGTTATTTAATCCTATAGGAAAAATTAGTAAATGATTGGCCAAATTGATTAAATGAATATGACCATATCCTTTGATGAAAATGTAATGATAATGGATATCGAATAAGATGATGATAAGTAGACCAAAGCCAAGGTCAAATTGATTGATTGGAGTTGATTACATGCCAAGGACACATGACATGAATTGGTTGATATGTAACATTTAACTGGCATCACAAATGCTACAGGATTGAGGTTGATTGAAAATGTTTGATCATAATAACATTGAAAGACATTGTCAATATTATTAAAATGGTTGATGATATCATGATCTAACATTGAAAGCCTCAACAATGTCAAAGATCAGATGACATGAATGATAGTTTGACCTAGTGCTGAGAGCCACAATAGTACTAAGGTCAAATTGATAAGATTGATAGGTTGATAGGTTTCCAAGGCACTAAAAGCCACAACAATACCTAGGAATGGAAAAATTATGATCGATTTGGGATGTTTGATATGCTCTACGTTGATTAGGACTAATTCCAATTGATTCCAAGTTGATTTGGGGTAATTCTGAGTTGATATGAAGTAATTTCGAGTTGATTTGACATGATTTTGAAATAACATGAAAATGATGTGAAAAGGATACAAATGATAAAGTATGATCAATTTTGGCCAAAAGATCAAAGTTAGTAGAATGAGAAAATGGGACAAATTAGTGTGAAGAAGTGATGAAATCGTTGATGTGAACCATTTTTGAGCATGTACAACCATTAAGAGAATAAATTTGATATCAATGAATTAAAAAAAAATCACAAGTGTATTCAAAACACTGTAGGCCTTCATTGTTGCAATTTAAACTATCAAGAGGGGAAAATCTTAGCTCTAGTGCCCTTCAGTAGATTGTTAAAGTTCACGGGTGGTATGGCTTTGGAACTAAGAGAATGAGAGGAGGATGTGGTTGTGGATCTCTATGGGGAAGAAGCCATGGAGAATGCCAATGCTAGAATCAAGCCACCAAAAATTGAAGAGAATGTTAGGAATGATAAGGAAACATGGACATTTTTAAAATAAGGTTGAATCATTTGTTTTATGGAGAGTATTGAAGGCTGCAATGAAAAGGTGACATGATAGTTTCTGGATTCCTAGAAGAACCAATTGATTACCGTTGATGGGATTTCCTTTGAAGTTGTGGAAGATTTGATCACTAATGCCACATATTTTTTAATGGAAGGAAAGAGCTAGAGAAATAAACTTGGGCTTATGGATGAGATGACTCTACATAAATATTTCCGATCTAATAAATTTCCTATTTGTTTGCATGGGGGATTCTCTTGTGAAAATATTCCTCAACCACGGGACATGGTCAGTTATGTGACCATGGCATATATAACCATGGAGGAAAGTATTAAGGTGTATTACTACTACTACTTCCTTATCCTTAGTCACTTTAGGGATAGGGAATGTATATCTTTTCCTTAATTGTTAGTGCACTCTAAGGAGGAAATCATATAGAATATTGATAAGAGAGTGCAAAAGGAGAAAACTATACTATTTTCCACCAAGTCCTTATTTTTTCTTGTTCAAATCTTACACATGCCTTCACTTGTAGATTCTGAGCCCAAACCCTTCCCCATTTAAAATCATAGAGATTGTCCAAATGTCACCACCATCTACTAAAATCAAGATTGATAATTGATAGGGATCCTTTAGCTGCTACGAAAAAATAAAAATGGATAAAATTGAGGTCTTTGATATTGAAATTATTGGTACTACATCTAGGAAGGGCAGAAGTAGGTTGAGAAAAAGATTGAGATAAACTAAACCCCTAACTACCCTTTGTAAGGAAAAGTCTCATAATTCTAAGTCCATAGACAATTCAGCAAAGAAAATTGGCCCTAGACCTAAATGAAAGGCCATTATAAGGAATTATGGGGAACATGAGGAGGAAGAGACTAGTAATGAAGGGAAAGAAAAGGAGGTTATGGGAGGGGAACAACATACTCCTTTACCCTCTCAAGTGTTAGATACATTTAAAATTGAGAACAATACTCTGAAGTCCAAGAATGAAGGGGTGATGGGAGAATAAGGCACAAGCACAACACTTGTAAGAATGGGTAATTTGAGTGGCAAGACTCAAGGGGTCCTCCTAAGGGAGGTGGTGCTCAAAAGGGGGGAGAATGCTAGGGGAAGTGATATCTATAAGGAGGAGGATACCATATGGAAAATTGATAGACAATAGAGGAGCTAGGATATAGCCAATCTAGAGGAGACCATCACTAGTCTAATTAGGAAGAATGAGAACTTGGAGGAAAAGATTGACGAGGTTGCTAAATTTTTTGTCAAGGTTATGCTTTCAGCTACAATGAATCTTCATCTACTATAGGTGAGCAAGGGGGATGCCATTGGCCAGGATAAAGACATGGAAATGACTCATTTGCTCTATGGATTTTTGATGGATCATTGGTTTTTCCTACTACTCAAGAACCCAATGAACCAATGAAAGGAGAGTTAGCTACTGCCTTTAGCCCAAGGAGATTTCTAAGTTGATATTTTCTAAACTTGCTTAATGCCCCGTTAGAAATTTTGGGCCATCTTTATGTATAATGATAAAATTAATATATAGATTAGTAATAATAAATTTCATAACATCTTTGTTTGGAGGGTTTTGATATTATGAAATGGGTTGGTTAATATGTTGGTAGTGCCTCTCAGCTGATTTTCATCTTTTTTTATTACTTGTTCTAGGTCATCTTGTTAACCTCATAATGGTTTTTGACACTTGAGTGCCAATACACTTACCTACTCTATATTGGTGCCAAGTACACCATGCATGCCGAGCCACAACAAATGTCAAGTTAGGAAAGACTTCAGGTGTCGAGTGATCTTCATGTGCTGAGTAGTTTTCAGATGCCGAGTGAAGATCAAATGCTAAGTGTTAACAAGTACCGAACAACATAAGGTGTCGAGTGTTAACAAGTGCTGAGTAACATAAGGTGCTGAGTGATACAATTTTTTTTAGGTGCTGAGCTATCTAGGAAATAGCATGTGTTGAGTATCAACAATACTTTAGGAGTCGAGTAACTCAGAATATCGGCATAAGAGTTTGTAATTGCACAAACTATGATGTAAATAGTTTTTGCAGCCGATGTAAGGTAAATCTTGAAGGATTTAATGATGAGATCGAATATTTTATTTTTCCTATGCAATCTACATGCAACCAATAAGAAAAATGATGAAGGCATGCAACCAATAGAAGAAGTGCAAATAATAAGTAGAAAATGAAGATTGAATATGGATCGTAGATCCATACCTAACCCTAAATCCTCAAATGTCTTTATAAGGAAGAAAAAATTTCATTGTAAATATATGAGTAGACATACAAGCTTGCACAAGGAAATCTATTTTCAGAAGTGAGGGTTATCAGATCACAAAAGGATCAAGATCAGAGAAAGTGGAACAGGTGCCTGCATTCAGCAATGAAGGATTGTAATCTATCAGGTTCATTATACCTAATACTTTCTAGCAATTGTATTAGAATGAAAATCCTATGGTGATAGGTTAGCTTAACAACTACTTCGTAGATCCTTTAATTAGGTGATTAAATCCTTTAATAGGGTGACACTTCATGTAAACTGTTTGTAAAGCCTCTAACCAGGTCACTATTAATACAGTGTAAAGCCTTTAATAGGGTAGGCCTCTAATAGGGCAGACCATCAGAAGTGGTTGAACAATATTGTTGTAGTAATTTTTGTGGGTATCATCCCCACCCTAGTTTTACCTTCTTATTCCTGGAGGGTTTCTAGGTTACCAAATTCCAGTGTTATGAGTTGTTGATGCATGTCTTAGTTTCATGTTTACTAGATGTATTTACATGCATGCAATTTACTTTCAGTTAAAATTTTTATTGGTTAAAGTGTGATACTTCTGATTCACCTCCCCCCCCCCCCCCCCCACCTCTCATAAGTATTCTTTCCATATTTGAGTCTTCCAACACATCCCATATTTTGGCTACTTTTTAATATAAAAAACAAAATGAAACAATGTAATGCAATAATGCAAATAGGAGAAGTTACAATGATCAACAACACTTCCTTTGTAAAGCTTGAAATATGAAAGAGGATTTTTTGTTGTTGTAATGATGAAAAACATCACTCAAATATTTGGAAATGCTTTGAGTTGAGAATTGTTTAATAGAAATTTTGGAGTGAATAAGAAAATTATAGAGATTTTTTAAAATAGTATAAAATTATATTTTGTTTTCCTATTCAAAAGAAAGGAAGCATCACTTTTTTGGTTGTAGATGAACTATTAAAAAACTACACCTCCAAATCCTAATGTTTTTAATAAAATTAACCTATTCCAATGACGTGTGCATATTTTGGTTGCTATATGGGATAATTCTACTTTTTTTTCTTCTATTAACAAAAAATATACTTCATTGTTCAAATGTGAGAAAAATCTTTAATATAAACATGTGTTTAAAGTTGACTAGCATAAGATTAAAACACAATGTGAAAATACACAATAGTACAATTCTTTTTATAATTGTAGAAATATACTGAAACATTAACAATTTTATTTTAGTGAGAGACATAGAATTGAAACTTCAATAGAAAATTTTATTTTTCAATATATATATATATATATATTTCAAAATAATTACCAAATCTTACTTGAAAGTTCTTGATATAAGATAAAAATGTCATTGATGATATTTTCAAACATTTAAAAATCTAAAAAGATCTAAATTTAATTTAATGGAGTAATATAATTATGAAAGAATCTTATATAACAAATAATAAATAATCATATTAAATGTTCTTTTTTTGACTAATAGAGGGGTAAAAATTTATTTAAGACAAAAAGAGAAAAAAAAGGAGAGCTTAACAAGGAGCTCTATCCTAAGAAACAAGGTCATCTGACTCACAAGACATATCCAAGGGTAGCTACCCCCTATCCATAATATTCCAATCCTAAACATAATCAGAAGCCTAGTTGGCTGAAAAATCAACAGTTTTGTTCCATTCTCAAGGAATGTAAATAAAACTAATATAATCTAGAGGAGTAGGAATGAGAAGAGTTTGATTAACAACTAAAGCCAGTTGCCAACTAACATCCTCAAGCAATTACGAAGTAAGAAAATTCACCACCACTTGAGAGTAAGATTCATAGATAAGCTTGCATTATCCCCTCAAACAACATTGCCCAATAGCATATAAAATGGTCAGGGCTTCTATGAGATTGTTATTATTCAAACCCTTGTGCACTGAGAAGAGAAATTGAACTTCTCAAGAGTTTCATTGAGCCACACCAATAATGTCAATTGGACTTGAATTTCCCTGAGAAGAAAAATTAGTGTTTCTTTTAAGAACTCCAGGCGGAGGAGGTGATAAATGGCCCACACAATTAACACATTGCTTCCTATGATATCTAAGATGGTTTGAAACATTATGATACCATTGACCTACAACCCTTGAGAACTCAACATAAAATTGAAAGTTAAAGCAACTGTAAATAAAGAGATCTCCATATCTCACATCTAATTCATACTTAGCCTAAATAGTTTCCTAGAGAGAGTGGGAAATCTTCCACCAAATATGCATGACTCCATTTTGGACATCCTGAAAGATTTGTCAATTTCCCTCCAACTAGATATGAAAAATAATAAAAGAAGGCTAACAATTCATGTAGCTTGAAGAGGTGAAGCCTTGGAGGGGGCACTCACCAAATGATCCCAAAACTTGGAAAGGACGAAACATGCTGATAAGAGAAACCCTAAGAACTCCATCAAAGATACCACAAGTGGGTAGAAAAAGAACAATGGAAGAAGATATGATAGATAGATTCCTCTCCATTACAACATAGCACACAAAAATATGAGCCCTAAAATCCACGTTTACAAAGATTATCCTATGTAAGACACTAGTTGTGAGCTACTAGCCACACGAAGAAATTACACTTTGACCAAGAAAGCTTATTCCAAACTTGTTTACACCAAGTGACCTCAACATCCCCTTACAATTTTCCAATAATCTCCTAGTAACTAGTAGAAACAAAATATTTACAAGATAAGGTTCCACCAACCCAAGCTAAAACATTTTTTTGTACCAGAGAGCACCTTTCCTTAGAAGCCAAAACCCTCAAAATATCCTAGCAATCCACCTTTGAGCCTCTAAAAGGTTGATATGAAGAGTGCTTTCGTAGATATATCTGACAATATGACCCAACTAATAAAGAGTCTTATAATGAGACACCTTGACCCATCTAGTAGCAAGAAAAGAATCACACATAGATCACTCCCTCAAGCTGGCCATAGAGTGGATAGCTTTGGTAGTAGTAATCACCCCATCTAAGATTTGTCTTCCTCCAAGAAAACTTACTTGTTCTTCGGAGATAATAGAAGAAAGACACCTTTTAAGTCTCTCAGCAATTGACTTAGTAGTTAGTTTGTAAACCACATTACATAGAACAATAGGTCTAGAAAGATGCAATTGATTAACCCCATGGTGAAAGCACAAACCTGTGTCACCCATTTGTAAAGGAAAAGGCTAACAAAAACATAACTGTTCACCTTCAATGACATAAAAACTAGTATTTTTATTTAGAATTTGAAAATGAAGTAAACTAATAAAATGTGTAGAAATGGATGAAGTTTAGGATTAAAAATTTAAATAATTATTTGGAATAAGAATTGTTATATTCTCCTAATTTTTATAGATAACTTTTTAGTTTCTAAAAAATGCTAAAAATTAGGGTTCTAGTTCTCACCACAAAACTATATGGAAATAAACTGATTTTCACTTTGATCTCAGACTATATTATATATAACATATATAGTTAGAACAATAAAAAATAAAAAATTGGCTTTAAACCTATATTTTACCTTTTATAATGATTCAAATTTCAACTCACCTAAAATCAATAGTTTTCATCTCCGACCACATTTTTCAAAACATATATATTCTAACCAAAAGAAAATTATACATTCTAAAAGAGGACTCTCTCCTCTCAAATATCATATAATTTTTTTTTAATATCACTTAATATTTTTCTCCTTCTTAAAATCAACATCTTTTCGAGTAATAAAATACACTCTTGTATAATCTTTTAATTACAAATACTATATCTAATTAAAATACTATAGACTCTATATGAGAATATTCTTAACTTTGAGCTCTATGAAATGGTGTTTATATGTTATTAAAGCAATATCATAAAAAATAGTAATAGTTATTGAAATTACTATTTTTTGAAATAATTTTATGTGTTTAGTAATTAGATGCAAACTAGTGTAAAACATGCATTTGATAGACATTTCCAATTGGAAAAGTGTGAGACCATATGTTTAAACAAAATTGATTTTTAGATAGAAATACTCAAATTTAGTCATAATGATAAGTTAGTCTAGAAGGTGACACAATTTTGTACTTTTACCCCCCATCTTTTTTCAAAATAAGAATCAAGAAAGTAGAATTCTATGCCCAAAGCATTTGCTTGCTAAAATAATATTCCTTAACAACTTTTAACAAATCTTGATTAATGATGCTCTAGAAGTCCTAAAAGAATTCAATAGGAAAGCCATCAGGCATACCAAAGACCACCTCCTCTAACTCACCTAAAGAGTTGGGTGCATAAGATAATGATTCATTTCTTAAGAAATAAGGGAGTAAATACAAGACAAAATAATATTCTTTTCATTATCAACAAAACGAAAATCCTTAAAGAAGAGGTTAGAAAATCATTGAGTAGCTTCCTAAAAAAAAATTTGTAAGGAAGATAACTAGATACCATTAGAATTAACCAAAGAAATTTTTTTTTATTTTATTTTGATGAGATTATATAGTCTTGTAGAAAAAGGAAGTGTTCCCATTGCCTTCCTAGGGCCAATCAACTCTAGATTTTTTCTTCCAAAATATTTCCTCTCAAAGTTCCCATTCTTTCACATCTCTGGAAACAAGGGATTCAACATTACCTAGATCCTCCAAGAAACTAAGATCCTTAATCTATCTAGTTATGACATACAGATGCTCTTGAGAGAGCATCTTCATGGAATGAAGGTTCCCAAAAGAATCTATGTTCCATATCTTGAGCTTCCTTTTGACATATTGAAGTTTTCTAGAAAAAGAAAACATAATAGTACCAAAAGTAGGGGCACCATCCCTCCATAAGCAAGAAATAAGATCATGAAGAGAGGAGTCCTAAAGCCACATGAGCTAAAAATTCAAACAAGTACTCTTAGGAGTAATCACCCTAGAATAAAAAAAAAAATTAATTGGGCAATGATCATAACCCATCTAATATAGAATCTCGAAAGAAAGGGTGAGGGCACCACTAACCCAGAAGCAAGAAACTTAAAATCTATCCAAACGCTCTGAGATAACATAAGATCTAGTCCTTCTATTATTCCAAGTAAAGTGACCATTAGTAGGATTACTATGAGAAATATCCAAAAGACCTATATTTTGATGAAGAAGGTTAGAGAAAGGCCCTGACTAGGGCAACCCATGTCACTTCTCTTCTAGAATTAAAATTGAATTAAAATCTGTTGCTAATGCCCAAGGATGGTAAGGATGAAAGTTTCTAACATGTTGATTATGTCTCCATAGTTCCACCCTTCTCACAAAATTAGAAAGTGCATATAGATTAGTAATTAGGATCACATCATCATAATCCAAAGAAGAAGCTACCATAGAAAGAGCTAAATAAGAAGACACCCAGTGAAGGGGAGAATTTTTTTGAGGGTCTAAAAGATAGTGAAACCAAAAGCAGTCCCCATACCCCCAACATATTTTTATTTCCCACGAGGCCAAATATTAGAGGAAAATTGGACCATGGAGTGCACTAAAACATTAGGTCTCTTGAACTCAAAAAATGTCTATAGAATGATCAATCACCAAATCATGAATAACCTTTTCTCTAGGGATTCTATTCAACCCCCTAGCATTCCATGAGATGATGATCATCGCTGATTAGGATGGGGAAAATGAGCACCCAAGGGTTTTATAGCCCCATACTCTATCAACATATCTCCTACAAATATGATCTTCTCCTAGTCTTTTTACACCCACTCTTTAGAGGAGTAAATGAAACCTTTGTAAAAGGTCTTTGTAGAAAACACAAAGGGAGGGGAGACCACTTACGCTTACCAAATTCCAATACATCCTTAATTAAGTCTTCTAGAACACTATCATTATCTTGAGGCACCATAGGAGTCACCAAAGCTCTAGGATTAGGAGTAATAGGGAGCTCATTTGTTTGTTGAACCACAACTTTACATGTTTCATAGGAATCACAAGGAAAAGCTTCCCCATTGCAAATTGGATCAGCTAAGATACTAGGAGGAATACACTCCTATAAAACCATACCTTCTAGCACCTCAAATCGATAAAAACTAGAATTTGACTACCGGTCTTTGAAGGGGCCTTTTTTGACCACACCACTTATCTTGTGGGTGAGAAGGAATAAAGCCATCTTTATCCAAGCCAATATCATTCAATTGAGTCTTCCATTTTCCTACATTATATGCTTGTGCATGCCCCTTAACAATGTTATCCATTTGAGCTTTACCTTTTCTTGTAGTGTTCATTTGACCACCACCATTGCTAGTACTATAGGCATCAGTCCCATTAGGAGTTGAGACCTGGTGGAATTGATGCTACAAATGACCATACTCATGACATATTCGACACTAGAAAGGAATGGATTAATAATCCAATTGTTCCACCTAGGAAGAAGACCTAAGGAAAATTCCCATAGAATCTAGTAGTGGGTTATTCAAATAAATTTCAACATAGATTTGGTATAAGAGAGAACCTTTTTATTGAGAAATTGATGCGCAATCACAATAAACTTTCCAAGAAAAGCAACAATTTGATGAAGAATATCTTCTTGCCAGAATTCAAGAGGAAAACATGGCAGGTGAACCCACACTAACACATTTGAGGGGATATCATCGACAAAATTGAATCCTAAATGCTAAGGTTTGACAAATAACCCTATGTGGTTGTGAAAATAAGAACCCCTTCAAAAATCTAGTCTCGATTAGAGATGTAAGAGAAAACAAAAAGAAATAACTATTCCTAATTGACATGATCTCCATATCTCCTTCCGCCTACCACAAATGACAAATCTATGCCTAAAGAGCCAATAAGGATATCCAAATACCAAAAAATTTACATATCAAAGCATGCTTAGTCTAGTACTCAATGTCCTCAATCACTACTTCCAGAAGAACAACCAAAACATGATGATCTTGGCTTCATAAAAGACAACCATTAACTTTTTAAAGCCTAGAGCTCTCTCCCTCATAAAATGAATTATATCCCATTGCATGCATGTTCATAAAAGATACATTCAAGTTTGACAAAGAACCTTCTATTACCACTAGTGCAGAAGAAATTGGAGACCCGTGTTTTTGATTGGATTACAAATCATTTTTGTTTGGCGAGTTGCAGTTGCTACATAACTTTAGTGCCATTAGATTCCATAGGTTTCCCCAATGCCAAACACTCGTTGCCTATCTGAATTTGAGTCAAAACTACCTTGTTCTTTGACTTGTTTCTACAAATTATTCAATGTTTTTAATAGAAAGAGGTGTTGTTATTGAAAACATTATAACTTATATTATAATAATATTAAATAAGTTTTATAATAGAATTTCTTAGTTATTACTACATAATTAAGAAGTTTGATAAATGTTTTAAATATTTCTTATTTTATGCTCTTGAGAATCTATTGGATGACTACTAGATGTACCTCCTAAAAATGTAACAATTAGGAGGGGTGACTGACCCTTTTATGTTCAAATCATGAGATAATAATTTAGTATAAATTGTGACAAGTTCTCTTGAATTAGTTATGTTTTAAATTTGGAGCTACAAATTTCATTGAATGAAAACAAGGGCTTCCACTAAATTAAAATGTTGTTTGTGTTGACGCTCAAAATCATAGCCTTGATTTTGAGCACCATTGAAGAAATTAAGTCTTATAAATGCTTTTTGATGAGTTTGTACTAGATTGTACTTGAGAATATTATGAAGTGTTTAATGCTTCTAGCACCTTCCATTCAATATTCTTATGTGTTTCATGAAGTTAAACTACCATTTCAAGCCGTTCTGTGAAGTCCTATTTTGAGCATTTGTCAAATCTGCATTTTTGCTTAGGTGTCAAACAATGACAAGAGCATTCGTTTGCAATTGAATATCTCACACCCAGTGATTTTTCATGAATTTACACTCTAGGAATATTTAGTGTCCATACTAGAGAACTTTTTTTTCAAATTTTAAGTCATTTTGAGTCCATTTGACTAGGTTTTGAATACCTCAAAGTTGGTCTTTTAATGTTGTCATGTTGATGTGAATTGCTTAAAATTCTGGAAGGCCCTATTTGACCTATTATAATTTTGACCACGTTGACCAAAATGATGATATTCTTTTTGCGTTGCATTCTATCCCTTAGAGACTTGTTATGTTTCAAGTTTTAGCTCATGATGAATCTATTTGATCAGTTTTCAAACATGATTCTGTTTGCAATTTCTAACTTTTTACTAGTGTTAGCATATGCAAATTTGTCGAAAGCCCTGTTCATGATGTTATAACTCAAAATTTGTGATATATGAGATCAAATAGATTGTACCACTATGTTGTACTCTAAAAATACTTTAAATTTGCCAATTTTCAAGTCATGATGAATCTGTTTGCACATTTTCCTAGGTCAATTCCATTTGCAAAAATCACTTTTTTGTGATTCTTTCCAGTTTGAAAATTTGAGTAACCCACTTTGTTTGATTGCCATTTATGTCTTGTTATTTTTCATAAGCCCAAATTGCATATTTATACTCTCCTTGTGACATTGAATCAATGCCCCAGTTTTTGTCTTCCCAAGTGTCAGTTTGCCTAGTTTTTGAAGCCAAATCCAAACACAATTTATTGTTTAATGACATGTTTACATGAAAGTGATTATAAAAGGTCAACTTTGATGATCAATATCTTTTCACCATGAATTTTTCATTAGAGGAGATTTTATAGGGTGAGAGTATTCAGAATAGAGAATCAATGTGTCAGATTTCAGAGCTTAGTAAGATGTTTGGATCAGTTTTTAAGGCCAATCAAAGGACCTCTTGACACAAAATTGACAGTTTGCAAAAAAAGAGTTAAATTGAGTTTTATTTGATTATTAAGTGATCAAACTTGATTCTAATCAGTTTGAAATGATCAATAGATCAATTTGAGGATTCAGTTGTTTGAAAACACAATTTTTATTAGTTAGACCCGATTTGGGGCCTGGCTAATTACATTAGATTGATACAATATGGGAGATTCTTTTGTATTGGCCAAGGTAGTATATAAGTTTCTTGGCCTATGTGCAAGAACTTATGTGATCAAAAAAAATATAGAATGATTCATTCCATTGTTATGGAAATCTGTTATGGTCCTAGTCCAGATATTTCAATTTTCTAAACTTGTACCTATGATTAATGGCCAGGCATATATAAGACTATAGTTATGCATCTGGGCTATGAGAAAGGAGGACTCCCTAGCATAAGAAAATAATAGAAAAAGTGTCATCCCCTTCCAATGAATTGTTACTCCATATAATATGTGGCTTTTGCTGACCAATGATTTAGTGTTGCTTCTAGATAAACATTCTTTAACAAAAAACCATTATTCCTTCCATCAATAAAGCTTTGATTAATATCCCTTTGCAAGTCATGAGAAATGATAGGGGCTACATTATTTAATAATAGTGATAAAATAGATCATCCTCAATCTATGTTTCCTTTAGCCCCTTCTATTCTTAATTGGCATCGAGTTGCTTTGTTTTAATGGATAAGCAGTACTATCAATATTGCAATGTAGTTTTGGCCTGGAGATGGTATTATAACTGAAGCCCATGTTTAGATGTTAGGCAAGGGAGCCCACATGGAGCTGTAGAGGCATGTAAGAAGTAGCTCGACACAAAGACATGGCATAAAACATAACAAGTTAATAGTAGAAGTTGTTTTTCTTTGACATTGCATGAAGAAAATGAAGACCAAGTATACAACCATTGAATCGTTAATGCCATTAGCTCTAGATGGGTGGGTGAACCCTGGTGATACCTTTTTTCCAATTGTGGAGACCATCTATCATCCATAGCTTCTCCATACCAAGGAGTCTCCAATGTGCTCTAAGTGCATTTCAAGGTCAATCTTATGAACATCATAACTTGGAGTTCGTGAGGGCTATTGATGAATTGTTGAATGCTATAGGAAAATGATGTGAATGCCTAAAATAACCTATCTCATTTTCAATAGATCACCTTCCATTTGGATTCAGCACATCAATTTCACTTGATGCCAAAACTTGTAGTGTGCCTCAGTTCATAGGTACACCACAACGTAACTTTGAAATTACTGATCTTGGCATTGAATTGTCAGTACCATTAGCTCTAGATGGGTAGGTGAACCCTAGTGACATCCTTGTTCTAGCCATGGAGACCATCCATTGTCCACAGCCACCCCGTATCAAGGAGTCTCCAAGATGCTCTAAGTGTGTTTCGAGGTCGATCTTCTGGTGGCCATAACTCAAAAATTGTGAAGGCTATCAATGAACCATTGAATGCTACAAGATCTTGACATTGAAGCCTATAATAACCTCTCATTTTTTAGAGATCAGATTTTTTTTGGATTTGGCACATCAATCTTGCTCGATGCCAAAACTTGTAGTGTGCCTTAGTTCATAGGTGCACCACAGCGTAACTTTGAAACCCCTAATCTTGGCATCAAATTGTTAGCACCATTAGCTCTAGATGGGTAGGTGAACCCTAGTGACAACCTTGTTCTAGTCACAAAGACCCTCCATTTTTTGTGGCCACCTCATAGTAAGGAGTCTCCAAGTTGTTCTAAGTGTGTTTTGAGGTCGATCTTTCTAGGGTCATAAGTCAGAGTTCGTGAGGGCTATCTATGAACTATCAAATGCTATAAGAAAATGATGCTGAGGCCTAAAATAACCTATATCATTTTCAGGAGATCACATTCCATTTGGATTTGGCATAGCAATCTCACTTGATGCCAAAAATTGTAATGTGCCTTAGTTCACAAGGTGCACCACAACATAACTTTGAAACCATTGATCTTGGCATCAAATTGTCAGTACCATTAGCTCTAGATGGTTGGCTGAACCCTAGTGATATCCTTGTTCCTACTATAGAGACCTTCGATCATTTGCAGCCACCCTATATCAAGGAGTCTCCAAGGTGCTCTAAGTATGTTTTGAGGTTGATCTTTCGAGGCTTGTAACTTGGAGTTTGTGAGCACTATTGATGAACTATTGAATGTTATAGGATGATGATGACAAGGCCTAAAATAAAATATCTCATTTTTGAGAGATCACATTCTATTTGGATTTGGCACAACAATCTCCCTCGATGCCAAAACTTGCAGTGTGCCTTAGTTCATAAGTGCACTGCAGCGTAACTTTGAAACCACTGACCTTTGCATCGAATCATTAGGGACATTAGCTCTGGATGGGTAGGTGAACCCTATTGATACCCTTGTTTTGTCTATGGAGACCATCCATCATCCACAGCCACCCTATACGAAGGAGACTCTTAGGTTCTTTAAGTGCATTTTGAGGTTGATCTTCCGATGGCCTTAGCTCAGAGCTCGTGAGGGCTATTGGTGAATTGTTGAATGATACAAGAAAATGAGCCATAATTTTTTCTTTCAAAGTGAAAATGAGTGCAAAGAGTTAGTTAGGGTTTTGATCATGACCATACAATGTTGGAAACACCTATATAAGGTGTGAAATGATAACATGCATTAATGAAGCCATTTTTTGTTAAGTGGATCAGTATGGGTAATCTAATCAATGTGAGAAATGTATAGATGTTATTCATATGGATATGGTATTAGGGAACCAAGTTAAAAAAGTTTGATCCAATCAAGTCTCTTAAGTTGGGATATTTTGAAGTTATGTTGAAATTGAAAAGTTGTAGTATGAGGATAGTAATAAAGTGAAGTGCTAGTTATCAAAGATTATGAGTCTAAGAATGAGGTTTTGGTTGGGAATAGAATACATGGTTGAGGAGTGGAGTTATTAAGTGTGTTGAGATTAGGTTTGAAGCCAAGAGTTGGTTTCAAGGTTGAAGGTGGAGTTTAAAATTAGATTTGGGGTTATGTGAACCTTATGTAGGAGGTTAACAAGTGTGTTTATGTCATGATAGCACTTCAAATTAAACATTGCATCCAAATTTGATAATAAAGGTTGTCAACATGTTATTCACAAATTATTGCATTTTAATCAAATATAACAAACATAATCAAAATTAATGATATTCCATAAACATGAACAATACACATGATACATGATAAATTGAACAATACTAGATACTAAATTAATATGTCTATCATTGTGCACATAAATGACAAAAATATATATCAAAATACATGTATCCATAGGAAAATTACACAAATATATATCAAAGATCATGTATCCATAGACAAATTACACACACACACACACACACACACACACACACACATATCAAAATACATAGATCCATATACAAAATGTGGCTGATCATGCCATCAAAATGTGTATAATATCAATGTTTCTGTAAACAATGTGGCATATGCCATTTGAAAATGTCCCATGATGCATCCTATGACAACTATACTATCCTAGGGTGCTGGTGGATGATCAAAATGTAGCCTCTTCATTGCACTAGGTGGATTAGATGCCTCCCACATAAACAAAAAAGGAAAACCCAAAGTTAGACTATTAAATTTATATGATTCTTTGTATCTAACATTGAATTACTCAAATGCATAATGATATTTTTTTTTAATGAAGATTTATACTATTAAGCTTTCATAATAAATACCTCTCTTGTCAACCTCCTATGTTGATCAAGATTCCTCTCGTATCCCCTTGGCAATGCTTGTACCTCACTAATTGTGGCCTATGCATGTTTAAATATGTTTGTCAGATGAATCTACAACCTAAACTATAACATTATAATTCATAACATGCTAAATTTATAATATATTTAGTCATGATATCAAACTACAACTTACTAGTGTAGGCTACTCCTTAGGATATAATGGTTGCATCATCAAATTTACAAAACTCTTCCGTCATACCTTGTGTGCACTAGGAGTCTCCTATGAGATACAAAATAGTAGTCATTAATATCACATAAATTAGTTTTGAATTTATTTATGAAGATAAGGAAAATAAAAAAAAATGATACTTATACATAAAATTTGGCTCTTGGTGTGAATGGTAATGCTTAAGCATCTATGACATGGAATCTATATGGGCTCATCACCAATAGCCATGCCCTATATAAAATAAAGAATGTAATTAAATTTTATTACCGCAAACATTTTACAAGAATGCATCGATATTTAATCAAATAGAAAGCACCTAATTACCTTTACTTTATCAATGGATGTAGCCATATATGCTACAATATAAAATAGAAAAAAAAATGAGAACACAATATAATGTATTATAGATGTCTCAAGGCCAAATGAAATGGCTGAGAGTGTGGCATCATCAACTTGTCTGAGCTCCTCCTTGGTCATCAACTAAACATGAATGAAGATCACATACATGTATAAGTTAGGATGGCTTAAAAATTAAAATTACTCTATTATAAAATTTAACTTTAATCACATATGTCATAACAAAAAAATGTATACACATATCAACACAAAAGGAGTCCATGCCTTTGCATTCCCCTCCTCTCTCACATCAGGGTTTGTAGCCTTTGCACGTGTGTCTGGTGTATCCTCATCTAATACAAAATGATACCCAAGAAGATCACCTATGGGACCTAGGAAAATATTCTTGCATGTAATGTAAGTGTGAGGCACACAAATCTATGATGAGCTAGCTGATGATGAACTGGCACCAGCATCATCAACACGAGGAGGCAAGACTAACCTAGTCTAAGCTTTCAGTAAGCTACTTAGTCTATGAATGACTCTAATCATTTGGGAGCTAGAATTTACCATAATATTAGGATGCTCCACTCAGGGGGGGGGGGAATTACAAGCTTTCTTCCACTAGGAAGAGGGTCTATCCAAGGGAGCTTCAAGTCCTACACCCATGTTAGGATTCATGCTCCAATAGTTCACTTTGAGTTTCAACACAAATTCTACATATAATTTTCTAAGGAAATAAAATGGCACCTCTAAATTGTTATGTGGAGGGATATCAAAAATTGTCCACCAATGATCCCAAAAGTTGGCATGTATGGCATCATTTGTGCACCATTTAATCGATAGTTTGGATTTTTTATAGTCGACTAGTATACCAATTTTTGGGTTTGCAAAAAGGCCAACCAAATCAGCTTTGGATATATTGAGGGCCGCAACCTCATCATAGTCCAAGCCATTATCAAACATATCATGCATTTTATCATGCCAACGAAGAGTGGCATATTGTTGGTTGGCAAGGGTTTTAATGTTGTCCACAATGGTGTTTAACATGGATAACATAGGAGCCAATGCGAGTACATTCTTATATGTTCTTTGCAAAGCCCTCAATTAAGTGAGATTTTCAATTATCAAATCCTCAATTCGAGGAGGGTTTTGTGGGGGTAAAGGATCATTTGGTGGATGGTTTGTAAGGGCACTAGACTGTTTTGTGGGGGGTTACTAGGAATAGTATTCCTTGCCTCATGGGCATCATATTGATCATCCATTCCTATTAATTTGCAAAACATAATTTATATTTAAAAAAAACCTAAATTTTAACAATTTCTATCAAAAAACCCTAAATTCTAAAAAATTCAACTAAAACTAACAAATTTATGATAAAATTTATTAAATTTATTTTAAAATTGGTTAAACAAAACTACTTTATATCATGTATCTAATATAAAATTTGATATTCAAGCCACTGAGCATGAAATAAGACTGTGAAAACAACCTGCAGGTTGTGTTTTTTTATTATTAACATTGATAGATATCAGGTATCCAATATAATATTAGATATATGATATCTACTATTATTATAATAATGATAAAAGACAACACGTGGGTTGTTCATGAAAAAAATTGTGAAAATAACTTGTGGGTTGTCTTTGCTTTTATTTAATAACACAAACAGATATCGGGTATCCAATATTATATTAGATATTCAATATAATATCAAGTATCCAATATCAAATTAGATACTCAATAAAGGTTGGGCCTTACTTTCTAGGTTTGGTACTTGGATAGGTGAAAAAAATTAGAGTGGATTTTGAAACGCTTTTAGACATTTGCAAACTCTATTTTTTTCACATTGCCACTTTTTGGCACACCATGATCCTTTATATACCCAATACATATATGTATTATTTCCAATGGTCATAACCAAAATTCAAATGTTTATGGCCATTATTCAACTAATTTGCAACATTTAGCAACATTTTACATTTTTGCCTAACATTGACAGCTTTTTGCACTAATGTCAATCTAGTCTTTATATCCCTAATTAGTGACCATGGGGACACCTAAATCCTTCTAAGAAACAATAAAGTCCTTGTTGAATTGAAAACTACTTAAATTGCTTAAAAATAACCTTGGTTCAATTGGCATCCTAGTTTATAGTGACACCAAGAATCCACATTGACCTTACATATGGTCATATTAGAAAAATCCATTTAGGACTTAAACTCCTAATTTTTTGATCCATTTTCTTTGGTGCCATGCACCATACTCCTTAGGCCTAGAAAACTCAAGTCTCTTGAGTTAGAAAATATTCTACTTTGAGGTCCATTTTGATTAAATTTGGTTTAGTCAACCATGTTGTATCTTCCATAGGTTTGTTTCTCCATTTGACAAGGTATTGGTAATAGATCTTCCTCTTGGTTCTTTTTAGTACTTTGGTATCTAAAATGCATTCAACTTTTGGTGGTGGCTTTTGAGGAAGTTTTGTAGACACTTCTACTCCATGCATCTCACCTACATCACAAGCAATAGATCCCTTATAGGGATAGAGATCAAAAAGATTAAAAATGTTAAATAAACCAATATCAGGGGGTAGCTCCACCTTATAGGCATTTGTGCCACAGTTTTACAAAATTTTGAAGGGTCCCATCTTCCTCATCATTATCTTAGTATATTTTCCTTTAGATAGCCTTTCTACTTTTAGGTTTACCATCACCATTGTTAGATTGTGGTGACTAATTAGGAAAGTACTGTACATACTCCATAATTTTTTGGGGTTCGGCCAAAATTTTTTTTTGGGCCCTATTTTGTTGAGTTTTGTAGATTCACCACTAAACTTATGGCTAGTTTATGGCTGACATGTTATAACCCTAAAGTATTTTAATACTTGTATAAAAGGGCTTAGGGTTAGGGATTGTTTCATGGTGTGATGCAAAATTGATCCTTGTGGCAGTATTGAGCTAGAAGGGATTACATATTGTAATTAGGTTGTAATCACTGGATTGTAATAAGATCAAACTTTCTGTTTGGTGGATGTAACCCAGGGATTGGGTGAACCACGTTATTTCTTGGTGCCTTGTGTTCATTTCTATTTGATCTATTATTTTCTATTATTGGTTATATTTGCATGTAGTTTGTAATTTCTATCCATGGTTTTATCCTAACAATCCAAAGATCTCTCGTTGTTCTATCTACCCTCTCCTTGTACATTTTGGAGGTCCTTTCTAACCTATGCTTAACTTCTTGATGAAGTTCCTTCATGAATTCTCTAAAGTACTCTTCTTATGCACTCTTTCTCTCTAATTTGTTAACATCCCTTAATTTCATCACTACTCTGGGATGAGTCCCATAAACAATCGAAAAGGGACTATGACTAGTACTTCTATTTACTAAGTCATTATAAGCAAATTCTACCTAGTCTAAGACTAAGTCCCATGTGACTTCATAGTCTTTTGTTAGACATATTAATATGTTCCCTAAGGACCTATTTATGACCCTTTTCTATCCATCTAACTATGGATGGTATGTAAAATAATAAGACAAGTTGGTTCCCATCTTTTTCCATAGGGTTCTCCAAAAGTGTCCTAAATTTTTTGGATCTCTATTAGACACTATAGACAAAGGTAGTCCATGCGACCTTACAATTTATTTGAATAATATCCATGAAATATGTGAAGTAATATGACTTTTTTTACAAGGAAGAAAATGGGCCATTTTTGAAAATCCATCCACTACAACATATTTGTTGTCATAACCCTATCTAGTTTTCGAAAGTCCAAGCACAAAATCCATGCTAATGGAATCCCAAGTTTTGCTAGCAATAGGTAGTGGTATAGCCCTAAATTTGATGCTTTTCCCTAAGATATTTTGCACAACATCCACTTTTCCACAAACTTTCTTACCTCTGTGTACATTTTGGGAAAAAAATAAAACCTCTTAACCAATTCCAGTGTGTTGTCTAAACTAAAGTGTCCTCCTAGCCCCCCACAATTCTTCTCCTTTATTATATTCTCCCTCATGGAGTGTCCTAGAAATATTGTATCTCTATCAAAAACTATAGAAAAAGGTAGTCCATGCAACCTTACAATTTCTTTGAAGAATATCCCTGCAATATGTGAAGCATCATGGCTTTTTTTACAAGGAAGAAAATCGGCCATTTTAGAAAATCAATCCTCTACAACATATATGTTGTCATAACCCTATCTAGTTTTTGGAAGTCCAAGCACAAAATCCATGCTAATAGAATCCCAAGTTTTTCTTGGAATAGGTAGTGGTGTGTACAACCCTACATTTGATGCTATTCCCTTGGATCTTTGACATACCATGCACTTTTCCACAAATCTTCTTACCTCTATCTACATTTTGGGCTAGAAATAGAACCTCTTAACCAATTCTAATGTCTTGTCCAAACCAAAGTGTCCTCCTAGCCCCCTAGAATGCTTCTACTTTATTATATTCTCCATCGTGGACCCTCTAGGGATACATAGTTGATTTCCCTTGAAGAGGAATCCTTCCTGCAACATGAAATCTACAAATTTAGTGTGGTATCTTTCATTCATTTCCTTGCATACATGGTATGCTTTAGAAAAGTCTTCATCTCCTTCATGCATGCATTTCATGGAATTGATTCCCATACTCTACAATCTGACTTCCTAAATGGTCAGATTCCTTCTACTAAGGGCATCTGCTACTTTGTTAGCAACCCCTTTCTTATGCTTAATGGTGAAATTGTATGCTTGGATATACTCCATTCACTTGACATGCTTATGGTTTAGTTTTCCCTGCCTATTCAAAAAGATGAAAGAATAATTGTTAGTATAAATTAAAAATTCCTTAGGCAACAAATAATGCGTCCATTTTCTCAAGGATTGAACCATTTCTTACATTTCCAAATCATATGTTGAATATTTCTGCTTTGCCTCATTTAAATTCTCACTAAAGAAGGCTACTAGTTTACCTTCTTGGATTAGGACTCCTCCTATGGCCCTATTACTTGCATCACTTTGAATGGTGAATACCTTCTTAAAATTAGGCAAAACAAGGATGGGCGCCTTTGCGACCTTCTTCTTTAAGTACTTAAAGGATTGATCTACATCCTTATTTAATGAAAATTTACATTTCCTTCCACCCTTGATTGTATCAATCATAGGGGTACACACATTATTGAAACCCTTAATTAATTTTCTACAGAAGCTTGCTAGATCATGAAACCATTTTACCTCACTTGCATTCCTTAGTGTAGGCTAGTTGAGAATGGCTTCAACCTTTTTAGGATCCATCTTGAGGTTGCCCTTGGAAATGACAAATCCTAGAAATATGAACTCTTCCTTTAATAAATCACATTCATCCAAGTTGATCCTTAATTCCTTCTCCTTGAATTTCTTCAAAACCAATTCCAAGTATGTTAGATGTTCTTCTCTAGATTTACTAAAAATCTATATATCATCAATATAAACAACAAAAAAATGATTAATAAAAGGTTTTAAGACTTCATTCATGAGTCTCATGAATGTACTTGGGGCATTTGAGAGACCAAAGGGCATTACCATCTACTCATATAGTCCCTCATTGGTTTTGAAGGAAATTTTCCAATCATCTCCTTCTCCTATTTTGATTTGGTGGTATCCACTTTTTAGTTCAATCTTGGAATAGTACTTTGCTCCTCCTAGGTGATCCATCAAATCCTCCATTCTAGGCATGGGGAACCTATACCTGATGGTTATCTTTTTTATAGCTCTAGAGTTTGTACATAACCTCCATGTACCTTCCTTCTTAGGAGCTAACAATGTAGGCACTACATAAGGGCTAGTAATTTTTCTTATAAACCTTTTTGCAAGCAATTCTTCCACTTGTCTAGCAAATTCTTTATTTTTTTCTAGTGTCAACCTATATGTTACCTTGTTTGGTAATGTGGAACTAAGTATGAAGTAAATACAATGACATACTTCTCTAAAAGGTGGTAGGGTATCTGTGGTATGATATGAGATTACCCCTTTGTACTTGTCTAGCAATTGTCTCACCTCTTTGGATTCCAAAAAATTCTTATTTGGTTTACCTTTCTCCCATCTTCCTCCTATTCATGGCTTCACTACAATAGCAAAACAAGGAGTTCTCTTCACTTTAAGAGTCCTCAAAAACTCCTTCTCTCCAACGACCATCACACTAGGTGTTTGTTGAGGTTCTTTTCCATCTTCTGGTAAGGATCTCATTGTGAATTCCCTTCCATTCTTATTTATGATATATATATTATGTCTTCCATCATGCACTGAATGCACAACATACTACCAAGGCCTACCTAACAATAAGTGGCAAGCATCCATCTTTGCAACATCACACACAATTGTGTCTTTGTAGTCTCTTATCTGAAACTCAACATGAACTTGTTCATTCACTATGGCTTGTTGTTCCTTATTTAGCCATGAGACCTTATAAGGGTAAGAATGATGATAAAGAAGAAGATGAAACAAGGAGGAGATGACCCATTTGAGGGTAAGAATGATGGTAAAGAAGAAGATGATAAGGAAGAAGAAGAAAACAAAGTTGAGGAGGAGACTGAAAAGAAAGAGGATGACACGGCAACAACTGAACAATAGCAAGAGGAATAGAGTGTGCAAGATACAAAAATTCCAATTTCCACTCCCCCTCATGAAAAAAGTACAACTATAGAAACCATAATTGTCATGGATGTCTCTGATGCATTATCTTAGAACATCAATCCATTGACTACAAATGATCTAAAGAAAATTCTAGACCAATCTACACTCCAAGCACAACTATGCAATGATCCAATTTTGGTCAATGTAGAAGAACTTCAAAAGGAAATAACTAAGGTCATAAGGGATAAGGTGAATCCACAAGAACTGCCTTCTACCATCCCTTTAGTTACTCAAGTACAACCTTTAACTCAAACAAGAGCAGACACATCTACTAAGCTTGATACATTTTTGAAAATAGATATAGCTAAGTAGAGGCAGACTACAGAAGAAGAAAAAGGGGACAAATAAATTCTTTTGAACTTGAAGCACAAGCACAAGATGCTACTCATGTCATTTTCATAAAACAAAATAAGCCTGAAGAAGATGAGAAAACAGCAAAGGTAAAGGAGTAGGAAGCCATCTAGGCATTGGTAACTCTACCAAAATCCAGTGCTTCTCCTACAAAACTTCTTTAAAGGCCAAGCACAGAAGCTATACCATTGCAAATCTTAGTGCCAGACTCAAGATATTCCAAAGTTGAAAAGGAAATTCACTATGGAGATATCACTCTAGATGAAAAGATAGTGATTCCTAAATATGACTTTGACACAATGATGATAGATAAAATAGGCATTTTGCAACAAGCCTTAGAGAAAAAGAAGCATTAGGAAATGCTCTGGAGAGAACATAGGAGGAAGCAAGCTCTTCAAGACATTAAAGAAATCTTTTTAGATGCATTTATCCTAGTGACTCCTAAAAAAACCAAGCCACTATTGGAACAATTTTCAGACATAGTGGAAAAGATAACCAATGAAGACCTGGACACTAATGCTAAACTTCCTGAATGGTCTAAAAGGAAATTTTAGAGTAAGACAAATGAAAATACATCTAGTGATATCGTTCTCACTCAAGTTGCAATAGAAGTAAAGGTTGAGGATGTGAAGAGGGTACTTGAGAATATATTCTCATTGTACACCAAATTGTGTGACTCTAGACTCTTCATCCAAGAGACTAGACATCCCATTTTAGAGCTAAATTGATAAAAATTCAGGCATCCCTCACCCCACACATTGAAATACTCTATAAAGAACTAGGTTATGTAGAAACTCCACAGAAGAAAGACCTCAATATTTCTATTCTAGATGGCCTAGTATAGCTTGTAGTTGAGCTAGCTATGCAACTCAAGTCATTTTATGTTGCATGTAAAAACTGGGATGTAGCTCTTAAAATCATAATGGAAGTCCATAAATCATTTTTGGACAAACAGGCTATATATGTATAGTCCATTTGACATAAGTGTCAAAAAAGGGGAGTAAGTAAGTAAGGGGGAGGATAAGTAAGCAAGGGGGAGGATAAACTATAAACTAAAAGGGAGAATATCCATAGGGGAGAACATAGAAAAGCAAAAGGGAGAGTATGAACAAAGGGGTAGAAGGAAAAGAAAAGGCAGTAAATATCACTTCATACATTTTTTAAATATTCATTTTTGGAAAAGAAAAGGCAGTAAATAGTTATAGTTATCAGCTATGATAGAGCATATTAGAAGATCAGATGAAAGAGTACCAAATACAGTGCATTGAAGTCAAAGAGGAGCATAGATTTTGGATACAAAAAAAACACATGAACTTAGGGGGAGTTATCAATTTTGAGGTATATACGTTACTGCAAAATTTTGAAAATTTTGAAGTTTTGTATATAAGCCAAGTCATGGATATGTTATGCTCAAGGAAACTAAGACTAATTATGTATATTTAAGTGTTTTTGACACTCGTGTCAAAGGGAGAGATTGGTGTTCTTAGATTTTTTTTGACAAGTGAGTGTCAACACATTTAAATCATTTCCTTAGTTCATGCCAAACTAGTAATACATGCCTAGCATAACATACAAATATTAGACTATGCCGAGTCATTCAAGTGTTGAGTAGATAGACCATGTCGAGTGATTCAAGTGCTGAGTAGACAATTGATACTGAGTAGTTCAGGTGTCAATCTACTAGTAGAAATGCAATGTATGTCAAGTGTTAGTGATTTCATATGTCGAGTGACATAGTTAGACATATTTTTTTGTCATGGCACAAACAACTTTGTAAACCATTTTCAAGCTGACTTAAGGATAGATTTTGATATTTTGGAGATAAGGATGAATCTATATTTGAATTCCCTATGTAATTGCATGTAGCCAATTAGAAAAAAAGGAAGGTTTAAGTAGCAATATGGATGAATCTTAGCTATAGATTCATAGCTAACCCTAAGCCACTAGAGTCTTCTTAAGGAGGACAATGCCCTAAACCTTTTAGTAGTGAAACAAGGGGTGAATGGTCAAATTGAAGGAGTGAATAGGATAGTTTGTAGAGCTTTCAAGGTGAGTTAGTAGCAAGAGTGTATTGTAGATTTAGTTTGTGAAGAACAGAGGATAGAGAAGGATAAAACATTGATATATCAGATCATGAAGGATCAAATCATAGATTTTGCAAAGTTGATTTGTTATTAGTCAAGAAAGTTCCAATCACAAGATCTATGCTAAGACATTCTAATAGGTGATTTCAGTTAAATCTCCTAGGCAGAGTAGTCCTAATAGGCTATACTAAATCCTTTAATAGAGTGGCATTCCAAGTGAATGACCTAAAGTTCTTTAACTATGCACACTTTTGAAAAGGTGTTGAAATATTCTAACAAGGTGGGACATAACAATCTTTGTAAGCCTTTAAAAGGGTAGGTGTTTCATAGGGTAGACCATGATTAATGGTCAAACCCTTATAACTTTAACTGGATACACTTTATTACTGTAGGAGTAAATATTTGTGGGTGTGATCCCCACCCTAGTTTTACCTTCTCACTTGGAGGGTTTCTATGTAATCATATTTAGTATTATATGTGTTTTATTACATTTTTACATGATTGATGCACATGTTATTTTAGTTTACATATTGAGTACATGAGAGTATGAATGATGAAAGCTTTATGGGTTGAAGATTAAACTTCTAATTCACCCCACCTTTGAAGTTTACCTTTCCTACTTGTAATTCCAAAAAAAGAGTTTTGACTAGTAGTCTGGAAGAGAAATCATCAAAGCTAACCAGGATTGCTAACATGCAATTGGAAACTTTGGGTCAAATGATGAATGTAAACCATGAACTAAATGCTAAGGACATTGAGATAACAAGAATGAAGTTGCAGAATGAACAATTGAGCAATGAAATGAAAAGGGAAAAGGAGTTTGTTGAAAGTATCAATAAACCAAATGAAGCTATCAAGTATTTTGAACAATTGATGAGATCTCCTAGATTTGACAATGATACATTTGGATTGGGGTACACAAGTACTAAAGAAGGAGAATCATCTAAAATTGCTAAAGAAAGAAGTAATATAAGTAAGAGCTCAAAAATTATTTTCCATAATTGTGGTAAGAAAGGACAAACTGCTAATGTGTGCAGGAGAAAGACTATAAGTCAAAATGTTAAGCAAAAAAGCACGAGTCACTACCATAAGTGCAACAAATAAGGTCATTAGGCACATGAATGTAGAACCATGACCATGCAAACTCAAATATTTGAATGATATTGTTATAATTATTAGAAGTATGGACATATATCTTTTGAGTGGATATCCAAACCCATGTATTCATCAAACAAGTAGAAAAAGGTAAAGTTCAATGAAAAGCCTTATAATTAGGATTATAATTTATAATACATAGCATAGTTGTCACTATTGTCAAGATTATAGACATGTTTTGATAAAATTGTATTATTACACACTTCAAGAGTGACTACAAAAGGTGGTTGAGTCAAATCACATGTTCTAGCTATTTAAAGACTAGTCACATCAATCAACATTGTCTAACAAGGTCAAAGGCACCAAGTTGTGAGTCCAACAAAGGAAAAACCAAGGTAGACATTGAAAATTTAAGAGATGTCATGAACAAGACATGGAAGAGAAAGGAGGAATGCAGTGCATCAAGTGCAGATGAGATCACTTCACCCAATGGATCGAGTGATCACACCTCATCAAACTAAGAAATCAAGAGGTTTGTGGGACTAATATTCAAAAGATATACCATACATAAGTTCTAAAGATTTAGTTTTCAAAAATTTACATATGCATGAATAGAGATGCAAAGTGTTATTAGAAATCAAGGAAAAATCTTTAATTTTTGTCAATTTTTCACATTACTACTGAGCATGAAAAGTCTTTTATGGATGGTGAGTAAAATATTAGTGGATTCCAAGCTAATGAAATTGGTTAGTTGAGGCCGAGCTCATAATGGTTTATTAGTGAATGGAAAGACATGTGGATGCCAAGTGAGCCTAAAATTAGTTGATACTGAGCTTACAATTGTGTAAGCACTTCACATTTAATGCAGTGTCTTAAGGGTTATTTGATAAATTTTTTCTCATTTAACATCATTTAAATTCAAGAAAGAAAGTGAAGAGCTAAAGGCAATCTAAGGAATACCATTTGAGAAATTTTTAAAATATTTGAATGGCCATTCGACACTATTTAATTAGGATTTGTAAGGTATTTACCATGTGCCAACTTACGTAATTTTAAATTTTACAAACACTAGATTTATGTGATGGAATCTAGCTCTTTGAAGGAAAAAGGTGTAGAGGGAAAAGAGGTTTTAAATGTTCAATTAATTAGAAATGAGATTAAACAACCTTCTATTCTAGATATAGCATATAAATAGGATCTTTTTGGTGCTTTGTCTATGATACCACCATGATTTTTAATGATTCAAGATGTCAAAAATTGTTATACTTGTAAGATTGGAAGTATAGATGACATGGAAATTAGAGAAGAGTATGTGAGACTATATAGAAATGGGGTTTTGAAGGAACAATACAACATTTTCAAGAAGAAAGGGTTAACTCATGCCTTAGATTTCCAAAATGTTTTCAAAATTGAGTGGACTAGGATTGTCTTAAGTAAAATTCATGATAGCTCAGTACGGTTAGATAATGGGCTGGTTAATATTACAAAAAAAATTATTCATAGGGTAACAAGGTATCCAAATGTAGACTAGCCAAAGTATATGAGAAGTATGTCAAAGGAAGTAATTAAAAAGAACACAGGGGCTATATGGAATGAAAGGGGAATGACAATTGATACAATCATAGATCTCCTAATAGCTTTTGTAGTGAGGGTAATAGCACATTGGTTTTATATTTAGAATAGATTAAATAGTGTACCTTGCATTGCAGTAGACATGGGCTATAAAATTGTGAAGAAAGATCATACTTATGATCTTGCTGATTTGCAGTTGCAACAATTGATTGAAAATTTTGAAGCAATAAAGAAAACAAAGATTTCTCAATGCAAATTTGGATCTATTTTGTTATGTATTTTCTTCTATGTGTAGAATATATTTCCTACATTTTGTAAGGTTGCATGGAAGACAAATTGATCAATTCTAATATAGATAGAAGAGCTCATTGAACAGTTATGGAATAACTTTGAGTCAGTAATAACTATTTATTTTGAAGATTTCAAACAATCTATCAGGAAGAGATTTAGGATTCCAGTCTCAGTAGTGGAGAAACATTATTATAATAGTTTCTTCCTAGTTGACATTGATCATACATATGTGAGGCCTATGTAGCAATCACAACATTACTTGTAGAAGAAGTGGACAAAGAAGCCAAAGCATTTGGTGACTATGAAGTGGTCAAATCTAAAATAACTATGGAGTTGAAGACTACCTTTGTAATTAGGATGATGAACAAATTGGTGAAGAAACTAAAAGAAAAATTTGGTGAAGGAGCCAAGGAAGAGGAGGAAGAAGAAGATGAAGAAGAAGAAATAGAAGAAGAAGAAGAAGAAGAAGAAGAAGAAGAAGAAGAAGAAGAAGAAGAAGAAGAAGAAGAAGAAGAATAAGAGAAGGAAGGCTCAAGCACCACTAGCACTAACACAAGGTCTAGGAGAGGATCGATAAGAGGAGGAGATAGAAATTGTAGAAGTTGCCAAGAGAGAGGAAGCCAAGGAAGCACTTACTCCTACTGACAAGAAGAAAAGGAAGGAAAATATATTTGTAGTGACAAAAAAAAGAAGGTTGCAAAATCAAGTCAGCCCAAACAAATAACACCTACCACAAGGGCTAGTACAAGAGTCACTGCAAAGAAGGCTAAAGAGGTGGCCAAGATCAAAAGGGAAAGAAGGTGGATCATAGAAAAGACCAAGAAGAAGTTATGTTTCTCAAGTTAAATCTAATGAGGAGAAGATTGAATCTAATGATGATAGCTAGTTCCAAGTGGTAAGTCATAGCTCCTCCTTAGACTTAGATAACTTATGCGAGAACATTAAAAACAATGCTGACTTGTCAAGTTTCTCTCACATTGAATTTGATAACTATTATCACAAAATCTTACACCCTTGTCCAAATTCTTAGCTAAGGATAGCCTTGTGAAACATGGAAACAACCTCTAAGCTATGGGACTTGAACTATGAGGTTAAGTATCTAGAGAAGGCTAGCTTCTTCTACTATTAGGATGCACTTAAACTATTCTTGAAGAGAAAAGGGAGAAGGAGTACATGAAAGAAACTATCTAATCTCTTCTAAAGAGGTGATGCACCAAAATAGGGTGTCCAGATCAGTATCTATCCATACATGTATAGTGCTATTATTATGATAATCTAATGATATATCGATTCAAGCTTAACTTTAATCTATAAATTACACAAAGATCAGACAACCATATGAATGACATAAGGAAAATGCTTCACTTCTTATCATGCATGGATCAAAGAGATACAAAGAATGTATATTATAGATATTCAGAGTACACCAAAGAGAGGCAAATAAGCTTACACAATATGACTATCACGTAAACCCATGCTTGAAATGATCCCTTCCACACCAAAAAAATACCTAAGAGGTTAGAAGCAATGATCATTTAATCTCTAACTCAATGAATGAATCAGAAATGGTGGTGGAGTATTTATTTGGACTATCAAGCCTAGGGATTAAATAAAGTGGTTGTAGGGGATGAAAAAGATTAGATTCATCATTTGAGGAACTACCCCCACTGCCATCAACTTCCTACTCGATCATGACCCTTGGTTAACTAAGGTTTAACCATTAAGTCCAAGTACATGGACCAAACATTTCTCACTATTATGCCACCCTATCAAAGGTCCAATCCTTATAACTTACCTTTGATCACCAATGATCACAAACTCACCATTATCTTCCCTTAATAAATATTATTGCTTGCAAAATTGTGGCCCACTAGTCATCACTACCTCACAACCTATACTTGGCATTCATTACTAATCATCATGACCTTGCAAAAGATAAGGTTAGACTATATGCACACCATCACAACTTAAACTGATTTTATTGTCTAACCCATATGACCAAGTGAAAGAAAGGAAATCACTACATCATGACTCAAACTTCAACCTTAACTCATAGAGATCATGCATTGGCCATAGATCTAGATGATCTAATAGTGTAGGATATGTCTTGAACACTAGAGATATTCCTTTTCCATAATGTCATAGCTTAAACCATACTATGCCAATGTAGCCATGTGATCAAGTGAAATCAAAACAAAGCACATTTTCACCATCCTAAACTTATCCAACACTTAACTAATTATGACCATGTGAATCGCATGATCATGACTTATAATATTATTAGGCATAACATGAAATAAGGAATATGGCCAATGTTAAATCATTTCATCAGAACCCTAGGTGACTGTTAAAATAGATCATTATTTGAATTTGATTTTCTAGTAGGAGGGCAACTTTGGGCTAACATTTGTGGTGACTTGGAGGGGATGCAAGCCTGCTTAGCCCATGACCAATGACCATCAAAAGATCCATTGGGATATGGAGTCTCTAAAATCATAAAAAACTCATCAATTTGTCATCCTTGCTACATTCTAAACCATGACATGCCTTCTTCCTCTACAACTTGTAAAGAACTTAGAACTAGACCCCTTTGCTAAAAAACAAAACATGCGCCCATGCACTTCTTTGAAAACAAGAAAGAATAGGAAATAAAAACTACTGTGAATATGTACATAAATATTGATTTTCATTATAAATAGGGCTTAAGATATATCTCATTGACTAGAATAGGCAAGACTTTGACATTAGGTATGCTCAACTGAAAGGCATTGAATTATTTGCAACTGATGATTATGTAGGGGCCACTCTATAAGGCATTAAACTTTGAGTGTCTCCCTACCTTTTATTTGTCTACATCCCATTTCAACACAAGATCACCCTCTTTGAAATTTTTGGCGTTAACCTTCTTCATCTGTTGTTGATGTATTTCTAAGATCTAGATTTCTTGACCTCTTTTCTCCTCTAGTTCCATCAAATCTGCCATTCTTACAGATATAGCATCATTTTGAATCAACTCCAGCTGATAAGCCAACTTAAGGGTAGGAAACTCCAATGAGATAAGAAGCCTAGCTTCCCTACCATATACTAATATATAGGGAGAATTTCCTATAGCTCTCTTTGCCATTATTTTGTTAGCCCATAAGGTAGTTTTCAATTTCTAGTGCCAACACCTTTGACTATCTTCAATATTCCTCTTGAGGATCTTGATCAAATTCTTATTGGATGACTTAGCCATACCATTACCCTAAGGGAAATAGTTAGAGGATATTCTCAAGTAAATACCATGATCAAGGGCTTATGTAAAAATTTGAGATCCTATAAATGATTTAGAATTATCTGAAATAATAGTTGAAGGGGCACCAAACTTGGTTACAATTCCATCAAGGAATTCAATGATTGAAGGTTTTGTGGCATTTTTTAGTGCAATTTCCTCTATCCACATTGTAAAATACTCTATAGAAGTTTGAATCCTTCTATGACTAGGGCTAGAAGGTAGGGTAATAGGACCACTAAAATCCAATCCCCATTGAGAAATAGTTTGATTAACTTGGATGGGGTGAAGTGGGCAAGCTTCAAGTCTCTTCTTACCTAAGAAAAAAGTAGACTTCTCATACTTACAAGTTTATGGAAATCATGGAACAAGGATGGCCAATAGTAACTAGCTCTCATAATTTTCATTGTAGTAGTTCTTGCTAAAAAGTAGCCACCATAAGGACCATCATGAAGTTCTTTAACTATCCTCTCTACTTGGTATGTATCAATACATCTTAGTAAGGCTCCATTGAAATCTTTCCTAAAGAGAACACCATCAATTATAGCATAAGGAATAGACTATAGTTTGAACTATCTTCCCTTAGATTTATCCAACCCTTGAGTATACCCATTCCTAGCTAAGAAGGTCATCATATCTTCTATCCAACTATTTGGATTATCATTTCTTGCCTCCTATCATTTTGCCAACACCAAGGAAACCTCTTTATTAGGTTCATGAGAGGAGATCATATGTTCACACAATCCCCTACCCCTTACTAGCTTGGTAATCTAAATATCCACATCGTACTCCATTACCTTGGTAATCAAGCTAGCTCTTTTCTCACTAATCCCTTTTCTCAACATGAACCCTTTATACTAGCATGAGGAAACAACAAATGGATTTTATTATGAGATAGCAGGTCTCTAAATTTCTTCAAGGCTCTAATGACTACAAGGGCCTACTTTTTCACATAGCCATACTTATTTTCATATAACTTGAGTCCTTCACTAAAGAAAGAAATAGGCTTCTCTTTATTTTTTTCATTTAGCTGAGTCAAAATAGTAGAAATACTCAACTCACCTCTTAAGGTATAAAGGATGAAATCATTATCAACTTTTGGATTAGTGAGAGTAGGAGCTGAAGCTATGGCTACTTTGATCTCTTCAAAAATCACTTTCCCTACCTTGGTCCTTGAGAAGGCCATATTAATTTTTACAATGCCTGTAAGAGGTTTCACCATGATAGCTAGCTTAGGCATGAATCTTCTCACAAAATTTATTCTACCAAGAAAACTTTGCAGACCTTTCTTGTGACTAAGAAGAGGGAGGGAAAGTGTTTCCTTTGTTCTTTTTGGATCAATGGTCAGACCCTCTTTAGATACAACATGTCCTAATACCTTGATTAGTGGTAAAGGAACACTTTCTTGGATTTAGGGACACCTTGTACTCTTTACATCTCACAAATATCTACCTATGATGACCAAAATGTTATGCTACATCCTTTGATTATACTATCATATCATCAATTTAGACTAATACAATCTTCTCAATCATATTTTTTAAGGTCATCTCCATTTCTTTTTGAAATGTGGCACCTACATTTGTTAGTCCAAAATGCATCTTACTATAAGCATAGGTAACCAATTTGGTAGTGAAAGCTATTTTATATATGTTAGTTTCCTTGACCAACAGTTGATTATAACCTAAAAATCCATCCAAAAAGGAGAATCTCTTTGAACCAATGACCTTAGACAATATTTTTTCCATAGAAGGGAGAGGATGATAATCTTTAAGGGAGGCTTGGTTGAGATCCATAAAATCTAGACACATTCTAATCTCTCCATTCTTTTTCCTAATAGGGACAAGGTTTTCCACCCAAGAGGAATGCTTGATAGCAAAAATGATATTGGCCTCAATAAATTTGTATAGCTCATTTCTCATTAGGGGCTCAATCTTGGGATTTATTAGTCTCTATTTTTTTCCTAACAGGCTTGACATTATCCACCAAATATATAGTTTGTTAAAATAGACTAGGGTCAAATTCCTTCAAACCATCATATGTCCAAGAAAATGTATCATTAAATTCTTGACACAGATGGACAAAACCTTCTTGCTCAGTTTTAGAATATACCTTCCCCAAGTTTAGCATCCTTCCATTAGCAACTGTGACTGGCACATGGTCTCCTTTTATTGTAGCAAGGTTCATGCTTCTCTCCCACAATTGGGCATCAGGGTTGAATAAACTCTCTAAAGCAATGAGACCCTTAGGTAATTTTTTGGAGTTGGGGTTGATTATTTGATCACCATATTAGTCATGCAACCTTGATTGATCTCTATTTGAGAATTATGGTTCATTCTATAAGAAACTCACTATTTGTGCATTAGATTCAAAGACATGCCAATTTATATCATTACCAGGAATAGTAGGCTTGACCACCATTTTAATTTTTGTCCTCTTCCCATCTTTAAGGCTTCCTAAAACATTGTAAGACGTACCTACTACTATAAGTCTACCATCATGTTTATTTTCATTTCTTGAAATATCTTATATTTTAAATGCACTAAAACCTTCAAGAAAATCCCATACCCTATCTTTGTAAAATTGGAGCAAATTATTCTTAGTGACATTTTGATTCCCAACCTGATTGATCACCAACTCACTATCCCCATACACATTCAATGCTTGGATTCCTCTTTTCTAAGTAATTAAGAGATCTTAAACCAATGCCTCATATTAAACTACATTATTAGTAGAACTAAAATATATCCTAAATGAGAAATAGTACTTTTCTACTGTAGGAGAAATTAACATTACATCACCTCCTAACCCATTTTTATTTCTTGATCAAAGTACATGCTCTATATCCCACTTGTATCTCCTTTAGCTCTTATCAAGTTAAGGACAAGATCATCCTCTTCTAATATACAATATGTGCCCATGCCAGTCTCTGAGGTTTTTGATACAAGATAAAACTAATAAGCATTAGCCCACTCATCCAAGAGGAAATTAAGTGTATCAAATAAGGAAGTGGCAGGATAATTTGATATATCATTTTCATCTATCTATAAGATGGTACTATTCATATTGATGAGATTAGGAGTATAGGGCTCAATTTGGTGGAGGGTTAATGGTTCTACTTTGATTGAGGCCTTGGTTCCATATCTAGTTCTAAAAAACATATATGACCAATCAAAAGATATGTAACCACCTATTTGAGTAGTGAAGTCTCTTGTTAGTCAAATGGAAAATTATGGCTTGACTACAACAATTGATATATATTAAACTACAGTGCAACTTGGATAGGCATGTAAGACATTTTCAACATTCCCAAGTATTCGCAAAATCATGACAATACTACCATCTAATGAAAATACCTCCTTAACAATAGGTTCATATTTGATTTCTAAAGTATTGACAACAAACTTGGGCATTACTGAACTATCGTCCCTTGAATCAATCATACAATTGTGAACTAGCTTATCTACTATAAGTAGAGAAACATAAAATGGCAGAGGTATAACATTTTTCCTTATTTCCACCTACCTTGATGGTTGTATCATACTCATGGTATTCTCCATGCTAGGTGGCTGATCTTTGAGTTCAATGCTTTCCAACTCTTGTTGTTGTAGCCTTCTTTGTGATTGTATAGTAGTAACAACATCCCACATAGAGATGTTCACATTGGTCTTCATCATCTACTATACCACACTAAAAGAAGCATTATATGTTCTATTTGGAGCCTTTAGAGTAGAATCTTGAGGTGGGATAGCCTATGGGGTATTCACATTATCTCTGCTTTCCCCCTACTTTTGTTGTTGAGGGGCATTAATCGGTTTGTTACCATTATGTTGCTAGAAAACTACTTATACATGTGGTGCTGCACTTGATGTGGGAGGCTAATTAGGAGGTTGAGGTGCAACCTCTTCCATGTCACTTCTCTTGCTCTTGTTAATTTAAACATACGGATCTTGGTTTACATTATCATGCTCTTCCACCAAGTGGTTCATAAAAGAACAATCATCTTGCTAAAAAGTACCAATAGGTTGGTTAGTGTTGTGTTGCTGGGAAACTTCTCACTCTAGTATAGCCAAATCCAAGTAAGATTATTCCTTATGACACATATAGTATCCACAAGAGTAGTTACAAGGACATAAATCTTGATCTTGGGCTAGGTTGTTTTGAGGCACTAAAGCCCTATTTAGGTTAGTGGTTGAAGATTGGTGTGGGCAATAGGTCTATTCTAATTTTGAGGGTGATCGATAGGTCTATTCTAATTATAGGGGACATGAATCTAGTTTGGAAGTCTACCATGACCAAGACTTTAACACTAGAGTTAAAGAGGCATATTATTTTGAGCTTGTTGCCTCTTCATGGTTACCAACTCATTTCCCATTTTTTGTACTACTACACTATTTTTTTCCATCTTCTTTTCTCGATCCAACATCCTTCTATCTACATTTTGCATCAATGTCTACATGATAGCCTCAATCCTATCAACTCTATTAGAGGATGTAGAGGCTATGGGGACTACAAGAAGAGGATAACTTATAGAGGAGACATAAATAGGCTATAGTAAGCTAATGATTAGGTATGTTAGGAAAGAAAGGAATTGGGGATCTTTGAGATAACTTCCCTCCTTGTATCAGAATATTTTCTGCTCTTACAACAATATCATAAGCATTTGGTAAAGTGTCTCCTCCCATAGATTGAAAGGTGGTAGTAATATCATTGTCGAAGGCTCTAAGATAATACAAGAATGTAGTACTAGGAGAGGGCTTCACTGCAGTAGGTATTTTGTCCCATGTTTTTTGAAATCTTTAATTGAAATCAATCATACATACATGGGGGACCCTTTTGATAGTTGTTAGTTTCTCTAAAAGTGACAAGTGGTCACTTTTGTCCTCAAAATACTTGCATAGGGCTGCCCTTAACCCATCCCAATTAGTAATAGAGTTATGATGTAAACCTCTATACCATAATGCCTTTCCTTCCAAGGATGAGGATAGAAGTCTGATTGCTACATCATCCTTAGAGATGCCATGAATATTAAAAACATTAGACACTTCTTCAATATGTTCAATAGGGGATGTAGAAGTTTCACTTGTAAACTTAGGTACACTTTTGAGAGTTGATACTGGTATGTCATGGCATTTGGCTAATAAGAGGGGGCTCCCACCATTAAAGGTAGCAAAATCATGAGCTCTAGTCATATAAGAAAGTGCTATGTTGATATGAACAGATGGTATTCTGGGCTGAGACCTAACAACAAGAGAAGTGGAGATAGATCTTGTAGGGGTATGTTTTACTATCACACTCCTAACTAGTGATAAGGATACTCTAATATTTCCTCCTGGATTAGAAAGAGAAAGTTCTTAATGCTAGAATTTACCTCTAGAAGATGCCCTTTTGTGTCTCTTGGGCATGAATTACAACCTTGGTTTGGAAACTAGATGTGCTTGAAGCTTAGAGTTTCCAAGTACTTCTAACCAAAGAGCCTCTATGAGGCTTTATACTAAAGGAAATACTATCTCCTCAACATAAATAAGGAATATTTTCTTGATGCCAGTGAACCTTAAATATCTTAAATGGTGTGTCCCACTGGTCATACCAAAAACTGTTGTCACAAAAACTTGCACCCTTGTCCAAAATCTTACATAAGAATAGCCTCATGAAATATGAAAACAACCTCCAAGCTATGAGACTTGAACTATGAGGTTGAGTCTCTAGAGAAGGTTAGCTTCCTACACTATTAGGATGCACTTAGACTATTCTTGAAAAGAAAAAGGAGAAGGAGTACATGAAGGAAACTATCTAATCTATTCTAAAGAGGTGATACACCAAAATAGGGTGTCCAAATTAGTCTCGTAGTGTAGGTGTAAATAAGTATTGACATATTACACTTAAGTTTACTTAGGTTAATGCATTATTTAATTATTTTGCTATTTTTTTATTATTTATTTAGGTGAGACACTTAGGAGTTTGTATACTCTCATAGAAGTGCACAACTCTAATTATGCACATGGTGTCTACAACACAAGGGTTTGCATCATTCCCTGAGTTGTCATGTTGAAAACATAGTTATTCACACTACTAATTTAACACATGTTATCTACAACACTAATTTGCATGATACACCATTGTAGGCTTATCCTTACATCATTTCACTTAATTTCATGCTTAATGGAAGATAACCCATATCTGGTGCACATGCACCTAGTTGTATGACTTATCATGATTCTAACTTCTATGCATTCTAGAAGCTCTCCTAAGGCCTTTATATATAGGCACTCCTAGTGTACTCTTAAGTTGACATATTGAATGAGTATCATCATTTTGATCATACTCTCTATTTTTCATACAATTTCATACAATCTGTATGGTATGGTGCCACCACATTAGCTATTGACATCATCACTAACATCATTACAAGGTAGGAGGACATTGATGTCATCAGTTTCATGTGTCTAAATATGACAACCATCTAGATATCATTTTAGGCCAATTTTGAATTGTTGCAATGATCATATAACTATCAAATTTAACCTCATCATTCACTGATGCAACGTATATCCAGATTGATTTTGGCTTTTGTAGTTTGACTTTGGGAGGCCATAATTCAGACATCTAGACTCCAAATCAAGTACAATTTTGTTCTGAAATTGGGTAGAATTTCCTAAACTTTTTAGTGGTGTAGATTCTTTTGGTTTTGGTGCAAGGATTTGTCAGAATTTTCATTTTCTGGTGACTATACCTACATAATCCTACATTTTACAACTTCAAACACTCTTTATAGCCACCTATGGAGTAAAAAATAGTTGTATTTTTTTTTTGAAAGTGCATTATTTTTGTCTACTTTCTAGATCTACTATTAGATTATAGGGATGTGTGGACAAAAGTGTCACTTTCAACAATAGGCCCTTTCTTTTCTTTTTAATGCTTTAGAATTGTAGCACATTGTAAAGTTTCAGATTTGTAATCCATCAAGAGGTTGTAACAAACAAAATTAGAAGCCCACAAAGGCCAAAATTGGCAAGTGGACCATTGTAATTGCACTACTGATAAAGTTCCCAAAGCATCTATTTTGGGGGGGTTTCTTGATTTAGGAAAAAGGGGTGGTGTTCTTGGTGTTGTGTTCTCTCTTTTTTGAACTTTTCTTTCATTTTCTACATTATGTGCAACTTTAAGTTTCTTAAATTAACTCATCATAACTATGCTTCATGGTCCATTAAAATGTGGTATCACTTAATGCATAATGGAGTTTTACAATATGCAGACTAGTAGGTGATAAAGTTTTAGCAAGTGATATTTTAGCTTGTGTAGCAATGGATAGAAAAGCCCTAGGTGACATATGTTTAGGGTTTGATGATAATATCATGTATCAAATCAAAAAGTTTTTACATCTAAGGAAGCTTGGGATACCCTCAAAAACCTTTATGCTAAAGTGTCTGAAGAGGATGTTCCAAAAATTGAATATGAGCTTGTCTCCTTAGATTATAAGTCATATGACTCAATATAGGATTTCATCATCAAGGTGAATGAATTAAGGAAAAAGCTTATTGATTGTGGGAGTTCTATTAAATATGATAGATTGATCTATCTCATTCATAACAAGTTGCCATCAGAGTATTCAACATTTTTATCTTCTTTTAACACCTCTAAGACTACCTTAGGATCTGCCTTCAAGAAAGTCACTTTTGATGAATATGTTAATTTTTTGGATACTAAAGAAAAGAAGTTGAAATCAATGAGGATTCTCAAATCACCTCAGTCTAAAGCATTGGTGGCCAACAATGAGGGTTCTCAAAATTCAACTAGATAGCCTTCAAATAAAGGAAAAGGTAAGAAGAAATGGAAGAACAAATTAGAGGATGCATCAAAGACAACACCACAATCCAATCAACAAGGCAAGTCCTCAAATTCTAGAAAGAAATGGGAAAACAATAAGGAGAAGAAAAAGTGTACCTATTGCAAGAAATTGGGTCATGAAGAGCATGAGTGTTATCTTAAGAAGATTGATAAGTTAACCAATATCATGAGGAAACATAACGTTTCATTGCCTAATGCTTATAAGGATAAAGGGTCTTCTTTAAATTCAAATAGTAAAGGTCAAGAATTAATGGCTAATTCAAACTCTTCAAAGGAATGGATATTTGACTCAGGTGCCTCATATCATATGGGTTCTTCAAAGGAGGATTTTTCTTCCATGAAGTAGTCCAAGGTACCACACATGTTCATGGGAGAAGATAGCAAAATGGAAGTTGAAGAAAAAGGAATCATGGAAATGGAAAGTAGAGAGTTTCAAGATGTTCTCTATATTCTAAACATAAGCTCAAATCTCCTATCACTCTACCAAATCACTCACCTTAGAGATGGACATAGAGTTCAATTCCTTCTAGACTCATTATAGGTGTGTAGTCTTAAAGATGATTCCTTTGTTGCTATGGGGAAAGTGAATCATAATAAAAGGTTGTACTCTTTCTCCCATTTTATGCCCAAGTCTCCTTGAAAGGCCTTATTATCACAATCAAATTCAAGCATGCAATTATCGCATTAATGGTATGGTCATCTTGACTTCCACTACCTTTAGCAACTTTGCAAAAAACAAATGGTCAAACGTCTACCTCAAATCAAATTTTCTAAGGGTGAATGTTCAATAGATCTAGTGGATATGCATCTAGAGGGGAAGTTATAGAGAGGAAAGTCTTCAAGAGCACCAAGTGTTCTACAGATGGTTCATTCAGATAGGGTTGCTACACCCTTACCTTTGCTGATGACTTTTCAAGATACACTTGGGTCTATTTTCTTCATAATAAGAATGAAGTGTTGGGCAAATTTCTAGCCTTCAAGACTCATGTAGAAAAGTAATCTAGGAAAGCCATCAAATTTCCAAGCATGGAAAATGGAAGCATGCATGTGAATAGAAGACAAAAAGACTTTTGTAGACTCGAGGGCATTGATCTTCAAACTCCTCTAGTATTAAATCTGTATAGATAGATGTTGCAGCATTGAGGATTGAAACTCTGAAGTCTATGGCAAGTTGCATGATACAAGCCAAGTCTCTAGATCCATCATTAAAAGTTGAAGCAATCTCTAGTACCACTCACATTCTTAATCGATCTCCTCATCTAGCCTTAGATTGCAAAACTCATTTTGAGGCATGGTGTGGCAGAAAACCTATTGTGATACACTTCAAAGTCTTCAATTGTCCTACATGGGCAAAGATATCTTCCAGGGGATGCAAGACATAGTCATCCTGGCCTTGTACCTTCATTGGTTATGAAGAAAGTGTGAAGTCATACAGACTCTTGGATCTTGATACACATTAGATTTTTATGGAGAGGGATGTATACTTTGAGGAAATTTCACCTAGCTTGTCCTCTAATTCTCTTCACACATCATATTGAGTGGATACTTATAGTGACAGTAGCGAAAGTACTTCAATTGACTCAAAAATGTGGGTTTCTATTAACAGTTGCAATGAGAGGTCACTACATCAGTTTAGTCCACATGCATACATAGCAACAGTGATAGGTCCAACAAAGTAGGGTACATCCAATCTTCCAGGTCTACCTTCAGTGACTGATTTGGGGGACCATATTGATGGCTTTCCTCTTCTTCTTGATGTAGAAGCTCCTTCTTTAGTTGTACTGAGGTCTCCATCCAACTCTCTTGTTCATTCTCTACATAATCAATCCTCATAGGTTGAATTGATTGTGGATACTTATGATCAACAATTGCAATAGGGTTCTACATTAGTTGTAGAGATAAAAATTTCTTTGAGAAAGGTTCTTCAACTAGTTGAGTAGGTTTTAGAGACATCACTTATCCATGTGATTCTTTCCATACACAGTTGAAGCATCTCATTTGTACCTTTGGTATTATTTATTCCTAAGGGGAGGAACACCATTCTGCATTCTTGGATTAGCTTCTTCATCAGAGGTTTCACTGGTTGGTATTCTTCTTTGGGGGGGTGGGAGCCCATCCTATCTCTTTTCCTCTTCTCATCATTCTCTTATGTATATACTAGATATATGTTTTAATCTGGAGGTCTTGATTATTCCATTCATCCATGCATCCCTATTTATCTCTCTTTTTGGGCGAGGGTTTTTCCCATGGGGTTTTCCCTCTTTTAGTACCTAACATTGCCTAGTAGCTGGTACCCATCTTGCATTGCATCCTAGATTTTGTAACCTTAAAGGCATTCCCTTAAGTTTCACTTAAGGGGGGATGTTGGTGTAAATAAGTATTTACTGATTATACTTACTTAAGTTTACTTAGGTCAATACATTATTTAATTATTTTGCATTATTTTATTATTTATTTAGGTGAGACACTTAGGATTTTGTGTAATCTCATAAAGTGTGCAATTTTAATTATGCACATGGTGTCTATAACACATGAGTTTGCATCATTCACTAAGTTGTCACACTCCATATAGTTGTCACAACATAGTTTTTCACACTCCTAATTTAGCACATGTTGTCTACACCACTAATTTTCATGATACGTCATTGTAGGCTTATCATCACATCATTGCACTTAATTTCATGCTTAATGGAGCGTAACCCATATCTAGTGGATGTGTGCTTGGTTGTATGACTTATCATGATGCTGACTTCTATGCATTCTAGAAGCTCTCTAGAGGCCTTTATATATAGGCACTCCTAGTGTATGGCTATATGGTTTATTGCATAAATATCATCATTGTAATCATACTCTTTATTTTGGTCTACTATGTGCTTGTGTTGAGTTCTTAGTTCTTGGGTGAATTCTAGCCTAAGCCAAAATCTTACAGTTACCATAGATGCATAGTTCTATTATTATCATGGCGCAAAGATATATAGATTTAGATTTAACTTTTATTTGCAAACAACACAAATATTAGATAACCATATAAATGACACAAGGAAAATGCTTCACTTCTTATTATTCACTAGTCAAAGAGATACAAAGAATGTAAATTACATACATTCATAGTACATCAAGGAGACTGGTGCAGAGAACCTAATCAAATGACTTGTTTTATTCAATGTAGTAAGGCCTTAGGATTGATAAAAAATCTCCTTAAGACCATCCGCCTATCTAATGGATACAAGACCCCAAAGTATTAATATGAACCTAGGCATCAATTGGTCCAAAAGGTAGAATTTTGGTTTGGTTTGTGTTCTCTAGGTTGGTTTAAAGGTTTTTAGCCTTACAATAACACTTAGGAATGAGTGGAATTGGTTTAGGAGGAAAATTGTTTAAAATATCTAAAATTTCAAAAATTGCAAAAGTTGCTTTAGCAACTTTTTGCAACAAATTGACAACATTTTGCAATGCAACCTCTAATTGCAAAAACTACCTATGGGTCAGTTGAAATAGTTGGAAATAGCCTTTATAGGCCTTGTGCATCTGAGTGAGAGGCAAAGAAGAAGTTTCATATGTATCTACTATCAAAATCAAATAGAGAACTTGTTGTTCTAGCATTTTGACCCTATTTTCCCATACTGTACAAATTTTTACTAGTTGCATGGTGGCTATTTTGCATGTTCAAATTGGATTTTCCATTTTAAAGAGTTTTGGCATTGGTTTGAAGGGTATACCAATTTTCTTTCAAAAGTTATTAATATTTTTCTCTCACTGCCCTGTGAAATCCTCAAACAAGGGTTTGGGCAAAGAAATGCCCTAGTTTGAACTCCCAGCATTGGAAATTCTTCCAAATTTGTATGGGCCAAGCTAGGGAAATGCACTATCATATTTTAAATTTTTGGAGATAGGAGGTTGCAGTAGGGATTTATGGAAGCAAGCCCTAGGTCTAATAAGACCCATGTATTAGACATTGTTTGTGTGATTTGGTTGAATAATAGGTAGGAAAGGAGTTGAGGACTTGGTGAATCAAGGAAAAACCTTCATCTAGATTGGGAGAACACTTTAGAGTTGGAAAATGGAATCCATGAACCCATTTCTTGATCACTACTTTGTGAACCACACCTAAACTTTCTAATTAGGCTAGAGTGCATAGTAGAGGTTAAGACATGTTGGAGTGCAGTGAAGTTTTCAAACTTTAGAATCATTTAATGCTTTGAAAAGGGTGTTCAAAATTGTCTTTGGTTTTCCAATTCTTTTGTAATAAATTTTGCTTACTAGTGAAAAATAGTCATAAAAGGCCTAATTGCTTACTAGGTCAGCTGTAGCAGTTTACATTGTAGGTTGTCAAGAGGGATCCCAACTAGTATTATACCTTATTTTGGTTATATTGAAGTTGTCCTAAACTACCTTTGGTGTTGGGAAGTCTTGGAACAGCAATTGCCACTTTTTTTACCTTGTGTGTAATAGCTCAAGTGCTGCATTCTGGTTTGTGGGTTGATAATAGTGGATCTGATCACTAATTTTCCTTGTTTGGGTCATGTTGGAATTTTTTTAAGTCACTGCTATTATTAGGAAGATTGGAATTGCCAAAACCCACTTTGTGCCAAGGTTGGGTGTAGTAGGTCTTGTTGGTTCAAGTAGGAAGAAGTTAGAATTTAATCCTTTGTAAAGAGTTGGGTTTGTAAACCTATTGAATAGTTTTAAACATTAGAGTAGTTCCTTTTCGAAGTGAGTCAAGCCTTTAATAGACTTGTGGAGTTTGGAGGTTGGAATAGAAGGTCGATTGAAATTTTCTTCCTTGTGCTTTACTCTGTATCAAGTGGTATCAGAGACACTTTGATTTGTTGAAGATATAATGTCTGAAGTTGAGGAGCTTGAGAGGGAGATCCCCTTGAGGATCACCAATGCTGAACTAGCCAAGCTAGTTAAGGAACAAATGGTAGAGAGTAGGGTGTCTAGGAAGAGAATAGGACCATGAAGAGGGAGTTGGATAGACTTAAGAATAAGATGAGAAAAGGGAGTGATGATGAGTCAGAGATTGAGGAAATAGGAGGGGATGATGAGGAAGAAAACATCCTTGTAGATCAAAGGCCTTTCCTTGCTACATTGGAGAGGGTTGGAAAGAAAGAAAAAGGGGACTTACCCACTTTTCATGGTAAGTTGGACCCTGATGTATGCATGGACTAGATTGAAGCCCTAGATAACCACTTTGAATGTAATAAGACCCCTAAAAATTAGAAGGTTGGGATTTCCAAGGGAAAACTCAAAGGCCCTACCTTGAGTTGGTGGAACTTCTTGCAAAATGAAAGATTGGATGAGAACAAGGAGTAGATTTCTACATGGAAGAAAATGAAGGAAGAAATAAGAAACCAATCCATACCAGAGGATTATGAGGTGTTGGTACAAAAAAAGTTGCAAAATATCAAACAAAGGGAATTGGATCTTAGCACCTATACTCAAGAATTTCACAATCTGACCATTAGAGCCAAGGTGTATGAGACAGAGAAGCAAAAAATTGCAAGGTATTTGAATCATTTAAAATATACTATTCAGGATGAACTAACATTGATTACTTTTGGTTCAGCACATCAATGCTTTAATATGGCTTTAAAAATTGAAGAGAAACATAAGAGGAAAGGTGAAACAAGTAGCAGGGGTAGAGGCAACAATAATAGGGGAAAATGTAGGTTTAATGGAAGGGTATCCTTCAGCAAATATTAGGAAGATTCTAGTGGATCAAATGCTGATGGCGAGTCCACTAATAAAGGGTATTTTAGGGGTAGGAGACCCAATGGTAGAGGAAGATCTAGTGGAATAGGGCCTAGCGTGTTTATAGGAAAATACTTCACTTGTAATCAGGTAGGACATCAATCCTTTAGATGCCCTAAAAAGAACAAGAAATGGGATAGGAGAATTCAATTGACACAGGAGGGTCAAAGTATCATTTATTATCAATCACCCACTTCAAGGCTTGCACTTTCAGAGCATGGGGAATCCTTGATGATGCAAAGAACCTTGATTAAAGCCCTTGCAACTGCAAAACCATCATAGAGGAAAATATTGTTCAAAAAATTATGCAAAGTAAACAACAAGGTTTGCAAAGTTATAGTGGATTCCAGATCCTTAGATAATGTGGCCTCTAGGGAAATGGTAGACAAATTGAAACTAAGAACAAGTCCTCACCCTTATCCCTACAAGGTGTAATGGCTAACAAAAGATAAGAAAACCTTCATCAATGAGCAAGTGTGGGTGGAAAACAAGATAGGAGAGTATCATGACAAGGTTTAATGTGATGTGACAGAGATGGATGCATGCCATTTGCTTCTTGGGAGGCCATGGCAATATGATGTGTGTGAAAAAAATGATGGTAAAACAAACATTTAAACCATAACTAAGGATGGGATTGAATACACCATGCCACATTTTTTTGATGATAGAAGTCTGATTACAAATGGGATAATGCTAGTCAGAGAAAAGGAATTCAAGAGAGTCACAAAGGAGAAGGATACACCCTACTATGTGTATCACCTAGTTTAGTAGTGCAAATTGAATACTAGCTATTAACGAAATTTTTAACAATACTAAATAACCAAACACTTAAGATAGGATTGATTGTTATCACCACAAAAGGAAGCAAACCAAGAATAGTAGGCTCCTAATGGTATAACATCATGATGCAATGGATTTGTCCTTGATTTAAGGTATGTATGTTCACAAGTTATGCTCAAGCTTAGATGGATGGATGGAATGAATGAGACAAGGTTTCAACAATGGAGACATGGAGTGATTCCAACATTATAATGGTATTTTGGTAGTTTATGAGCTTTCAAAATAGCATTATAACTTTTCATGGAGGATGGATCCAATTTTTGAAGGGAGGAGGTTCAATTTATAGGCCAAGGGTTGGGGGAATGGAGGGCCAAGATGTCAAGATGATGAGATGGTGAGGGAGGGTCAGGATGCACTCAAAAGAGAGCACAAGGATTGTGCTAGTTTAGCACCAATGGGGAGGTGACACTTTTCACAAGGAGGATGAGTGTGAGAGGATAGGATAAGGGTTGGTCAAATGCTTGATGAGGGTACTTGAGTATGCAAGAGTCATGAGTGAGGATGTAAGAGCCATTAAAAGGAGTGTAAGAGATATTTGAAGGTCATTTATGTTGGAGGGTGAGGGGAAGATATTTGTTGACTTTGTCTTGGGTTAGCAAGTCTTAACCCCTATTTATGATTGTGCACATGATAAGAAGAGGATTTAGGATTATTTTAAGGGTGAGTGATTTGGCTTTTGATGGGATGGGTTAGTTAGGTGGCTAAGTGAGTTTAGTATGGGTGAATGGGTTGGATTAGGGGTTAGGATAAGGTTTAGGAAGGCTTTTGGATTTTAGATATTTTATTAAATTTTTTATCTAATAAAATGGGGAGTATGGAATTAAATTGAATAGATTTAATGATTTATTCAATTTAATAGGGGAAGAGGGATTTAATTGATAAATTGATTTTGGGTGATCATTTGATTTTATAATTTGGACTATAGTTAATTAAATTAATTAATTAACTAGGGGATGAGGATTAACTAACTAAATATTAAATATTTAATCAATAATGTCCTAGGAGATGGCTAAATATGATTACTTATTGATGTAATCAGATTTAGGTGTCTACACTATGCAATGGTTGTTAGACCTCAAAAACATGCCATTAAACCATTACAAGATCCACCCAAGGTCATCAATGTTGGGCGTAAGGAGTTAAGGGATTTGTTGGAGAGATATAAGGGGATAGTTGTAGGTAGTAACCTAGAGACTTTGCCTCCTGAAAGAGATATTAGTCACTAAATAGACTTCATCCTAGGGGCTACACTTCCAAATAAGGTAGCCTATAAGATGAGCTTGGAGTAGAATGAAGAGATGTCAAGGAAAATTGAAGATCTATTAGCCAAGGGGTTTATTAGAAAAAGTATAAGCCCATGTGCAATCCGTGTAGTCCTAGCTCCTAAAAAGGATGGTACTTGGAGGTTATGTATATATTAAAGGGAAATCAATAGGAAAACCATTAGATATAGGTATCCTATGCCAAGAATAGAGGATCTTTTAGACTATTTGGGGAAGGCAAACATCTATTCAAAGTTGGACCTAAAGAGTGGATATCATCAAATTAGGATTAGGGGCAAAGATGAATGGAAAACAATATTTAAAACCTTAGAAGGATTGTATGAATGGCTTGTGATGCCTTTTGGCTTGTCAAATGCACCTAGTACCTTTATTTAGCTCATGAATGAAGTCTTGAAACCTTTCTTGAACAAGTTTGTTGTGGTGTACTTAGATGACATTTTAATATTCAGCAAGGATAGAGATGAGCACTTAAGGCACCTTGATTTTTTTTTCAATAGGCTCCACGAAGAGAAATTGGTGATAAATTTGGAAAAATGTTCCTTTTTGCAGCATGAACTAATCTTTTTGGGCTTTGTGATATCAAGAGGACAACTAAAGATGGATCCTTCCAAGTTAGAAGCCATCCTTAATTGGCCACCAGCCACCACTCCATTAGAGGTAAAGAGTTTTCATGGCATGTGTAGTTTCTATAGAAAATTTATAAGAAACTTTAGTGGTGTGTGTGCCCCAATGATAGATACAATTAAAGGAGGAAATAAATGTATATTTTCTTGGACTAAGGAGGCAAATGATTCCTTTGAATGTTTGAAAAGAATATTTGTAGACCAACCTATCTTGGTACTCCCTGACTTCTATAAATTGTTTATAGTAGAAATGTGATCTAAGAAATAAGGCAACTAGAGGAGTTCTAAGTTAGGAGGGTAGGCCTGTGGCCTTTTTTAGTGAAAATTTTAATGAAACTAAGAAAAAATATTCAATGTATCATCTTGAACTCTATGCTATGGTGTAGTCCCTTAGAAAATGGATACAATACTTATTGCCTAAAGAAATTGTTGTATATACTGATAATCATGCTTTAAGTTTCTTGAATAAGTAGGAAAAGTTAAATCATAAGCATATGAAATGGATTGAATTTTCACTAGCCTATACCTTTACTATAAAGCACAAAAAATGAGAAACTAATAAGGTTGTTGATGAGCTTAGCAGGTGAAATATAACCATTTAGGAAATCTAGTTGGAAAGCATTGGAATTCATGCAATGAAAGAGATGTATGAGCAAGACAAATACTTCAAGGAGGCCTACCAAGTTTGTAAATTTATGAGTGAAAGGTACCACACTGAGTTTGGTGAGTATATCTTTCAAGAAGGTCTTTTGTTTAAAGGAAGTTAGATTTGTATTCCTAAGGGGTCCATTAGAGAGAATATCATAAAAGAAAATCATTGTGGTAGTTTACCAAGACATTTTGGGGTAGATAAAACTTTGAAGTAGGTTAGAAGGTTTTATTATTGGCCAAGTTTTAAAATTGATGTTACAAGATATGCTAAGGAATGTCTAATTTGCAAACAAACAAAAGGAGGCTCATCAAATGCAGGACTTTACAGCTTAGTCCCAATACCTCATAAACCTTGGGACTCAATGACTATGGACTTTTTTTGTTGGTCTACCAAGAACCAAATCAGGTTATCATAGTATTTTTCTTCTTGTGGATAGATTTTACAAAATCGCTCACTACATAGCTTTCAAAACAATTGATGATGCCTCCCATGTAGTAGGTTTGTTCTTCAAAGAAGTTGTTAGGCTTCATGGTTTGCCTTGGTCCATCATATCAGATAGAGACCCTAAGTTTATGGATCATTTTTGGAGAACCTTATGGAGAAAACTAGGCACCAACATAAGTTTTTCATCTGCTTATAATCCTTAATTAGATGGGTAGATTAAGGTAGTCAATAGGTCATTGGGAAATATGCTAAGGTGTCTTTCTAAACAACATGGTGCTTCTTGGGATTGTATTTTTTCCTAGGCATAATTTTCCTTCGATGATTCCATCAATAGAATTACTGGTTTAACACCGTTTCAAATTGTTTATGGCACTCATTCTAGGGGAACTTTGGAACTTAGGGAAGTCAAGGATATGGAAAGAAGAAGTGCACAACCTAAGGATTTTGCAGAGGTAATGAGAGAAGTTGACCAACAGGTATAAGAAAGATTGCAAGATGCTTCCAATAAGTATAAACAACAAGAAGATAAAAAAAGAAGAGAACTCTAGTTTAAGGTGGGGGATAAGAAAATGATTCACCTCAATAAGGCTAGACCTCCAAAGAAATTACACACCAAACTATAGATGGAAAAGATTGGTCCTTTTAAAATAGTGAAAAGTGTTGCAATAATTCTTTACTACATGATGTTAATTTGTCACCTATTTTTAATTTGTCACCTATTTACAACATCCCAGCAAAGCCTAAACCCATTGTGGAAGCCACTCTAGATAAAAGGATTAGTAACCAGACTAGGAGGAGGATTTACTATGAATACCTTGTATATTTGAAAGGACAAATACTAGTAGATGCAACATGGATATTGGAAAAAGATCTTAAGGCACATGGTTTTGATCCCTCACTTCACAACACTCTAGAGACTGGAGTTTCTTTTATGCAAGGGGAATGATGCAAAGCACCTAATCAAATGACTTGTTTTATTCAATGTAATAAGGTCTTAGGATTGATAAAAAATCTCCTTAAGGCCATCCACCTATGTAATGGATAAAAGGCCCCAAGGTGTTAATATGAACCTAGGCATCAATTGGCCCAAAAGGAGGAATTTTGGTCTATTTTGTGTTGTCCAAGTTGTTTAAATATTTTTAGCCTTAGAATAACACTTAGGAATGAGTGGAATTAGTTTAGGAGGAAAATTGTTTAAAATGTCTAAAAGTGCAAAAATTGGAAAAGTCGCTTTAGCAACTTTTTGCAACAAATTGATAAATTTTTGCAATGTAACCTCTAACTAAAAGAACTACCGATGGGTCAGTTGAAATAGTTGGAAATAGCCTTTATAGCCCTTATGCATTTATGTTAGAGGCAGAGAAGAAGTTTCATATGTATTTACTTTCAAAATCAAATAGAGAACTCACTATTCCAGATTTTTTGACCTTGTTTTGCCATACTATACATATTTTTACTAGTTGCATGGTGGCTGTTTTGCATGGATAAATTGGAGTTACCATTTTAAATAGTTTTGATATTGGTTTGAAGGGTAGACCAATTTTCTTTCAAAAGTTATTAATATTTTTCTCTTGCTGCCCTATGCAACCCTCAAACAAGGGTTTGGCCAAAGAAGTGGCCCTAGTTTGAACTCCCACCATTGAAAATTCTTCCAAATTTGTATGGGACAAGCTAGGGAAATGTACTATCATATTTTAAAGGTCTAGAGATAGGTGGTTGCAGTAGGTATTTATGGAAGAAAGCCCTAGGTCTAATAAGACCCATGTATTAGACCTTTTAAGTGTGATTTGGTTGAGTAATAGGAAGGAAAGGAGTTGAGGACTTGGTGATTTAGAAAAACACCTTCATCTAGATTGGGAGAAAACTCTGGAGTTGGAAAATGGAACCCATGAACCCATTTCTTGATCATTGCTTTGTGAACCACACCTAAACTTGCTAATTAGGCCTAAGTGCATGGTAGAGGTTAAGACATGCTCGAGTGGAGTGAAGTTTTTAAACTTTGGAATCCTTGAATACTTTAAAAAGGGCATTCAAAACTATCTTTGGTTTGCCAAGTCCTTTGCAATAATTTTGTACTATTGGTGAAAAATAGTCATAAGAGGCTTAATTGCCCACTAGGTCTATTGCAACAGTTTACATTATAGGTTTTCAACAGGGATCTCAACCAATATTATACCTTATTTTTGTTATATTGAAGTTTTCCTAAACTACCTTTGGTTTCGGGAAGTCTTGTAACATCAAATCCCACTTTATTTACCTTGTGTGTAATAGGTCAAGTGCTGCATTCTGGTTTGTGGGTTGATAACAGTGGATCTGATCACTAATTTTCCTTTTTCCGGTCATGTTGGAATTGTTTTAAGTCACTACTCTTGTTAGGAAGATTGGAATTGCCAAAACCCACTTTGTGCCAAGGTTGTGTGTAGTAGGTCTTGTTGGTTCAAGTAGGAAAGAGTTGGAATTTAGTCTTTTCTGAAGAGTTGGGTTTGTAAACCTATTGAATAGTTGTAAACATCAAATTAGTTCCTTTTGGAAGTGATTCAACCCTTAAATAGCCTTGTGGAGTTTGGAGGTTGGAACAAAAGGTTGATTGAACTTTGATTCCTTCTACTTTACTCTACATCAAAGATGCAAAAAAGCTTACATAGTACAATAAAGGTTGAAACAGATAAGGAAGAATGTCATAAACTCAAAGGAAAAATTAATTTTATAGTAGCATGCGAAGGCAATGCTAAAGAAAGTAGAGAAGATCCAACCCTAAGAAAGAGTCCAATAGTTTCCTTTATAGTCCAAGAATAACATGGATGACTTCCCTCATAAGAAAAATATCAAACATTATAATAAAATCTCTAGAGAATAATCACTGCAAAAAACTAGGATGATTTGATCACTTCCACACAAAATAAAGCCTTAAGAGGTTAGAAGAAACGATTATTTAGTCTTTGATTCAATGAATGGATCAACAAATGGTGATGTAGTATTCCTTTGCACTTATCAAGCCAAGGGATTAATGAAAGTAGTTGCAAGGGATCAAAAAGATTGGATTCATCATTCAAGGAATTTCTTTTGATACCATCAACATCCAACTTGATCATGCCCCTTGGTTAACTGAGGTTTAACCATTAAGTCCTACTACATGGACCATACATTTCTCACCATTATGCCACCCTATCAATAGTTCAATCCTTATACCTTTGCATTCAATCACCCATGATCGTAACCTTGTCATCACGTTCCCCTAATAAATATTATTGCTTTCAAAACCATGACCCACTAGTCATCAGTGCCTTGCAACATATACTTGGCATTCTTTACTAACTGCTATGACCTTGCAAAAGCTAAGATTAGACCTTTTCCACACCATCACAGTTTAAATTGATGTTACTATCTGACCCCTACTACTAAGAAAAATAAAGGAAATTGCTACTTCACAACTCAAACTTTAACCATCTCTTGACTTGTGGAGATCAGGTGCTAGCCATAGATTTAGATGATCTAACAATGTAAGATATGTCTTAAATACTATAGATCTACATTTTCTACACCATCATAGCTTAAACCATAGTATGCCAATCTAACTATGTGATAAAGAGAAACCAAAACAAAGCTCACTTTCACCATCCTAACCTTACCCAACACTTAACCAACCACCACCATGGAAATCACATGATCATGATGTAGAATTTTAGAAAGCATAACATGAAATAAGAAATATGGCCAATGTTAAATCATTCATGAGAACTCTAGGTGACCATTAAAATAGACCACTATTTGAATTTGATTTTTTGGAAAAAGGGCAACTATTGTATAACAATAACCTTTGAAATATTGGGAAGAATAAAGTAGAGGAGGAAATATATGCCATGATGGCTACTTTTAAGAAGACTCCTCTAGAAATTTCCAAATCCATACCTAAGAGTTTATATGATAAAGTTGAGCAAAAATGATAGTATTGTTTAGACACAAAGAAGCAAGTTAGGGAGACAAACCTCACTCAAGTTATGCTAAAACTTTGCAAGGCACAAATGTCTAAAGCCGTAAAGAAATATGCTATGAAATTTGTGAATAAATATAAGGAATTTAATATATTATAGAATAATATAGAGGATGTTTTACTAAAGTCCAAAGAAATGTGGAAGATTACATATGGACTAGCCACAACCAAAGAAGGTGAACAAGAAATTATTGAGGTAAAAGATGATAAAGAAGATGACAATGAAGAAGGCATAATTGAGAGAGGTACTGATATGGATATTCATAATTAGGAAATAACTAAGGAAGAGTAGCAACCAAATCAGAGTATAAAAGATACACAAATTCTGATCCTACTAATTAAAACATCAATTCCGTAATAGAGAAAGATTTGAAAAGAATACTTAACCAATGCACACTACAAGCCAAATTATGTGACAACCCTATATTGGTAAGTGTTGATGAAATTTAGAATTCAAAGTATATGATTTCAAGGGAGGAGGTGAAGACACAAGAAACATCTACAATCACTCCTTAAGTCACAAGTATACAACCTCTGCCACATTTAGTTTTATATCAAGGGAAGGAGATAGTAGGATGCACTATTAGTACACCCATGGAAAGCACTCCAATCTTAGAAAATGCACAAGAATCTACAAAAGAAAAGGTTGAGATAGTTGGAAAAGATAAGGTGGAAACACTAGTCAATGATGAGACACCAAGTCAAATAGGTTAGGTATATGTACCTCCACCTCCAAAACAAGGTCAAGGTGTAGCTGAAATCAAACCGGTAGAAAAGGACAAGCCTAAAGAGACAAATGTGATACCCAAGCCAAAGGAACTAGAAGTAATTCAAGCACTACTAACATTACTAGAATCAAGAACTCCTTCTAGTAAAAATCTTTAGAGGCCGAGCATAGATGCCATACTATTGCAATTCCTAGTGCCAATTCCTAGCTCATCAAAGGAAAAAGAGGTAAGAACTTATGGAGATGTTAACCTAGATGAAGAAATTGTGTTGCCTAAGTTTGATTATGCAACAATAACAATTGAGAAGATGGATAGAATTCAAGAGGCCCTAGAAAGAAAGAAACATCAAGAACTACTCAGAAGGGAGCATAGGCAGAAGCAAGCTTTGATTGAGATCAAACACATTTTCCTAGATGGTTTTAGTCAACCTACTCATGATGAAACAAAGTCAATCATTAAAAAATTGACCAACATAGTGGAAAAAATAAGCAAGAAAAACCTAGATACTATCGTCAAATTGTTAGAATGGTTTGAGAAGAAGTTTCAAACTAAAGTAAATAAGAAGATATTTAGTGAAATTGCACTAACACAAGTTTTATTAGCAACTAAGATAGATATCGTGAAGAAGGTACTAGAGAAAATTTTCTCTCTATACACCAAATTTTGTAACCCTACACTCTTCACATAGGAGATAAGGAATCACATCTTGACTTTGGAAAGTCAAATGCATTCATTTGAAGCTAAATTTCCCATGACTCGAGCTCAAAGTTATAAACATTTTAGGACTCTCTTACAATCCCAAAGTTAGTTATCAACTTTACACAAAGATGAAGTTGTTGGTGTAAATAAGTATTTACTATTTAGACTTACTTAAGTTTACTTAGTTTAATGCATTATTTTATTATTTGCATTGTTTTATTATTTATTTAGGTGAGACAGTTAGGAGTTTTTGTACTCTCACAAAAGTATGCAACTCTATTTATGCACATGGTGTATACAACATAGGAGTTTGCATTATTTTCTGAGTTTTCATGTAGACAACATAGTTATCCACACTCCAAATTTAGCACATGTTTTCTACACCACTAATTTGCATGTTACACCATTGTAGGCTTATGCTCACATCATTGCACTTACATCTATGCTTAATGGAGGATATACCATATCTAGTGGACATGTGCTTGGTTGTATGACTTATCATGATGCTAACTTCCATGCATTCTAGAAGCTCTCTAGAGGCCGTTATATACAGACACTTCTAGTGTACTCTAATATAGCATATGGCATATTAAATAAATATCATCATTATAATCATATACTCTCTCTTTATTGGTCTACTATTGTGCTTGTGTTGAGTTCTTAGTTCTTGAGTGAATTTTGGCCTAAAACAAATTCTTACATGTTATCAAAGCTTGGGGAGATTGTCTACACATAGCCATTCAAGATCATTCATGCTTTAGTACCTCAACCTAAATCTACTAAATCTACAAAAAATTGGAGCATCTAGAGCTAGGTCTAACTTTACGGTTGCATCCAGAGTGTCAATTCAGTGAAGATCAACTATAAATTTGACTATGCTAGGCGAAAGTTGATTGTGAGGAATTTTTTTCTGCAAATCAGAACCCAAAGGCCCCGATTTGCAAATCAAGTATGGTCATTTTTGGATCTATTTTATTATTTTTCAATATCTAAATTATTTTCCATGTCTACAATTTATTTTCCAAACTAGTATTTTTAGATTTGTTAGTTGCTCAGGCAGAGATGTTTTTTTAGCTAAACTAGGGAGTGACACCCTAGCTAAGCTCTGTAATTTTGGAAAAAAAATTCTATTTAAATTCATAGGACATCCTTCATAATACATCCATGAGCTACATATTTCACTAGACATAGTGCGAATTAAATTCACGGTGGATAATATTTCCACAGGCCCTACCAAACAATTTTTGGCCGCACAACTATCACTAGTGGACACCCTCCACCATAATTTTAGTGTGGCATCTCTTTGCTTGAACTTGATGGTGGTTTTGTTTTATACTGCATTGGAGTCCAAAACCCCATGCATGTGGGATTAACCACAAAACTTCGGTGACTTAATACAAGTAATCTAATGCCTTGCATTGTAGAAATCTAGCCTCCAACATTCTTTGACTACTGAAATGAAACAAACCTTTGGTACTTTATAATATCTAGTGATCAAGAGTCTAGCTTGCATTGAAGGTGCCATGCAGCCTAAACTTGGAGACACGTGGTAAAATTCTATTTGCCACACAGACAAGTCCTTGCTACACACACAGGTCAATGCCACAGCTACATATTTGATAGTTGTCATCACACATCAACAAAAAATACAACATCCATACACATGTTAGCACATATAGCTAGTGGTCATACACTACCTTGTCATGCATCTATATGATTCATACAATTTCATATGGCTAATGTCATTACTGGCGTGATTAGAGGGCTTGGGTACACTAATGTCATCTTTTCACTGGCCTAAATTTGATGGCCATTTGACTATCATTCCTAGCCAAATTTGAACTACTATGAGAGTCGTGTGACTATCAAATTTAACCCTATCTTTTGCTGATGCAAGCCCTCTCTAGATTGATTTTGTATTTTGCAGTCTGACTTTAGGAGGCCATAACTTGGACATCTAGACTCCAAATCGGGTGCATTTTTTTTTGGAATTGGGTAAAATTTCCTAAGATTTTCACTAGTGTATCTTTTTTCTAGTTTTGGTGCATGGATTATTAAAAAATTGCATTTTTTGGTGACTATACCTGCATAATCCTACATTTTGCAACTTCAAATGCTTCGTACAGGCACATTTGGAGTCAAAAAAAGGTTTTATTTTTCTTGAAATTCCATTATTTTTTGTCTATTTTCCAAATTTGTAATCAAATTATAGGGTTGTGTGGACAAAATTGTCACTTTCAGGAATAGGGCCTTTCTTTGCGTTGTATTGCTTCAGAATTGTAGCACATTGTAAAGTTCCAAATTTGTAATCCATTAAGTGCTTGTAACAAGAGAAATTAGAAGTGTACAAAGGCCAATATTGGCAAGTGGTCCATTGTAATCACACTACTAATAAAGTGCCCAAAGCATCTATTTTGGGGGGGTTTCTTGATTTAGTGAAAGGGGGGTGTTCTTGGTGTTTTATTCTCTCTTTTCTACACTTTTCTTTCATTTTATACAATCTACAACTCAAGGGAATATAATTGGTTGACTTTTCACAAGACCATAATTATATCTTCTTTCCTCATTTTGGACTTGATTCTTTTGGGTTAAGTGAAGTCCTCTTTCTTTTTTACTATTTTGGTTTATAATATTATTTTCATCTCTACTGTATACTTGATCCTTTTCTTGTGTATGGAGAAACCTTTTACTAAACTAATTAATAATTCTTATTGCTTTTTATTGCATTTTTGGTTGTAAAGGTAGTAGATTTATGCTTTGGTGAGATTTAGATAAGATATATTATTAGTTGGTTATGATTTTAATGAATCTTTCTTAGCATCTTTTAGAGGCTATATGATGATCTTGCAGCTATGGAAGGTTGTAGCTTTGTACTCTATTGTTAATAGAAGATTCGTAGTCCTCTTAAGCCTCTCAATTTTATCAGGCTTGAATAAAATTCTAGCTATTATTATTATTATTATGTCTTTTATCGACTTAGACCTCTTATTGATGAAAAAGGAAAACTAAGTGTCACATAGTGACTAGTATTTGTCGTTGAAATATTCTAACAATACAAATTATTTTCATTTTTTATAATTTTTTTATAAATATAATTAAATCTACATTATATTTATTTATTCAAACAAATCTAAGGTTACAAAATATAAATAACTAACTTGGTTTCATTATTTCTAGCATAATAAAACACACGTATCAATTGACTAGTGTTATTTATAACTAAACATACTACACATTTAACATACATATACATATACATATATATGTGTGATGCAGGAGCATCCAAAGGTATAAGGGCAATGCTATGTCAGCTAAAAAAATGTACTTAGACTTAGTTTCTGTTTCATGTTTTTTCATTTTTGGACACCCATTTGGGTCAAATAAAGGTTCCAACTCTCACAGTTCCACTATCAATGTGCTAGAAAATTCCAAAAAAATAGAAGTATGTAATTGGGCCATCATTTTGGTAAACTAGAAGGTGTGAATTTTCCAGATGAATGTAATTGTGATTTAGAGCATTCTAGAAAAAGAATCAGGTCAAAAGGCCCCACGGTTTGAAAGTTATTGCAGTTTTTCATGTTTTGGAGACCTCTTAAGAATGCTTCAAAGTCAGGTTAGGGGCATTAAATGACCTCAAAAAGGGTTGAAAAATGGGGGATGAGTAGAGCTGGTTCATAGGGCTATAGAGCACTTCAAGATCTTTCTAAAAATTTAAATGGTTCATTAATTGAAGCTACGGTTCGAAAGTTATGCCTCTCGAAAGTTCGGTTACCATTTTTGGATTCTTCTAGATTTGTGCTGACTTCTAACGCAGCTTTTGGAGCCTTCTTTTTGGTCGGTGGATGCCTACTAGCACTTTCTAGAATGTATTCCTAGTCCTTAACCCTGTGGGGTCTATTTAAGGAGATTCCTGGCATTGTAAAAGGCAGTTCGGAGTGGAGTTTGAGTGTTGGCACTAAAAGAAGAAATTATCTCCACATTTATGCTATTGTAAGCCCTTAGGGCATGTTTTGAAGTTTATTTTCTCTGTACTAAATGTACTAGCTTATTTTTCAGTTAATACAATTTCCCTTTTCTATTGTTTCCATTCTGTTCTTGGGTTGTGTCCCCATTAAGTGGTATTAGAGCTAGTTTTCCTAAGTGTGTAGACAGAGCGCCGACTGTGAGGTAGTTTGCACCAGGACTATGTGGTTGTGGGTTTGAGTTAGAAGATGCCTCCATGAAGAGGGCATGGTGGAAGGGCCAAAGCTATTAATCATGAGGAGGTTAGAGCCCTCCAAAGGTAGGTACAGGCATTGCAAGGGGAGCTCCGTAGAGGAGCAAATGTTGCCATAGGTGACGACAGTGAGGATGACAATGAAGAAGAAGAAACGAGACCAGAACGGGAATTTGATAGGGAAGTTCTGAATCATGCAGAGGAAAGGCTTTTTAGGGCCATTACTAAGTTTGGGAAAAGACTTACAATTGAAGTGGGTGTATTTTCAGGAAATCTAAAACCAGATGAGTTGATCGATTGGATCAATGAACTGGAAGAATACTTTGAGTATGAGGATATTAGGGACCCAGATAGGGTTAAGTTTGCAAAGGCCAAACTAAAAGGCCATGCCAAAATTTGGTGGCAAGAGATCCAATTGGAAAGAAATAGAAGAGGAAAGGAGAAGATCACAAGGTGGGATCGCATGGTGGACAAATTGAAGAAGCAGTTCATTCCTATGGACTACGAGCTTGATTTGTTTAAAAAGATGCATGGGTTAAAGCAAGCAGGAAGATCAGTCCAAGAATATACAGAGGAGTTTTACTGACTCTTGATTAGAGCAGGGCATGTAGAAGCAAATAAGGAGAAGGTTGCTCATTATATCAGTGGGTTGCAACCTAGCATCTAGGAAGAATTAAGTCTGGTAAGAATGACCAGTGTTTAAGAGGCATACCAATTTTCCCTAAAAGTTGAAGAGAAGTTGAATAAAAGGTTTGAAGGAAGACAAAGAGGGTGCGGTCAAGGAGGAAGGGGAAGCGGTAGATCATCTGGAGGCCACAATGAAACTCAAAAGAAAAATGAAGATGAGGGTACTAGTAGAAACTAGAGGAATGAGGATTTCAACTGCTCCCATGACCAAGACTTTGGAAATCAGAGAGGAAGAGGTAGAGGATGTGGACAAGGAAGAGGAGGCTTCTATTGTACCTGTTTCCATTGCAATGAAGAAGGTCATTGTGCCTTTGAATGCTCTCAATGACAAGGAAGGACAGATAGGAGAGCTGAGGGCCAAGCTAGGGTTGCTCATGTGGATGAGGATGCACAATCATCACATTCAGAGGATGTAGGAAGAGGAGATACCTTGGTAAATGAAAGAGTCCTACTAAGTGGTGAGATTGAACCAGGACAAAGGAGGAGTTTGTTCCATACCAGATGCAAGTGTGAGGATAAATATTTTGACGTGATCATTGATGGTGGTAGCACTGATAACTTGGTATCAGAAGAGATGGTCTCTAAGCTGAAGCTCAAGAGGGAGAAACATCCCCAGCCCTATCAGATTGCTTGGGTAAAAGATGATCATAAGGTCCTGGTAAGTGAACAATGTTTAGTGAAATTCAAAATTGGGATTTACCATGATGAAGTTCTCTGTGATGTTATTCTGATGCATGTTTGCCATCTATTATTGGGTAGAGCATGGTAGTTTGATAGACATGCAATACATGATAGACATGCAAACACATACTCTCTGACAAAGGATGGAGTTCGCCACAAACTGAAGCCCATGAAAAAGGAAGGTGAAAAGGTATGTAGCAGTGCTAGGATTTGTCTTGTTGATGGAAGGAAGTTTTTAGATGGCATGAAACATCAACATATGTGCTATTATTTGATTCCTAGGAAAGATAAAGAAGGTAGTAGTGAAATACCACTTGAAGTTTCAGATTTACTAGGGGAGTTTGGAGATATTATCTCTGATAATGTTCCAGATGGATTGCCACCAGTAAGGAAAATTATTCATCAGATAGATCTGATTCCAGGAGCTAGTTTTCCTAACAAGGCTGCTCACAGGATGACTCCTACTGAAATAGAGGAGCTAAATAGACAGGTTCATGAGCTATTGAGGAAGGGCTTGATTCAAGAGAGCCTGAGTCCATGTGCAGTACCGATAGTACTCGCACCAAAGAAGGATGGAGAGTGGAGGATGTGTATAGATTCTTAAGCTATAAATAGGATAACCATCAAGTACCAGTTTCCTTTGCCAAGGATGGATGATCTTATGGACTGCTTGAGCGGAGCTCAGTACTTCACAAAGATAGATCTCAAGAGTGGCTATCATCAGATATGGATTTGAGAAGGAGATGAGTTGAAAACAACCTTCAAGACTAAGGAGGGTCTTTATGAGTGGTTAGTCATGCCCTTTGGATTGACAAACCCCCAAGCACCTTCATGCGGCTCATGAATGAGGTACTTAAGAAGTTCTTTGGAAAATTTGTTATTGTTTATTTGGATGATATTTTAATTTTCAGCAAGACTTTGGAAGAACATTTATTGCATATTTGTAGTATATTTGAAAGGCTAAGGGAAGAGAAACTGTTAATTAATTTGAAGAAGTGTATCTTTGCAGAAAGGGAGTTAGTCTATTTGGGGTTTGTTATATCACCTGAGGGTCTCAAAATGGATCTAGAGAAGGTAAAAGCCATCTTGGAATGGCCTACTCCATGGTCTGCTACTGAGGTAAGATCATTTCATGGTCTGGTTAGTTTTTATAGGAAGTTTATTAAGAATTTCAAGGGCATATGTTCACCCCTAACTGTTACAATAAGAGGGGATAGAAAAGAGTTCAAATGGATTGCAGCAGCTGCAAGAAGTTTTGAATTGCTGAAGAAGAAGGTGACAGAATAGCCTGTGTTGGTACTTCCAAATTTTAGAAAAGTGTTCCAGGTGGATTGTGATGCTAGTGGCAACGCTATTGGGGCTGTATTAAGCCAAGAAGGCAAGCCTATTGCATATTTTAGTGAAAAATTGAATGATGTAAAGCAGAAGTATTCTGTTTATGATCAAGAGTTCTATGCAATAGTTCAGGCCTTAAAGAAATGGAGGCATTATTTATTGCTAAAGGAAATTGTTTTGTATACTGATCATTAGGCATTACAGTACCTAAATAGCCAAGGTAAATTGAATCAAAGGCATATGAAGTGGGTAGAGTTCTTGTAGAGTTATACATTTGCGTTGAAGCATAGAAGTGGAAAATCTAACAGGGTTGCAGATGCACTAAGTAGGAGATAGTTGTTGCTTACAGTAATGTAGGTTGAAGTAGTTGGGTTTGATGAACTCAAGAATTTGTACCTGAGGATCTTGATTTTGTTGAAGCATGGAAAGCTTGTAAAGATCCTGTTGCTATAGATAGAACCAAGTGGTTAGACTATTTGATTCAGGATGGCATGTTGTTCAAGGGTAGTCAATTGTGCATTCCAAGGAGTTCCATGAGGGAAAATCTGATTAAGGAGAAACACAACAGAGGGATGGTAGGACATTTTGGTTGAGATAAGACCATTGCCATTCTTAGAGAACATTATTTTTGGCCTCAAATTTTATAGGATGTGAAAACGTTTGTACAAAGTTGCCAAGTTTGTCAAGTTGCCAAGGGGTTTAGTCACAATACTGGCCTATATCAGCCATTGCCTATTCCATCAAGGCCATGGGAGGACATAAGTATGGATTTTGTTCTTGGATTTCCAAGCACAGAAAGGGGTAATGACTCAGTATTTGTGGTGGTTGATAGGTTCTCCAAAATGGCACATTTCATTCCATGCCACAAAACTCATGATGCTATCCATATTGTAGACTTGTTTTTCAAAGAGGTGGTAAGACTACATGGTCTTCTGAGGAGTATAGTTTCTAACAGAGATACTAAATTTGTGGGGTATTTCTGGAGGACATTGTGGAAAAAGTTGAGAATAGACTTGAAATTTAGTTCCACACATCACCCACAAATTGATGTCCAAATAGAAGTGGTAAAAAAAAGTTCGGGCAATTTGCTGAGATGTTTAGTTGCGGATAAGCCCAAGGGATGGGATTTGATTCTACCATAGGAAGAGTTTTCTTATAATAACTCTGTAAATAGGAGTATTGGAAAATCACCATTTCAAATTGTATATGGGCGTAGCCCAAGGACTGCACCAGAGCTAAGGAAGATAGAACAAGGGGAGAGGACAAGTGCTAAAGCTAAGGAATTTGCTGAACCTATCAAGCGTCTACATGAGGAGGTTCAAGCACACATTACCAAGATGAATCAAGAGTATAAAGCTAGGGCTGATCAAAGGAGAAGACATAAGGAATTCCAAGTAGGAGATTTAGTCATGGTGCACTTACAAAAAGAAATATTTCCAGCCGGTACTTACAACAAGCTGAAAATGAAAAAATTTGGCCCCTACAAAATTTTGAAGAAACATGACTCAGGAATTGCATATGAGGTGGACCTGCTAGATAATATTCACATTTCTCCCATTTTCAACATTGTAGATTTAATAGAGTATCATGATGATGGTGCAGATGAGGAGCTAGTGTTAGAGCCATGTCCGATTCCTACTTCTAAGAAGGAGGAGATAGAAGACATTCTAGATCATCATGAGGGTAGGAGTACCAGAAATAGGTAGTATGAAGAGTATTTGGTCAAATGGAAAGGATGACTGATCGAGGACTCAACTTGGATTTCAGCAGCTAAGGTTTCCCATTTGGGGTTTCCTCTACCATTCATAAAGTGACAGGGTCACTTTTCAATCTACCCTGGGTGTTTGATGCAGGAGCATCCAGTGGTATAAGGGCAATCTTGTGTCACCCAAAAAAAATGTACTTAGACATAGTTTTTGTTTCATGTGTTTTCATTTTTGGACAACCATTTGGGTCAAATAGAGGTTCCAACTCTCATAGTTCCACTATCAGTATGCTAGAAAATCTTGAAAAAATAGGAGTATGTAATTGGGCCATCATTTTGGTAAACTAGAAGGTGTGAATTGGACAGATGAATGTAATTGTGATTTAGAGCATTCTAGAAAAAGAATCAGGTCAAAAGGCCCCATGGTTTGAAAGTTATTGTAGTTTTTCGAGTTTTGGAGACCTCCGAAGAATGCTTCAAAGTTAGGTTAGGGGCATTAAATGACCTCAAAAAGGGATAAAAAATGGGGGATGAGTAGAGCTAGTTCATAGGGCTATAGAGCGCTTCAAGAGCTTTCCAAAAATGTAAATGGTTCGTTAATCGAAGCTATGGTTCAAAAGTTATGCCTCTCGGAAGTTCTGTTACCATTTTTGGATTCTTCTAGATTTGTGCCGACTTCTAACGCAACTTTTGGAGCCTTCTTTTTGGTCGGTGGATGCCTACTAGCACTTTTTAGAATGTATTCCTAGTCCTTAACCCTCCGGGGTCTATTTAAGGAGGTTCCTGGCATTGTAGAAGGCAGTTCAGAGTGGAGTTTGAGTGTTGGCACTAAAAGGAGAAATTATCTCCACATTTATGCTATTGTAAGCGCTTAGGGCATGTTTTGAAGTTTATTTTCTCTATACTGAATGTACTAGCTTATTTTTTAGTTAATACAATTTCCCTTTTTTGTTGTGTCCATTCTGTTCTTGGGTTGTGTCCCCATCAATGTGTGTGTATATATATGTATGTTTGTATGTATGTATGTATGTGTGTATGTATGTATTATATATATATGTGTATATGTATATATACCTATACATATATACATACATATACACATACATATATATGTATGTATATATGTGTGTATATATCACATATATACACACATATATACATACATATATATGTATGTGTATATGTATGTATATATGTATAGGTATATATACATATACACATATATATAATACATACATACACACATACATACATACATACATATATCTATATATACACATATGTACATATATATACATACATACATATATATGTATTGTTACCATGCTTTTAGCACCTACGTTCTAAACTCCCAAGCTAACTCTGCAAAGTCAATTTGGGTTTGTTTTTAATTGCTGATGATAGATTATGAACTCTAACCTATGAAGAAGATAGAGTTATGAAGATATGTTGAGGTGGAACCATCAAATTCAGAACTTCAATTTTTTGGTTCATTTTAAGATTGGGTTTGCAAAAGGCTGAATTGTTAATACATTCCAAGGTGCAGCATATCTGTGGAGTCAAACTTGAACTTGAACCAAAGGTTTCTACTTCAACTTCATGTTTGAGTCTGCAGAGTCAAAATTTTTGACAGCATTAAAATAATAGTAACAATGCGGGTGGCATAACTTTTAACTCCATCATTGGATGTGATCAAATTTTTGATATGTTGTTCAAAATCAAGTTTTCTAAAGGTCCAACAAAGATATTTTCAAAATTTGGCCAAAGTCAAAATTTATGAGGAACTGAATGTAGGTCTATCAACACACCAGCAAATACAGATATGCCACAGTCAAAAAAAATAGTCATGTTGCAGGGTCCACAAATTTTAATACAACATTTGGATTGAGCTGAATTCTGGATATGTTTGAGGAAACCTAATTATCTAAATTCTCTCCAAGCCGTTTTGCAAAATTTTTGACGGATCAAAAGTTATGACTGTTTAAGTGCAGCAATACATTACCAGTGATAGTTACAAAATCATGATAGCAATCTATAACTAGCATATGCCACTTGTCCAAGAATGCACATGGGATTCATTTTAAATTTGATAAAATATTTTTTATAATTTATGAAACTTTAAAGTGGCTCAGCTATTAAAATTCCAAAGGGGCAAAAAGAAGATTATTCTTGAGAATAATTAAATTGATTTTTCAAGAAACGGTTATGGAAACCAAAAGACAACCCAAAGTTATTATTTATTGCAAGATTCAGATGTAAGGAGGGGGGTTCTTCTTTTTGGAAGTGGAAGTTCTATAGCTACTGCTACAGGGAAAGAGATTTCTATTTTGTAACGGAGGAAGCGGTTTCATTTTATGTAGATTGATTGTAATAAGGGGATGGAACAGTACTATTATTGTTTTATCATGTCTTTGAAATAAAGAGGGACATTAGTGTGTTTGATTTTATAGTCATATACATTTGTGTTTCTGATCTAAGAGGATTTTGAAGTCCTTTTATTTCTATTTTAGATGCAGTTCTTTATTATTATGTCGAATGTGATATATATAATCTTATGGTTATGTATTCACACTATTGCATAAAGATGTTTACAGCTTTCTCTCTCCATTCTCTCTGTAATATGGAAACATGGTAGATAGTCCTGTGGCTGTTTACTAGTTTTTCATTCATTTCTAGTTTAGCAATCTTTAATCACATTTATTCCATATTGATGGGTGAATTTCTGAAAAACCCTTTGTGTCTTCAGGTTAAAGATATAACCAGATATCACATTTATTGAATATCTTTTAAGAGGGAGTTGTACCTCTCAATTCAGAGGAAAGCTATCAATCTCATGATAGTATTTCCAATTGTTAGTGTCAATTGTTCTTCCATTTGGGCATCTTGAGTCATTCTTTCTATTTAATTCTGGAAGGACAAAACTATTTACTAACATGTATATATGTATATATATACACATATATACACACACACATATATATACATATATGTATATATGTGTGTTTGTGTGTATATGTGTGTATATATACATATGTATGTATGTATGTATGTATGTATGTATGTATGTATGTATATACATATATGTATATATGTATATACGTACACACATACATACATACATACACATACACATATACATATACATATACATATATATATATACATACATATACACATATATATATATATGTGTATGTATGTATATATATATATATATGTATGTATATATATATATATATGTATATATGTATGTATATATGTGTGTGTGTGTGTGTGTGTGTGTGTGTGTGTGTGTAATTTCTTAAAAAATAAGATCAATTTATAAATAAGATTCATTTATAATTATAATGTACATTTGACATATTAATTGTGGTTTTTGAACATGGTATCTAAAGATGAGTAAAAGTCTCCAAAAGTAGGTGACCAAATAATATTATATTTTACTTTTACTAAATTATTCAAAATAGACAATTATAGTATATAATTAATCTATAAAATCAATTAATAGAAAAAACTAGCTCAATAATTTAAAAACATATATCCCCACATGACATATATGAAATGTTAAAAGATTCCACTCACCAACCCTCCCCCACTAAACAAATGTCTCTCTCTAGGTGACATTTTCCACATAATTTTTTAAAAAAGGAATTCTTTAGAATGCCTATAAACTATTTTAGGATTTTATTATAATAAAGCTCAATAAAGAAAAAAGAAGAATTGGATAGGCATGAGAATTTTGTACATAAAACCGAATGATGAAGTGCCATGTGCTTTTAGACCATTCCAATTTATATTATAAACAATCCACTATGAGCATTCCAAGTTTTATTATAAACATTCAATTTTTACTAGTCCATCTTATATTATAAACATTCCAGTTTTTTCCCAATCATCAACATCAATCAACTAGCCTTGTGAGTGCAAACCATTCACTTGGACATTGAAATATTTATACCTATCACTTAGAAGAATTCAATGTTAGTGGGTTATTCATCACCAAGCCTACCCTATCACTCCATATTTAAACATAGTTGATTGATTTGATTATTCACTCCATTATAATATCATCTATGTTATTAGTTCCTGCCATGGGTAGGAAAACTAATGTATTCATTAGTTGCAATAAAAAAACTATAAAATATCTTAGTTTAATCAACAAGACTCAATAATTATTTTAGGTTCTAATTCTTTAATAAAGTTTGAACATTTTTATAATTTTTTGAAATGGAATTTTTTTTTAAAGTAAAATCTTATTGGCTCACACTAAAAATAGTAAGGGAAAAAATTAATTTTTGAAAACAGAAAAGGAAGGAAAATTTAAAGCTCTAACTTTTAGCATTAATTGTGCAATTAATATTATTTAGAATACCATAGAAGATGATGTGACACTACACTCCATCATTTCAAGAATTTGAAATTTGAAATTCTTTATAAATTTTGAACAATATTATTATTATTTTTTTAAAATAATGATAATATTTAACTGAAATCTTATTGAATCTTACTAAATAGTAATGGAGAAAATTAAATTTTAAACCAAAAATCAAGGAAAACTTAAAATTCTATTTTTTTGTATTAATTGTGCAATTAATTTAATTATTATCAAATATATGTCACACAACACTTTACTTTATCATTAGTCGGATTAATAATAACATAATACTAACTCATAAAATTTTGATTCATTTTGTCTTTTAAAAGAATAAAAACTAATAAAAACTAAATAATGTAACAAATAATTTTAGTTTTAGAAAATAAAAACTAAATAATATAACAAAGAATTTTAAAATGGTACATACAATATTGTTTATGTATTTAAGATTTAAAATATCTTATATCATTTTTGGGTGTCAAGTTGTTGATTATAAATTTTTATAAATAAAAATAGTGTACAAGGATGATAATAGGCATTGATGTTAAAATTCTAATGACACAACAAAGTAAAGGGAATATAATTTTGCACTTGGTAAGAGCTATAAGTTATCTACTTGCATTCAACTACAAATATTAATGCAAAATATGATTGTCTATGTTTCTCCATTGTCTTTGGTTCTTCAATTCTATGTATAATTATAAGTAAGATATTTCAACCTCTAAAAGATCAAAGGATATTAAGAATGTTGTTCTAATGCATTTTTCATTCCTTCAAATTAAAATTTTTATTCCTCCATCTCAACCCTTTATTGTCACACTCTATAATACTAATACTATAATCATGACACATATGGTAGGAACGATGCTTTGGATCTCTTGTTCTGAATGTTATGGCTCCACTTTCTACTAGCTTTAGTACCATTTGCTTTATTATCTTATGATTTAAACTTAAAGAGAGATAGACACAAGAACTTTGTTCTTGAGACGTGAATTAAGAATGTTGTGAAGTTTATTCTTATATATTTGTAACAATGGAGGTCTCTTTTTGGATATACTTAGTGTAGTTGATGTTTTTAGCTGTCTTTATTTTGTTTTTTCAAGTTTTATAGAAATTAAGGAAAATGATTGAAAAAATATATGCTTATGGAATCTGAAGTGTGTGCTAGAGAAATGAAGAATTATTATAATGTTCAAGCACAAAAAAATAATTATTATATATACTATATATATATATATATATATATATATATATATATATATATATATGTTTTTTATAAGAAAACAAATATTTGACTTTAAAAAATAAATAACAAAATAAAATAAGGAAAGGTGTGTTGGTAGGATAATATGCATCTAGGGCTCCATTTGGGGATCTTCCAAATGTAACTCATGGGGATGTAGGTCTAGAGATCCTTCTCCTAGATTCTCTATAGATCTACCATTGATATGGTTAGGAGATGGGCTTCAACAAAGTGGAAACTCAAGGGATAGGTAAAAGTAGTTGCTATGGTTGGTGCCCTAATCCTGTTCAAGTTTTCTATTAAGGAGGACTAAAATTAGGTCTTAGTGGGGACTTGGAGATATAGTAAGCATCTCTTGACAATGGTTAAATGGAAACCAGGCTTCGACCTTAGCACTAATCTTCAGCAAATGACCCTAGTTTAGGCTAGACTCCCTAGATTGTCACTGGATTTTTGGGATGAAAGGATCTTTAAATGGATTGGGGACCCCTTTGTCCATTTTATCAAGGTTGATTTTCTCACCCTACACAAATCTTATTTGGGCTTCACTAGATTTTGTGTTAATATGGAAATTAATAAAGCCCTCCCTAGTAGTATAACCTTGAAATCAAAATGAGGAACCTAGAAGCATGTGATTAACTATGAGAATGTTGATTTGTACTACTATTAAGCTAGGAAGTATGGCCATGTGGTCACTAACTAAAAAATAGATTAAAACAGGGTAGGGTTAGCAAGGAAGGAGGCAATAATCAAAGGCAATGATCATAATCAAGAATTGATGTGCTCACCTAGAATGGATCATAACCTTTCGAGATCCTCTACAAAGGAGGGTGAACAACAAAAAGGTCATTTGGAGGAGAACCCACCCTCTATAAATAGAGAGAATGACTCCAAGGCTCGATTGGAGGAAGGAGAGATACCAACTAAAGCAAGGAAATTAAAGGATGATCCCAAGGGTTGTTTAGAGGAAGGAGAAATGATGGGGGACACTAAGGACATGGAGGTGGCTCAAACTAAGGTCATGGAAGATTGTAAAGATACGATGGGTGATGTGGTTACCCACCAAGACTGGGAGGATCTCAGGGTAGAATGTTTTCCTCAACCCAACAAGATCAAGTGGATAGATTATCCTTCTCCAAAGGGAACTCTTATGGTACAACTAGCATGTTTTGAGGAATCTCTCTTTGCTTCTAGAATAATGACACCATTCATGGACAAGGGGGATTGGTAGGAACCCAAGAAGAAAACTCTCAGACAACCAAAGGAAAATGTTGGCTCTCAGTTGAGAACTAGAAGGTCATCACCAAAAGTGGAAAGAACTAAGGAAACTTCCTAAGATATTTCCCATGGGAAGTAGAGGCCTTAGAGGATACCCAAAGAGGTGGGAAATGAATTTGATCACCTAGAATATTAGGGACTTAAACAACCTAACAATTTTTTTCTCTAAAAAATATATTTATGATCATAAGGTAGATATGTCCTTGTTCAAGAGGTCAAAATGAGATAACACACATATGGAAAGGTGCTAAATATTCCTAAAGTGAAGCTTATGAGGCTTTAGGAGGGACATCGACTATGTAGAAGCTAGATAAGCTAAATGGAGTAATACATTATTACCCTCACTACTTGGTTGTAATATTTTCTAATGGGGATATTGAATGACCCATTTTGAATTTTTATGCTCCTAACACTAGGGGAAGGAGACTGCAAGTTTGGGAGGATGCCTCAACCTATATTTCCAACTACAATGCTACTAGGATCATCTATGCAAGGAACTTCAATACCCATCTTTACCCCTTAGAAAATTTTGGTGGGATAGAGGATGTCTCTAAAAGTATGCATGATTTGGATGAGTTTCTTAGAAGGAATGACCTTATTGACATGGAGCTTCAAGGAGTGAAGTTCACCTAGTCCAACAACAAACTGGGACACAATCTCATCTAGGTTAGAATGGATAGGGTGCTTCTCTCAGCCAACTAGGATATTTTACCTTACACCTCTCTTCATGATTACCCTAGGAATATCTCAAATCATTCAATGCTTGTCTTTAACTAGATAAGTAAAAAGATAAGAAGAAAGAAACCTTTCAGTTATGAGATCATGTGGCATTTTCACCCCCAATTTAGAAAGTGTTTAGAAAAATGGTGAAACATAAGGGTCCATGGTATGACTATGTTTCCCATAGCTAAGAAGCTTGAAAATATCACATGGGAGGCCATGGATTGGAGAAAATCTTTGTTTAGAGATATTTTCAAGTAAAAGAAATAAATAGAGGGTAAGCTAGGATTTTTTTAGGAAAGAATGGTGAAGGGAGACCTACTATTGACTATACATGAGGAGGAGAAGATCTAGAGGAGGAAATGGAAACAAGCTATTGAAAGGGAAGAATTCTTTTGGAAATAGAGATCAAGGATTTAGTAGCTCACTGAAGGAGATAGGAACATGAATTTTTTCCATACGTCAATCTCTAAACACAAGAGTAGGAACACCATTACGAATATCATTGATAATAATACTTTTGAGATACTAATGAGGAAGAGAATGGAAGATGGACCACTAGATACTTCCACAAAATATATAAATCCCCATGGCTATAGGTGGACTTGATGATGGAAAATGATCTTCTAGAAATCATAAATCTAGTGGTTGATGAGAGGAAAAACCAAGACTTAATAAGGAAAGTAACTAAAGAATAGGTGAGAGAGGTGGTTTTCACTATGGGAGTGTTCAAGGCCCCTAAAACAGAAAAATTCCCCTTGACCTTCTTCTAAGAGTATTGAGAGATTATTAAATATGAATTCTTAGTTTTGAATAATGGGGAGATTATTGGATATTAATTCTAGATAGGGTGCTGCTAGACAGGGAGCCATTGACCAAAACCCAAAGACAAATTCATCTGGGATAAAAATTCAAGTGAGGAATTTAGTGTTAATTCAGCTTATAATATTATGATTGGAGAGGTTGTAGCCTCAAATTAGAGGATGGTTTGGCAGTCTCATCTGATTCTCAAAATCATTTTCTTTTGGTGGTCTATTATGCATGAGTGTATCCTCACAATTGACAACCTCAAAAGGCATGGATTCCAAATGGAAAATTGATGTGTTCTATGCTATAGGGAGGAGGATAATATCTCCCACCTATGGATTCATTACACTTATTCTACTTAGATTTGGCAGGAACTATTCAATGTTTTGGGGATCTCTTGAGTGTTGGAAAGGGATGCTCATCAATTCATCTTGGGATGACAGAGTCCGTCTAATCACCCTCTTGTTAAAATTCTCTAGAAACACATTCTTCCCTATATTTTTTGGAACATATGGAAGGAGAGAAATAATCATATATTTAGAGAGAAATTATCTCCTCCTAATATGGTCTCCCAAATAACAATGAGGTTAATAAGGGAGGTTTCCATGCAAGCTTTCAGTTTTGTTGTGTACGACTCTTCGTTTGAGCTTTCCTTTTATAGGCAGCACTTCTCAAACCACATTTATTGCAGGAGCTTTTAGGTTAGGATATTATAGCTCTAGCCATTGGTGAACTAGTTGTTTCTGGTATTCACACTGCTACTTTGGACTACCATGGCACTGCCTCAGAATAAATGCTTGTACAAGTTTGTCCCAAAGGTCTTTCATGAGGTAATCCTAACATTATCCTTCCATTGCAAGAATTTGATGCTACTTTTGATTGGTTACAGCAACATACCTTGATAGGCTATTTTTTTGGTAGGACACCTCCTAAAGCTATGCTCTGAGACTAGGTTAACAAATGTTGGACTCCTCATGGTGTCTGCCTTGATGCTGTGCAAAACCTTAACAAAGGTTTTTTTTAATATTTTGATTCACTAACCCATTGGAAGCAAATGCAGTCTTTAACAATGAACCTTGGTTTGTGCATTCCTCTCTGCTTGTTTTGCAAAAATGGTCCCGAAACTTCAAATTCTTAGATGATAAAAAGCCTAGGGTTCCTGTGTGGGTCAAGTTTCTAGGTCTTCCCTTTCCATGCTAGCCTCTCATTGAGTCCATTGCCAAAGCCCTTGGAAAAGTTGTCACCAAGGAGCTTGAGAAAAATTTAAATGCTCACCTATAGTGATGTGTTTGCATCAAAGTTGATCTTTCCAAGAATCTCAAGGATTCTATGGAAATCTAGATTGGACTCCGAACCTTCTTTCGAAAGGTGCTTTACTTGAATTTACCTAACACCTATTATAGGTGCCAATATATAGAACACAAGATCAAGGATTGCCCTCTAGCTATGCCTATGGTCAAGCCCATGCCTAAAGAAGTGCCTACTAAATAGGCTGAAGGAAAAAATGAAGAATGGGTTACTATTGGGTGTAAGGGCAAGGTTCCCTTGAATCCCTTGTCCCCCAAGCAATCTTATGTGGTGGTCATTATGGTTCCTCCTATTCCCACAGGAGCGTTTGCACTGGCTATTGTGGGGACATAAGTGGCTTCCACAACACCTATTTTGGGGGTTTCATAGGTTCCAAACCCTGCTAGTACACAAGGGATTAAGGTAGTTGCTAGGGTTTTTTCCTTGGCTAGGGTTTATGCTTCTCTTGCAGTTTCTTCCATCATGCCATTAGTGAAAAGGGATTCTCATAGTCCTCTTGGATGTGCAGAGATACCAGAAGTGAAATGACAAGTTGTAATGTTAGAGGATTTCCCGTCTGACTTCCACTCAATTTCTACCTTCTTGTAGAATAACTACTCCTCTCTTAAGGATGAGGATGATATGGAAGAGTTCTCATGAACTTCCTAACCTAGAATGTTCAAGGTCTTATAGACCTCCCCAAAAAATTCAATGTCTGATACACTTGTCATAGACTTGGTAATTTAGATTTTCTCTACTTACAAGAAGTTAAGATTTCTAGCTTCTTGCTTTCTATTATGTGTCGCATCATTTGGCAGGATGGCATTATGTTTTCCCCTTAGCATGAACCTGGTTGAGGCAATGTAGTTTGTCTCCTATTACCTCACCTTCATTCTATTATTATTTCACACGATTATGACCCCATGCATATAATTACTTGGCTTTTTCTTTCCATTGACAATCATTCTTTTGGAGTCATTAATGTTTATGCCTCCAATGATGCCGTGGAAAGGTCCTAGATGTGGGTTTGCCTATCTAACAACTTGCCTCCTACTACTTAGGTCATGTGTGGGGACTTCAATATGGTTGAAGTGGCATCTGACAAAGATAGCATTCTGCCTCTTCGGTGGACAGTTGGGGAAAGAGAAGCCTAGTACTACATGCAAAATAAATGGGCCTTTTCCATCCCAATTCAAACCACTGCCAGAGTAGTGGGGTTTTGCACACTTGGTCCAAATTTCAAGCTAGCTTTGACTACATTTTAAAATTTCTTGATCATGCTTTGATCTCTGCACAATATTTTTTCTCTTTTTCTAAAGATCAAGATCTGCCTATCATTCCCTTGATAGATGCGATATTATCCAACCACTATCCCATCTATTTTACCATTTCTTGCCAAAAAGCTATCCCTAAGGTGGCCAAGTCTCAGTTCTTCCTTAACACATCTATGTTGTTGCATGCTTCCACCATCTCACACATCCAACATGTCTGGAATTTGGAGCCACATCTAACATCACAATGGGGATGGATTCAATGGTGGAATGATTCCATTACTAGAACTGCTCAGTTTCTACACATCTATGGGCACCAATTGGAAATTCTTAGAAAATGCTCTTATGAATCCAACACCCTCACCCTCAAAAAAGCCTTTGAGGCTCTCACCTTCAACCACTTTGATGTGGATTTGCAAATTCACCTTACCAAGCTTTGCCATGACTAGCAAATTTTTGACAACTATGCTACCCATGGAGCTCAAATCAAGGCTTGTCTCCACTGGTTGGAGGTTGGTGATAAAGCCTTGAAGGAGTTCTTTTAGGCTCTCTAGGCCTATCATACCAATGTTAGGATTAAAAAGATCAAACAAGGAATGACTATTCTATCCAGTCTCCCTGACATCCTGCAAGCATTTGTTCATCATTATGAGAATATCTTTGCTTCATAGGGAAATTTGGTTACTCAAGAGAAGGCTCTCAGAAAGTGTATCTCTATTACTCCAAACTGCCTTGCGGTTGAGCAACATGCTTTTCTTGAGAAACTTCTTTCCCTCAGAGACCTTAAAGAGGTAGTTTACTCCATGGTGGATGACAAGTCTCCTAGATGTGATGGCTTTCCTTGTGAAATTTACAAACACCTCTAGGAGCAAATAGGTTCCGACCTACACAAAGTCTATCTCGAAGCATATCATACTAAAAGCTTAGGAGCAATAATAAATAAAGGGAATATCAAATTCATACCTAAAGCTGGTGATCCTAAGTGTAAGGAAACTTAGGTGCAAAAATAGCTTCCTACACTAATCTCTTAAGAGAAGTATGGTGCAAATCCTATTAAAATATTTTCACTTACAGATTCAATATCATGTAAACAAGAATATTTCAGCCAAGCAAGCATAAAGAAAATAGATAGAGAAAGAAACACATAACACAAAGATATGCTAGTGGGGAAAAACCTTTCAGTAAAACAATCCCACCCCTCCAGAACCTACACAATGTATTATCTTCAACACAAGGTTACAATACACTTGCAATGCAAGTTCAACAGTGATAATAGAACACTCTAGTAGCGACTCATAGTACCAACAATACACTTTTTTGCATCCACCTCTTTGCAACCCTAAAAATGCTTATAACATGCGCTTCACATTTAGGGTTACTCCCAAAAGAAACTGTATTAGGGTTTTACCATTCTCTGAGCAAATAGGGGCAGAGTGTATAGTAATCAAATTTATCAGTTACCACATGTCTTCACTTATCATTGAATCTTCCTAACATAGCTCTTACATGTGATAGGAATCTGTCATAACCGTTTTAGTGATGATCTCCTTATACACAATTCAAAAAGCTGACACATCAACATTATTTACAGGAAATACATTTTACAAAACAAATAATAAGAATAGGAATTATCCAAGGTTGAGACACCTTATTCCTAACATTGAGGACATATGCAATTAGAGGCCCATTGCCCTTTTGAATGTGGCTTATAAGATCATTTCCAAGGTGCTTTCTCTTAAAATCAAGCACATGTTGCCTTTAATTGTGTAGTCTAAGAAAATTGGCTTTATCAAGAGAAGATATATTCTTAACAACATCATTGTTGTCTGGGAAGGTATGGAATGGGCTCGCAAGTCCAAGCAGTAGGCTATCTTTTTAAAGATAGGTCTTGCTAAAGCCTATGATTGCATTGAATGACCCTTTATCTTGGCTATGCTTTAGGCTCTAGGTTTTGGTCCCAATTTTCTTCATTCTATGGAGATGCTCTTTGGTGATGCTAATGCTTGCATTACCATCAATAATTTTCAATCTAAGGATTTTGGAATTTTTTGTTCAATTAGGTAAGGCTACCCTCTAGATCCAGTGCTTTATGTCCTTACTACTAAAGGTTTTGGCTATTTTCTAGCTTGTTCTATGTCTTTAGGGCTGGTTCATGGCATTTCCTTGCCTGAATCTTCCTCCTAGTTAGTCAATGGTTATTGTGCTAATGATTCCTTTCTCATGCTTATTGAGGATGAATAAAACATAAAAGATGCTTTAAATTGTTTTTACACCTTTTGTCAAGCCTCTGGCTTTTCCATCCAATGGCATAAAACACTCTGCTACTGCCAATCTTTTTTGCCAGCTCCACGTTGGCTCAGCCAGTTCTAGTGGAAATGGGTTACTCATGGGGAAATCTTCCTCTTTCTTAGCATTCCCTTCGCCTTCTAGGACTCTCCTGTGTAGCTTTAGAATGTTGTGCTTGCTAAGATTAGCAAAAAGCTCAACTATTGGATCACCAAGCCGCTTTCTCTTGCTGGTAAATTCCAAATTTGTTCTAAGATTCTACCTACTACTCATGTGTACTATTCTTCCTCTTGGGTGACCTCCAAATTTTCCTATCTCAAGCTGGAATGTTTTCTCAAAGATTTTCTTTTGGCTTCTGGTTCTAACCATCATGGTTTTCATAGAGTTTTTTGGAATTTGTGTTATCTGCCAAGGGAGTCTAGTGGTCTTGGCCTATATTCCACTCAAAAATAAGGCCTTGCTCTCTATGCAAAATGGATTATCTGAGCTAATTCTGGGGATGAAGCTTGGAAGATTCTAGTAAGCAATTGCATTTCTTTTGGCTTCCTTGTTAATAGGCCTGCATGGAAGGGGATTGGTTTTCAAAGCCTTCTCATCATGCATGAACTAGTGGTCATTCAAGGCTCATTTGTTATTAAGAGTATCTAGAAATCCTGGGAAGATATTAAGTCATGGATTCATTGGGATGGAGATGAGTTTCAAAATGGGCTATCCTTGAATCAACTGAATATTTGGTGGTCTCTCCTGTTTGCAATTCAGAGTACTCCTCTTGCCAAGATTCAAGGTGCCAGTGCTCTACATTTTTTTCAAACATGGCATCTGAACTACTAAGGATATCTTTTCAAGAGTCACCATGAATTTTAGGTCATGGGAAGATATGCAAGTTCAGTAGCGCCTTGATAATATAGATCAATAGACTTATGAACTTTTGTTGTCTTCCATCCCTATGCACCTAGTTAATAAGGTGGGGATTTAGTCTATTCGGCCTTGGTGGCATAATTGGAAGTGTTATCTTGCCACTCCATTTTCCAATTATAAACCCAATATCAGGTATAGATGGTTCTCACCCCATCTTTTGACGGTTGACATGCTTAACCAGCGGTGGCATTTCCAATATTCACTTTCTCAATGGAGAAAACATTTTGACACTATTTGGAGTGCTATTACAGAACCCAAGATTGACCACTTTTCTTGGTGCCTTGCCTTCCAAGGTCTTCCCTTGGGGCCTTGGCTCAAGCACATTGGGGTTCTTGATCCCAGATGCCCCTTTTGTAGTCAACCCAAGTCCTTTTTGCAGATTTTTTGGTTTTGTAAGCATACTTAAAATTATTGGCATTGGATTCATGATTTTTTCAAGCCTTTCATGCCTAAACTATTTTCATGGCACATGATCCTATTGGGTGATTCCCCCAAAATTCCTCAAAAATTCACTCATATTTGGCATACCTTTAGGATAGATATTTTGTTTTCTCTATGGAAAGATAGGAATGTTGTTCTGTTCACTCACATTTTTTTGAATGTTAACATTGCTATGTACACTAAGGTATGCATTTGTAACAATGTGATCATATAGATCTAGGTGCAAGAAAATAAAGTTACCCTAGAAGTTGCTCACTTATAGGAATTGTTAAATCACTGGGGCAATGCTCCTTGCACCATTGTTAGAGTTCCTCTGGATGCCTCAGCTGATACCTCTATGCCTTGTGGCCATCATTTTTACCACTAGTCCTTAGGCCACCACTCGCACACATCGCACTCCCAAGCTTCCTGCCACCACTCTCCCAATGGTGGTGATGGCAAATGCAGGCACTACTTTGCTTCCCCACCCCATGATGGTTCTGGCTGGTCCGTGAGTCCTCCTCCTAGGCCTTAGTGGGTGCATTTTGGGAAATTTCCTTGCTGGACTTTGGCAATTTATCCTCCACAATTAGAGGTTAAGGATGTGGAGGCTGCCCCTAATCTTGCTACTACTGATGATGGCTAGACTATTCCTAGCCCACCCTACAATCCTACTAATATGTGGGGATTTCTTGATAAAGATGATCCTCCTCCCTTTACTAGCACTACCTTTGCAGCTTGAGGTTGTTTATTCTTTTTTTTTTATTATAAATAGTTGCTATTTTCAGTTGAGGCTATGTTTTTAAGTTCAACTTTGGCCATGTAAACTCTTTCATGAGGTGATCTTGTATCCCCTGGCCCCTTTTTGTGAATTGTATCCTGAGTATATTTTATTAATAGAAAAGGACTATTCATCAAAAAATAAAATAAATCCTAGCATTCTCTGATATGGAAGTAGAAAAAACCTCCTCATCCCCCCACACATATAGATAGGTGTTGGGAAAAAGTATGAGATATCTTACAATCACTAGAGAAGGTGGATAGGATGAAGGTCCAAAGAAGGTAGGAAATTGAATAAAAGGCACCCCCCAAATTGGTGGAAACTAAATTTTGATGGCTCTCAAAAGAGAGAAGGGGTTTCTAATAGAGGAGTAATTAGGAATAAACATGATGTATGCATCAAGGGTTATTCGAGGAATTACAAGAAAGTCTCAAGTAATGAAGCAAAAGTGCTTGTTCTAATATGGGGTCTAGCAATTGTGCATAATAGTAGAATTCAAAATTTTATAATATAGGGACACTCCTTATCAATTATTGAGGCCACTAAGGGTGTGAATCAGATGAGATGACATGTCACATCAATCATCAAAGATGTGCAAATGCTTTTGAAAAGATTTAAATATTTCAAAATTCAACATGTATATAGGAAGGGAAATCAAGTGGTGGATAGCCTAGCAAGGTACACAATTGAAATAATTAATCATCAAGTTTGGAAATGTGAGTATGATCTTTCGGTGGTGATCCATCATTTTCCAAAAATGAAGCCTTTTCAAGAAATGAAGAGAATATAACTGATGGAGGTAGTTTCATCCTTGTTATAATGATATCTTTTTAATGGTTCATTTGGCAATGGGAGTTTTTAATTTGACAACCTTTCTACCTAAGGGCTTGGAAGGCCTTGTTAATATGATGATACACTTAGTGGAGAAGTTAGAGAGGGTTAGTTTAGTAGCAGTTAAATGAGTTTTAAAATTTAGAATTGTTACACTTCATACAAAGTGTTGGTCCATGACCAAAGTAAGATTTGCGACAATTTTTTGTAGTCCCAAAGTATGGTACTTGTCTATTATCGATGGGCGATTTTAAGAGAAAGCTATGGATGGGTAATGATTTGTTATTGTAGGACTAGAAAAAATGGGTTGAATGCACAACATAATATGAAAAAATCACAAAACTCAATCAACATATGTTAGCACCCACTATTCTACCATGAAATCCAAACTAATCAAAACAAAGAAAACATAATTAAAAACTCCCTCTTTCATTTGTAGCTCCCATGTCCTTCTTTCTTCTCCAAATGATTGTAGCTCCAAAATTGCCTATAGTGCACACAAAATTGAAGTGAAAACCTTTGATATGGATCATGCCATGAGAATACTTGAAGTGTGATTTTAGTGTGAAAGCAAGAATGAAAAATTCAAAGAAGTAGGGACTCAAAGACTCAAGAATTTGGACCTCAAGACTTCCAAGACTCAAGGATTCAAGGACTCAAGAGTTCAAAGACTGAAAATGAGAAAAATAGTGTCCATTTTATAATTGACATGGAGGATGGGAGCCTTAGATTTGTCACCCATAGATATGTAATGTGGCAAGAGATTCCTTTGAGAATCCATGATGCATTATGACAAAATATGGCAATTGTAAGATTTTATGATGCATGGAAGTCAAACTTGGCTAAATGAAGGAGAAAATCTATGACATGTCATAAGACACCTCAACCCACTTAAAGCCAAGAATCTATGATGAATAAGCCAAATATGGACATGCGTAAGAGAATAAGAATATTTGACTATGATAGATCTTAGCCAAGTGTTGAAGGAGAATCTGTGAGGTGTCATATCCAAGTGTCATGATGATGCAACATTTTATGGAATATTTGAATTAAAAATCCTTTTATTGCACAAAATAAGAATTAGTAGAAAATGGAATTAATGATGGAAAATGGAACTTAGGAAATTAAGAATTTCCATGGTTTGCGAAAAATGAATCAATTAATTAATAAAATTAATTAATTGAGATGATAATTAGGAAGAATAATTAGAAATAATAATAGGATTAAATTATGGGTTATTTAATCCTATAGTAAAAATTAGTAAATGATTGGCCAAATTGATTAAATGAATATGACCATATCCTTTGATGAAAATGTAATGATAATGGATATCGAATAAGATGATGATAAGTAGACCAAAGCCAAGGTCAAATTGATTGATTGGAGTTGATAACATGCCAAGGACACATGACATGAATTGGTTGATATGTAACATTTAACTGGCATCACAAATGCTATAGGATTGAGGTTGATTGAAAATGTTTGATCATAATAACATTGAAAGACATTGTCAATATTATTAAAATGGTTGATGATGTCATGATCTAACATTGAAAGCCTCAACAATGTCAAAAATCAGATGACATGAATGATAGTTTGACCTAGTGCTGAGAGCCACAATAGTACTAAGGTCAAATTGATAAGATTGATAGGTTGATAGGTTTCCAAGGCACTAAAAGCAACAACAATACCTTGGAATGGACAAATGATGATCGATTTGGGATGTTTGATATGCTCTAGGTTGATTAGGACTAATTCCAAGTGATTCCAAGTTGATTTGGGGTGATTCTGAGTTGATATGAAATGATTTCGAGTTGATTTGACATGATTTTGAAATGACATGAAAATGATGTGAAAAGGATACAAATGATAAAGTATGATCAATTTTGGCCAAAAGATCAAAGTTAATAGAATGAGAAAATGGGACAAATTAGTGTGAAGAAGTGATGAAATCGTAGATGTGAACCATTTTTGAGCATGTACAACCATCAAGAGAATAAATTTGATATCAATGAATTAAAAAAAATCACAAGTGTATTCAGAACACTATAGGCCTTCATTGTTGCAATTTAAACTATCAAGAGGGGAAAATCTTAGCTCTAGTGCCCTTCAGTAGATTGTTAAAGTTCACGGGTGGTATGGTTTTGGAACCAAGAGAATAAGAGGAGGATGTGGTTGTGGATCTCTATGGGGAAGAAGCCATGGAGAATGCCAATGGTAGAATCAAGCCACAAAAAATTGAAGAGAATGTTAGGAATGATAAGGAAACATGGACATATTTAAAATAAGGTTGAATCATTTGTTTTATGGAGAGTATTGAAGGCTGCAATGAAAAGGTGACATGATAGTTTCTGGATTCCCAGAAGAACCAATTGATTACCGTTGATGGGATTTCCTTTGAAGTTGTGGAAGATTTGATCACTAATGCCACATGTTTTTTAATGGAAGGCAAGAGCTAGAGAAATAGACTTGGGCTTATGGATGAGATGACTCTACATAAATATTTCCGATCTAATAAATTTCCTATTTGTTTACATGGGGGATTCTCTTGTGAAAAGATTCCTCAACCACGAGACATGGTCAGTTATGTGATCATGGCATATATAACCATGGAGGAAAGTGTTAAGGTGTATTACTACTACTACTTCCTTATCCTTAGTCACTTTAGGGATAGGGAACGTATATCTTTTCCTTGATTGTTAGTGTACTCTAAGGAGGAAATCATATGGAATATTGATAAGAGAGTGCAAAAGGAGAAAACTATACTATTTTCCACAAAGTCCTTATTTTTTCTTGTCCAAATCTTACACATGCCTTCACTTGTAGATTCTGAGCCCAAACCCTTCCCCATTTAAAATCATAGAGATTGTCCAAATGTCACCACCCTCTACTAAAATCAAGATTGATAATTGATAGGGATCCTTTAGCTGCTACAAAAAAATAAAAATGGATAAAATTGAGGTCTTTGATATTGAAATTATTGGTACTACATCTAGGAAGGGTAGAAGTAGGTTGAGAAAAAGATTGAGATAAAGTAAACCCCTAACTACCCTTTGTAAGGAAAAGTCTCACAATTCTAAGTCCATAGACAATTCAGGAAAGAAAATTGGCCCTAGACCTAAATGAAAGGCCATTATAAGGAATTATGGGGAACATGAGGAGGAAGAGACTAGTAATGAAGGGAAAGAAAAGGAGGTTATGGGAGGGGAACAAGATACTCCTTTACCCTCTCAAGTGTTAGATACATTTAAAATTGAGACCAACACTCTGAAGTCCAAGAATGAAGGGGTGATGGGAGAATAGGGCACAAGCACGACACTTGTAAGAATGGGTAATTTGAGTGGCAAGACTCAAGGGGTCCTCCTAAGGGAGGTGGTGCTCAAAAGGGGGAGAATGCTAGGGGAAGTGATATCTATGATGAGGAGGGTACCATATGGAAAATTGATAGACAATAGAGGAGCTAGGATATAGCCAATCTAGAGGAGACCAGCACTAGTCTAATTAGGAAGAATGAGAACTTGGAGGAAAAGATTGACGAGGTTGCTAAATTTTTTGTCAAGGTTATGCTTTCAGCTACAATGAATCTTCATCTACTGTAGGTGAGCAAGGGAGATGCCATTGGCCAGGATAAAGACATGGGAATGACTCATTTTCTCTATGGATTTTTGATGGATCATTGGTTTTTCCTACTACTCAAGAACCCAATGAACCAATGAAAGGAGAGTTAGCTACTACCTTTGTGCTATCTTTTTGCTAGTTTTTGTTATGATTAGTTGTTTCTATTTGGCCCAACAGGATTTATAAGTTGATATTTTCTAAACTTGCTTAATGCCCAGTTAGAAATTTTGGGCCATCTTTATGTATAATGATGAAATCAATATATAGATTAGTAATAATAAATTTCATAACATCTTTGTTTGGAGGGTTTTGATATTATGAAATGGGTTGGTTAATATGTTGGTAGTGCCTCTTAGCTGATTTTCATCTTTTTTTATTGCTTGTTCTAGGTCATCGTGTTAACCTCATAATGGTTTTTGACACTTGAGTGCCAATACACTTACCTACTCTATATTGGTGCCAAGTACACCATGCATGCTGAGCCACAAAAAATTTCAAGTTAGGAAAGACTTTAGGTGTTGAGTGATCTTCATGTGCCGAGTAGTTTTCAGATGCCGAGTGAAGATCAGATGTCGAGTGTTAACAAATACCGAGCAACATAAGGTGTCGAGTGTTAACAAGTGCTGAGTAACATAAGGTGCCGAGTGATACAATTTTTTTTAGGTGCTGAGCTATCTAGGAAATAGAATGTGTTGAGTATCAACAATACTTTAGGAGTCGAGTAACTCAGAATATCAGCATAAGAGTTTGTAATTGCACAAACTATGATGCAAATAGTTTTTGCAGCCGACATAAGGTAAATCTCGAAGGATTTAATGATGAGATCAAATCTTTTATTTTTCCTATGCAATCTACATGCAGCCAATAAGAGAAATGATGAAGGCATGCAACCAATAGAAGAAGTGCAAATAATAAGCAAAAAATGAAGATTGAATATGGATCGTAGATCCATACCTAACCCTAAATCCTCAAATGTCTTTATAAGGAAGACAAAATTTCATTGTAAATATATGAGTGGACATACAAGCGTGCACAAGGAAATCTATTTTCAGAAGTGAGGGTTATCAGATCACAAAAGGATCAATATCAGAGAAAGCCAAACAGGTGCCTGCATTCAGCAATGAAGGATTGTAATCTATCAGGTTCATTATACCTAATACTTTCTAGCAATTGTATTAGAATGAAAATCCTATGGTGATAGGTTAGCTTAACAGCTACTTCATAGATCCTTTAATTAGGTGATTAAATCCTTTAATAGGGTGACACTTCATGTAAAGTGTTTGTAAAGCCTCTAACCAGGTCACTATTAATACAGTGTAAAGCCTTTAACAAGGTAGGCCTTTAACAGGGAAGGCCATCAGAAGTGGTTGAACAATATTGCTGTAGTAATTTTTGTGGGTATCATCCCCACCCCAGTTTTACCTTCTTATTCCTGGAGGGTTTCTGTGTTACCAAATTCCAGTGTTATGAGTTGTTGATGCATGTCTTAGTTTCATGTTTACTAGATGTATTTACATGCATGTAGTTTACTATCAGTTAAAAGTTTTATTGGTTAAAGTGTGATACTTCTGATTCACCTCCCCCCCCCCCCTCTCATAATTATTCTTTCCATATTTGAGTATTCCAACACATCCCATATTTTGGCTACTTTTTAATATAAAAAACAAAATGAAACAATGTAATGCAATAATGCAAATAGGAGAAGTTACAATGATCAACAACACTTCCTTTGTAAAGCTTGAAATATGAAAGAGGATTATTTTTTTTTGTGATGATGAAAAACATCACTCAAATATTTGGAAATGCTTTGAGTTGAGAATTGTTTAATAGGAATTTTGGAGTGACTAAGAAAATTATAGAAATTTTTTTAAAATAGTATAAAATTATATTTTGTTTTCCATTGCAAAAGAAAGGAAGCATCACTTTTTTGGTTGTAGATGAACTATTAAAAAACTACACCTCCAAATCCTAATTTTTTAAATAAAATTAACCTATTCCAATGACGTGTGCATATTTTGGTTGCTATATGAGATAATTATACTTTGTTTTCTTCTATTAACAAAAAATATACTTCATTGTTCCAATGTGAGAAAAATCTTTAATATAAACATGTGTTTAAAGTTGACTAGCATGAGATTAAAGCACAATGTGAAAATACACAATAGTACAATTCTTTTTATAATTGTAGAAATATACTGAAACATTAACAATTTTATTTTAGTGAGAGACATAGAATTGAAACTTCAATAGAAAATTTTATTTTTCAATATATATATATTTCAAAATAATTACCAAATCTTACTTGAAGGTTCTTGATATAAGATAAAAATGTCATTGATGATATTTTCAAACATTTAAAAATCTAAAAAGATCTAAATTTAATTTAATGGAGTAATATAATTATGAAAGAATCTTATATAACAAATAATAAATAATCATATTAAATGTTCTTTTTTTGACTAAAAGAGGGGTAAAAATTTATTTAAGACAAAAGAGAAAAAAAACGAGAGCTCAACAAGGAGCTCTATCCTAAGAAACAAGGTCATCTGACTCACAAGACATATCCAAGGGTAGCTACCCCCTATCCATAATATTCCAATCCTAAACATAATCAGAAGCCTAGTTGGCTGAAAAATCAATAGTTTTGTTCCATTCTCAAGGAATGTAAATAAAACTAATATAATCTAGAGGAGTACGAATGAGAAGAGTTTGATTAACAACTAAAGCCAGTTGCCAACTAACATCCTCAAGAAATTACGAAGTAAGAAAATTCACCACCACTTGAGAGTCAGATTCATAGATAAGCTTGCATTATCCCCTCAAACAACATTGCCCGATAGCATATAAAATGGTCAGGGCTTCTATGAGATTATTATTATTCCAACCCTTGTGCACTGAGAAGAGAAATTGAACTTCTCAAGAGTTTCATTGAGCCACACCAATGATGTCAATTGGACTTGAATTTCCTTGAGAACACAAATTAGTTTTTCTTTTAAGAACTCCAGGTGGAGGAGGTGATAAATGGCCCGCACAATTAACACATTGCTTCCTATGATATCTAAGATGGTTTGAAACATTATGATACCATTGACCTACAACCCTTGAGAACTCATCCTAAAATTGAATGTTAAAGCAACTATAATTAACAAGATCTCCATATCTCACATCTAATTCATACTTAGCCTAAATAGTTTCCTAGAGAGAGTGGGAAATCTTCCACCAAAGATGCATGACTCCGTTTTGGACATCCTGAAAGATTTGTCAATTTCCCTCCAACTAGATATGAAAAATAATAAAAGAAGGCTAACAATTCATGTAGCTTGAAGAGGTGAAGCCTTGGAGGGGGCACTCACCAAATGATCCCAAAACTTGGAAAGGACGAAACATGCTGATAAGAGAAACCCTAAGCACTCCATCAAAGATACCACAAGTGGGTAGAAAAAGAACAATGGAAGAAGATATGATAGATAGATTCCTCTCCATTACAACATAGCACACAAAAATATGAGCCCTAAAATCCACATTTACAAAGATTATCCTATGTAAGACACTAGTTGTGAGCTACTAGCCACATGAAGAAATTACACTTTGACCAAGAAAGCTTATTCCAAACTTGTTTCCACCAAGTGACCTCAACATCCCCTAACAATTTTCTAATAATCTCCTAGTAACTAGTAGAAACAAAATATTTACAAGATAAGGTTCCACCAACCCAAGCTAAAACATTTTTTTTGTACCAGAGATCACCTTTCCTTAGAAGCCAAAACCCTCAAAATCTTCTAGCAATCCACCTTTGAGCCTCTAAAAGGTTGATATGAAGAGTGCTTCCATAGATATATCTGACAATATGACCCAACTGATAAAAAGTCTTATAATGAGCCACCTTGACCCATCTAGTAGCAAGAAAAGAATCACACATAGATCACTCCCTCAAGCTGGCCATAGAGTGGATAGCTTTGGTAGTAGTAATCACCCCATCTAAGATTATTCTTCCTCCAATAAAACTTACTTGTTCTTCTGAGATAATAGAAGAAAGACACTTTTTAAGTCTCTCAGCAATTGACTTAGTAGTTAGTTTGTAAACCACATTACATAGAACAATAGGTCTAGAAAGATGCAATTAATTAACCCCATGGTGAAAGCACAAACCTATGTCACCCTTTTGTAAAGGAAAAGGCTAACAAAAGCATAACTGTTCACCTTCAATGACATAAAAGCTAGTATTTTTATTTAGAATTTGAAAATGAAGTAAACTAATGAAATTTGTAGAAATGGATGAAGTTTAGGATTAAAATTTTTAATAATTATTTGGAATAAGAATTTTTATATTCTCCTAATTTTTATAGATAACATTTTAGTTTCTAAAAAATGCTAAAAATTAGGGTTCTAGTTCTCACCACAAAACTATATGGAAATAAACTGATTTTCACTTTGATCTCAGACTATATTATATATAACATATATAGTTAGAACAATAAAAAATAAAAAATTGGCTTTAACCCTATATTTTATCTTTTATAATGATTCAAATTTCAACTCACCTAAAATCAATAGTTTTCATCTCCGGCCACATTTTTCAAAACATATATATTCTAACCAAAAGAAAATTATACATTCTAAAAGAGGACTCTCTCCTCTCAAATATCATATAATTTTTTTTTAATATCACTTAATATTTTTCTCCTTCTTAAAATCAACATCTTTTCGAGTAATAAAATACATGCTTGTATAATCTTTTAATTACAAATACTATATCTAAATAAAATACTATAGACTCTATATGAGAATATTCTTAAATTTGAGCTCTATGAAATGGTTTTTATATGTTATTAAAGCAATATCATAAAAAATAGTAATAGTTATTGAAATTACTATTTTTTGGAATAATTTTATGTGTTTAGTAATTAGATGCAAACTAGTGTAAAACATGGATTTAATAGACATTTCCAATTGGAAAAGTGTGAGACCATATGTTTAAACAAAATTGATTTTTAGATAGAAATACTCAAATTTAGTCATAATGATAAGTTAGTCTAGAAGGTGACACAATTTTGTACTTTTACCCCCCATATTTTTTCAAAATAAGAACCAAGAAAGTAGAATTCTATGCCCAAAGCATCTGCTTGCTAAAATAATATTCCTTAACAACTTTTAACAAATCTTGATTAATGATGCTCTAGAAGTCCTAAAAGAATTCAATAGGAAAGCCATCAGGCATACCAAAGACCACCTCCTCTTACTCACCTAAAGAGTTGGGTGCATAAGATAATGATTCATTTCTTAAGAAATAAGGGAGTGAATACAAGACAAAATAATATTCTTTTCATTATCAACAAAACGAGAATCCTTAAAGAAGAGGTTAGAAAATCATTGAGTAGCTTCCTAAAAAAAAATTTGCAAGGAAGATAAATAGATACCATTAGAATTAACCAAAGAAATTTTTTTATTTTTTATTTTGATGAGATTATATAGTCTTGTGGAAAGAGGAAGTGTTCTCATTGCCTTCCTAGGGCCAATCAACTCTAGATTTTTTCTTCCAAAATATTTCCTCTCAAAGTTCCCATTCTTTCACATCTCTAGAAACAAGGGATTCAACATTACCTAGAATCTCCAAGAAACTAAGATCATTAATCTATCTAGTTATGACATATAGATTCTCTTGAGAGAGCATCTTCATGGAATGAAGGTTCCCAAAAGAATCTATGTTCCATATCTCGAGCTTCCTTTTGACATATTGAAGTTTTCTAGAAAAAGAAAACATAGTAGTACCAAAAGTAGGGGCACCATCCCTCCATAAGAAAGAAATAAGATCATGAAGAGAGGAGTCCTAAAGCCACATGAGCTAAAAATTCAAACAAGTATTCTTAGGAGTAATCATCCTAGAATAAAAACAAAATTTAATTGGGCAACGATCATAACACATCTAATATAGAATCTCGAAAGAAAGGGTGAGGGCACCACTAACCCAAAAGCAAGAAACTTAAAATCTATCCAAACGCTTTGAGATAACATAAGATCTAGTCCTTCTATTATTCCAAGTAAAGTGACCATTAGTAGGATTACTATGAGAAATATCTAAAAGACCTATATGTTGATGAAGAAGGTTAGAGCAAGGCCCTAACTAGGGCAACCCATGTCACTTCTCTTCTAGAATTAAAATTGAATTAAAATTTGTTGATAATGCCCAAGGATGGTAAGGATGAAAGTTTCTAACATGTTGATTATGTATCCATAGTTCCACCCTTCTCACAAAATAAGCAAGTGCATATAGATTAGTAATTAGGATCACATCCTCATAATCCAAAGAAGAAGCTACCATAGAAAGAGCTAAACAAGAAGACACCCAGTGAAGGGGAGAATTTTTTTGAGGGTCTAAAAGATAGTGAAACCACAAGCAGTCCCCATACCCCCAACATATTGTTATTTCCCACGAGGCCAAATATTAGAGGAAAATTGGACCATGGAGTGCACTAAAACATTAGGTCTCTTGAACTCAAAAAATGTTTATAGAATGATCAATCACCAAATCATGAATAACGTTTTCTCTAGGGATTCTATTCAACCCCCTAGCATTCCATGAGATGATGATCATCACTGATTAGGATGGGGAAAATGAGCACCCAAGGGTTTTATAGCCCCATACTCTATCAACATATCTCCTACAAATATGATCTTCTCCTAGTCTTTTTACACCCACTCTTTAGAGGAGTAAATGAAACCTTTGTAAAAGGTCTTTGTAGAAAACCCAAAGGGAGGGGAGACCACTTATGCTTACCAAATGCCAATACATCCTTAATTAAGTCTTCTAGAACACTATCATTATCTTGAGGCACCATAGGAGTCACCAAAGCTCTAGAATTAGGAGTAATAGGGAGCTCATTTGTCTGTTGAACCACAACTTTACATGTTTCATAGGAATCACAGGGAAAAGCTTCCCCATTGCAAATTGGATCAGCTAAGATACTAGGAGGAATACACTCCTATAAAACCATACTTTCTACCACCTCAAATCAATAAAAACTAGAATTTGACTACCGGTCTTTGAAGGGGCCTTTTTTGACCACACCACTTATCTTGTGGGTGAGCAGGAATAAAGCCATCTTTATCCAAGCCAATATCATTCAATTGAGTCTTCCATTTTCCTACATTATATGCTTGTGCATGCCCCTTAACAAAGTTATCGATTTGAGCTTTACCTTTTCTTGTAGTGTTCATTTGACCACCACCATTGCTAGTAGTAGAGGCATCAATCCCATTAGGAGTTGAGACCTAGTGGAATTGATGCTACAAATGACCATACTCATGACATATTTGACACTAGAAAGGAATGGATTAATAATCCAATTGTTGCACCTAGGAAGAAGACCTAAGGAAAATTCCCATAGAATCTAGTAGTGGGTTATTCAAATAAATTTCAACATAGATTTGGTATAAGAGAGAACCTTTTTATTGAGAAATTCATGCGCAATCACAATAAACTTTCCAAGAAAAGCAACAATTTGATGAAGAATATCTTCTTGCCAGAATTCAAGAGGAAAACATGGCAAGTGAACCCACACTAACACATTTGAGGGGAGATCATCGACAAAATTGAATCCTAAATGCTAAGGTTTGACAAATAACCCTATGTGGTTGTGAAAATAAGAACCCCTTCAAAAATCTAGTCCCGATTAGAGATGTAAGAGAAAACAAAAAGAAATAACTATTCCTAATTGACATGATCTCCATATCTCCTTCCATCTACCACAAATGACAAATATATGCCTAAAGAGCCAATAAGGATATCAAAATGCCAAGAAATTTACATATCAAAGCATGCTTAGTCTAGTACTCAATGTCCTCAATCACTACTTCCAGAAGAATAACCAAAACATGATGATCTTGGCTTCATAAAAGACAACCATTAACTTTTTAAAGCCTAGAGCTCTCTCCCTCATAAAATGAATTATATCCCATTGCATGCATGTTCATAAAAGATACATTCAAGTTTGACAAAGAACCTTCTATTACCACTAGTGCTGAAGAAATTGGAGACCCATGTTTTCGATTGGATTACAAATCATTTTTGTTTGGCGAGTTGCAGTTGCTACATAACTTTAGTGCCATCATATTCCATAGGTTTCCCCAATGCCAGACACTCCTTGCTTAACCAAATTTGAGTCAAAACTATCTTTTTCTTCGACTTGTTTCTACAAATTATTCAATGTTTTTAATAGAAAGAGGTGTTGTTATTGAAAACATTATAACTTATATTATAATAATATTAAATAAGTTTTATAATAGAATTTCTTAGTTATTACTACATAATTAAGAAGTTTGATAAATGTTTTAAATATTTCTTATTTTATTCTCTTGAGAATCTATTGGATGACTACTATATGTACCTCCTAAAAATGTAACAATTAGGAGGGGTGACTGACCCTTTTATGTTCAAATCATGAGATAATAATTTAGTATAAATTGTGACAAGTTCTCTTGAATCAATTATGTTTTAAATTTGGAGCTACAAATTTCATTGAATTAAAAAAAGGGCTTCCACTAAACTAAAATGTTGTTTGTGTTGACGCTCAAAATCACAGCCTTGATTTTGAGCACCATTGAAGAAATTAAGTCTTATAAATGCTTTTTGATGAGTTTGTACTAGATTGTACTTGAGAATATTATGAGGTTTTTAATTCTTCTAGCACCTTCCATTAAATATTATTATGTGTTTCATGAAGTTAAACTACCATTTCGAGCTGTTCTGCGAAGTCCTATTTTGAGCATTTGTCAAATCTGCATTTTTGCTTAGGTGTCAAACAATGACAAGAGCCTGCGTTTGCAATTGAATATCTCACACCCAGTGATTTTTCATGAATTTCCACTCTAGGAATATTTAGTGTCCATACTAGAGAACTTTTTAAAAAAATTTTAAGTCATTTTGAGTCCATTTGACTAGGTTTTGAATCCCTCAAAGTTGGTCTTTTAATGTTGTCATGTTGATGTGAATTGCTTAAAATTCTGGAAGGCCCTGTTTGACCTATTATAATTTTGACCACGTTGACCAAAATGATGATATTCTTTTTTTGTTGCATTCTATCCCTTAGAGACTTGCTATGTTTCAAGTTTTAGCTCATGATGAATCTATTTGATCAGTTTTCAAACATGATTCTGTTTGCAATTTCTAACTTTTTACTAGTGTCAGCATATGCAAATTTGTCGAAAGCCCTGTTCATGATGTTATAAATCAAAATTTGTGATATATGAGATCAAATAGGTTGTACCACTATGTTGTACTCTAAAAATACTTTAAATTTGCCAATTTTCAAGTCATGATGAATCTGTTTGCACATTTTCCTAGGTCAATTCCATTTGCAAAAATCACTTTTTTGTGATTCTTTCCAGTTTGCAAATTTGAGTAACCCACTTTGACTGATTGCCATTTATGTATTGTTATTTTTCATAAGCCCAAATTGTATATTTATACTCTCCTTGTGATATTGAATCAATGCCCTAGTTTTTGTCTTCCCAAGTGTCAGTTTGCCTAGTTTTTGAAGCCAAATCCAAACACAATTTATTGTTTAATGACATGTTTACATGAAAGTGATTATAAAAGGTCAACTTTGATGATCAATATCTTTTCACCATGAATTTTTCATTAGAGGAGATTTGATAGGGTGAGAGTATTCAGAATAGAGAATCAATGTGTCAAATTTTAGAGCTTAGTCAGATGTTTGGATCAGTTTTTAAGGCCAATCAAAGGACCTCTTGACACAAAATTGACAGTTTGCAAAAAAAGAGTTAAATTGAGTTTTATTTGATTATTAAGTAATCAAACTTGATTCTAATCAGTTTGAGATGATCAATAGATCAATTTGAGGATTCAGTTGTTTGAAAACACAATTTTTATTAGTCAGACCCGGTTTGAGGCCTGGCTAATTACATTAGATTGATACAATATGGGAGATGCTTTTGTATTGGCCAAGGTAGTATATAAGTTTCTTGGCCTATGTGCAAGAACTTATGTGATCAACAAAAATATAGAATGATTCATTCCATTGTTATGGAAATCTGTTATGGTCCTAGTCTAGATATTTCAATTTTCTAAACTTGTACCTATGATTAATGGCCAGGCATATATAAGACTATAGTTATGCATTTGGGCTATGAGAAAGGAGGACTCTCTAGCATAAGAAAATAATAGAACAAGTTTCATCCCCTTCCAATGAATTGTTACTCCGTATAATATGTGGCTTTTGCTGACCAATGATTTAGTGTTGCTTCTAGATAAACATTCTTTAACAAAATACCATTATTCCTTCCATCAATAAAGCTTTGATTAATATCCCTTTGCACGTCATGAGAAATGATAGGGGCTACATTATTTAATAATAGTGATAAAATAGATCATCCTCAATCTATGTTTCCTTTAGCCCCTTCTGTTCTTAATTGGCGTCGAGTTGCTTTGTTTTAATGGATAAGCAGTACTATCAATATTGCAATGTAGTTTTGGCCTGGAGATGGTATTATAACTGAAGCCCATGTTTAGATGTTAGGCAAGGGAGCCCAAATGGAGCTGTAGAGGCATGTAAGAAGCAGCTCCACACAAAGACATGGCATAAAACATAACAAGTTAATGGTAGAAGTTGTTTTTCTTTGACATTGCATGAAGAAAATGAAGACCAAGTACACAGGCATTGAATCGTTAATGCCATTAGCTCTAGATGGGTGGGTGAACCCTGCTGATACCTTTTTTCCAATTGTGGAGACCATATATCATCCATAGCTACTCCATACCAAGGACTCTCCAAGGTGCTCTAAGTGCATTTCAAGGTCGATCTTATGAACGTCATAACTTGGAGTTCGTGAGGGCTATTGATGAATTGTTGAATGCTATAGGACAATGATGTGAAGGCCTAAAATAACATATCTCATTTTCAATAGATCACCTTCCATTTGGATTCAGCACATCAATTTCACTTGATGCCAAAACTTGTAGTGTGCCTCAGTTCATAGGTGCACCACAACGTAACTTTGAAATTACTGATCTTGGCATTGAATTGTCAGTACCATTAGCTCTAGATGGGTAGGTGAACCCTAGTGACACCCTTGTTCTAGCCATGGAGACCATCCATTGTCCACAGCCACCCTGTATCGAGGAGTCTCCAAGATGCTCTAAATGTGTTTCGAGGTCGATCTTCTGGTGGCCATAACTCAAAAATGGTGAAGGTTATCAATGAGCCATTGAATGCTACAAGATCTTGACATTGAAGCCTATAATAACCTCTCATTTTTTAGAGATCAGCTTTTGTTTGGATTTGGCACATCAATCTTGCTCGATGCCAAAACTTGTAGTGTGCCTCAGTTCATAGGTGCACCACAGCGTAACATTGAAACCCTTGATCTTGGCATCAAATTGTTAGCACCATTAGCTCTAGATGGGTAGGTGAACCCTAGTGACAACCTTGTTCTATTCATGGAGACCCTCCATTTTTTGTGGCCACCTCATAGTAAGGAGTCTCCAAGTTGTTCTTAGTGTGTTTTGAGGTCGATCTTTCTAGGGTCATAAGTCAGAGTTCGTGAGGGCTATCTATGAACTATCAAATGCTATAAGAAAATGATGTTGAGGCCTAAAATAACCTATATCATTTTCAAGAGATCACATTCCATTTGGATTTGGCATAGCAATCTCACTTGATGCCAAAACTTGTAGTGTGCCTTAGTTCACAAGGTGCACCACAACATAACTTTGAAACCATTGATCTTGGCATCAAATTGTCAGCACCATTAGCTCTAGATGGGTGGGTGAACCCTAGTGATATCCTTTTTCCTACTATAGAGACCATCCATCATTTGTAGCCACCCTATATCAAGGAGTCTCCAAGGTGCTCTAAGTATGTTTGAGGTTGATCTTTTGAGGCTCGTAACTTGGAGTTTTTGAGCGCTATTGATGAACTATTGAATGTTATAGGATGATGATGCCAAGGCCTAAAATAACCTATCTCATTTTTGAGAGATCACATTCTATTTGGATTTGGCACAACAATCTCCCTCGATGCCAAAACTTGCAGTGTACCTCAGTTCATAGGTGCACTACAGCGTAACTTTGAAACCACTGACCTTCGCATCGAATAATTAGGGCCATTAGCTCTGGATGGGTAGGTGAACCCTATTGATACCCTTTTTTTTTCTATGGAGACCATCCATCGTCCATAGCCACCCTATACGGAGGAGACTCTAAGGTTCTTTAAGTGCATTTTGAGGTTGATCTTCCGATGGCCTTAGCTCAGAGCTCGTGAGGGCTATTGATGAATTGTTGAATGATACAAGAAAATGAGCCATAATTGTTTCTTGCAAAGTGAAAATGAGTGCAAAGATTTAGTTAGGGGTTTGATCATGACCAGACAATGTTGGAAACACCTATATAAGGTGTGAAATGATAACATGCATTAATGAAGCCATTTTTTGTTAAGTGGATCAGTATGGGTAATCTAATCAATGTGAGAAATGTATAGATGTTATTCATATGGATATGGTATAAGGGAACCAAGTTAAAAAAGTTTGATCCAATCAAGTCTCTTAAGTTGGGATATTTTGAGGTTATGTTGAAATTGAAAAGTTGTAGTATGAGGATAGTAATAAAGTGAAGTGCTAGTTATCAAAGATTATGAGTCTAAGAATGATTTTTTGGTTGGGAATAGAATACATGGTTGAGGAGTGGAGTTATTAAGTGTGTTGAGATTAGGTTTGAAGCCAAGAGTTGGTTTCAAGGTTGAAGGTGGAGTTTAAAATTAGATTTGGGGTTTTGTGAACCTTATGTAGGAGGTTAACAAGTGTGTTTATGTCATGATAGCACTTCAAATTAAACATTGCATCCAAATTTGATAATAAAGGTTGTCAAAATGTTATTCACAAATTATTGCATTTGAATCAAATATAATAAACATAATCAAAATTAATGATATTCCATAAACATGAACAATACACATGATGCATGATAAATTGAACAATACTAGATACTAAATTAATATGTCTATCATTGTGCACATAAATGACAAAAATATATATCAAAATACATGTATCCATAGGAAAATTACACAAATATATATCAAAGATCATGTATCCATAGAGAAAGTACACACACACACACACACACACACACACATATCAAAATACATAGATCCATATACAAAATGTGGCTGATCATGTCATCAAAATGTGTATAATATCAATGTTTTTGTAAACAATGTGGCATATGCCATCTGAAAATGTCCCATGATGCATCCTATGACAACTATACTATCCTAGGGTGCTGGTGGATGATCAAAATGTAGCCTCTTCATTGCACTAGGTGGATTAGATGCCTCCTACATAAACAAAAAAGGAAAACCCAAAGTTAGACTATTAAATTTATATGATTCTTTGTATCTAACATTGAATTACTCAAATGCATAATGATATTTTTTTTAATGAAGATTTATACTATTAAGCCTTCATAATAAATACCTCTCTTGTCAACCTCCTATGTTGATCAAGATTCCTCTCGTATGCCCTCGGCAATGCTTGTACCTCACTAATTGTGCCCTATGTATGTTTAAATATGTTTGTCAGATGAATCTACAACCTAAACTATAACATTATAATTCATAACATGCTAAATTTATAATATATTTAGTCATGATATCAAACTACAACTTACTAGTGTAGGCTACTCGTTAGGATATAATGGTTGCATCATCAAATTTACAAAACTCTTCTGTCATACCTTGTGTGCACTAGGAGTCTCCTATGAGATACAAAATAGTAGTCATTAATATCACATAAATTAGTTTTGAATTTATTTATGAAGATAAGGAAAATAAAAAAAAATGATACTTATACATACAATGTGGCTCTTGGTGTGAATGGTAATGCTTAAGCATCTATGACATGGAATCTATATGGGCTCATCACCAATAGCCATGCCCTATATAAAATAAAGAATGTAATTAAATTTTATTACCGCAAACATTTTACAAGAATGCATCGATATTTAATCAAATAGAAGCACCTAATTACCATTCCTTTATCAATGGGTGCTAGCCATATATGCTACAATATCAAATAGAAAAAAAAATTAGAACACAATATAATGTATTGTAGATGTCTCAAGGCCAAATGAAATGGCTGAGAGTGTGGCATCATCAACTTGTCTGAGCTCCTCCTTGGTCATCAACTAAACATGAATGAAGATCACATACATGTATAAGTTAGTATGGCTTAAAAATTAAAATCACTCTATTATAAAATTTAACTTTAATCGCATATGTCATAACAAAAAAATGTATACACATATCAATACAAAAGGATTCCATGCCTTTGCACTCCCCTCCTCTCTCACATTAGGGTTTGTAGCATGTGCACGTGTGTCTGGTGTATCCTCATCTAATACAAAATGATACTCAAGAAGATCACCTATGGGACCTAGGAAAATATTCTTGCATGTAATGCAAGTGTGAGGCACACAAATCTATGATGAGCTAGCTAATGATGAATTGGCACCAACATCATCAACACGAGGAAGCAAGACTGACCTAGTCTGAGATATCAATAAGCTACTTAGTCTATGAATGACTCTAATCATTTGGGAGCTAGCATTTACCATAATATTAGGATGCTACACTCAATGATGGGGGGAGACATATAATTTTCTAAGGAAATAAAATGGCACCTCTAAATTGTTATGTGGAGGGATATCAAAAATTGTCCACCAATGATCCCAAAAGTTGGTATGTATGGCATCATTTGTGCACCATTTAATCGATAGTTTGGATTTTTTGTAGTCGACTAGTATACCAATTTTTGGTTTCGCAAAAAGGCCAACCAAATCATCTTTGGATATATTGAGGGCCACAACCTCATCATAGTCCAAGCCATTATCAAACATCTCATGCATTTTATCATGCCAACGAAGAGTGGCATATTGGTTGTTGGCAAGGGTTTAATGTTATCCACAATGGTTTTTAACATGGATAACATAGGAGCCAATGCGAGTACATTCTTATATGTTCTTTGCAAAGCCCTCAATTAAGTGAGATTTTCAATTATCAAATCCTCAATTCGAGGAGGGTTTTGTGGGGGTAAAGGATCATTTGTTGGATGGTTTGTAAGGGCACTAGATTGTTTGGTGGGGGGTTACTAGGAATAGTATTCCTTGCCTCATGGGCATCATATTGATCAGCCATTCCTATTAATTTGCAAAACATAATATATATTTAAAAAAAACCTAAATTTTAACAATTTCTATCAAAAAACTCTAAATTCTAAAAAATTCAACTAAAACTAACAAATTTATGTTAAAATTTATTAAATTTATTTTAAAATTGGTTAAACAAAACTACTTTATATCATGTATCTAATATAAAATTTGATATTCAAGCCACTAAGCATGAAATAAGACTGTGAAAACAACCTGCAGGTTGTGTTTTTTTATTATTAACATTGATAGATATCAGGTATCCAATATAATATTAGATATATGATATCTACTATTATTATAATAATAATAAAAGACAACACGTGGGTTGTTCATGAAAAAAAATTGTGAAAATAACTTGTGGGTTGTCTTTGCTTTTATTTAATAACATAAACAGATATTGGGTATCCAATATTATATTAGATATTCAATATAATATCAAGTATCCAATATTAAATTAGATACTCAATAAGGGTTGGGCCTTACTTTCTAGGTTTGGTACTTGGATAGGTGAAAAAAATTAGGGTGGATTTTGAAACGCTTTTAGATGTTTGCAAACTCTATTTTTTTCACATTGCCACTTTTTGGCACACCATGATCCTTTATATACCCAATACATATATGTATTATTTCCAATGGTCATAAAAAAAATTCAAATGGTTATGGCCATTATTCAACTAATTTGCAACATTTAGCAACATTTTACATTTTTGCCTAACATTGACAACTTTTTGCACTAATGTCAATCTAGTCTTTATATCCCTAATTAATGACCATGGGGACACCTAAATCCTTCTAAGAAACAATAAATTCCTTGTTGAATTGAAAACTACTTAAATTGCTTAAAAATAACCTTGGTTCAATTGGCATCCTAGTTTATAATGACACCAAGGATCCACATTGACCTTACATATGGTCATATTAGAAAAATCCATTTTAGGACATAAACTCCTAATTTTTTGATCCATTTTCTTTGGTGCCCTACACCATACTCCTTAGGCCTAGAAAACTCAAGTCTCTTGAGTTAGAAAATCTTCTACTTTGAGGTCCATTTTGATTAAATTTGGTTTAGTCAACCATGTTGCATCTTCCATAGGTTTGTTTCTCCATTTGACAAGGTATTGGTAATAGATCTTCCTCTTGGTTCTTTTTAGTACTTTGGTATCTAAAATGCATTCAACTTCTGGTGGTGGCTTTTGAGGAAGTTTTGTAGACACTTCTACTCCATGCATCTCACCTACATCACAAGAAATAGATCCCTTATAGGGATAGAGATCAAAAAGATTAAAAATGTTAAATAAACCAATATCAGGGGGTAGCTCCACTTTATAGGCATTTGTGCCACATTTTTACAAAATTTTGAAGGGTCCCATCTTCCTCATCATTATCTTAGTATATTTTCCTTTAGATAGCCTTTCTACTTTTAGGTTTACCATCACCATTGTTAGATTGTGGTGACTAATTAGGAAAGTACTGTACATACTCCATAATTTTTTGGGGTTCGGCCAAATTTTTTTTTGGGCCCTATTTTATTGAGTTTTGTAGATTCACCACTAAAGTTATGGTTAATTTATGGCTGACATGTTATAACCCTAAAGTAGTTTAATACTTGTATAAAAGGGCTTAGGGTTAGGGATTGTTTCATGGTGTGATGCAAAATTGATCATTGCGGTATTATTGAGCTAGAAGGGATTAGAGATTGTAATTAGGTTGTAATCACTGGATTGTAATAAGATCAAACTTTCTGTTTGGTGGATGTAACCCAGGGATTGGTTGAACCACATTAATTCTTGGTGCCTTGTGTTCATTTCTATGTGATCTATTATTTTATATTATTGGTTATATTTGTATGTAGTTTTTAATTTCTATCCATGGTTTTATCCTAACAATCCAAAGATCTCTCATTGTTCTATCTACCCTCTCCTTGTACATTTTGGAGGTCCTTTCTAACCTATGCTTAACTTCTTGATGAAGTTCCTTCACGACTTCTCTAAAGTCCTCTTCTTATGCACTCTTTCTCTCTAATGTGTTAACATCCCTTAATTTCATCACTACTCTGGGATGAGTCCCATAAACAATTGAAAAGGGACTATGACTAGTACTTCTATTTACTAAGTCATTATAAGAAAATTCTACCTAGTCTAAGACTAAGTCCCATGTCACTTCATAGTCTTTTTTTAGACATATTAATATGTTCCCTAAGGACCTATTTATGACCTTTGTCTAGCCATCTAACTATGGGTGGTATGTAAAATAATAAGACAAGTTGGTTCCCATCTTTTTCCATAGGGTTCTCCAAAAGTGTCCTAAAATTTTTGGATCTCTATTAGACACTATAGACAAAGGTAGTCCATGCGACCTTACAATTTCTTTGAATAATATCCATGCAATATGTGAAGTAATATGACTTTTTTTACAATGAAGAAAATGGGCCATTTTGGAAAATCTATCCACTACAACATATTTGTTGTCATAACTCTATCTAGTTTTCGAAAGTCCAAGCACAAAATCCATGCTAATGGAATCCCAAGTTTTGCTAGCAATAGGTAGTGGTATAGCCCTAAATTTGATGCTTTTCCCTAAGATATTTTGCACAACATCCATTTTTCCACAAATTTTCTTACCTTTGTGTATATTCTGGGCAAAAAATAAAACCTCTTAACCAATTCCAGTGTGTTGTCTAAACCAAAGCGTCATCCTAGCCCCCCACAATTCTTCTCCTTTATTATATTCTCCCTCATGGAGTGTCCTAGAAATATTGGATCTCTATCAAACACTATAGACAAAGGTAGTCCATGCAACCTTACAATTTCTTTGAAGAATATCCCTGCAATATGTGAAGCATCATGGCTTTTTTTACAAGGAAGAAAATGGGCCATTTTAGAAAATCAATCCTCTACAACATATATGTTGTCATAACCCTATCTAGTTTTTGGAAGTCCAAGCACAAAATCCATGCTAATAGAATCCCAATTTTTTCTTGGAATAGGTAGTGGTGTGTAAAACCCTACATTTGATGCTATTCCCTTGGATTTTTGACATACCATGCACTTTTCCACAAATCTTCTTACCTCTATCTACATTTTAGGCTAGAAATAGAACCTCTTAACCAATTCTAATGTCTTGTCCAAACCAAAGTGTCCTCCTAGCCCCCCACAATGCTTCTACTTTATTATATTCTCCATCATGGACCCTCTAGGGATACATAGTTGATTTCCCTTGAAGAGGAATCCTTCCTGCATCATGAAATCTACAAATTTAGTGTGGTATCTTTCATTCATTTTCTTGCATACATGGTATGCTTTAGAAAAGACTTCATCTCCCTCATGCATGCATTTCATGGAATTGATTCCCATACTCTACAATCTGACTTCCTAAATGGTCAGATTCCTTCTACTAAGGGCATATGCTACTTTGTTAGCAACCCCATTCTTATGCTTAATGGTGAAACTATATGCTTGGATATACTCCATTCACTTGACATGTTTATGGTTTAGTTTTCCCTGCCTATTCAAAAAGCTCAAAGCATAATTGTTAGTATAAATCAAAAATTCCTTAGGAAACAAATAATGCTTGCATTTTCTCAAGGATTGAACCATTGCTTACATTTCCAAATCATATGTTGAATATTTCTACTTTGCCTCATTTAAATTCTCACTAAAGAAGGCTACTAGTTTACCTTCTTGGCTTAGGACTCCTCCTATGGCCCTATTACTTGAATCACTTTGAATGGTGAATACCTTCTTAAAATTAGGCAAAACAAGGATGGGCACCTTTGCAACCTTCTTCTTTAAGTATTTAAAGGATTGATCTACATCCTTATTTAATGAAAATTTACATTTCCTTCCACCCTTGATTGTATCAATCATAGGGGTAGACACATTATTGAAACCCTTAATTAATTTTCAATAGAAGCTTGCTAGATCATGAAACCATTTTACCTCACTTGCATTCCTTAGTGTAGGCTAGTTAAGAATGGCTTCAACCTTTTTAGGATCCATCTTGAGGTTTCCCTTGGAAATGACAAAGCCTAGAAACATGAACGCTTCCTTTAATAAATCACATTCATCCAAGTTGATCCTTAATTCCTTCTCCTTGAATTTGTTCAAAACCAATTCCAAGTATGTTAGATGTTCTTCTCTAGATTTACTAAAAATCTATATATCATCAAGATAAACAATAGAAAAATGATTAATAAAAGGTTTTAAGGCTTCATTCATGAGTCTCATAAATGTACTTGGGGCATTTGAGAGACCAAAGGGCATTACCATCTACTCATATAGTCCCTCATTGGTTTTGAAGGAAATTTTCCAATCATCTCCTTCTCCTATTTTGATTTGGTGGTATCCACTTTTTAGTTCAATCTTGGAATAGTACTTTGCTCCTCCTAGGTGATCCATCAAATCCTCCATTCTAGGCATGGGGAACCTATACCTGATGGTTATCTTTTTTATAGCTCTAGAGTCTGTACATAACCTCCATGTACCTTCCTTCTTAGGAGCTAACAATGTAGGCACTACATAAGGGCTAGTAATTTTTCTTATAAACCTTTTTGCAAGCAATTCTTCCGCCTGTCTAGCAAATTCTTTATTTTTTTCTAGTGTCAACCTATATGTTACCTTGTTTGGTAATGCGGAACTAAGTATGAAGTAAATGCAATGACATACTTCTCTAAAAGGTGGTAGGGTATATGTGGTATGATATGAGATTACCCGTTTGTACTTGTCTAGCAATTGTCTCACCTCTTTGGATTCCAAAAAATTCTTATTTGGTTTACCTTTCTCCCCTCTTCCTTCTATTCTTGGCTTCACTACAATAGAAAAACGAGGAGTTCTCTTCACTTTAAGAGTCCTCAAAATTTTTTGGCCTTACCTTTCTTCATCTGTTGTTGATGTATTTCTAAGATCTAGATTTCTTGACCTCTTTTCTCCTCTAGTTCCATCAAATCTGCCATTCTTACAGATATAGCATCATTTTGAATCAACTCCAGCTGATAAGCCAACTTAAGGGTAGGAAACTCCAATGAGATAAGAAGCCTAGCTTCCCTACCATATACTAACATATAGGGAGAATTTCCTATAGCTCTCTTTGGAATTATTTTGTTAGCCCATAAGGTAGTTTTCAATTTCTAGTGCCAACACCTTTGACTATCTTCAAAATTCCTCTTGGGGATCTTGATCAAATTATTATTGGATGACTTAGCCATACCATTACCCTAAGGGAAATAGTTAGAGGATATTCTCAAGTAAATACCATGATCAAGGGATTATGTAAAAATTTGAGATCCTATAAATGATTTATAATTATCTGAAATAATAGTTGAAGGGGCACCAAACTTGGTTACAATTCCATCAAGGAATTCAATGATTGAAGGTTTTGTGGCATTGTTTAGTGCAATTTCCTCTATCCAAATTGTAAAATACTCTATAGAAGTTAGAATCCTTTTATGACTAGGGCTAGAAGGTAGGGTAATAGGACCAGTAAAATCCAACCCCCATTGAGAAATAGTTTGATTAACTTGGATGGGGTGAAGTGGGAAAGCTTCAAGTCTCTTCTTACCTGAGAAAAAAGAACACTTCTCATACTTACAAGTTTATGGAAATCATGGAACAAGGATGACCAATAGTAACTAGCTCTCATAATTTTCATTATAGTAGGTCTTGTTTAAAAGTAGCCACCATCAGGACCATCATGAAGTTCTTTAACTATCCTCTCTACTTGGTATGTATCAATACATCTTAGTAAGGCTCCATTGAAATCTTTCCTAAAGAGAACACCATCAATTATAGCATAAGGAATAGACTATAGTTTGAACTATCTTCCCTTAGCTTTATCCAACCCTTAAGGATACCCATTCCCAGCTAACAAGGTCATCATATCTTCTATCCAACTATTTGGATTATCATTTCTTGCCTCCTATCATTTTGCCAACACCAAGGAAACCTCATTATTAGGTTCATGAGATGAGATAATATGTTCACACAATCCCCTACCCCTTACTAGCTTGGTAATCTAAATATCCACATCGTACTCCATTACCTTGGTAATCAAGCTAGCTCTTTTCTCACTAATCCCTTTTCTCAACATGAACCCTTTATACTAGCATGAGGAACTGAAAAATGGATTTTATTATGAGATAGTAGGTCTCTAAATTTCTTCAAGGCTCTAATGACTACAAGGGCCTACTTTTTCACATAGCCATACTTATTTTCATATTATTTGAGTCCTTCACTAAAGAAAGAAATGGGCTTCTCTTTTTTTTTTTTCATTTAGCTAAGTCAAAATAGTAGAAATACTCAACTCACCTCTTAAGGTATAAAGGATGAAATCATTATCAACTTTTGGATTAGTGAGAGTAGGAGCTGAAGCTATGGCTACTTTGATCTCTTCAAAAATCACTTTCCCTACCTTGGTCCTTGAGAAGGCCATATTATTTTTTACCATGCCTATAAGAGGTTTCACCATGATAGCTAGCTTAGGCATGAATCTTCTCACAAAATTTATTCTACCAAGAAAACTTTGCAGACCTTTCTTGTGACTAAGAAGAGGGAGGGAAAGTGTTTCCTTTGTTCTTTTTGGATCAATGGTCAGACCCTCTTTAGATACAACATTTCCTAATACCTTGATTAGTGGTAAAGGCACACTTGCTTGGATTTAGGGACACCTTGTGCTCTTTACATCTCACAAATATCTACCTATGATGACGAAAATGCTATGCTACATCCTTTGATTATAATATCATATCATCAATGTAGACTAATACAAACTTCTCAATCATATTTTTTAAGGTCATATCCATTTCTTTTTGAAATGTGGCACCTACATTTGTTAGTCCAAAATGCATCTTACTATAAGCATAGGTAACCAATTTGGTAGTGAAAGCTATTTTATATATGTTAGTTTCCTTGACCAACAGTTGATTATAACCTAAAAATCCATCCAAAAAGGAGAATCTCTTTGAACCACTGACCTTAGACAATATTTGTTCCATAGAAGGGAGAGGATCATAATCTTTAAGGGAGGCTTGGTTAAGATCCATAAAATCTAGACACATTCTAATCTCTCCATTCTTTTTCCTAATAGGGACAAGGTTTTCCACCCAAGAGGAATGCTTAATACCAAAAATGATATTCACCTCAATAAATTTGTATAGCTCATTTCTCATTAGGGGCTCAATCTTGGGATTTATTAGTCTCTATTTTTTTCCTAACAGGCTTCACATTATCCACCAAATATATAGTTTGTTGAAATAGACTAGGGTCAAATTTCTTCAAACCATCGTATGTCCAAGAAAATGTATCATTAAATTCTTGACATAGATGGACAAAACCTTCTTGCTCAGTTTTAGAATATACCTTCCCCAAGTTTAGCATCCTTCCATCAGCAACTGTGACTGGCACATGGTCTCCTTGGATTGTAGCAAGGTTCATGCTTCTCTCCCTCAATTGGCCATCAAGGTTGAATACACTCTCTAAAGCAATGAGACCCTTAGGTAATTTTTTGGAGTTGGGGTTGATTATTTGATCACCATATTAGTCATGCAACCTTGATTGATCTCTATTTGAGAATTATGGTTCATTCTATAAGAAACTCACTATTTGTGCATCAGATTCAAAGACATGCCAATTTATATCATTACCAGGAATAGTAGGCTTGACCACCATTTTAATTTTTTGTCTCTTCCCATCTTTAAGGCTTCCTAAAACATTGTAAGATGTACCTACTACTATAAGTCTACCATCATGTTTATTTTCATTTCTTGAAATATCTTAGATTTTAAATGCACTCAAATCTTCAAGCAAATCCCATACCCTATCTTTGTAAGATTGGAGCAAATTATTCTTAGTGGCATTTTGATTCCCAACCTGATTGATCACCAGCTCACTGTCCCCATACACATTCAATGCTTGGATTCCTCTTTTCTAAGTAATTAAGAGACCTTAAACCAATGCCTCATATTCAACTACATTATTAGTAGAACTAAAATATAGCCTAAATGAGAAATAGTACTTTTCTACTATAGGAGAAATTAACATTACATCACCTCCTAACCCATTTTTATTTCTTGATCAAAGTACATGCTCTATATCCCACTTGTATCTCCTTTAGCTTTTATCAAGTTAGGGACAAGATCATCCTCTTCTAATATACAATATGTGCCCATGCCAGTCTCTAAGGTTTTTGATACAAGATAAAACTAATAAGCATTAGCCCACTCATCCAAGAGGAAATGAAGTGTATCAAATAAGGAAGTGGCAGGCTAATTTGCTATATTTTTATCTATCTATAAGATGGTACTATTCATATTGATGAGATTAGGAGTATAGGGCTCAATTTGGTGGAGGGTTAATGGTTCTACTTTGATTGAGGCCTTGGTTCCATATCTAGTTCTAAAAAACATATATGACCAATCAGAAGATATGTAACCACCTATTTGAGTAGTGAAGTCTCTTGTTAGTCAAATGGAAAAATATGGCTTGACTACAACAATTGATATATATTGAACTATAGTGCAACTTGGATAGGCATGTAAGACATTTTCAACATTCCCAAGGATTCACAAAATCATGAAAATACTACCATCTAATGAAAATACCTCCTCAACAATAGGTTCATATTTGATTTCTAAAGTATCAACAACAAACTTAGGCATTACTGAACTATCGTCCCTTGAATCAATCATACAATTGTGGACTATCTTATCTACTATAAGTAGAGAAACATAAAATGGAGGAGGTATAAATTTTTTTCTTATTTCCACCTCCCTTGATGGTTGTATCATACTCATGATATTCTCCATGCTAGGTGGCTGATCTTTGAGTTCAATGCTTTCCAACTCTTGTTGTAGTAGCCTTCTTTGTGATTGTATAGTAGTAACAACATCCCACATAGAGATGTTCACATTGGTCTTCCTCATCTACTATACCACACTAAAAGAAGCATTATATGTTCTAGTTGGAGCCTTTAGAGTAGAATCTTGAGGTGGGATAGCCTATGGGGTATTCACATTATCTCTGCTTTCCCCCTACTTTTGTTGTTAAGGGGCATTAATCGGTTTTTTACCATTATGTTGCTAGAAAACTACTTATACATGTGGTGCTGCACTTGATGTGGGAGGCTAATTAGGAGGTTGAGGTGCAACCTCTTCCATGTCACTTCTCTTGCTCTTGGTAATTTAAACATATGGATCCTGGTTTACATTATCATGCTCTTCCACCAAGTGGTTCATAAAAGAACAATCATCTTGCTAAAAAGTACCAATAGGTTGGTTAGTGTTGTGTTGTTGGGAAACTTCTCACTCTAGTATAGCCAAATCCAAGTAAGATGATTCCTTCTGACACATATAGTATCCACAAGAGTAGTTACAAGGACATAAATCTTGATCTTGGGCTAGGTTTTTTTGAGGCACTAAAGCCCTATTTAGGTTAGTGGTTGAAGATTGGTGTGGGCAATAGGTCTATTCTAATTTTGAGGGTGATTGATAGGTCTATTCTAATTATAGGGGATATGAATCTAGTTTGGAAGTCTACCATGACCAGGACATTGACACTAGAGTTAAAGAGGCTTACTATTTTGAGCTTGTTGCCTCTTCATGGTTACCAATTCATTTCCCATTTTTTGTACTACTACACTATTTTTTTCCATCTTCTTTTCTTGATCCAACATCCTTCTATCTACATTTTGCATCAATGTCTACATGATAGCCTCAATCCTATCAACTCTATTAGAGGATGTAGAGGCTATGGGGACTACAAGAAGAGGATAACTTATAGAGGAGACATAAATAGGCTATAGTAAGCTAATGATTAGGTATGTTAGGAAAGAAAGGAATTGGGGGTCTTGGAGCTAACTTCCCTCCTTGTATCAGAATATTTTCAGCTCTTACGACAACATCATAAGCATTTGGTAAAGTGTCTCCTCCCATAGATTGAAAGGTGGTAGTAATATCATTGTCAAAGGCTTTAAGATAATACAAGAATGCAGTACTAGGAGAGGGCTTCACTGTAGTAGGTATTTTGTCCCATGTTTTCTGAAATCTTTAATTGAAATTAGTCATACATACATGGGGGACCCTTTTGATAGTTGTTAGTTTCTCTAAAAGTGACAAGTGGTCACTTTTGTCCTCAAAATGCTTGCATAGGGCTGCCCTTAACCCATCCCAATTAGTAATAGAGTTATGATGTAAACCTCTATACCATAATGCCTTTCCTTCCAAGGATAAGGATAGAAGTCTGATTGCTACATCATCCTTAGAGATGCCATGAATATTAAAAACATTAGACACTTCTTCAATATGTTCAATAGGGGATGTAGAAGTTTCACTTGTAAACTTAGGTACACTTTTGAGAGTTGATACTGGTATGTCATGGCTTTGGGCTAATAAGAGGGGACTCCCACCATTAAAGGTAGAAAAATCATGAGGTCTAGTCATATAAGAAAGTGCTATGTTGATATGAACAAATGGTATTCTAGGCTGAGACCTAACAACAAGAGGAGTGGAGATAGATCTTGTAGGGGTATGTTTTACTATCGCACTCCTAACTAGTGATAAGGATACTCTAATATTTCCTCTTGGATTAGAAAGAGAAAGTTCTTAATGCTAGAATTTACCTCTAGAAGATGCCCTTTTGTGTCTCTTGGGCATGAATTACAACCTTGGTTTGGAAACTAGATGCGCTTGAAGCTTAGAGTTTCCAAGTACTTCTAACCAAAGAGCCTCTATGAGGCTTTATACTAAAGGAAATACTATCTCCTCAACATAAATAAGGAATCTTTTCTTGATGCTAGTGAACCTTAAATATCTTAAATGGTGTGTCCCACTGGTCATACCAAAAACTGTTGTCACAAAAACTTGCACCCTTGTCCAAAGTCTTACATAAGAATAGCCTCGTGAAATATGAAAACAACCTCCAAGCTATGAGACTTTAACTATGAGGTTGAGTCTCCAGAGAAGGTTAGCTTCCTACACTATTAGGATGCACTTAGACTATTCTTGAAAAGAAAAGGGAGAAGGAGTACATGAAGGAAACTATCTTATCTATTCTAAAGAGGTGATACACCAAAATAGGGTGTCCAGATTAGTCTTGTACTGTAGGTGTAAATAAGTATTTACTTATTACACTTAAGTTTACTTAGGTTAATGCATTATTTTATTATTTATTTAGGTGAGACACTTAGGAGTTTGTATACTCTCATAGAAGTGCACAACTCTAATTATGCACATGGTGTCTACAACATAGGGGTTTGCATCATTCACTAAGTTGTCATGTTGACAACATAGTTATTCACACTACTAATTTAACACATGTTGTCTACAACACTAATTTGCATGATACACCATTGTAGGCTTATCCTTACATCATTGCACTTAATTTCATGCTTAATGGAAGATAACCCATATCTGGTGCACATGCACCTAGTTGTATGACTTATCATGATGCTAACTTCTATGCATTCTAGAAGCTCTCCTAAGGCCTTTATATATAGGCACTCCTAGTGTACTCTCAACTTGACATATTGAATGAGTATCATCATTTTGATCATACTCTCTATTTTTCATACAATTTCATACAATCTGTATGGTATGGTGCCACCACATTAGCTGTTGACATAATCACTAACATCATTACAAGGTAGGAGGACATTGATGTCATCAGTTTCATGTGTCTAAATATGACAACCATCTAGATATCATTTTAGGCCAATTTTGAATTTCTGCAATGACCGTATAACTATCAAATTTAACCTCATCATTAACTGATGCAACATATCTCCAGATTGATTTTGGTTTTTGTAGTCTAACTTCGAGAGGCCATAATTAAGACATCTAGACTCCAAATCAGGTACAATTTTGTTTTGAAATTGGGTAGAATTTTCTAAACTTTTTAGTGGTGTAGATTCTTTTGGTTTTGGTGCAAGGATTTGTTAGAATTTTCATTTTTTGGTGACTATACCTACATAATCCTACATTTTACAACTTCAAACACTCTTTATAGCCACATATGGAGTAAAAAATGGTTGTATTTTTTTTTGAAAGTGCATTATTTTTTTCTACTTTCTAGATCTACTATTAGATTATAGGGATGTGTGGACAAAAGTGTCACTTTCAACAATAGGCCCTTTCTTTGCTTTTTAATGCTTTAGAATTGTAGCACATTGTAAAGTTTCAGATTTGTAATCCATCAAGAGGTTGTAACAAACAAAATTAGAAGCCCACAAAGGCCAAAATTGGCAAGTGGCCCATTGTAATTGCACTACTGATAAAGTTCCCAAAGCATCTATTTTGGGTGGGTTTCTTGATTAAGGAAAAAGGGGTGGTGTTCTCGGTGTCCTGTTCTCTCTTTTTTGCACTTTTCTTTCATTTTCTACATTATGTGCAACTTTAAGTTTCTTAAATTAACTCATCATAACTATGCTTCATGGTCCATTAAAATGTGGTATCACTTAATGCATAATGGAGTTTTACAATATGTAGATGGTACTCTTCCTAAACTAGTAGGTGATAAAGTTTTAGCAAGTGATATTTTAGCTTGTGTAGCAACGGATAGAAAAGCCCTAAGTGATATATGTTTGGGGTTTGATGATAACATCATTTATCAAATCAAAAAGTGTTTACATCTAAGGAGGCTTGGGATACCCTCAAAAACCTTTATGCTAAAGTGTCTGAAGAGGATGTTCCAAAAATTGAAGATGAGCTTGTCTCCTTAGATTATAAGTCATATGACTCAATATAGGATTTCATCATCAAGGTGAATGAATTAAGGAAAAAGCTTATTGATTGTGGGAGTTCTATCAAATATGATATATTGATCTATCTCATTCATAACAAGTTGCTATCAGAGTATTCAACATTTTTATCTTCTTTTAACACCTCTAAGACTACCTTAGGATCTGCCTTGAAGAAAGTCACTTTTGATGAATATGTTAATTTTTTGGATACTAAAGAAAAGAAGTTGAAATCAATGAGGATTCTCAAATCACCTCAGTCTAAAGCATTGGTGGCCAACAATGAGGGTTCTCAAAATTCAACTAGACAGCCTTCAAATAAAGGAAAAGGTAAGAAGAAATGGAAGAACAAATTAGAGGATGCATCAAAGACAACACCACAATCCAATCAACAAGGCAAGTCCTCAAATTCCAGCAAGAAAGGGGAAAACAATAAGGAGAAGAAAAAGTGTACCTATTGCAAGAAATTGGGTCATGAAGAGCATGAGTGTTATCTTAAGAAGATTGATAAGTTGACCAATATCATGAGGAAACATAACGTTCCGTTGCCTAATGCTTATAAGGATAAAGGGTCTTCTTTAAATTCAAAGAGTAAAGGTCAAGAATTAATGGCTAATTCAAACTCTTCAAAGGAATGGATATTTGACTCAGGTGCCTCATATCATACGAGTTCTTCAAAGGAGGATTTTTCTTCAATGAAGTAGTCCAAGGTACCACACATCTTCATGGGAGAAGATAGAAAAATGGAAGTTGAAGGAAAAGGAATCATGGAAATGGAAAGTAGAGAGTTTCAAGATGTTCTCTATGTTCTAAACATAAGCTCAAATCTCCTATCACTCTACCAAATCACTCACCTTAGAGATGGACATAGAGTTCAATTCCTTCTAGATTCATTATAGGTGTGTAGTCTTAAAGATGATTCCTTTGTTGCTATGGGGAAAGTGAATCATAATAAAAGGTTGTACTCTTTCTCCCATTTTATGCCCAAGTCTCCTTCAAAGGCCTTATTATCAGAATTAAATTCAAGCATGCAATTATAGCATTAACGGTATGGTCATCTTGAATTCTGCTACCTTTAGCAACTTTGCAAAAAACAAATGGTCAAACATCTACCTCAAATCAAATTTTCTAAGGGTGAATGTTCAATAGATCTAGTGGATATGCATCTAGAGGGGAAGTTATAGAGAGGAAAGTCTTCAAGAGCACCAAGTGTTCTACAGATGGTTCATTTAGATAGGGTTGCTACACACTTACCTTTGTTGATGACTTTTCAAGATACACTTGGGTCTATTTTCTTCATAATAAGAATGAAGTGTTGGGCAAATTTCTAGCCTTCAAGACTCATGTAGAAAAGAAATCTAGGAAAGCCATCAAATTTCCAAGCATGGACAATGGAAGCATGCATGTGAATAGAAGACTTAAAGACTTTTGTAGACTCGAGGGCATTGATCTTCAAACTCCTCTAGTATTCAATCTGTATAGATATATGTTGCAGCATTGAGGATCAAAACTCTTAAGTTTATGGCAAGTTGCATGATACAAGCCAAGTCTCTAGATCCATCATTAGAAGTTGGAGCAATCTCTAGTACCACTCACATTCTTAATCGATCTCCTCATCTAGCCTTAGATTGAAAAACTCCTTTTGAGGCATGGTGTGGCAGAAAACCTATTGTGATACACTTCAAAGTCTTCAATTGTCCTACATGGGCAAAGATATCTTCTAGGGGATGCAAGACATAGTCATCCTAGCCTTGTACCTTCATTGGTTATGAAGAAAGTGTGAAGTCATACAGACTCTTGGATCTTGATACACATTAAATTTTTGTGGAGAGGGATGTATACTTTCAGGAAATTTCACCTAGCTTGTCCTCTAATTCTCTTCACACATCATATTGAGTGGATACTTATAGTGACAGTAGCGAAAGTACTTCAATTGAATCAAACATGTGAGTTTCTATTGACAGTTGCAATGAGAGGTCACTACATCAGTTTAGTCCACATGCATACATAGCCACAGTGATAGGGCCAACAAAGTAGGGTACATCCAATCTTCCAGGTCTACCTTCAGTGACTGATTTGGGGGACCATATTGATGGCTTTCCTCTTCTTCTTGATGTAGAAGCTCCTTCTTTAGTTTTCATGAGGGCTGCATCCAACTCTCTTGTTCATTCTCTACATAATCAATCCTCATAGGTTGAATTGATTGTGGATACTTATGATCAACAATTGCAGTAGATTTCTACATTAGTTGTAGAGATAAAAATTTCTTTGAGAAAGGTTCTTCAACTAGTTGAGTAGGTTTTAGAGACATCACTTATCCATGTGATTCTTTCCATACACAGTTGAAGCATCTCATTTGTACCTTTGGTATTATTTATTCCTAAGGGGAGGAACACCATTCTGCATTCTTGGATTAGCTTCTTCATCAGAGGTTTCACTGGTTGGTATTCTTCTTTTGGGGAGGGGGGAGGTGGAGCCCATCCTATCTCTTTTCCTCTTCTCATCATTCTCTTATGTATATACTAGATATATGTTTTAATGTGGAGGTCTTGATTATTCCATCCATCCATGCATCGGTATTTATCTCTCTTTTTGGGTGAGGGTTTTTCGCATGGGGTTTTCCCTCTTTTAGTACCTAACATGGCCTAGTAGTTGGTACCCATCTTGTATTGCATCCTAGATTTTGTAACCCTAAAGGCATTCCCTTAAGTTTCACTTAAGGTGGGATGTTGGTGTAAATAAGTATTTAGTAATTATACTTACTTAAGTTTACTTAGGTCAATACATTATTTAATTATTTTGCATTATTTTATTATTTATTTAGGTGAGACACTTAGGATTTTGTGTAATCTCATAAAGTGTGCAAATTTAATTATGCACATGGTGTCTATAACACATGAGTTTGCATCATTCACTAAGTTGTCATGTTGACAACATAGTTATTCACACACCTAATTTAGCACATTTTGTCTACACCACTAATTTTCATGATACGCCATTGTAGGCTTATCATCACATCATTGCACTTAATTTCATGCTTAATGGAGCGTAACCCATATCTAGTGGATGTGTGCTTGGTTGTATGACTTATCATGATGCTGACTTCTATGCATTCTAGAAGCTCTCTAGAGGCCTTTATATATAGGCACTCCTAGTGTACTTTGATATGGCTATATGGTTTATTGCATGAATATCATCATTGTAATAATACTCTTTATTTTGGTCTACTGTGTGCTTGTGTTGAGTTCTTAGTTCTTGGGTGAATTCTAGCCTAAGCCAAATTCTTACACTTACCATAGATGCATAGTTCTATTATTATCATGGCGCAAAGATATATAGATTTATACTTAACTTTTATTTGCAAACAACACAAATATTAGATAACCATATAAATTGCACAAGGAAAATGCTTCACTTCTTATCATTCACTAGTCAAAGAGATACAGAGAATGTAAATTACATACATTCATAGTACATCAAGGAGAGTGGTGCAGAGCACCTAATCAAATGACTTGTTTTATTCAATGTAGTAAGGCCTTAGGATTGATAAAAAATCTCCTTAAGACCATCCACCTATCTAACGGATACAAGACCCCAAAGTATTAATATGAACTTGGGCATCAATTGGTCCAAAAGGTAGAATTTTGGTTTGTTTTGTGTTCTCTAGGTTGGTTTAAAGGTTTTTAGCCTTATAATAACACTTAGGAATGAGTGGAATTGGTTTAGGAGGAAAATTGTTTAAAATATCTAAAAGTTCAAAAATTGCAAAAGTTGCTTTAGCAACTTTTTGCAACAAAATGACAACATTTTGCAATGTAACCTCTAACTGCAAAAACTACCTATGGGTCAATTGATATAGTTGGAAATAGCCTTTATAGGCCTTGTGCATTTGAGTTAGAGGCAAAGAAGAAGTTTCATACGTATTTACTTTCAAAATCAAATAGAGAACTTGCTGTTCTAGCATTTTGACCCTATTTTTCCATACTGTACAAATTTTTACTAGTTGCATGGTGGCTATTTTGCATTTTTAAATTAGAGTTTCAATTTTAAAGAGTCTTGGCATTGGTTTGAAAGGTAGACCAATTTTCTTTCAAAAGTTATTAATATTTTTCTCTCACTGCCCTGTGAAATCCTCAAACAAGGGTTTCGGCAAAGAAATGCCCTAGTTTGAACTCCCAGCATTGGAAATTCTTCCAAATTTGTATGGGCCAAGCTAGGGAAATGCACTATCATATTTTAAAGTTTTGGAGATCCATGAACCCATTTCTTGATCACTACTTTGTGAACCACACCTAAACTTTCTAATTAGGCAAGAGTGCATAGTAGTGGTTAAGACATGTTGGAGTGCAGTGAAGTTTTCAAACTTTAGAATCCTTTAATGCTTTGAAAAGGGTGTTCAAAATTGTCTTTGGTTTTCCAATTCTTTTGTAATAAATTTTTCTTACTAGTGAAAAATAGTCATAAAAGGCCTAATTGCTTACTAGGTCAGTTGTAGTAGTTTACATTGTAGGTTTTCAAGAGGGATCCCAACTAGTATTATACCCTATTTTGGTTATATTGAAGTTGTCCTAAACTACCTTTGGTGTTGGGAAGTCTTGGAACATCAATTGCTACTTTTTTTACCTTGTGTGTAATAGCTCAAGTGCTGCATTCTAGTTTGTGGGTTGATAATAGTGGATATGATCACTAATTTTCCTTGTTTGGGTCATGTTGGAATTGTTTTAAGTCACTACTATTATTAGGAAGATTGGAATTGCCAAAACCCACTTTGTGCCAAGGTTGGGTGTAGTAGGTCTTGTTGGTTCAAGTAGGAAGAAGTTAGAATTTAATCATGTGTGAAGAGTTGGTTTTGTAAACCTATTGAATAGTTTTAAACATTAGAGTAGTTCCTTTTTGAAGTGAGTCAAGCCTTTAATAGACTTGTGGAGTTTGGAGGTTGGAATAGAAGGTTGATTGAACTTTGCTTCCTTGTGCTTTACTCTGTATCAAGTGGTATCAGAGCCACTTTGATTTGTTGAAGATATAATGTCTGAAGTTGAGGAGCTTGAGAGGGAGATCCCCTTGAGGATCACCAATGTAGAACTAGCCAAGATAGTTAAGGAACAAATGGTAGAGAGTAGGGTGTCTAGGAAGAGAATAGGACCATGAAGAGGGAGTTGGATAGACTCAAGAATAAGATGAGAAAAGGGAGTGATGATGAGTCAGAGATTGAGGAAATAGGAGGGGATGACGAGCAAAAAAATATCCTTCTAGATCAAAGGCCTTTCCTTGCTACATTGGAGAGGGTTGGAAAGAAAGCAAAAGGGGACCTACCCACTTTTCATGGTAAGTTGGACCCTGAATTATGCATGGACTAGATTGAAGCCGTAGATAACCACTTTGAATGTAATAAGACCCCTAAAAATTAGAAGGTTGGGATTTCCAAGGGAAAACTCAAAGGCCCTACCTTGAGTTGGTGGAACTTCTTGCAAAATGAAAGATTGGATGAGAACAAGGAGTAGATTTCTACATGGAAGAAGATGAAGGAAGAAATAAGAAAGCAATTCATACCAGAGGATTATGAGGTGTTGGTACAAAAAAAGCTGCAAAATATCAAACAAAGGGAATTGGATCTTAGCACCTATACTCAAGAATTTCACAATCTGACCATTAGAGCCAAGGTGTATGAGACAGAGAAGCAAAAAATTGCAAGGTATCTGAATCATTTAAAATATACTATTCAAGATGAACTAACATTGATTACTTTTGGTTTAGCACATCAATGCTTTAATATGGCTTTAAAAATTGAAGAGAAACATAAGAGGAAAGGTGAAACAAGTAGCAGGGGTAGAGGCAACAATAATAGGGGAAAAGGTAGGTTTAATGGAAGGGTATCCTTCAGCAAATATTAGGAAGAGTCTAGTGGATCAAATGCTGATGGTGAGTTCACTAATAAAGGGTATTTTAGGGTTAGGAGACCCAATGGTAGAGGAAGATCTAGTGGAATAGGGCCTAGTGTGTTTATAGGAAAATACTTCACTTGTAATCAGGTAGGACATCAATCCTTTAGATGCCCTAAAAAGAACAAGAAATGGGATAGGAGAATTCAATTGACACAGGAGGAGGATAGTCAAATTATAATTTATTATCAATCACCCACTTCAAGACTTGCACTTTCAGAGCATGGGGAATCCTTGATGATGCAAAGAACCTTGATTAAAGCCCTTGCAACTGCAAAACCACCATAGAGGAAAATATTGTTCAAAACATTATGCAAAGTAAACAACAAGGTTTGCAAAGTTATAGTGGATTCCAGATCCTTAGATAATGTGGCCTCTAGGGAAATGGTAGACAAATTTAAACTAAGAACAAGTCCTCACCCTTATCCCTACAAGGTGTCATGGCTAACAAAAGATAAGAAAACCTTCATCAATGAGCAAGTGTGGGTGGAAATCAAGATAGGAGATTATCATGACAAGGTTTTATGTGATGTGACAGAGATGGATGCATGCCATTTGCTTCTTGGGAGGCCATGGAAATATGATGTGTGTGCAAAACATGATGGTAAAACAAACATTTACACCATAACTAAGGATGGGATTGAATACACCATGCCACATTTTCTTGATGATGGAAGCCTGATTACAAATGGGATAATGCTAGTCGGAGAAAAGGAATTCAAGAGAGTCACAAAGGAGAAGGATACACCCTACTATGTGTATCACCTAGTTTATTAGTGCAAATTGAATACTAGCTATTAACGAAAGTTTTAACAATACTAAATAACCAAACACTTAAGATAGGATTGATTGTTATCACCACAAAAGGAAGCAAACCAAGAATAGTAGGCTCCTAATGGTATAACATCATGATGCAATGGATTGGTCCTTGATTTAAGGTATGTATGCTCACAAGTTATGATCAAGCTTAGATGGATGGATGGAATGAATGAGGCAAGGTTTAAACAATGGAGTCATGGAGTGATTCCAACATTATAATGATATTTTGGTAGTTTATTAGCTTTCAAAATAGAATTATAAATTTTCATGGAGGATGGATCAAATTTTTGAAGGGAGGAGGTTCAATTTATAGGCCAAGAGTTTGAGGAATGGAGGGCCAAGAAGTCAAGATGATGAGATGGTGAGGGAGGGTCAGGATGCACTCACAAGAGAGCACAAGGATTGTGCTAGTTTAGCACCAATGGGGAGGTGACAATTGTCACAAGGAGAATGAGTGTGAGAGAATAGGATAAGGGTTGGCCACATGCTTGATGAGGGTGGTTGAGTATGCAAGAGTCATGAGTGAGGATGTAAGAGCCATTAAGAGGAGTGTAAGAGATATTTGAAGGTCATTTATGTTGGAGGGTGAGGGGAAGATATTTGTTGACTTTGGCTTGGGTTATCAAGTCTTAACCCCTATTTATGATTGTGCACATGATTAGAAGAGGATTTAGGATTAGCTTAGAAGGAGGGTTAAGGGTGAGTGATTTGGCTTTTGATGGGATGGGTTAGTTAGGTGGCTAAGTGAGCTTAGTATGGGTGAATGGGTTGGATTAGGGGTTAGGATAAGGTTTAGGAAGGCTTTTGGTTTTTAGATATTTTATTAAATGTTTTATTTAATAAAATAGGGAGTATGGAATTAAATTGAATAGATTTAATGATTTATTCAATTTATTAGGGGAAGAGGGATTTAATTGATCAATTGATTTTGGGTGATCATTTGATTTTATCAATTGGACTATAGTTAATTTAATTAATTAATTAACTAGGGGATGACGATTAATTAATTAAATAGTAAATATTTAATCAATAATGTCCTAGGAGATGACTAAATATGATTACTTATTAATGTAATCAGATTTAGGTGTCTACACTATGCAATGGTTGTTAGACCTCGAAAACATCCCATTAAACCATTACAAGATCCACCCAAGGTCATCAATGTTGGGCCTAAGGAGTTAAGGGATTTGTTGGAGAAATATAAGGGGATAGTTGTAGGCAGTAACCTAGAGAATTTGCCTCGTGAAAGAGATATTAGTCACTACATAGGCTTCATCCTAGGGGCTACACTTCCAAATAAGGAAGCCTATAAGATGAGCCTGGAGTAGAATGAAGAGATGGCAAGAAAAATTGAAGATCTATTAGCTAAGGGGTTTATTAGAAAAAGTATAAGCCCATGTGCAGTCTGTGTAGTCCTAGCTCCTAAAAAGGATGGTACTTGGAGGTTATGTATATATTCAAGGGAAATCAATAGGAATACCATTAGATATAGGTCTCCTATGCGAAGAATAGAGGATCTTTTAGACTATATGGGGAAGGAAAACATCTATTCAAAGGTGGAGCTTGAGAGTGGATATCATCAAATTAGGATTAGGGATGGAGATGAATGGAAAACAACATTTAAAACCTTAGAAGGATTGTATGAATGGCTTGTGATGCCTTTTAGCTTGTCAAATGCACCTAGTACCTTTATGAAGCTCATGAATGAAGTCTTGAAACCTTTCTTGAACAAGTTTGTTGTGGCGTACTTAGATGACATTTTAATATTCAACGAGGATAGAGATGAGCTCTTAAGGAACCTTGATTTGTTTTTGAATAGGCTCCATGAAGAGAAATTGGTCATAAATTTGGAAAAATGTTCCTTTTTGCAACATGAACTAATCTTTTTTGGCTTTGTGATATCAGGAGGAGAACTAAAGATAGATCCTTCCAAGGTAGAAGCCATCCTTAATTGGCCACCAACCACCACTCCATCAGAAGTAAAGAGTTTTCATGGCATGTGTAGTTTCTATATAAAATTTATAAGAAACTTTAGTGGTGTGTGTGCCCCAATGATAGATACAATTAAAGGAGGAAATAAATGTATATTTTTTTGGACTAAGGAGGCAAATGATTCGTTTGAATGGTTGAAAAGAATATTTGTAGACCAACCTATCTTGGTACTCCCTGACTTCTATAAATTGTTTATAGTAGAAATGTGATCTAAGCAATAAGGCAACTAGAGGAGTTCTAAGTTAGGATGGTAGGCCTGTGGCCTTTTTTAGTGAAAAGCTTAATGAAACTAAGAAAAAATATTCAATGTATGATCTTGAACTCTACGCTACAATACTTATTGCCTAAAGAAATTGTTGTATATACTGATAATCATGTTTTAAGTTTCTTGAATAAGTAGGAAATGTTAAATCATAAGCATATGAAATGGATTGAATTTTTACTAGCCTATACCTTTACTATTAAGCATAAAAAAGGACGAACTAATAAGGTTTTTGATGCACTTAGCAGGTGAAATATAACCATTTAGGAAATCTAGTTGGAAAGCATTGGAATTCATGCAATGAAAGAGATGTATGAGCAAGACAAAGACTTCAAGGAGGCCTACCAAGTTTGTAAATTTATGAGTGAAAGGTACCACACTGAATTTGGTGAGTATATCTTTCAAGAAGGTCTTTTGTTTAAAGGAAGTTAGATTTGTATTCCTAAGGGGTCCATTAAAGAGAATATCATAAAAGAAAAGCATTATGGTAGTTTACCAAGACATTTTTGGGTAGATAAAACTTTGGAGTAGGTTAGAAGGTTTTATTATTGGCCAAGGTTGCAAATTGATGTTACAAGATATGCTAAGGAATGTCTAATTTGCAAACAAACAAAAGGAGGCTCATCAAATGCAGGAGTTTATAGCTTAGTCCCAATACCTCATAAACCTTGGGACTCAATGAGTATGGTCTTTTTTGTTGGTCTACCATGAACCAAATCAGGTTATGATAGTATTTTTCTGCTTGTGGATAGGTTTTACAAAATCACTCACTCCATAGCTTGCAAATCCATTGATGATGCCTCCCATGTAGTAGGTTTGTTCTTCAAAGAAGTTGTTAGGCTTCATGGTTTGCCTTGGTCCATCATATAAGATAGAGACACTAAGTTTATGGAGCATTTTTGGAGAACCTTGTGGAGAAAACTAGGCACCAACTTAAGTTTTTCATCTGCTTATAATCCTTAATTAGATGGGCAGATTAAGGTAGTCAATAGGTCATTGGGAAATATGCTAAGGTGTCTTTCTAAACAACATGGTGCTTCTTGGGATTGTATTTTTCCCTAGGCATAATTTTCCTTCGATGATTCCATCAATAGAATTATTGGTTTAACACCGTTTCAAATTGTTTATGGCACTCATTCTAGTGGAACTTTGGAACTTAGGGAAGTCAAGGATATGGAAAGAAGAAGTCCACAACCTAAGGATTTTGTAGAGGTAATGAGAGAAGTTGACCAACAGGTATAAGAAAGATTGCAAGATGCTTCTAATAAGTATAAACAACAAGAAGATAAAAAAAGAAGAGAACTCTAGTTTAAGGTGGGGGATAAGGTAACAATTCACCTCAATAAGGCTAGACTTCAAAAGAAATTACACACCAAACTATAGATGAAAAAGATTGGTCCTTTTAAAATAGTGAAAAGTGTGGCAATAATTCTTTACTACGTGATGTTAATTTGTCACCTATTTTTAATGTCTCTAATCTCTATGGTTTTAAAGTTTCTATTGTAGATGATGTGGATGTAGGTACTATAGGAGATCTCAAGGAAGAATTAAAAAACAACATCCCAGCAAAGCCTAAACCCATTGTGGAAGCCACTCTAGATAAAAGGATTAGTAAGCATACTAGGAGGAGGATTTACTATGAATACCTTGTATATTTGAAAGGACAAATAGTAGTAGATGCAACATGGATATCGGAAAAAGATCTTAAGGCACATGGTTTTGATCCCTCACTTTACAACACTCTAGAGACTGGAGTTTCTTTTATGCAAGGGGAATGATGCAAAGTACCTAATCAAATGGCTTGTTTTATTCAATTTAATAAGGTCTTAGGATTGATAAAAAATCTCCTTAAGGCCATCCACCTATGTAATGGATAAAAGGCCCCAAGGTGTTAATATGAACCTGGGCATCAATTGGCCCAAAAGGAGGAATTTTGGTCTATTTTGTGTTGTCCAAGTTGGTTTAAATATTTTTAGCCTTAGAATAACACTTAGGAATGAGTGGAATTAGTTTAGGATGAAAATTATTTAAAATGTCTAAAAGTGCAAAAATTGGAAAAGTTGCTTTAGCAACTTTTTGCAACAAATTGATAAATTTTTGCAATGTAACCTCAAACTAAAAAAACTACCTATGGGTCAGTTGAAATAGTTGGAAATAGCCTTTATAGCCCTTATGCATTTATGTTAGAGGCACAGAAGAAGTTTCATATGTATTTACTTTCAAAATCAAATAGAGAACTCACTATTCCAGATTTTTTGACCTTGTTTTGCCATACTATACAGATTTTTACTAGTTGCATGGTGGTTGTTTTGCATGGATAAATTGGAGTTACCATTATAAATAGTTTTGATATTGGTTTGAAGGGTAGACCAATTTTCTTTCAAAAGTTATTAATATTTTTCTCTTGCTGCCTTATGAAACCCTCAAACAAGGGTTTGGCCAAAGAAGTGGCCCTAGTTTGAACTCCCACCATTGAAATTCTTCCAAATTTGTATGGGACAAGCTAGGGAAATGTACTATCATATTTTAAAGGTCTAGAGATAGGCGGTTGCAGTAGGGATTTATGGAAGAAATCCCTAGGTCTAATAAGACCCATGTATTAGAGATTTAAGTGTGATTTGGTTGAGTAATAGGAAGGAAAGGAGTTGAGGACTTGGTGATTTAGAAAAACACCTTCATCTAGATTGGGAGAACACTCTAGAGTTAGAAACTGGAACCCATCAACCCATTTCTTGATCATTGCTTTGTGAACCACACCTAAACTTGCTAATTAGGCCTGAGTGCATGGTAGAGGTTAAGACATGCTTGAGTGGAGTGAAGTTTTTAAACTTTGCAATCCTTGAATAGTTTTAAAAGGGCATTCAAAACTATCTTTGGTTTTCCAAGTCCTTTGCAATAATTTTGTACTATTGGTGAAAAATAGTCATAAGAGGCTTAATTGCCTACTAGGTCTATTGCAACAGTTTACATTATAGTTTGTCAACAGGGATCTCAACCAATATTATACCTTATTTTTATTATATTTAAGTTTTCCTAAACTACCTTTGGTGTTGGGAAGTTTTGTAACATCAAATCCCACTTTATTTACCTTGTGTGTAATAGGTCAAGTGCTGCATTCTGGTTTGTGGGTTGATAACAGTGGATCTGATCACTAATTATCCTTTTTTGGGTCATGATGGAATTTTTTTAAGTCACTACTCTTGTTAGGAAGCTTGGAATTGCCAAAACCCACTTTGTGCCAAGGTTGTGTGTAGTAGGTCTTGTTGGTTCAAGTAGGAAAGAGTTGGAATTTAGTCTTTTCTGAAAAGTTGGGTTTGTAAACCTATTGAATAGTTGTAAACATCAAATTAGTTCCTTTTAGAAGTGATTCAACCCTTAAATACCCTTGTGGAGTTTGGAGGTTGGAACAAAAGGTTGATTGAACTTTGATTCCTTCTACTTTACTCTACATCAAAGATGCAAAAAAGCTTACATAGTACAATAATGGTTGAAAGAGATAAGGAATAATGTCATAAACTCAAAGGAAAAATTAATTTTATAGTAGCATGCGAAGGCAATGCTAAAGAAAGTAGAGAAGATCCAACCCTAAGAAAGAGTCCAATATTTTCCTTTATAGTCCAAGAATAACATGGATGACTTCCCTCATAAGAAAAAAATCAAACATTACAATAAAATCTCTAGAGAATAATCACTGCAAAAAACTAGGACGATTTGATCACTTCCACACAAGATAAATCCTTAAGAGGTTAGAAGCAATGATCATTTAGTCTTTGATTGAATGAATGGATCAAAAAATGGTGATGGAGTATTCCTTTGCACTTATCAAGCCAAGGGATTAATGAAAGTGGTTGCAAGGGATCAAAAAGATTGGATTCATCATTCAAGGAATTTCTTCTGCTACCATCAACATCCAACTTGATCATGCTCCTTGGATAATTGAGGTTTAACCATTAAGTCCTACTACATGGACCATACATTTCTCACCATTATGCCAGCCTATCAATAGTTCAATCCTTATACCTTTGCATTCAATCACCCATGATTGTAACCTTGTCATCACATTCCCCTAATAAATATTATTGCTTTCAAAACCATGACCCACTAGTCATCAGTGTCTTGCAACTTATACTTGGCATTCTTTACTAACTGCTATGACCTTGCAAAAGCTAAGGTTAGACCATTTCCACACCATCACGGTTTAAATTGATGTTACTATCTAACCCCTACGACTAAGAAAAATAAAGGAAATTGCTATTTCACAACTCAAACTTTAACCATCTCTTGACTTGTGGAGATCAGGTGCTAGCCATAGATTTATATGATCTAACAGTGCAAGATATGTCTTAAATACTATAAATCTACATTTTCTACACCATCATAGCTTAAACCATAGTATGTCAATCTAACGGTGTGATAAAGAGAAACCAAAACAAAGCTCACTTTCACCATCCTAACCTTAGCCAACACTTAACCAAACACCGCCATGCAAATCACATGATCATGATGTAGAATATTAGAAAGCATAACATGAAATAAGAAATATGGCCAATGTTAAATCATTCATGAGAACTCTAGGTGACCATTAAAATAGACCACTATTTGAATTTGATTGTTTGGCAGAAGGGCAACTATTGTATAACAATAACCTTTGAAATATTGGGAAGAATAAAGTAGAGGAGGCAATATATGCCATGATGGCTACTTTTAAGAAGACTCCTCTAGAAATTTCCAACTCCATACCTAAGAGTTTATATGATAAAGTTGAGCAAAAATGACAGTATTGTTTAGACACAGAGAAGCAAGTTAGGGAGACAAACCTCACTCAAGTTATGCTAAAAATTTTCAAGGCACAAATGTCTAAAGCCGTAAAGAAATACGCTATGAAATTTGTACCTAAATATAAGGCATTTAAGATATTATAGAATAATATAGAGGATGTTGTACTAAAGTCCAAAGAAATGTGGAAGATTACATATGGACTAGCCACAACCAAAGAAGGTGAACAAGAAACTATTGAGGTAAAAGATGATAAAGAAGATGACAATGAAGAAGGCATAATTGAGAGAGGTACTGATATGGATATTTATAATTAGGAAATAACTAAGGAAGATTAGCAACCAAATCAGAGTATACAAGATACACAAATTGTGATCCTGCTAATTAAAACATCAATTCCCTAATAGAGAAAGATTTGAAAAGAATACTTAACCAATGCACACTACAAGCCAAATTATGTGACAACCCTATATTGGTAAGTGTTGATGAAATTTAGAAGTCAAAGTATATGATTTCAAGGGAGGAGGTGAAGACACAAGAAACATCTACAATCACTCCTTAAGTCACAAGTATACAACCTCTGCCACATTTAGTTTTATATCAAGGGAAGGAGATAGTAGGATGCACTATTAGTACACCCATGGAAAGCACTCCAATCTTAGAAAATGCACAAGAATCTACAAAAGAAAAGGTTGAGATAGTTGGAAAAGATAAGGTGGAAACACTAGTCAATGATGAGACACCAAGTCAAATAGGTTAGGTATATGTACCTCCACCTCCAAAACAAGGTCAAGGTGTAGCTGAAATCAAAGAGGTAGAAAAGGACAAGCCTAAAGAGACAAATGTGATACCCAAGCCAAAGGAACTAGAAGTAATTCAAGCACTACTAACATTACTAGAATCAAGAACTCCTTCTAGTAAAAATCTTTAGAGGCCGAGCATAGATGCCATACTATTGCAATTCCTAGTGACAATTCCTAGCTCATCAAAGGCAAAAGAGGTAAGAACTTATGGAGATGTTAACCTAGATGAAGAAATTGTGTTGCCTAAGTTTTATTATGCAACAATAACAATTGAGAAGATGGATAGAATTCAAGAGGCCCTAGAAAGAAAGAAACATCAAGAACTACTCAGAATGGAGCATAGGCAGAAGCAAGCTTTGATTGAGATCAAACACATTTTCCTAGATGCTTTTAGTCAACCTACTCATGATGAAACAAAGTCAATCATTGAAAAATTGACTAACATAGTGGAAAAAATAAGCAAGAAAAACCTAGATACTATCGTCAAATTGTTAGAATGGTTTGAGAAGAAGTTTCAAACTAAAGTAAATAAGAAGATATCTAGTGAAATTGCACTAACACAAGTTTTATTAGCAACTAAGATAGATAGCATGAAGAAGGTACTAGAGAAAATTTTCTCTCTATACACCAAATTGTGTAACCCTACAGTCTTCACATAGGAGATAAGGAATCACATCTTGAGCTTGGAAAGTCAAATGCATTCATTTGAAGCTAAATTTCCCATGACTCGAGCTCAAAGTTATAAACATTTTAGGACTCTCTTACAATCCCAAAGTTAGTTATCAACTTTACACGAAGATGAAGTTGTTGGTGTAAATAAGTATTTACTATTTAGACTTACTTAAGTTTACTTAGTTTAATGCATTATTTTATTATTTGCATTGTTTTATTATTTATTTAGGTGAGACTGTTAGGAGTTTTTGTACTCTCACAAAAGTATGCAACTCTATTTATGCACATGGTGTATACAACATAGAAGTTTGCATTATTTGCTGAATTTTCATGTAGAGAACATAGTTATCCACACTCCAAATTTAGCACATGTTTTCTACACCACTAATTTGCATGTTACACCATTGTAGGCTTATTCTCACATCATTGCACTTACATCTATGCTTAATGGAGGATATACCATATCTAGTGGACATGTGCAATGCAAGTATGGTCATTTTCAGATCTGTTTTATTATTTTTCAAGATCTAAATTATTTTCCATGTCTACAATTTATTTTCCAAACTAGTATTTTTAGATTTGTTAGTTGCTCAGGCAGAGATTTTTTTTAGCTAAACTAGGGAGTGACACCCTAGCTAAGCTCTGTAATTTTGGAAAAAAATTTCTATTTAAATTAATAGGACATCCTTCATAATACATCCACGAGCTACATATTTCACTAGCCATAGTGCGAATTAAATTCACGGTGGATAATATTTGCACAGGCCCTACCAAACAATTTTTGGCTGCACAACTATCACTAGTGGGCACCCTCCACCGTAATTTTAGTGTGGCATCTCTTTGCTTGAACTTGATGGTGGTTTTTTTTTAATACTGCATTGGAGTCCAAAACCCCATGCATGTGGGATTAACCACAAAACTTTGATGACTTAATACAAGTAATCTGATACCTCGCATTGTAGAAATCCAACCTCCAACATTCTTTGACTACTGTAATGAAACAAACCTTTGGTGCTTTATAATATCTAGTGATCAAGAGTCTAGCTTGCATTGAAGGTGCCATGCAGCCTAAACTTGGAGACACGTGGTAAAATTCTATTTTCCACACAGACCAGTCCTTGCTACACACACAGGTCAATGCCACACCTACATATTTGATAGTTGTCATCACACATCAACAAAAAATACAACATCCATACACATGTTAGCACATATAGTTAGTGGTCATACACTACCTTGTCATGCATCTATATGATTCATACAATTTCATATGGCTAATGTCATTACTTGCATCATTAGAGGGCTTGGGTACACTAATGTCATATTTTCACTGGCCTATATTTGATGGCCATTTGACTATCATTCCTAGCCAAATTTGAACTACTATGAGAGTCGCGTGACTATCAAATCTAACCATATCTTTTGCTGATGCAAGCCCTCTCTAGATTGATTTTGTATTTTGCAGTCTGACTTTAGGAGGCCATAACTTGGACATCTAGACTCCAAATCGGGTGCATTTTTTTTGGAATTGGGTAAAATTTCATAAGATTTTCACTAGTGTATCTTTTTTCTAGTTTTGGTGCATGGATTATTAAAAAATTACATTTTTTGGCGACTATACCTGCATAATCCTACATTTTGCAACTTCAAATGCTTCGTACAGGCACATTTGGAGTCAAAAGAAGGTTTTTTTTTTTTTGAAATTCCATTATTTTTTGTCTATTTTCCAAATTCGTAATCAAATTGTAGGGTTTTGTGGATAAAATTGTCACTTTTAGGAATAGGGCCTTTCTTTGCTTTGTATTGCTTCAGAATTGTAGCACATTCTAAAGTTCCAAATTTGTAATCCATTAAGTGCTTGTAACAAGAGAAATTAGAAGTGTACAAAGGCCAAGATTGGCAAGTGGTCCATTATAATCACACTACTAATAAAGTGCCCAAAGCATCTATTTTGGGGGGGTTTATTGATTTAGTGAAAGGGGGGTGTTCTTGGTGTTTTATTCTCTCTTTTCTACACTTTTCTTTCATTTTATACATTATGGGAAACTTCAAGTTTCCTAAATTAACTCCTCATAACTATGCTACTTGGTCCATCAAAATGTGGTATCACTTAATTTATAATGGACTTTCACAATATGTAGATGATACTATTCCTAAACTAGTAGGTGATAATGTATTAGCAAGTGATATTTCAGCTTGGGTAGCAATGGATAGGAAAGCCCTAGGTGATATATGTTTGGGGGTTGATGATAAGATCATGTATTAGATTAAGAAGTGTTCTACATCCAAGGAAGCTTGGGATACACTCAAAAACCTATATGGTAAAGTGTTTGAAGAGGATGTTTTTAAAATTGAAGAATAGCTTGTCTCCTTAGAACCTAAGTCATATGATTCAATATAGGATTTCATCATTAAGGTGAATAAACTAAGGATAGAGCTAACTGATTGTTAGAGTTCTATCAAAGATTATAGATTGATCTACCTCATACATAACAAGCTACCATTGGAGTATACCACTTTTGCATCTTCTTTTAATACCTCAAAGACTACCTTAGGGTCTGCCCACAAGAAAGTCACTTATGATTATGTTGATCTATTAGAAACTGAAGAAAAGAAGTTAAAATCAATGGGGCTTCTAAAATCATGTAAGTCTAAAGCATTGGTGGCCAACAATGAGGGTTCTCAACATTTAGCTGGACAGTCTTCAAATTAGGGAAAGGTAATGAAAAAGAAGTGGAAGAACAAATCAAAGGACATAAAATAGACAATGTGACAATCCAATCAACAAGGAAAGTCTTCAAATTCCAAAAAGAAGGGGGACAAAAATAAGGAGAAGAAAAACTATCCCTATTGCAAGAAAGGGTCATGAAGAACATGAGTGTTATCTGAAAAAGATTGATGAGTTGACCAACATCATGAAGAAACATAATGTTCCATTGCCTAATGCTTATAAGTATAAGGGGTCTTCTTCAGATTCTAAGGGAAAAGGGTAAGCACTCATGGCTAATTCAAACTCTTCAAAGGAATGGATATTTGACTCAGGTGCCTCATATCAAATGGGTTCTTCAAAGGAGGATTTTTCTTCAATGAAGTAGTCCAAGGTACTGCACATCTTCATGGGAGATGATAGAAAGATGGAAATTGAAGGGAAAGGAAATGTGGAAATGGAAAATGGAGAGTTTCAAGATGTTTTCTATGTTCCAAAATCCATGCTCAAATCTCCTATCAATCTACCAAATCACTCACCTCAGAGATGGGCATAGAGTTGATTTCATTCTAGACTCAATACAAGTGCATAGTCTAAAAGATGACTCATTGGTTGTAGTGGGGAAAGTGAATCATAACAAAAGCTTGTACTCTTTCTCCCATTTTGTGCCCAAGTCTCCTTCAAAGGCCTTGTTATCTCAATCAAATTCAAACATGCAATTATGGCATGAGTGGTATGGTCACCTTGACTTTTGCTATCTTTACCAACTTTGAACATATAGAATTGCCAAAGGTCTACACTAAATTAACTTATCTAATAGTGAATGTTTAACAAGCTCAATGGATATGCATCCAAAAGGGAAGTTACAGAGAGGGAAGTCTTCAAGAGCACTTGGTGTTATATAGATGGTTCACATGGTATTAGCAAGTCCTTTTGCATTTAGCTAGGGTCTCTACATACTGACCTTCATTGATGATTTTTCAAGATACACTTCGGTGTATTTTCTTTGCAATAAGAATGAAGTGTTGGAAAAGTTTCTAGCCTTCAAGACTCATCTAGAATAGAAATCCAAGAAATCCATCAAAGTTCTACGAATGGATAATGGCAGCATATATGTGAACAAAAGATTTATGGACTTTTGTAGACTTGAGGGAATTGATCTTCAGATTCCACCAACATTTAGTCTGCATAAGAAAGATGTTGCAACTTTGAGGATCTAAACTCTTAAGTCTATGGCAAGTTGCATGATACAAGCCAAGTCCCTAGATCCATCATTTGAAGTCAAAGAAATCTCTAGTGCCACTCACATTTTTAATCAATCTCCTCATCTAGCCTTAGATGGAAAGACTCCTTTTGCGGCATGGTGTAGTAGAAAACCTATTGTGTCACACTTCAGAGTCTTTGGTTGTCTTGCACGGGAAAAGACATCTTCTAGGGGATGCAAGGGATAGTCACCTTGGCCTTGTACTTTCATTGGTTATGAAGATAATGTGAAGCCATACAGATTATTGGATCTTGAGACATGTTAGATTTTTGTGTAGAAGGATGTATACTTTGAGGAAATTTATCTAGTCTATCCTCTAATCCTCTCCACACATCATATAGAGTGGAAACTTATAGTGACACCAGTGATAGTGCTTCAAAAAATTTAGACACATGGGGTTCTATCAATAGTTGTAGTGAGAGGTCACTACATTAGTTCAGCCCACATGCATATATTGCCATAGTGATAGGTCCAGCATAGTTGGGTACATCCAATCTTCTAGGTTTAACTTCATTGATAGATTTGGGGGATAGTATTGATGATCAAACTTTTCTTCTTGATGTAGAATCACCTTTTTTAGTTGTCATAGGGGCTCCATCTGACTCTCTTTTTCATTCTCTACATGATTGATCATGACAAATTGAAGTGATTGCGGATACTTATGATCAAGAGTTGCAGCAAGGTTCTTCATTAGTTCCAAAGATAGATAGTTCTTTGAGATAGGTTCTTTAGCCACTTGAGTAGGTTTTAGAGACATTACTTTTGCATGGGATTCTTTGCACACATAGAAGAAGCGTCTCAATTGTACCCTTGGCCTTGTTTATTCCTAACGGGAGGAAAACCATTTTGCAGTCTTTGATCAACTTCTTCATCAGAGAAGTCATTCGTAGGAATTCTTCTTTTGAGGGGGGAGCCTATCCTATCTCTCTTCCTCTTCTTATCATTCTCTTATGTATATAATAGATGTATGTCCTAATGGGGGGGTCTTGATTACTCCATCCATGCATCCTTATTTATCTCTCTTTCTGGGGGAGGGTTTTTCCCATGAGGTTTTCCCTCTTTCTCCAAATTATGAGAGATTGCATTTCATTATGTACATGGGCACTAGACATGGCCTAGCAGCTGGGACCCATCTTGCATTGCATCCTAGATTTCATAAGCTTAAGGGCATTCCCCTAAGTTGCACTTAAGGCGGGTGTTGGTGTAAATAAGTATTCACTATTTACACTTAATTAAGCTTACTTAGGTTAATCATTATTTTATTATTTATTTAGGTCAGACACTTAAGAGTTTGTGTATTCTCATAGAAGTATGCAACTCTAATTATGCACATGGTGTCTATAGCACATGAGTTTGCATTTTTCACCAAGTTGTCATGTAGACAACATATTTATCTACACTCTTAATTTAGCATATGTTGTCTACACCACTGATTTTCATGCTACACCATTGTAGGTCTATCCTTACATTCTCACATTTACATCCCTGCTTAATAGAGGATAACCAATATTTGGTGGACATGTGCCTAGTTGTATGACTTATCATAATGTTGACTTCTATGCATTCTAGAAGCTCTCTAGATGCCTTTATATATAGGCACTCCTAGTGTACTTTGATATGGCTATATGGCATATTGAATGAATATTTCCATTCTAATCATACTCTCTCTCTCTCTCTATATATATGTGTGTGTGTGTGTGTGTGTGTGTGTGTGTGTGTATTGTTCTACTGTTGTGCTTGTGTTGAGTTAATAGTTCTTCAGTGAATTTTGGCTTGATCCAAATTCTTATCAAAGCCAATATTAGGGCTAAACTAATTAGCATCTAATATATATTGATTCCTCATATGGAGATTCTACACAAGGAGCTAGGCTATGTAGAAACACTTATGAAGAAAGACTTTAATCATTCTAGATTAGATGGTATACTACACCTTGCTATTGAGCTAGCCATCTGAATTAAGTCTTTGGAGGTAGCATGTGATGATTCAGATGCAGCTCTTAAAATTATTCTTGAGGCCCATAAATCATTTTTGGACAAATACATTATTAGTGTATAACTTGTTAGCATTAGTATCAAAAAAGGAGGAGTAAGAGCTAAGGAGGAGCACAAAGGGGGAGTAAAAAGTAGAGTAAGAAAATGGGGAGTAAGAGGATGCGAGTAGAAAATAAAGAAAGAGTATCAATTCAGGCAAATAACTAAAGGGGAGTTATAAGATTTCTATGTATAAGAAATGTTTCAAAATTTTGATATTTTGAAATTTTGTATAGAAGCAGAATAAGAGTTTATGTTATGCTTGTAAGAATAAAAATATTAATGTATGACCAAGTATTTTTGACACTTATGTCAAAGGTGGAGATTGTTAATTTAAAATTAGTTTTGATAGGTGAGTGTCTATACACTTAAGTTGTTTACTTAGTTCATGCTGAACAAGTAACATATGCTGAGTACATGTAAATTTAGAGAATGCCAAGTAAATAGTGAATATCAAGTCACTCATATGTTGAGTCATTTAGGAGCCAAGTAAATAGTATATGCTGAGTGATTCAAGAGCTACGAAAGTAGTGAATGTCAAGTTATTTAGATGTTGAGTGATAGCATTGAAGTCATATTATGCTCCAAGCACTAAGGAGTTTAGATGTTGAGTAACATAATTTTATCATAGTTGTTTGTATTGGCACAAACAACTATAGAAAACATTTTTGAGCTGACTTAGAGATTGAATTATGATATTTTGATGATAAGGATGAATCTTAAGTTGGAACCCCTATGTATAACATGCACCCAATCAAGTAAAGGGAAGGTTTAAGTAACGATATGGATGAATCATAGTCATTGATTCATACCCAACCCTAAGTCACTTAGGTTTTCTTAAAGAGGACAAATCCTAAACTTCCTATGAGCATGAAAGGGAATGAATGAATGATCAAGGAGAGTTTTGCATGCACAAACCAAGAGATTCATGATGACGAAGGCATTATGATTTGAATTACAAAATTAGTTAAAGGAGAACAAAGGAAGGAAGCAGTAAACAATAGAGGGACATTTGATCAAGAAGGATCAAGTACATAGTGGAATAGAGGTGATTTTTCATCAAGCATCAAAGTGCTAACCATAGGATCATTGTTGAGACATTCTCATAGATGAATTAGTTAAATCTCTTAATAGAGGAGTCCTAACATACTGTATTGAAATAGTGGGGCTTCTTCCCTGTAGTGCTTACAACCAAGGGTTAATAAATTCTTTTTGGGCTTGTCCCTTTGGTGAAATGGTGGGGCTTCTTACCTCTAGGGCCTAAAACCAAGGTTCAAGTCTCCACAGGGCCATTCTCTACAGTGCATCTTAATTGAGAATGTTTTTCCATTGACCCTTGGTGAAATAGTGGGGCTTCTTGCCTGTAGTGCTTACAACCAAGGGTTAATAAAAATAACTACTCAAGGTTTTTTTTGAATTTTTCTTCCCACCTAGCTCCTTGTGCCTAGCTTTAGCTTTGTCTTTGGCCCCTGGCTTCAACCAAGCTCCTACACCTGGCTTCGACTTACCCTGGCTTCATTCTGGTGTTGGCTTCGGCTTTGGCCCCTGGCTTCATTTCATCTTTTGTGCCTTGCTCCTTCGCCTGGATTCAGCTTCAGACTCAACCTCTGCGCTTGGGCTCGGGTTGGGCCTGAGTTCTTCTCCTGGGTCTTTTTGCCCAGCCTATCCTGTTCTATCTCTTGCATTGGGATTTTATGGCTACTTCGGCTTCTTCTCCTATGTCTGGCTCTATGGCAGTTGCTTTTGTTGATCGGGCAAGGGCTGTACCTGGAGTTGCAGGTAGTTCAGCCATTTCTTATGCTGATGTGGCTACATTTGAGGCTGGTATTGGTGGTTGGATGGTGCAACCTAGGTCTCATGATTCTGGGTTTCGTGCTGCTATGCTGATTGTGGTATGTAACCCAAAAAGGCTTCTTCTAAAATCTTCTTTAGTTGATAATATTTTTATAAATTTGGATGATTTCTTGGCTGATGCTGCTATCTTTTACTTTAAGGGTTTCTGGCTTTCTCTTTCAGATTTGCATACATGGCTATCCCATGTTTAGGAACCATTCATTTCAAAGAGTGCCTAGATTTACCTTGTGGAAAGGGGTTTTTTTGTTGTGAAATTTGATACTGCAAATGATAGAAATGCCATTTTCAGGAATAATTTCTCTTGGGATGGGAAGTTTCCCTTGATGGCAAAAATTTGGCACAAGGATTTTAACCCTTCAACTGAAACTTTAAATAAGACCCCTATTTGGGTAAGGCTGCTGAACCTTCCCCTTCCTCTTTGGCTAGAACCTTTCTAGGTGGAGGTGGGGAATATACTTGGAGACTTCGTGAAATCTGATATAGATACTGATGGCTTGTATCGATCAACATTTTCTCGTATTCTTGTTGAGATCAACATTTCTAAGGGTCTATCAGATATGATTTCGGTAGATTCTCCTCTTGGTTCTTGGAATATTCTTCTAGACTATGAGGGTATCCCCTTTCACTATAGGAATTACCTCTTCACTGGTCACCTAGCTTCCAGGTGCTCTTCAGGTAAATCTAGACAGAATCTATCTCCCTCTTGGTGGAAGGGGGTCTCAGATGACCACTACACGTATGTGAAGGCTGCTATGAAATCTTCTCGGATTCCTTCTTCTCCTAGTATTTTGAAGATGGTTCCTCCTTCTTCCCCTTCCGTGGTGACTGCTGGCCAGTCTCTAGCTTCTATTCTTGCACCTAGATTTCCTGCTACTATCCCTATTTATGGGGTGGATTCTACTTCTGTTTCACTTATGTCCCCTCCTTTGGCTCCTTTAGTGGTGACAAGAGGTTCGTCTCTAGACCCAGTTTCTAGATTGGACTTTGCTCTTGTCTCTGTTGATCTGCCCTCTCATGAATTCTTGTCGATGGATCCACTTTTGGCTCCCTCTATTTTGGTTGCTGGTCTTTCTTTTTGTGTTTCCAAGGACGTTCCTCTTGTGATACCTTTGCTGGGTGCCATTGTTCTGTCCCAGGTTTCTGCTGTCACTTTTGCTTCTTCGTCCTTTTCCCTAGCCTCTAGGGTTTTAGGTTCTGGCTGTGATGGTGCTGATTTTTGATGGCAGAAGGTTGTTGGTTTGGTGGAGGCTGGATGGACTACAGTAAAAGGAAAAAAAGGAAAGCCTCCCATTCCCTCTCTTGAAATGGCACTGAGGTCTAACTTGAAGGGCTCAAAAGTGAAAGTCTGACTCACCTGGCTTTTGGTCAGTTGTTCCTTGGTTCTTTTGGCCTTTTTCTCTTAGCAGTGTGTTTCATTTTAGGGTTTTAGGAGCTCGATAAAAACCTATTGTTGTGGCTATTTTTGTCTTATTTTTTGTTTTGCTACATTGGTTACCTTTTGTTTGGCGACTTGTTTCTCCTTTGTTGACTCATATAGGGTTTCAAGCACCCTTCAAAACTTGGTTGTGTGGCTGATGTGTACTATTTTATTTGTGATGCCACTCTGATCACTTCTATTTTGTTACCCGTTCTTCCTTAGGACTGTAGTTTGTTTAGTTTGGGCTTCATTGAAATATCTTGATTTGTAAAGGGTTTCAAGGTCCCTTCAAAACCTATTTATCTTATAAAAAAAAAAACTATATTGAAATCCTCTAACAAGGTGCTTACTTAATTGTGAGTTAAAGTCCTTTTACTAAGCACACTTCTAATAGGGTGTTGAAATCATCTAGCTAGGTGAGACCTAACAGTCTCTGTAAGCCTTTAACAGGGCATACCTTTCATTAGGTAGGTCATGGTTCATGATCAAACATTATAACCTTCATTAGATACACTTTATAATAATATCGGCAAAAATTTGTGGGTGCCATCACCACCCTAGTTTTACCTTCTCATTGGAGGGTTTCTAGGTAATCATGTCTTGAGTCATATATGTGTGAATGCTTACTTATTAAATGTATATGATTTACATGGTATTTCAGTTTACTCATTGAATATATGAGATGGATGTGTGTTGAATATCTTATGGATCAAGGTTTAAAGCATTGATTCCCCCCCCACAAAACTTCACTTTTCTTATTGTAATTCCAACACTAGTTAAATCCCAAATCCACCGAACTGAAAATAGGCTATTCGAAGAAATTGGAATTCATCTATTGAAAAGCTACCAAAAATTAAAATAAAATAAAATAAAGCTCAAAAACCTCATAATCATATAATTTCCTTAATAGCCTTCATGACAATGTGAACCTCTAAATGTGTAGAAACACAAACAAATCTAGTGACATAATGCAAATGAGTCCAAATTTACCAAATCACTATAAGGTTTAATTTAAACATTTAAGTAAGATACATTGAGCATACAAGGATGACATTGGTAAATATGAATAGCTAAGTCACTAACTACATGTGCGACTACTAGGGATATAATTCATGCACACTAAAATATATGATCAACTGCAATTACATATAATAACTTAGCCGAAGCAATACATGCATTAAATCACCTAATTTAACCATTTATTTAATTATACCAAATCAATCCATTTACATCACTCACATTCGCATAAAGCATAAAAAAAATAGGAATGAAGTAAATGGCCATAGCCTTAGATCCATCACATAACATAATTAGAGATATGTCCAAATACCAAATAACTAGATATCATCACAAAACATATTGTGATCACTGCTAGGGATATAACTAATGCACACTAAAATACATGATTAAGTGCAATTACATATAATGACTTAGCTAAAGCAATACATGCATTAAATCACCTAATTTAACCATTTATTTAATTATATCAAATTAATCAATTTACATCACTCACATTTGCATAAAACATAAAAATAAGAATGAAATAAATAGCCATAGCCTTAAATCCATCACATAACATAATTAGAGATATGTCCAAATACCATATAACCAGATATCATCACAAAACATATTGTCATCTCCAAATGGCATCACCATGCAAATATGATAACTGAACAATATAGTAGTCTAACATCCATGATACTAACATTGAGGTATAACATCTAACCCTTGGGTCATCTCAAATGTAAAACATAAAATGAGTAACAAATATCTCTCAGATCAAAATATAACAAAGTAAGTATCTACAACACATAACCAATGAGTCCAACATGGATAATACATTTCTAATCAAAATTAGGTAGTTTTCTTCTATATATTCCTTCTCCCTTTTCCTATCCAAGAGTAGTTAGGTGCATCCTGATAGAAAAGGAAGTTGGTCTTTTCTAGAGACACAACCTCATAGTTCAAGTCTCATAGCTTGGAGGTTGTTCCATGTTTCACAAAGTTGTCCTTAGGTAAAAAATTTGGAAAAGGGTGCAAACTTTTGTGACAACAATTACTAAGAACTACATGATGGTATAAAAGGATGACTATGAAAGAAACAACACCCCATAGATCATATTTATGGCATGCTTTAGCTATCTTCCCTTCCTGTGAGAAACCAAACTTGAAAAAATTGCCAACAATTAACTCAAGATGAAATGGGGATTGGATAGAATCTAAAGCATTTGATAAAAATAGAGACAAGATTTGTGAAGGATAAATTATTCTCTTTCTCAGAGTGAAAGAATTTCCTACCCAATGATCCTTTTTAGACCGTGATGAATATGTGGTTGATCACAATAGAAGATAGATGCAAGCATATCATCTTTTATGCAACTAACAAAAGGCTTTTCTCAATCTTCAATTTCTAGAAAGACTATATTTTCTATGATAATAGTTCGTATGAAATGTTCAACAAATAGAATAGAGCTCAATAGTTTAACTTACCCCTACTAAAGAATTGGGGTGGCTCAACATAATGCAAAAAATAAGAAACAATAGTGCCCAAAGACATAGGTAAAACCACCAACATAAGCTTAATGAAAAAGATAGAATACCCACAATAAGAAAAATGACTACTGCTTGTGACAATAAAAGGCCTTTTATTCACTATAATGAAAATTAACATAGAAAGATTTGAAATCTAAAAATATAATATGAAAAAACTAATGACACAAGAGAAACACGCTTACATAATTTGGCATAAACGACAATGTTACTAAGTTATACCACCCAAAAAGATAAAATATAGAAAAGGATCCAAAATCCAAACATGTGTAAATTGTTGATTGGTTCCACCTAAGTACTCCATGTATGAAAGCTTGACAATGCTACTAATAGAGGTCACCTTAAAATGATGTTTATCAACGTAGTATTAAACACATTACTAGCTTAGCATAAATCATCCACTCAACTGCCGTCTACTAATCCTATATTATAATACCTAATGCACCCCATAATAACATCATGCAATGCATACTCATAACCATTATATATATATAATTTATTTATTTAAAATCAGCTATGCATAATTATAGTACCCATGGTGGCACTTAGTATAATAAGCTAAGGTTAGAAACTTGCAATGAGAGAGAATTAGAATGATTCATTCTTGATGATAGCAATAATGATAGGAATTTTTCCTATCAAATGAATAGAAGATCAAGAATCCAAAATAACTTTATTGCATCCAAAACTTGCTAGCAATCTATCAAATCATTACCTTCTCTATAAACATGTGATATAAGATAGCTATCAACAAGGCCCCATATCTACTAAATGACATAACTTAGATGCCAGTTATGACTTTTCCTTTGAATTTGGGTATTAGTAATAATAGAAGAATTAGGAAATTAAAACATTTTGGTGCCTTTACAAAAAGGTGCACTAACCTACCATTACCAAAGAAGATGAAAAGAGAGAGGATGAGTTAACCACATACTTTCAAACTTAGAGGAGGAGCACTTTTTAGAATTATCTAGATTTATCAATTCAAAAGATATAGGAAAATGATTAGACTCTGGTGACAAAAGAATATCAATAGAGAGGCTAAAATTTAGAATCTTTAATAAGAAGAAAGAAGGAATCTATCCAACCTAGAGGAAATGGGAGAAGTTGATCTATGATTAGTCCAAGTAAAGAGCCCATTCAAGCAAGGTACATTGAACAAGGCATTGTTCTAAATAAAAGAAATTGAACTTGTCTATAATTCTTTGACCTATAGCATTACCCCCAATCTTTTCATTAGGTGATGCAATGGCATTAAAATCACCACCTAGAATAAAGGAAAGATCTTCAAGCTTGCTAAATTGATTAGTGAGAGACTCCCACAGATTGAGTATATTTTGGGGTGCTGACGTACAATAGAGATTAAAAACAATAAAATTAACATCAAACCAAGAGAATTTAATTAGTTTCCAATTGGATTCTACATCTATTACTTTCCCTTTAATAAACCTACTCTTCCATAGAGCAATAAGGCCTCTAGAGGTTCTAGAGGATGAGACACAACCTAAATCCCAAGAAGACCAATTCTGAACAAACTTATCAAATGATTATTGAGAAAGCATAGATTATTGAATAAGAACAATATCTTCTTGAGGAAATAGATTGAACATTTTATTCTACTACTCTTGTTAGGGGCATTTAGACCCCTAACATTCCAGGACATAATCCTTTTTTGTATTTGAAGCTTTCCAAAGGAAGCGACTCCTATTCTGATTTTTGCGTTACATTATTTCATTTTCATATTAATATTTTAAAAGAAATTTTAGTTTTCGAAATATATATATTTCACGGACCACGATTAACAACATTATCATATATCTTAGTTTTAATTCTCCCTTCGTCTAGTATGCACTTATGGTTCGATCAGCATTAATGTTTATTAATGTTTATGAAGATTGGAAATCCAAAATAAGGACTTGATTGAATGAACAAAACCCTTAGCTGTTAAAAAGACTCTTCCATCAATACCAATATATAAGAATAAACTTCACATAGTTCTAATGTATGTTAGGAACAATATTATTATTATTATTTGATTTACAAAAGAATCTTGAAGGAAAAATCCTGTGTGTCTGCCTGTCTTTATATTCAAAACATGAGATAATAATAAAGCAAATGTTACTAAAGCTAGCAGAAAGTGGAGGCGTCGCCCGTAATATTCAGAAGAAAGTGACTTCCAGCTGTTCTCCAGCCTGGTCTACTTCAGGGTCAGGCTGCTTTTTGATACATCCAAAACATTCAGAATAAAGCAGTTGATATTATAATGAAGGGAAGCAGTAAAACATCAGTTTTATCAAATCAATCAACTCCATATTTATATATGGAGTGCTAGGCGTCGTGATGACCAATCCACTAACACTAAACGTTTCCGCTCACAAGGCTGGCAGCTCACTGATGTTGACGATTCCGAAAAAAATTGGAATTTTTATAATATAAGTTGGACTGGAAAAATTCTAATGCTTATAATAAAACTTGTAATGTTCAAACTCGATTGTTTATAATATAAATTGGATTGGCCCAAAAGCACCACTTCATCATTTGCCCTTACGTGCAAAATTCTCCCACCTATCCAATTCTTCTCGTCTTTATTATCAATATTATCAATCAAATAATAAAATAGTTTATAGGCATTTTAAATATTAAAATCTTGTCATCTATAGCAAGCCTTTTTCTTAATCTTTTAAAGTTTCATATATAAACAAAACGGACTTCCTGCACTCTTTGACAGCCGCGCTTGCTCAGAGCCGGCCGTTGAATCCATTCCCTGCGACTGCCCCAACGCCATTGGAGCCCACATTCAGCTGCAGTTTTGCTTCCTTAGAATTACAGTTTTCTGTCCAAGCGAGATGGGAATTACTGGCACCGCCTTGAAAATGTTAACAGTGAGAATGACGCACGTTTTGATTTGGTTCTGTGAGGCAACGAATAAGCATGAATCAATATAATATTAAGAAGAAGAAGATTGTTTGAGTAGTTTTGTTTTTGAATTGAATATCTCTATTGTGTGTAATTTCTGGATTCAACTATTTATTTGAATCTTTCTCAATTTTTGTTGAGGTTCGTTGAATGTACGACATGCTTTTACTTTGTTTTTATATCGTTGCTTTTAGAATCCCCGGTAACTTTCATTGCAAGCAAATAGTACATTGATCGTGTAATAAAAGTATTTCTTTTTATTAATAGTTTTGATGTTACAATTTTTTTCAAGTTTTAAACATATAATACAATTCATAGATATTTAGTTTAATTTAATGAGTGCTAAGTGTTCTATTATTCTTATGAGAGATAGATTCATGTTGAGTCACTATTCATGAAACATGGCTCAATAGGTTTGACTCAAAAATTACACAGTTAAATCCTAATAGCAATATCATAAGTCTAATCTATTTTTTATGAACTATTTATTCAGTAATTTTTAAATATTTGCTAATTTGTAAAACTTTATGAAAATACAAGGAAATGATTGTTATAGGAATAGGAGATATAAGCAAAAATAAGAGGAGATGAATGTGAGAGTAAGATAGATAATAAAATGAAAGGAAAGAGATAGAAATTTAGGCGCCGGTGATTTAGGGAGATTGATAAAAGCTAACTATATTTTTAGACTTTTAGCTAATAATATATGTACAAACTCATGCCCTTATATGAGATATCAAATTTTCAATCTACCATAGAAAAGAAATTAAAATAGAAAAGAATATCATTCCCCACTTTTTATTAGTCCATGCAAATAGAAAAAGATGAAACGAATGACAGGAGGAGAAATAGAAAGATGAGAGGAGATGGGGGAGCTTGAGAGATAGAACGACCTAAAGATATATCCATAGTAGATAGGTAGATAGGTTGTACATAGATAGGTAGGCAAGTTGGTAGAATGAGAAGGAAATGGGACATAGATAGTAAGAGATGACACAAGTAGTTTTCCATAAGATGGGGTGTTTTTTGAACTTTTACATAAGAATAACCTCTGGAATCTAAAAACATAAACAGGCCTAACAAAAAGAAGAAATAATCACAAATTGGTTTCAAATTAGCACAATCACATATGATGTATGACATGTTAATCTCACCATGGATAAGGAAATGAAAATGAAGAGGAAAGTACAATTGATTAAGGAATTGATTAGAAAATGAACACTAATTAGAGAAAATTTTGTTCACAAATGAAATCATTAACTATTAGGGTACTCAATGAGTTTCATGTGCTTGGGAATCATGAATTTGACACAACCAATCATTTGTGCTCTCTTAGCAAAGCAATTTTCTTTTTCTTTTTTGTAGATAGACATGAATGGTATAGGGAGGTGTATGAAAAGATAGAGATAGGGAGGGAGAAATGAGTGTATGTGTGTACAAAAAAGATTCAAAGGAAAGGATGGGGAGCTAGATAGGGAAAGTGTGTAAATTAGAGAGAGACATGTGGATATGAGTAAGAGAGAGATAGAAATATAGAGTAAGATGGAGATGAAGGGATATAGAAAATTTAAATTTATTGATTTCAAATAGCTAGGATCCCATCTCATGTAGAGAGGTGAAAAGATTGGTAGAGGTAAAAATAGATAGTGAAACATAAGGAGAGATAATTTGTAGATAGATGGATCAAAATTGAATATCAAAGTGGACAATAGTCATGAAGGGAGAGACAAAGAGGTTGGTAATGGGAGGGAGATAAATTGAGAGAATGATAAAGATATATGAGGTGATAGATGAATACTTGACAAATAGATAGATCAAACAGACAGATTGAGTAGATCAAAGAGAAATAAAGGAAATTTGATATAGATATATAGAAAAGAAAGGTAATGAGGGATAAAATAAGATAGACGTGAGGAGGGAGAAATGAGTGTCTATGTGTGTGAATTATAAAGATATAAAGAAGGGGATATTGAGTTGATTTTTGATCTAGTACTTAAACTTCGTTTAATTCATTTTATCATTTTTGGCAGTTGACAATGTGAATGTGCAAGCTATACAAAAACTCTTATCCAATGCTTTGTCATTTGAGGTCATTTTTGGATATTTCTCTGGTACACTTGTAGGAAGGATTTATGTAACCTTCTACAAGCATTGACTTAAAAAGAAGGTTTTGAATTTTTTGGAAGTGTGAAATTTTTTTTTTTTTTTCTTTTGCACCATCATTCACAATCATACAACCATGTGAATATGAATGAACCAATTCAAATGGCATGGCTTATATTTTGTCTAGATGAGACTACTTCCTATGTCAATGATGAGATTTTTTCTTGTATCAATGATGCCATTTATTTTACATAGTGGGCTTTGACACATAGAGAGGCACAATATTATTTTTCTTTTTTATAGATAGAGGTGAATGGTATAGGGAGGCATAAGAAAAGATAGAATATGATTATGATTATAAGCTTAAAGATATGATGAGAAAACCTGCAAAAAACTAGTTAGAATAAAAACATGCACCAAAAAATGTAAGAAATTTGAAGCAAGCAGATCTCAGAGCAAACCCGCGAGTTAAGAATGTGTTCTCGTAGGCGCAGGAATGTGAGAACTGTTAGTAGGAATGTGAGAAATGTGAAGCAGAGTTTTGGTTAGAAAGGCAAGGCGATCTCGCGGGTTAATGCTGCGATCACGCGGTCGCGGGAATGCGAAAACAGTCAGCGGGAATGTGGGACAAAAAACTAGTGATAATAAAATTTGAGGCCATGGGTTAAAAATCACAGTGCAATCCTGCAAGAAAGCGATCCCGAAGGCAGATTTATCAGTGTTCCCACAGGGGAACTCATCAGTGGGTTTGAGAGGTCAAGGAAAGGAATGAGTTAAAAGATTTGACTAGTTGAAGGTAACGTCCCCGCAGGCAAATGTTAGCAATCCTGCAAGTGGTTCTAGGATTTTCGTGAAGAAAAGTTCGAAGGGGATGTAGAGAAAATTTTACGATATGTGGCAGAAGTTGTTTGGTGATGAACTACGAACTGGCAGTCGTAGGTTCATGTTCCCACCTGCTAATGGCTACATTCTCACGGTCACGAGATCACATTCCTGGGGTTGCAAGATCACAAAACAAGCTGATTTTTAGGTGCTCAAAAATGAAAAACAGTTAGATCACTAAGAGTGTGATTTCAAAAGGATGACCTGGGTACCTGCAACTAGATAAACAAACTTATCACAAAAACACACAAGAAAACAAGGTTAATTTGGTTAGTTAACACAAAAAATCCAAAAATTGATTAGATTGACCCAAATGTGGGGTCCCACCGGGCGTGCGAAATGTATCACCTAGTTTAGTGGTGCAAATTGAATACTAGCTATTAAGGAAAGCATTAACAATACTAAATAAGCAAACATTTAAGATAGGACTGATTGTTATCACCACAAAAGGAAGAAAACCAAGAATGGTAGGCTCCTAATGGTATAACATCATGATGCAATAGATTCATCCCTGATTTAAGGTATGTATCCTCACAAGTTATGCTCAAGATTAGATGTATGTATGGAGTGAATGGGGCAAGGTTTCAACAATGGAGTCATGGAGTGATTCCAACATTATAATGGTATTTTGGTAGTTTATGAGCTCTCAAAATAGCATTATAACTTTTCATGGAGGATGGATCCAATTTGTGAAGGGAGGAGGTTCAATTTATAGGCCAAGGGTTGGAGGACTGGAGGGCCAAGATGTCAAGATGATGAGATGGTGAGGGAGGGTCAGGATGCACTCAAAAGAGAGGACAAGGATTGTGCTAATTTAGCACCAATGGGGAGGTGACGCTTGTAACAAGGAGGATGAGTGTGAGAGGATACGATAAAGGTTGGTCAAAGGCCTGATGAGGGTGGTTGAGTATGCAAGAGTCATGAGTGAGGATGTAAGAGTCATTAAGAGGACTGTAAGAGATATTTGAAGGTCATTTATGTTGGAGGGTGAGGGGAAGATATTTGTTGACTTTGGCTTGGGTTAGCAAATCTTAATCCCTATTTATGATTATTCACATGATTTGAAGAGGATTTAGGATTAGCTTAGAATGGGAGTTAAGGGTGAGTGATTTGGCTTTTGATGGGATGAGTTAGTTAGGTGGCTAAATGAGTTTAGTATGGGTGAATGGGTTAAATTAGGGTTTAGGATAAGGTTTAGGAAGGCTTTTGGATTTTAGATATTTTATTAAATGTTTTATTTAAAATGGGGAGTATGGAATTAAATTGAATAGATTTAATGATTTATTCAATTTAATAAAGGAAGAGGGATTTAATTGATAAATTGATTTTGGGTGATCATTCGATTTTATGAATTGGACTATATTTAATTAAATTAGTTAATTAACTAGGGGATGATGATTAATTAATTAAATAGTAAATATGTAATTAATAATGTCGTAGGAGATGATTAAATATGATTACTTATTGATGTAATCAGATTTAGGTGTCTACACTATGCAATGGTTATTAGACCTCAAAAACATGACATTAAACCATTACAAGATCCACCCAAGGTCATCAATGTTGGGTCTAAGGAGTTAAGGGATTTTTTAAAGAAATATAAGGGGATAGTTGTAGGCAGTAACCTAGAGACTTTGCCTCCTAAAAGAGATATTTATCACTACATAGACTTCATCCTAGGGGCTACACTTCCAAATAATGCAGCCTATAAGATGAGCCTGGAGTAGAATGAAGAGATGGCAAGAAAAATTGAAGATCTATAGGCCAAGGGGTTTATTAGAAAAAGTATAAGCCCATGTGTAGTCTGTGTAGTCCTAGCTCCTAAAACGGATGGTACTTGGAGGTTATGCATATATTCAAGGGAAATCAATAGGAAAACCATTAGATATAGGTCTCCTATGCCAAGAATAGAGGATCTTTTAGACTATTTGGGGAAGGAAAACATCTATTCAAAGGTGGATCTCAAGAGTGGATATCATCAAATTTGGATTAGAGATGGAGATGAATGGAAAACAACATCCTTAGAAGGATTGTATGAATGGCTTGTGATGCCTTTTGGCTTGTCAAATGCACCTAGTATCTTTATGAAGCTCATGAATGAAGTCTTGAAACCTTTCTTGACCAAGTTTGTTGTGGTGTACTTAGATGAAATTTTAATATTCAGCAAGGATAGAGATGAGTACTTAAGGCACCTTGATTTGTTTTTGAATAGGCTCCATGAAGAGAAATTGGTGATAAATTTGGAAAAATGTTCCCTTTTGCAGCATGAACTAATCCTTTTGGGCTTTGTGATATTACGAGGAGAACTAAAGATGGATCCTTCCAAGGTAGAAGCCATCCTTAATTGGCCACCAGCCACGACTCCATCAGAGGTAAAGAGTTTCATGACATGTGTAGTATCTATAGAAAATTTATAAGAAACTTTAGTGGTGTGTGTGCCCCAATGATAGATACAATTAAAGGAGGAAATAAATGTATATTTTCTTGGACTAAGGAGGAAAATGATTTGTTTGAATGTTTGAAAAGAAAAATTGTAGAACAACCTCTCTTGGTGCTCCTCGACTTCTATAAATTGTTTACAGTAGAAATGTGATGTAAGCAATAAGGCAACTGGAGGAGTTCTAAGTTAGGAGGGTAGGCCTGTGACCTTTTTTAGTGAAAAGCTTAATGAAACTAAGAAAAAATATTTAACCTATGATCTTGAACTCTATGCTATGGTGTAGTCCCTTAGAAAATGGATACAATACTTTTTGCCTAAAGAAATTGTTGTATATACTGATAATCATGCTTTAAGTTTCATGAATAAGTAGGAAAAGTTAAATCATAGGCATATGAAATGGATTGAATTTTTACTAGCCTATACCTTTTCTATTAAGAATAAAAAAGGGAGAAACTAATAAGGTTGTTGATGCACTTAACAGGTGAAATCTAACCATTTAGGAAATCCAGTTGGAAAGCATTGGAATTCATGCAATGAAAGAGATATATGAGCAAGATGAAGAATTCAAGGAGGCCTACCAAGTTTGTAAATTTATGAGTGAAAGGTACCACATTGAATTTGCTAAGTATATCTTGCAAGAAGGTCTTTTGTTTAAAGGAACTCAGATTTTTGTTCCCAAGGGGTCCATTATAGAGAATATCATAAAAGAAAAGCATTGTGGTAGTTTAGTAGGACATTTTGGGGTAGATAAAACTTTGGAGTAGGTTAGAAGGTTTTATTATTGGCCAAGGTTGCAAATTGATGTTACAAGATATGCTGAGGAATGTCTAATTTGCCAACAAGCAAAAGGAGGCTCATCAAATGCAAGACTTTACAACATAGTCCTAATACCTCATAAACCTTGGGACTCAATGAGTATGGACTTTTTTGTTGGTATACCAAGAACCAAATCAGGTTATGATAGTATATTTGTGCTTGTGGATAGGTTTTACAAAATTGCTCACTTCATAGCTTGCAAAACCACTCATGATGCTTCCCATTTAGTAGGTTTTTTCTTCAAAAATATTGTTAGGCTTAATGGTTTTCCTTGGTCCATCATATCAGATAGAGACCTTAAGTTTTTGGGGCATTTTTGGAGAATCTTGTGTAGAAAACTAGGCACCAACTTATGTTTTTCATCTGCTTATAATCCATAATTAGATGGGTAGACTGAGGTAGTCAATAGGTCATTGGGAAATATGCTAAGGTGTCTTTCTAAACAACATGGTGCTTCTTGGGATTGTATTTTCCCCTAGGCATAATTTTCCTTCGATGATTCCATCAATAAAAGTACTGGTTCAACACCATTTCAAATTGTTTATGGCACTCATCCTAGGGTAACTTTGGAACTTAGGGAAGTCAAGGATATGGAAAGAAGAAGTGCACAAGCTAAGGATTTTGTAGAGGTAATGAGAGAAGTCCACCAACAAGTCCAAGAAAGATTGCAAGATGCTTCCAATAAGTATAAACAAAAAGAAGATAAAAAAAGAAGAGAACTCCAGTTTAAGGTGGGGGATAAGGTAATGATTCACCTCAATAAGGCTAGACTTCCAAAGAAATTACACACCAAACTATAGATTAAAAAGATTGGTCCTTTTAAAATAGTGAAAAGTGTGGCAATAATTCTTTACCACATGATGTTAATTTGTCACCTATTTTTAATATCTCTAATCTCTATGCTTTTAAGGGTTTTATTGTACAAGATGTGGATGTAGGTACTATAGCAGATCTCAAGGAAGAATTGAAAAATAACATCCCAACAAAGCCTAAACCCATTGTGGAAGCCACTCTAGATAAAAGGATTAGTAAGTAGACTAGGAGGAGGATTTACTATGAATACCTTGTATATTTCAAAGGATAAATAGTAGTAAATGCAACGTGGACATCAGAAAAAGATCTTAAGGAACATGGTTTTGATCCCTCACTTCACAACACTCTAGAGACTGGAGTTTCTTTTATGCAAGGGGAATGATACAGAGCACCTAATCAAATGACATGTTTTATTCAATGTAATAAGGCCTTCAGATTGATAAAAAATCTCCTTAAGGCCATCCACTTATGTAATGGATAAAAGACCCCAAGGTGTTAATATGAACCTGGACATTAGTTGGCCCAAAAGGAGGAATTTTGGTTTGTTTTGTGTTGTCCAAGTTGGTTTAAATATTTTTAGCCTTATAATAACACTTAGGAATGAGTGGAATTGGTTTAGGAGGAAAATTGTTTAAAATGTCTAAAACTGCAAAAATTGCAAAAGTTGCTTTAGCAACTTTTTGCAACAAATTGACAACTTTTTGAAATGTAATCTCTAGCTACAAAAACTACCTATGGGTTAGTTGAAATAGTTGGAAATGGCCTTTATTGCCCATATGCATTTAAGTTAGAGGCAAAGAAGAAGTTTCATATGTATTTTCTTTCAAAATCAAATAGAGAACCCACTAGTCCAGCTTTTTTGACCTTGTTTTGCCATACTATACAGATTTTTACTAGTTGCATGGTGGCTGTTTTGCATGGATAAATTGGAGTTACCATTTTAAAGAGTTTTGATATTGGTTTGAAGGGCAGACCAATTTTCTTTCAAAAGTTATTAATATTTTACTCTTGTTGCCCTATGAAACCCTCAAACAAGGGTTTTGCCAAAGAAGTGGCCCTAGTTTGAACTCCCACCATTGAAAATTATTCCAAATTTGTATGGGGCAAGCTAGGGAAATGTACTATCATATTTTAAAGGTCTAGAGATAGGAGGTTACAGTAAGGACTTATGGAAGCAAGCCCTAGGTCTAATAAGACCCATGTATTAGACTTTGTTTGTGTGATTTGGTTGAGTAGTAGGAAGGAAAGGAATTGAGGACTTGGTGATTTAGAAAAACACCATCATCTAGATTGGGAGAACACTCTGGAGTTGGAAAATGGAATCCATGAACCCATTTCTTGATCATTGCTTTGTGAACCACACCTAAACTTGCTAATTAGTCCTGAGTGCATGGTAGAGGTTAAGACATGCTGGACTGGAGTGAATTTTTAAACTTTGGAATCCTTGAATACTTTGAAAAGGGCATTCAAAACTATCTTTGGTTTGCCAAGTCCTTTGCAATAATTTTGTGCTATTGGTGAAAAATAGTCATAAGATGCTTAATTGCCTACTAGGTCTATTGTAGCAGTTTACATTGTAGGTTGTCAACAGGGATCTCAACCAATATTATACCTTATTTTTGTTATATTGAAGTTGTTCTAAACTACCTTTTTTGTTGGGAAGTCTTGTAACATCAAATCCCACTTTATTTACCTTGTGTGTAATAGGTCAAGTGCTGCATTCTAGTTTGTGGGTTGTTAACAGTGGATCTGATCACTAATTTTCCTTGTTTGGGTCATGTTGGAATGGTTTTAAGTCACTACTAGTGTTAATAATATTGGAATTTCCAAAACCCGCTTTGTGCCAAGGTTGGGTGTAGTAGGTCTTGTTGGTTCAAGTAGGAAAGAGTTGGAATTTAGTCTTGTGTGAAGAGTTGGGTTTGTAAACCTATTGAATAGTTGTAAACATCAAAGTAGTTCCTTTTGGAAGTGAGTCAAGCCTTGAATAGCCTTGTGGAGTTTGGAGGTTGGAAAAAAAGGTTGATTGAACTCTGATTCCTTGTGCTTTACTCTGCATCAAAGATGCAAATAAGCTTACATAGTACAGTAATGGTTGAAGGAGATAAGGAAGAATGTCATAAACTCAAAGGAAAAATTAATTTTATAGTAGCATGTGAAGGAAATGCTAAAGAAAGTAGAGAAGCTCCAACCCTAAGAAAGAGTCCAATATTTTCCTTTATAGTGCAAGAATAACATGGATGACTTCCCTCGTAAGAAAAAAATCAAACATTACAATAAAATATCTAGAGAATAATCACTACAAATACTAGGAAGATTTGATCACTTCCAGATAAAACAAATCCCTAAGAGGTTAGAAGCGATGGTCATTTAGTCTCTGATTGAATGAATGGATCAACAAATGGTGGTGGAGTATTCCTTTGCATGTATCAAGCCTAGGGATTAATGAAAGTGGTTGCCAGGGATCAAAAAGATTGGATTCATCATTCAAGGAATTTCTTTCGCTACCATTAACATCCAACTTGATCATGCCCCTTGGTTAACTGAGGTTTAACCATTAAGTTCTACTACATGGACCATACATTTCTCACCATTATGCCACCCTATCAATAGTTCAATCCTTATACATTTGCATTCAATCACCCATGATTGTAACCTTGCCATCACCTTACCCTAATAAATATTATTGCTTGCAAAACCATGACCCACTAGTCATCATTGTCTTGCAACTTATACTTAGCATTCTTTACTAACCACTATGACATTGCAAAAGCTAAGGTTAGACCATTTCCACACCATCACAACTTAAATTGATGCTACTATCTAACCCCTACGACTAAGAAAAACAAAAGAAACTGCTAGTTCGCAACTCAAACTTTAACTATCTCTTGACTTGTGGAGATCAGGTGCTAGCCATAGATTTAGATGATCTAACAGTGCAAGATATGTCTTAAATACTAGAGATCTACATTTTCTACACCATCATAGCTTATACCATAATATGCCAATGTAACCATGTGATCAAGAGAAACCAAAACAAAGCTCACTTTCACCATCCTAACCTTAGCCAACACTTAACCAACCACCACCATGCAAATCACATGCTTATGATGTAGAATATTGGAAAGCATAACATGAAATAAGAAATATGGCCAATGTTAAATTATTCATGAGAACCCTAGGTGACCATTAAAATAGGTCATTATTTGAATTTGACTTTTCGGCAGAAGGGAAACTATCAGATAACAATAAAATTGGAAATATTGAGAAGAATAAGGTAGAGGAGGCAATATGCCATGATGGCTACTTTTAAGAAGACTCCTCTAGAAATTTCCAACTCTGTACCTAAGAGTTTATATGATAAAGTTGAGCAAAAATGACAGTATTGTTTAGACACAGAGAAGCAGGCTAGGGAGACAAACATCACTCAAGTTATGCTAAAATTTAGAAAGGCACAAATGTCTAAAGCTGTAAAGAAATATGCTATGAGATTTGTACCTAAATACAAGGCATTTAAGATATTATATAATAATATAGAGGATGTTGTACTAAAGTCCAAACAAATGTGGAAGATTACATATGGACTAGCCACAACCAAAGAAGGTGAACAAGAACCTATTGAGTTAAAAGATGATGAAGAAGATGACAATGAAGAAGGCATAATTGAGAGAGGTACTGATATGGATATTGATAATTAGGAAACAACTAAGGAAGAGTAGCAACCAAATTAGAGTATACAAGATACACAAATGCTGAGTGTCAATACTTTATAAGTAATAATAACAAGTATACAAATTGTCACAATAAAGAATGGTTTTGATCCTACTAATTAAAACATCAATTCCCTAATAGAGAAAGATTTGAAAAGAATACTTAACCAATGCACACTACAAGCCAAATTATGTGACAACCCTATATTGGTAAGTGTTGATGAAATTTAGAAGTCAAAGTATATGATTGCAAGGGAGGAGGTGAAGACACAAGAAACATCTACAATCACTCCTTAAGTCACAAGTATACAACCTCTACCACATTTAGTTGTATATCAATGGAAGGAGATAGTAGGATGCACTATTAGTACACCCATAGAAAGCACTCAAATCTTAGAGAATGCAAAAAAATCTACAAAAGACAAGGTTGAGACAGTTGGAAAAGTTAAGGTGGAAACACTAGTCAATGATGAGACACCAAGTCAAATAGGTTTAGTATATGTACCTGCACTTCCAACACAAGGTTAAGGTGCAGCTGAAATCAAATAGGTAGAAAAGGAAAAGCCTAAAGAGAGAAATGCGATACCCAAGCCAAAGGAACTAGAAGTAATTCAAGCACTACTAACATTACTAGAATCAGGAACTCATTCTAGTAAAAATCTTTAGAGGCCGAGCATAGATGCCATACTATTGCAATTCCTAGTGCCAATTCCTAACTCATCAAAGGAAAAAGTGGTAATAACTTATGGAATGTTAGCCTAGATGAAGAAATTGTGTTGCCTAAGTTTGATTATGCAACAATAACAATTGAGAAGATGGATAGACTTAAAGAGGCCCAAGAAAGAAAGAAACATCAAGAACTACTTAGAAAGGAGCATGGGCTAAAGCAAGCTTTGATTGAGATCAAACAGATTTTCTTAGATGTGTTTAGTCAACCTACTCTTGATGAAACAAAGTCAATCATTGAACAATTGACCAACATAGTGGAAAAAATAAGCAAGACAAACCTAGATACTATTGTCAAATTGTTAGAATTGTCTGAGAAGAAGTTTCAAACTAAAGTAAATGAGAAGATATCTAGTGAAATTGCACTAACGCAAGTTTTATTGGCAACTAAGATAGATAGTGTGAAGAAGGTACTAGAGAAAATTTTCTCTCTATACACCAAATTGTGTAATCCTACACTCTTTACATAGGAGATAAGGAATCACATCTTGAGCTTGGAAAGTCAAATGCATTCATTTGAAGCTAAATTGCCTATGACTCCAGCTCAAAATTATAAACATTTTAGGACTCCCTTAAAATCCAAAAGTTAGTTATCAACTTTGCACAAAGATGAAGCTGTTGGTGTAAATAAGTATTTACTATTTAGACTTACTTAAGTTTACTTAGGTTAATGCATTATTTTATTATTTGCATTGTTTCATTATTTATTTAGGTGAGACACTTAGGAGTTTGTGTACTCTCACAAAAGTATGCAAATCTAATTATGCACATGGTGTCTACAACATAGGAGTTTGCATTATTTATTAAGTTTTCGTGTAGACAACATAGTTATCCACACTCCTAATTTAGCACATGTTGTCTACACCACTAATTTGCATGTTACACCTTTGTAGGCTTATACTCACATCATTGCACTTACATTTGTGCTTAATGGAGGATACACCTTATCAAGTGGACATGTGCTTGGTTATATGACTTATCATGATGCTAACTTTCATGCATTCTAGAAGCTCTCTAGAAGCCTTTATATACAGACACTTCTAGTATACTCTAATATGGCTATAAGGCATATTGAATGAATATCATCAGTCTAATCATACTCTCTCTCTTTATTGGTCTACTATTGTGCTTATGTTGAGTTCTTATTTCTTGAGTGAATTTTGGCCTAAGCCAAATTCTTACATGGTATCAAAGCTTGGAGAGATTGTCTACACATAGCCATTCAAGATCATTCATGCTTTAGTACCTCAACCTAAATCTAGAGAATCTGCAAAAATTTGGAGCATCTAAAGCTAGGTCTAACTTTATCATTACATCCAGAGCATCAATTCAATGAAGATTGACTATAAATTTGCCTATGCTAGGTGAAAGTTGATTGTGAGGAATTTTTTTTGCAAATCAGAACCTAGAGGCCCTGATTTGCAATTCAAGTATGGTCATTTTTGGATCTGTTTAATTTTTTTTCAGATCTAAATTATTTTTCATGTCTACAACTTATTTTCCAAACTAGTATTTTTAGATTTATTAGTTGCTCAGGTAGAGAATTTTTTTTCGCTAAACTAGGCAGTGACACCCTAGCTTAGCTCTGTAATTTTGGCAAAATTTTTGTATTTAAATTCACAAGACATCCTTCATAATACATCCACAAGCTGCATAGTTCACTAGCCATAGTGCAAATTAAATTCACAGTGGATAATATTTTCATAGGCTCTACCAAATAATTTTTTGCCGTATAACTATCACTAATGGGCACCCTCCACCATAATTTTAGTGAGGCATCTCTTTGCTTGAACTTGATGGTGGTTTTGTTTTATACTACACTGGACTCCAAAACCCCATGCATGTGGGATTAACGACAAAAATTTGGTGACTTAATACAAGTAATCTGATGCCTTGCATTGTAGAAATCCAACCTCCAACATTCTTACTGCAATGAAACAAACCTCTAGTGCTTTATAATATCTAGTGATCAAGAGTCCAACTTGCATTGAAGGTGCCATGCAACCTGAACTTGGAGACATGTGGCAACATTTAATTTTCCACATAGACTAGTCCTTGCTACACACACAGGTCAATGCCACACCTACATATTTGATAGTTGTCATCACACATTAGCAAAAAATACCACATCCATACACATGTTAGCACATATAGCTAGTGTTCATACACTACCCTATCATGCATCTATATGATTCATACAATTTAATATGGCTGATGTCATTACTAGCGTCATTAGAGGGCCTGGGTACACTAATGTCATCTTTTCAATTCCCTAAATTTGATGGCCATTTGACTATATTCCTAGCCAAATTTGAACTACTATGATAGTCGTATGACTATCAAATTTAACCCTGTCTTTTGTTGATGCAAACCCTCTCTAGATTGATTTTGTATTTTGCAGTCTGACTTCAGGAGGCCATAACTTGGACATCTAGACTCCAAATCAATTGCATTTTTTTTTTGAATTGGGTAAAATTTCCAAATATTTTCACTAGTGTATCTTTTTTCTAGTTTTCATCCATGGATTATTAAAAAATTACATTTTTTGGTGACTATAGCTACATAATCCTACATTTTGCAACTTCAAATGACTCGTACAGGCACATATGGAGTCAAAAGTAGGTTTTTTTTTTTTTTAAATTGCATTATTTTTTTTCTACTTTCCAAATCTATAATGAAATTGTAGGATGATGTGGAGAAAATTGTCACTTTCAGGAATAGGGCCTTTCTTTGCTTTGTATTGCTTCAGATTTGTAGCACACTGTAAAGTTCCAAACTTGTAATCCATTAAGTGCTTGTAACAAGAAAAATTAAAAGTGTACAAAGGTCAAGATTGGCAAGTGGTCCATTGTAATCACACTATTGATAAAGTGCCCAAAGCATCTATTTTGGGGGGGTTTCTTGATTTAGTGAAAAAGGGGGGTGTTCTTGGTGTTTTATTCTGTATTTTCTACACTTTTCATTCATTTTATACATTATGGGAAACTTTAAGTTTCCTAAATTAACTCCTCATAACTATGCTTCTTAGTCCATCAAAATGTGGTATCACTTAATGCATAATAGACTTTCACAATATGTAGATGGTACTCTTCGTAAACTAGCAGGTGCTAATGTATTAGCAAGTGATATTTCAGCTTGGGTAGCAATGGATAGGAAAGCCCTAGGTGATATATGTTTGGGGGTTGATGATAAGATCTTGTATCTTATTAAGAAGTGTTCTACATCCAAGGAAGCTTGGGATACCCTCAAAAACCTATATGGCAAAGTGTCTGAAGAGGATGTTTTCAAAATTGAAGATGAGCTTGTCTCCCTAGATCCTAAGTCATATGATTCAATATAGGATATCATCATCAAGGTGAATAAAATATGGATAGAGCTTACTGATTGTGGGAGTTCTATCAAAGATTATAGATTGATCTATCTCATACATAACAAGCTACCATTGGAGTATTCCACTTTTGTATCTTCTTTTAACACCTCAAAGACTACCTTAGGGTCTGCCCACAAGAAAGTCACTTTTGATTAATATGTTGATCTATTATAAAATAAAGAAAAGAATTTAAAATCAATGGGGCTTCTCAAATCACATAAGTCTAAACCATTGGTGGCCAACAATGAGGGTTCTCAACATTTAGCTGGACAATCTTCAAATTAGGGAAAGGGTATGAAAAAGAAGTGGAAGAACAAATCAGAGGACGTAAAAAAGACAACGTGACAATCAAATCAACAAGGAAAGTTTTCAAATTCCAACAAGAAGGGGGACAACAATAAGGAGAAGAAAAAGTTTCCCTATTGCAAGAAATTGAGTCATGAAGAACATGAGTGTTATCTTAAAAAGATTGATGAGTTGACCAACATCATGAAGAAACATAATGTTCCATTGCCTAATGCTTATAAGTATAAGGGGTCTTCTTCAGATTCCAAGGGCAAAGGGTAAGCACTGATGGCTAATTCAAACTCTTCAAAGGAATGGATATTTGACTCAGGTACCTCCTATCACATGGGCTCTTCAAAGGAGGTTTTTTCTTCAATGAAGTAGTCCAAGGTACTACACATCTTCATGGGAGATGATAGCAAGATCGAAATTGAAGGGAAAGAAAATGTGGAAATGGAAAATGAAGAGTTTCAAGATGTTATCTATGTTCCAAAACTTATCCTCAAATCTCCTATCAATCTACCAAATCACTCACCTCAGAGATGGACATAGAGTTGATTTCCTTCTAGACTCAATATAGGTGCATAGTCTAAAAGATGACTCATTGGTTGTAGTGGGGAAAGTGAATCATAACAAAAGGTTGTACTCTTTCTCCCATTTTGTGCCCAGGTCCCATTAGGGCATGAGCAATATGGTCATCTTGACTTCTGCTATCTTTACCAACTTTGCACATATATAATTGTCAAAGGTCTACCCCAAATTAACTTTTCTAAGGGTGAATGTTTAACAAATTTAGTGGATATGTATCCACAAAGAAAAGTTACAGAGATGGAAGTCTTCAAGAGTACTTGGTGTTCTACCGATGTTTCACATGGTATTGGCAGGTCCTTTTGCATTTAGCTAGGGTCGCTACATACTGACCTTCATTGATGACTTTTCAAGATACACTTTGGTCTATTTTCTTCGTAATAAGAATGAAGTGTTGGACAAGTTTCTAGCCTTCAAGACTCATGTAGAATAAAAATCCAATAAAGCCATCAAAGTTCTACGAATGGATAATGACAGTATATATGTGAACAGAAGACTTATGGACTTGAGGGAATTGATCTTCAGACTCCACTAGCATTTAGTCTGCATAAGAAAGATGTTGCAACTTTAAGGGTCTGAACTCTTAAGTCTACGAAAAGTTGCATGATACAAGTCAAGTCTCTAGATCCATCATTTGAAGTCAAAGCAATCTCTAGTGCCACTCACATTCTTAATCAATCTCCTCATCTAGCCTTAGATGGCAAGACTCCTTTTGAGGCATGGTGTAGTATAAAACCTATTGTGACACACTTCAAAGTCTTTAGTTGTCTTGCATGGGAAAAGACATCTTCTAGGGGATGCAAGGCATAGTCACCTTGCCCTTGTACTTTCATTGGTTATGAAGATAATGTGAAGGCATACAGATTATTGGATCTTGAGACATGTTAGATTTTTGTGTTGAAGGATGTATACTTTGAGGAAATTTCATCTAGTCTGTCCTCTAATCATCTCCACACATCATATAGAGTGGAAATTGATAGTGACACTAGTGATAGTGCTTCAAAAAATTTAGGCATGTGGGGTTCTATCGATAGTTGCAGTGAGAGGTGACTATATTATTTCAACCCACGTGCATATATTGCCATAGTGATAGGTCTAGCATAGTCAGGTACATCCAATCTTCTAGGTCCAACTTCATTGATAGATTTGGGGGATAGTATTGATGATCTACCTTTTATTCTTGATGTAGAATCAACTTCTTCAGTTGTCACAAGGGCTCCATCCGACTCTCTTTTTCATTCTCTACATGATCAATCATCACAAATTGAAGTGATTGTGGATACTTATGATCAAGAGTTGCAGCAAGGTTCTTCATTAGTTCTAGCGATAGATAGTTCTTTGAGATAGGTTCTTTAGCCACTTGAGTAGGTTTTAGAGACATGACTTCTCCATGGAATTCTTTGCAAACACAGTAGAAGTGTCTCAATTGTAGCCTTGGCCTTATTTATTCCTAACAAGAGGAACACCATTTTGCAGTCTTCGATCAACTTCTTCATCAGAGATGTCATTGGTAGGCATTCTTCTTTTGAGGCAGGAGCCTATCCTATCTCTCTTCCTCTTCTCATCATTCTCTTATGTATATAATAGATGTGTGTCGTAATGGGGGGGTCTTGTTTACTCCATCCATGCATCCTTATTTATCTCTCTTTTTGGGGGAGGGTTTTTCCCATCAGGTTTTCCCTCTTTCTCCACATTATGAGAGATTGCATTTCATTATGTACATGGGTACCTAACATGGCCTAGTAGCTGGGACCCATCTTGCATTGCATCTTAGATTTTGTAAGCTTAAGGGCATTCCCCTAAGTTGCACTTAAGGGGGGTGTTGGTGTAAATAAGTATTTACTATTTACACTTACTTAAGCTTACTTAGGTTAATCATTATTTTATTATTTATTTAGGTGAGACACTTGAGAGTTTGTGTATTCTCATAGAAGTATGCAACTCTAATTATGCACATTGTGTCTACAGCACATGAGTTTGCATTTTTCACCGAGTTGTCATGTAGACAACATAGTTGTCTACACTCTTAATTTAGCACATGTTGTCTACACCATAGATTTTCATGGTACACCATTGTAGGCCTATCCTGACATTATCACACTTAAATCCCTGCTTAATAGAGGATAACCAATATTTGGTGGATATGTGCCTAGTTGTATGACTTATCATGATGTTGACTTCTATGCATTCTAGAAGCTCTCTAGATGCTTATATATATATATGCACTCCTAGTGTATTTTGATATGGCTATATGGCATATTGAATGAATATTGCCATTCTACTCTCTCTCTCTCTCTCTCTCTCTCTCTCTATTGGTCTACTATTGTGCTTGTGTTGAGTTCATAGTTCTTGTGTGAATTTTGGCTTGAACCAAATTCTTATAAAAGCCAATATTAGGGCTAACTTCTATAAATTCTTGAAGCTCTCTAGATGCCTTTATATATAGGCACTCCTAGTGTATTTTGATATGGCTAATAGGCATATTGAATTAATATCACCATTCTAATCATACTCTCTCTCTCTCTCTCTCTCTCTCTCTCTCTCTCTCTCTCTCTCTCTCTCTCTCTCTCTCTCTATTGGTCTACTGTTGTGCTTGTGTTGAGTTCATAGTTCTTGTGTCAATTTTAGTTTGAGCCAAATTATTATCAAAGCCAATATTAGGGCTAAACTAATTAGCATCCAATATACATTGATTCCTCATATGGAGATTCTACACAAGGAGCTAGGCTATGTAGAAACACTTATGAAGAAAGACTTCAATCATTCTACATTAGATGGTATACTACACCTTGCTACTGAGCTAGCCATCTGAATTAAGTCTTTGGAGGTAGCATGTGATAATTTGGATGCAGCTCTTAAAATTATTCTTCAGGCCCATAAATCTTTTTTGGACAAATACACTATTAGTGTATAACCTATTAACATCAGTGTCAAAAAAGGAGAAGTAAGAGCTAAGGAGGAGCACAAAGGGAGAGTAAAAAGCAGAGTAAGAAAATGGGGGGTAAGAGAAAGCAAATAGAAAACAAAGAAAGAGTATCAATTCAGGCAAATAACTCGAGGGGAGTTATAAGATTTTGATGTATAAGAAATGTTTCAAAATTTTGATATTTTGAAATTTTGTATAGAACCAGAATAAGAGTTTATGTTATGCTTGTAAGAATAAAAATATTAATGTATGACCAAGTATTTTTGACACTTATGTCAAAGGTGGAGATTGTTAATGTAAAATTAGTTTTGATAGGTGAGTGTCTATAGACTTAAGTCATTTACTTAGTTAATGCCAAAACAAGTAACATATGCTGAGTACATGTAAATTTAGAGAATGCCAAGTAAATAGTGAATGTCGAGTCACTCATATGCTGAGTCATTCAGGAGCCAAGTAAATAGTATATGCTGAGTGATTCAAGAGCTAAGAAAGTAGTGCATGTCGAGTTATTTAGATGTTGAGTAACACAATTTTATCATAGTTGTTTGTATTGGCACAAACAACTATAGAAAACATTTTTGAGCTGACTTAGAGATTGAATTATGATGTTTTGATGATAGGGATGAATCTTAAGTTGGAACCCCTATGTATAACATGCACTCAATCATGTAAAGTGAAGGTTTAAGTAGCAATATGGATGAATCATAGTCATTGATCCATACCCAACCCTAAGTCACCTAGGTCTTCTTAAAGAGGACGAATCCTTAACTTCTTATGAGCATGAAAGGGAATGAATGAATGATCAAGGAGAGTTTTGCATGCACAAACCAAGACATTCATGATGACCAAGGAAATATGATTTGAATTACAAAATCAGTTAAAGGAGAATAAAGGAAGGAAGCAGTAAACAATAGAGGGACATATGATCAAGAAGGATCAAGTACATAGTGGAATAGAGGCAATTTTTCGTCAAGCATCAAAGTGCTAACCATAGGATCATTGTTGAGACATTCTAATAGGTTAATTAGTTAAATATATTAATAGAGGAGTCCTAACAAACTGTATTAAAATCTTCTAACAAGGTGCTTACTCAATTGTGAGTTAAGGTCCTTTTACTAGGCACAGTTCTAATAGGGTGTTGAAATCCTCTAGCTAGGTGAGACCTAATATTTCTTGTAAGCCTTTAATCAAGAAGATATTTCATAGGGTAGGTCATGGTTCATGATCAAACATTATAACCCTCATTAGATACACTTTATAATAATATCAGCAAAAAATTTTGGGTGTCATCAGCACCCTAGTTTTACCTTCTCATTGGAGGGTTTCTGGGTAATCATGTCTTGAGTCATATATGTGTGAATGCTTACTTATTAAATGTATATGATTTACATGGTATTTCAGTTTACTCATTGAATATAGGAGATGGATTTGTGTTGAATATCTTATGGATCAAAGTTTAAAGCATTGATTCCCCCCCCCCCCCCCCCCCCCCCAACGAAACTTCACTTTTGTTATTGTAATTCCAACACTAGTTAAATCCCAAATCCACCGAACTTAAAATAGGCTATTCCAAGCAATTGGAATTCATCTATGGAAAAGCTAGCAAAAATTAAAATAAAATAAAATAAAGCTCAAAAACCTCATAATCATATAATTTCCTTAATAGCCTTCATGACAATGTGAACCTCTAAATGTGTAGAAACACACACAAGTCTAGTGACATAATGCAAATGAGTCCAAATTTTCCAAATCAATGTAAGCTTTAATTTAAACATTTAAGTAAGATACATTGAGCATACAAGGACGACATTGGTAAATATGAATAGCTAAATCACTAACTGCATGTGTGACTACTATAGATATAATTCATGCACACTAAAATATATGATCAACTGCAATTACATATAACAACTTAGCCAAAGAAATACATGCATTAAATCACCTAATTTAACCATTTATTTAATTATACCAAATCAATCAATATACATCATTCACATTCGCATAAAGCATAAAAAATAGGACTGAAGTAAATTGCCATAGCCTTAGATCCATCACATAACATAATTGGAGATATGTCCAAATAACAGATAACTAGTTATCATCACAAAACATATTGTGATCACTGCCAGGGATATAATTTATGCACACTAAAATACATGATCGAGTGCAATTACATATAATGACTTAGTTAAAGCAATACATGCATTAAATCACCTAATTTAACCATTTATTTAATTATACCAAATTAATCCATTTACATCACTCATATTTGCAGAAAGCATAAAAAATAAGAATGAAATGAATAGCCATAGCCTTAAATCCATTACATAAAATAATCAGAGATATGTCCAAATACCAGATAACTAGATATCATCACAAAACATATTGTCATCTCCAAATGGCATCACCATGCAAATATGATAACTAAATAATAGAGTAGTCTAACATCCATGATACTAACATCGAGGTATAACATCTAATATTTGAGAAAATTAATATAAAATATCATGATATTTGATATTTTGATTATAATTAATTAAATATGAATTAATTGAGGAAAAAAAATTAAATAAAAGAAAATTAGAAATTAAAATTAATAATAATAATAAAATAATAATAAATTAATAAATAAATAATAATAAAAGTTATAAAAATTAAAATGAAAGTTATAAATATTTAAATAAAAATTATATAAAAAGTAAATTGGAGTTATAAGCTTGCATGGGAGTTAACGTACCTTTTCATTTCTCATATGTCACCAACAAGGGGGTTAGTGCATCAATTAGGCACATGGTGTCTACAACCCTATGACTCATCTAGAAGGTTGGAAAAGACCCATGCTTAGTTGGTGACACCTTCTAGCTGTTTCTAGAAGCATTCTAGATGTTTCTTGAGAGCTCTTTATATTCAGGCATTCTTAGAAGCTTAGACATAGCATTTGGAGAGCAATTGGAGCATTGGAGGACTCGAGATGTTTGAAGAAGGGAGGAGCTTGCTCTGTGGGTTTTCTGAGGAAGAGCGAATTAGCAATAGAATTCGAGTAGATTCTTATGATTTTACTTATGCTACTTCTGCATCTTGCATTCCCTATCTTCTTCGTGTCTTCCATATCTTCTCTGAGGATTTTTCTAATTAATTGTGTGCATTCTCAATATGGGTAAATACATTTAATTGAGAATCTTATATGCATAGATCTAAAAAGAACATAGTGGCTAGGGTTAAATTGTAGCCAAATCCATTAGATTAATATTTGGTATAGGACAATTCTTAAAATTAGAATCCCTAAATAACTATGTATATACATGTTTATATTTTTTAATCTACATGCACATTAACATTATATATATATATATATATCTGTGTGTGTAATTTTATATATATATGTATACATGTTTATATGATGTGATGTTTTAAACTCTGCATGTATACACACACACACACACACACACACATATATAATATATATATACCTTTATATATATATACATACATATGTATATATACATATATTTATTTATTTAAATTAACCAAATATCATACCTTTAATCGAAAACGTTTTGAAAAAATGTTAAACTATAATAAAATCGAAATCCCATACCCGAATGGAAAATTGCTTATGCGATTTAAAAAAAAGTAATATGCATAAGTGGGGGGGACAAGACTTGCGCCCCCATGCCACTACGGTCATAGTGTACCGACCGTCACAGGTACTACGATGGTAGGGGTACACAATACCCATTGATGTCGTAGGCCCTGCGACCGCAGGGTCCTGCGTATTGCTGGAGGCATATAATTATATGTATGTGTTATAACAATTGTCTCATATGAAATCAATTTTTTTATTGTTATTAAATTTTTATATGTTAATTGGTATCGATCAAAATTATTAATTCAATTTTATAAAATGCAATAATAATAATTATTTATATATTTATATATGTATGTATATATATATTTAAATATATATATATATATATATGTAATATGTAAATATGTTATTAATAAATTTTAAATTATTATTATTTGATAAATGAATTATATTAAAGGTTCATTTTCATAATGGTGAATTCTTTAATAAATTCCAACTATTAAGATTTAATTGTTCTAAATTATTAAACAAAGAATATGAAATTTAATTGTTGGTTTGGTGGGGGACGTTTTCAAACAAAGATTATAATTGGAAGATGGATTTTAAGGAAAACTTTTATTCATCCAAAATAATACATGTGTTAGGAAAACTGTGCAAAATGTTCCTCCATTTATTCTCCAAACTTGGAAACATAAATTGAGATCTCTACATTTAAATTCAAGTTTGTAAACTTAGCAAAACCAAAGCATGTGTTTGCATTGTGTATTCTTTATGCTATTGTTTTGGGTTTTGGGTTGACTAGTGTTGACCAGTTATAAGACATCTACCAGAGGCTTGGGGGTTATGTGATTGTGATGTCATGATGATGTTTTAATCTCGATCTTTATAAACCCAACCATGGTTATGTGATGGAATTCTCTATGTAATGGTTGTAATTACTAATTGTTATAGTTGAGATTCTTATGTATGAGACACTTGACTTAACCATTTTTGGTCATCGATCAGTTATCCTTGGTTATTTTCTAGTCACCATGATGGGATTGTAATGTGGATTCATTCTTGATGATGTCATGTTGTGACATGTTTGACTCAACCATTTTTGGAGTCTTCGATCAATATGACTTGAGGTATATTTTGGTTATTGAGAACCATTGGATACTTTTGATTATCAGTGAAACTTTAGTTGCCAATAGAGAACTGTTGTGATCATGATTTTCTATGAATATTTGGTCATGGAGATTTGATGCTTTTATGCATATCTGATGATTTTATTATGGATTATCTTTTGTGATTTTGACATATATGATTCCTTGAGCTTAGGGTAGGATATTGGCTTGCAATGGGGGCTGGGGCCCTAAGAGGCTACCAGGTTAACTCATTGTAAGTTGGATTAATAAGTGATAACATTCACACCTAATACTAATTGAATGAACCTAAAAGGATAAGAGTTTTGGTTCTCACCCAGGCCTTGAGTGCTTATACAGGCTAGGATGGGAGTAGTGAGAATGCATGGTTGTGACCTTGCATTCCATAGTATGCCTCGTCAGTATGAGAGGATACTAGTGACCGCATGAGATCAGTATGGACCCATGGAGTTTAGCTAACTACCAAGGTAACTTGTACGTGATAAATGTGATGACACTTTCCCACTTGCATAGTAGGTTCCTACATGTCATTGTGTGCCTCTGGGATTAGATGTTGATTTTGTGTTTGGAACCTTTGAGTCAGTATACTTTTAGGATTCTAAGACTTACATAGATTTATGCTATGTATTTTGGATAGCTTATTTGCGACTTGAGATTATCTCCTCAGCACGGTGAGAGTGGACCACTTAGGTACCATGTGGTCGGGTGGTAGTGTTTTTCCACTCTTATCATTTGAGATTCATTGAGACATCGTGGCTGATGTGTCCTTCATGATGATGGATATGTATCCTTTCATTGATGATTAGCTTATGTTAGATGATGTTATCTTATGTTTATATTGGCATGTTAGATTACTTTCTACATATGATATAGTATATGTTAGGAGTGACATTCCTACAAAGTTAATACCGATGATCTCTTCAATGATTTGGAATGTTACACACAGAGGGATGGCTAGGACCCACGATGGTCTAATGCTGCTATTAACGGTTGGGAGGAACTGTGCACTTAATTTATTATGTTTGATCTTTATGATGGATGTGTATGTCTTCTATAATGAAGTATCATGTGTACTATGTGATTATCTTTACTTTGATGTATCATGGATTAGAATAGGATGATGTACCATAATTCATGTATGTATATTCTTTTGAGCTTTACATACCCTGTGACATGTACAGTGGATGATTGAGAATTTGGAAATATAATGTATAGACATTGGACTTATCATTACTATTTCATGTGGATGTTGTACTAGATGGATTCATAATGTTAGTTGACTTAGATGTAATTAAACGTTAAGGGATCCTTAAAGAATGTAATCTATTAATATGTTTACTTTCAAATGGTCATTGCTATTGCTTCTGTTATTGTGCATAAGTTATATGTGGTATTTACTTTCATGTCTTTTTTTTTTTTTTTTAAATGCTACCAAACTAATTGAAATTCTAGGTTAATTCTTTGGATCCCTTGGCGGGGCATTACATTTGGTATCAGAGCCCGAGTTTCTACATTGGGAGTTCTCGATATTTTGGAACAACTAGAACTTTGAACTAAAGTGTATCTCTTCAGCTTGAAACTAGGTGAATTGAAACAAAACTTGAACTATTACTTGAATATTTTTCATACTTCAACACTTAGTTTCAAAATTGGAAATTTTACTTAAACCTAAACATAGTAACTAAACTTAGTCTATTGCAATGTGTGATTGCAATAGTACTTTGTACTAGTGTAGGATGGTATCTGGGACTAGGTCTTCTGTTAGAGGTCGTGGTAGAGGCCGTGCTAGAGGCTGTGGTCATGGCAGAGCTATTAGTGTCCATGAGTTTGCCCATGAGGGATCGGCTCATGTAGAGGGTAGGGAAGAGCACACTAGTAGGCAGCAAGAAGAGAGCCATAGAGATGACCAAGCTAAGTCTGCAGAGGTTGGTTTGGGACAGATGATGCAGACTATTCTAGAACGTCTACCTCATGTTCAGGAACAGCCCAAAGCACATCAGACAGAACAAGAGCATAGACCCAGATCTAGGAGTCCTCAGAAGGATCGTCAGAGGTCTATTGTGTCCACTCAGATGAAGGATCTTTCAAGAGCCAAGGTTAAGCCTTTCAATGGGCAAGGTTTTGGTTATGTGGCCGAGTAGTGGCTTATTTCCCTCGACAGGATTTTTGCCATGCAGGAGTTTGACAGTAATGTTAAGGCAAGATTTGTGATCACTAATTTAGAGAATTTTGGGGCCACTTGGTGGATGATTGAGGAGAAGAAGCTAGGAATCGATATGAGTAGTGTCGCATGGGAACTATTCCTAGAGAGTTTCTGTGAATGATTCCTACCAGAGGAATGGAAACAACAAAGGGCTGACAAATTTCATAATCTCAGATAGTACACTTTGTCAGTGACTGATTATGAGCATAAGTTTTATGAGCTCATGTCTTTTTCAAAGTTTAGTGAAAATTCAGCTCAGTTGACACAACACTTTATTAGGGGTTTTAACAACCGTATAATTGTGGGTGTCAAGGTATTTGAGCCAAAAACCCTCAAGGATGTCGTACATCGAGCAATCCTTGTTGAGAAAAGTGTCAACCTTGGTCAAGGAGGTTTTGTAGGAGCGCCAGCAGCATCAAGATCTAAAGGCAACTACAATTCAAGTGGTAACAAGAAGTCTTCTTTCTCTAAGGGGAAACAGTATCAGCAGCAGTCTCAGTAGACACAGCAATAGAAGGGATCGAATTCTCAGGCTCAAGGTGGTGACAAATGTTCTAACACCAAGAACAACCACAATGCTCAACGCAATAAACAGAATCAACCCAATTAGCCAACTCTGAGTAGCCAGCCTTTTGTTAGCAGGAACAGTCATCAGCAATCAAATGTACCACCTATGGGTAGAGGATCTGGCAGAAATATATAATGTTTTTCTTATGGTCAGATTGGACATTATGCCACTCAGTGTCCATAGTGAGCACCTCAGTTTTTAGGACCTAGGCCTATAGTTTCAGAGCCTACAGTGGGTGATTCAAGTAGAGCTCATAAAGTTTTTGTAGCAGTTGATAACTGTCATGCAGACCATTAGGGAATAGTGGTTGAGACCACATGTGCTATTAGAGGTATATCTCTTTTAGTATTGTTTGATTCAAGAGCTAAAAATTCATTTATTTCACCATCTATAGTTTCTAAGTGTAAGCTGGATGCAGTGAAGCAAGATCATGGTTGGCAAGTGGAACTAGCCTCAGGTTTTAAGGTCTCCACAGATTCTGTAGTTCATAAGTGTGGGCTTAGCTTAGGAAGCTTTGATACTACAGTGGATCTTTGAGTCATACCCCTTGGTTCTTATGATGTATTTTTAGGCATGGACTGGCTTGGATCTCATAGAGCTAGTATAGATTGTAGGAAGAAGATTATTATGTACCAAGATGACCAAGGGAATGATGTGAAGATAGTTGGGATACCAAGGCCTATATCTCTGCAGATGATTTCTGCTATGAAATTGAAGTGAAGTTTTCGTAAGGGATGTCAGATATTTGCTATTATGGTAAATGATCTTGATGAGGAAGATCCTATGAGGAAGACTTTAGATCACCCAATTTTACAGGAGTATGCAAATGTCTTTTCAAGTGAGATTTTAGGCATGCCTCCAAGATTGACCTTAAGTCAGGATACCACCAACTTCGCATTAAGGAAGTAGATATTCACAAGACTGCTTTTCAAACTTGCTATGGGCATTATGAGTTCACAGTAGTACCTTTTGGGTTGACTAATGCTCCATCGATTTTCATGAGTTTGATGAATGGGGTGTTCTGATCTTATCCGGACAGGTTTGTACTTGTGTTTCTTGATGACATATTGATATATTCTAAGACTCAAAAGGAGCATGAGGAACACCTGCAATTGGTATTACAATGTTTCAGAGACAATCAACTTTATGCCAATGTAGCTAAGTGTCAATTCTTCAAATCAGAGATTCAGTATTTAGGGCATGTCATTTCAGGTAATGGTATTTCAGTGGATCCTGCAAAGATTCAAGTGATAATAGATTGGCCGACACTGACTAATGTGTTAGAGATCCATAGTTTCATGGGTCTAGCTAGTTATTATTGAAGATTTGTCCATAACTTCTCTAGGATAGCACATCCTATCACTTCTCTTCAGAGGAAAGGAAAGAAGTTCGTGTTGACAGAGAAATGTGAGGAAGCTTTCCAAAAGGTCAAGGAGCTTTTGACCAGTGCACCAATTTTAGCCATACCTGATCCAGTAGGTGATTTTATGGTGTGTACAGATTCTTCTCTTGAAGGGATTGGGGTAGTGTTGATGCAGAATGGACGGGCGATTTCATATGAATCACGCAAGCTCAAGGATCATGAGTTAAATTATCCTACGCATGATCTTGAGTTAGCAACAGTAGTTCATGCTTTGACAAGGTGGAGACATTTCTTGTTGGGGCACAGATTTGAGCTACATAGCGATCATCATAGTCTTCAGTACATTTTTACTCAGCCTAAGTTGAATGCTTGCCAGAGGCGATGGATGGAATTTCTATGTGAGTATGATTTTGAGGTTAAGTACATTCAAGGTAAGGAGAATGCTTTGAGTCACAGGAGACATGTGGTATCATCTATGACTCTTAGTGTGGATTTGAGGAGTTGGATTCTTCAGGCACTTCCTATAGATTCTTGGTATCAGGAAGACCTTTGGAAGGTAAGTTTGCAGGATACGTTCAAGAATCAAATGGTCTTTTAAGACATTTGGGAAGGATTTATGTGCCATTATTGGATGAGCTTTGCACCTTGATTCTAGCAGAAGCCCATCGTACACCTTACTCAAAACATCCAAGTGTAGAGAAGATGCATGATGATTTGAGACATTTATTCTTTTGGTCTGGGATGAAGTGAGATATTGCTGATTCTGTGGCTAGGTGCCTTGAGTGTCAGAGAGTTAAGGCAGAACATTAGCACCTGACTGGACTTTTGCAGCCTAATCTCATTCCTTCTTGGAAGTGGGATATCATCTCCATGGACTTTATAGTAGGATTACCTATGACAGTTTGACATCATGATGCTATCATGGTCATTGTTGATCGATTGACTAAGGTGGCTCATTTCTCACTAATCAGGTCTTCCTACACAGTAGCTTTTGTAGCCAATGTCTTCATGCGTGACATTGTGAGATTACATGGTATTCCTAGAAAGATCATTTCTGACAGGGATCCTATATTCACATCTGCATTTTGGACATCATTGCAGCATGAGCTTGGAGCACAGTTAAACTTCAGTTCGACATATCATCCAAAGACTGATGGTAAGACAGAGAGGGTGAATCAGGTTTTGGAGGATATGCTACAGATGTATGTGATGGATAGGCAAACACATTGGGAGGACTATCTCTACCTAGTGGAGTTTGCTTACAACAACAGGTATTATAGTTCTATTGGCATGACACCATTTTAGGCATTATATGGATGTCCTTGTCATACACCCTTGAGTTGGGACAGCCTTGAGGATCACATCCTGTTGGGTCCTAAGATGCTTCGTGATATGGAGCAACAGGTAGTGTGTATCCATGAGCACTTGACTACGACACAGGATAGGCAGAAGAAGTATGCTGATGCTCATAGGATGGATAAGTAGTTTGCTATGGGTGATAAGGTTTTCTTGAGAGTGCATCCACGAAAGAGTCCGATCTGATACAAAAAGGGTTCTAAGCTAGAACCTCGCTTTGTGGGACCATTCAAGATTTTAGGAGAGGATTGGCTCAATTGCTTACCACCTTGCTCTACCGCCCAGACTAGCTCGCATTCATGATGTTTTCCACATTTTAGTGCTTCGACGGTATATTCCTGATATTGTACATGTTCTTGATTGGAATGCATTACAGGTAGAGGACGGGTAGCTGGCTTTGGAGCCGATTCGTATTCTAGAGCAGCGAGAGTTGACCCTCAGGGGTCGAACCATCGAGCAGGTAAGGGTCCAATGGGACCCTACTGATGATTCTTCAGCTACATGGGAGGATGCAGCTAGATTGCGGGAGTTATATCCCTACTTGTTTGTAGGCTTCCAAGGTTAAGCCTAACCTAAGGGGGGGTGGATGTAGTGCCTACCCTCGTTCACATATTTTCTAGACATTGTTGCTATTATTATTAGACTATGTTAGACTAGCTTATGTTGATGGATTAGTGGTTTTGTTCTGAGACTATTAGACGTTATGTTATGGATTCACTTGGTATATGATGAGATCATTTAGACTTTACATTTCATGTATGCATGATGATCATTACATTGCTTTTAGTTATTGTTGATGATTAGTTAGATGGTTTATTATCTCATGTGTTTTATTGTGGATACTTACCCCATACTTGCATGTGTATGGTGTGTGTGTTTTCTTATTGTATGGCATTTTTGATGTGGTTAAGGAAGGGAGACGTAGTCACCTACTTAGTCGGGATCTACACAATGCACCACTTCCTACCATTGTTTGTTTAGCTTAGCATTATATATATATATTGTATGTACATGCATGCTTTTTCTGCAGGTTATAGGTACTGGATATAAATTTCCCTAAATTGCCAGGATGAGCGTACCCTATTATACTATCTCAATGATAAGAGAAGGGAGATAAATTCTCAAGTCCAAAGCCCAAACCCTGAAGCCAATTGCCCTAGTGAGGTAGGACAAGTATATGGATATTTTACCCACTGAATGTGTCAGATGACATAATTCATGTTTTTTAACCCTTTAGACTGATTTTGTGTGAATTGCTCTATGATGGGTTTTCATATTTATCTTGTAGGTCTATGGTGGATTTTCTATTAATTAATTCTTAATAAATAGATTTAATTAATTAATTAATTATTTGAGAAAATTAATATAAAATATCATGATATTTGATATTTTGATTATAATTAATTAAATATGAATTAATTGAGGAAAAAGAATTAAATAAAAGAAAATTAGAAATTAAAATTAATAATAATAATAAAGTAACAAATAAATGATAATAATAAAAGTTATAAAAATTAAAATGAAAGTTATAAATATTTAAATAAAAATTATATAAAAAGTAAATTGGAGTTATAAGCTTGCATGGGAGTTAATGCACCTTTTCATTTCTCATATGTCAACAACACGGGGGTTCGTGCATCAATTAGGCACATGGTGTCTACAACCCTATGACTCATCTAGAAGGTTGGAAAAGACCCATGCTTAGATGGTGACACCTTCTAGCTATTTCTAGAAGCATTCTAGATGTTTCCTGAGAGCTCTTTATATTCAAGCATTCCTAGAAGCTTAGACATAGCATTTGGAGAGAAATTGGAGCATTGGAGGACTCGAGAACTCTGAAGAAGGGAGCAACTTGCTCTACGGATTTTCTGGGAAAGAGCGAATTAGCAACAGAATTCGGGTAGATTCTTATGATTTTACTTATGCTACTTCTGCATCTTGCATTCCTTGTCTTCTTCATGTCTTTCATATGTTCTCTGAGGATTTTTCTAATTAATTGTATGCATTCTCAATATGGGTAAATACATTTAATTGAGAATCTTATATGCATAGATCTGAAAAGAACACAAGGGCTAGGGTTAAATTGTAGCCAAATCCATTAGGTTAATATTTCATTAAAAGTTTATAGGACAATTCTAAAAATTAGAATCCCTAAATAACTATGTATACACATGTTTATATTTTTGAATCTGCATGCACATATACATATATATATATATATATATACATATTTATATGTTGTGATGTTTTAAACTCTGCATGTATATATATATATATATATACATATATATATATACCTATATATATACATACATATATATTTATTTAAATTAATTGAATATCATACCTTTAATTGAAAATGTTTGGAAAAAATGTTAAACTTTAATAAAATCAAAATTGCATACCTGAATGGAAAATCACTTATGTGATTTAAAAAAAAGTAATATGCATAAGTGGGGGGGGGGGGGGGGGGGGGGGATGAAACCCGCACCCTCGTGCCACTGCGATCGCAGTGTACCAGCCATTTCAGGTACTGTGACGGCAGGGGTACACAGTAACCGCTGACGTCGCAGGCCCTGCGACTGCTGGGTCCTGCATACCGTCGACAGCATATAATTAAATGTATGTGTTATAACAGTTGTCTCATATGAAATCAGTTTTTTTTATTGTTATTGAATTTTTATATGTTAAATGGTATCAATCGAAATTATTAATTCAATTTTATAAAATGCAATAATAATTATTATTTATATATTTATATATGTATGTGTGTGTGTATATATATATATTTAACAATATATATATATATATGTAATATGTAAATATGTTATTAATAAATTTTAAATTATTATTATTTGATAAATGAATTACATTAAAGGTTCATTTTCATAATGGTGAACTCTTTAATAATTTCCAACTATTAAGATTTAATTGTTCTAAATTATTAAAGAAAGAATATGAAATTTAATTGTTAGTTTTGTGGGGGACGTTTTCAAACAAAGATTATAATTGGAAGATGGATTTTAAGGAAAAATTTTATTCATCCAAAATAATACATGTGTAAGGAAAACTGTACAAAATGTTCTTCCATTTATTCTCCAAACTTGGAAACATAAACTTAGATCTCTACATTTAAATTCAAGTTTGTAAACTTAGCAAAACCAAAACATGTGTTTGAATTGTTATTCTTTATTCTTTTGTTTTGGGTTTTGGGTTGACTAGTGTTGACCAATTATAGGACGTCTACCAGAGGCTTGGGGCTTATGTTATTGTGATATCATGATGATGTTTTAATCTCGATCTTTATAAACCCAACCATGGTTATGTGATGGAATTCTCTATGTAATGGTTGTAATTACTGATTGTTATAGTTGAGATTCTTATGTATGAGACACTTGACTTAACCATTTTTGGTCATGGATCGGTTATCCTTGGTTATTTTCTAGTCGCCATGATGGGACTGTAATGTGGATTTATTCTTGATGATGTCATGTTGTGACATGTTTGACTCAACCATTTTTGGAGCCTTCGATCAGTATGAATTGAGATATATTTTGGTTATTGAGAACCATTGGATACTTTTGATTATCAATGAAACTTTAGTTGCCAATAGAGAACTATTGTGATCATGATTTTCTATGGATATTTTCTCATGGAGATTTGATGCTTTTATGCATATTTGATGATTTTATTATGGATTATCTTTTATGATTTTGAGATTTATGATTCCATGAGCTTAGGGTAAGATATCTACATGTAGTGTTGGGAAGTGGCTTGCAATGGGGGTCGAGGCCCTAAGAGGCTACTAGGTTAACTCATTGTAAGTTGGATTAATAAGTGATAACATTCACACCTAATACTAACTAAACGAACCTAAAAAGATAAGAGTTTTGGTTCTTGCCCATGCCTTAAGTGCTTGTACAGGCTAGGATGGGAGTAGTGAAAATGCATGGTTGCGACCTTGCATTCCATAGTATGCCTTGTTAGTATGAGAGGATAGTAGTGGCCGCATGAGATCAGTATGGACCTATGGAGTTTAGCTAACTGCCAGGGTAACTTGTACATGATAAATGTGATGACACTTTCCCACTTGCATAGTAGGTTCCTACATGTCATTGTGTGCCTCTGGGATTAGATGTCGATTTTGTGTTTGGAACCTTTGAGTCAGTATACTTTTAGGATTCTGGGACTTACAGAGATTTATGCTATGTATTTTGGATAGCCTGTTTGGGACTTGAGATTATCTCCTCAGCACAGTGGGAGTGGACCACTTAGGTACCACACGGTCAGGTGGTAGTGTTTTTCCACTCTTATCATTTGAGATTCATTGAGACATCGTGGCTGATGCATCTTTCATGATGATGGATATGTATCCTTTCATTGATGATTAGCTTATTTTAGATGATGTTATCTTATGTTTATATTCGCATGTTAGATTAATTTTTGCATATGATATAGTATATGTTAGGAGTGACATTCCTACTAAGTTAATACCGCTGATCTCGTCAGTGATTTGGAATGTTATGCACAGAGGGATGGCTAGGGCCCACGATGGTCTAATTATGCTATTAACTATTGGGAGGAACCGTGCACTTAGTTTATTATGTTTGATCTTTATCATAGATGTATATGTCTTCTATGATGAAGTATCATGTGTACTATGTGATTATCTTTACTTTGATGTATCATGGATTAGAATAGGATGATGTACCATAATTCATGTGTGTATATTCTTTTGAGTCTTTCATACCCTGTGACATGTACAGTGGATGATTGAGCATTTGGAAACGTAATGTATAGACATTGGACTTATCATTACTATTTCATGTGGATGTTATACTAGATCGATTCATAATGTTAGTTGACTTAGATGTAATTCAACGTTAAGGGATCCTTAAAGAATGTAATATGTTAATATGTTTACTTTCAAATGGACATTGCTATTGCTTCCGTTATTGTGCATAAGTTATATGTGGTATTTACTTTCATGTTTTTAAAATAAATAAAAAATGCTACCAAACTTAGTGAAATTCTACGTTAATTCTTTGGATCCCTTAGCAGGGCATTACATTAGTAGTTTCAGACTAGTTAGGATACTATTTTGAATGGCTAGACAAGAAAATACACTAGCTTTTGGAAGGATGCATTTATCCAACAAAAAATAAAAGCTTGTTGAGAATTATGTTGCTCAGCCATTTGTAGAAGGGCCTCATACCCATATTTGATAGAATATAAACCATTTTTGGTAGGACATCACAATAATTTATCACAACCTTTAGAGACAAAAACTTATCTTTTTGCCAGAATATCCAGTAGAATCCTCACCAAATTTCTCCCTATAGGAAGATAAAAAAGATCTTTCCAAATCACCTTATGTGACACAATATCAATTTAGTCAACATAATCCACTAATAATTCACCCCAATCTAAAGAAGAAGCTCTCATAACCTCATTTAATGGGATTGTGAGACTAATGGTAGAAAACCATTCCACTAATCCTTCCAAAAAGAGACTTTAAAACCATTGTAAGCTTGCCAAGTTAAAAACTTAGTTACAACTTCTCTAGAAGACATTATAAAATTCTAGGAAGAATAATCAAAGGGGGGATGAGAAATAGTAAAAATTTTATGAGAGAAAGTGGAATCTAAATATTTTGGTACTTGCATAATTTGGCACCACAAGGATTGAGATTTGAAATACATATTCCTAACTAACTACCCACTAAAATCTTTATTTCTAAAAGATAAATTTTGCACCCCAACCCCTCCAACAAGTTTATTGATGGAAAGCTTTTGCAAGGATGCAACAAGAATCTTACTGGTATTAGTCATATTAGAGGACCAAGTAAAGTTTGAATGATTTTTTTAGTCTCACTAATTACAGATGATGACACTTGAAGGACATAAATATAATATTTAGGGATAAATAGGACAACAATTTTAATCAATTAAATTCTACTAGAAAAAGAAATCCACTATGCTTTCTAGGCTGAGATTCTATTTTTTAGCCTACTAATAAAATTGTCCAAAAATCACACTTTCACTTGGCCCGTGAAGAACGAAATCCCAAGATAGGTAGATTGTAATTCATCCACCGAAAAGCCAAGGATATTAGTGATTCTTTGATTTACTGATTTAGGCATATAAAGCATATAAAATTTAGATTTAATTGGATTAATAACCTAGCTAGACCAAAAGTATATGTATCTAATATCTTCTTGATACATCTGGCCTCATGTGTAGAGGATCTACCAAACAAAATTGTGTCATTAGCAAAAACATTATGTGTCATAAAAAAATTTGAATTAGGAATACTTATAAAATTCCAATTAGCAAGAAGGTTTTGTCTATGAATAGATCTACTAAGAGTTTTCGCCATGTCTCCAATAAATTTCCTCTCTTGAACATGGTGTTTCCTCATAACATTGGAGAGAGTTTTGTTTCTCTACTACTTCTATAGCTAGCCCAAAATTAGCAATATGATCTAAGATAACACTAAGATCATGTTCTGCCCTAGCCTTTTCGTGAAAAATGTTCTTAAACAGTTCCTTAATCTAGATTCTAACTTTGGATTTCACAAACTTAAGCTTATTAGGAAATTAAAACATTCTGGTGCCTTTACAAAAGGTGCACTAACCTACCATTACCGAAGAAGATGAAAAAAGAAAGCATGAGTTAACCACATACTTTCAAACTTAGAGGAGGAGCACTTTTTAGAATTATCTAGATTTATCAATTCAAAAGATATAGGAAAATGATTAGACTCTGGTGACAAAAGAATATCAATAGAGAGGCTAAAATTTAGAATCTTCAGATAAGAAGAAATAAGGAATCTATCCAACCTAGAGGAAATGGGAGAAGTTGATCTATGATTAGTCCAAGTAAAGAGCCCATTCGAGCAAGGTACATTGAACAAGGCATTGTTCTAAATAAAGGAAATTGAACTTGTCTATAATTATTTGACCTATAGCATTACCCCCAATCTTTTCATTAGGTGATGCAATGGCATTAAAATCACCACCTAGAATAAACGAAAAATCTTCAAGCTTGCTAAATTGATTAGTGAGTGACTCCCACAGATTGAGTATATTTTGGGGTGCTGACGTATCATAGACATTAAAAACAATAAAATTAACATCAAAACAAGAGAATTTAATTAGTTTCCAATTGGATTCTACATCTATTACCTTCCCTTTAAAAAACCTACTCTTCCATAGATCAATAAGGCCTCTAGAGGTTCCAGAGGATGAGACACAACCTAAATCCCAAGAAGATCAATTCCAAACAAATTTATCAAATGATTATTAAGAAAGAATAGATTATTGAATAAGAACGATATCTTCTTGAGGAAATAGATTGAAATTTTTATTATACTACTCTTGTTAGGGGCAATTAGACCCCTAACATTCCAGGACAAAATCCTCATTGGGGGATAGGAGACTGGGCCACTCTCCTAGTTCTAATAATGGTTGAAAATGAACCCAATTGTGTTGACTAAATTCTAACTTTAATTTCCTCTTTACCTTTTGAAGGTAAAGGTTTTCTACCCCTCTTTCTAGGAGTTTTAACTTCTGGCATAGATGATAAAGGAAGAAGAGAACTCTTAGTTTTATCAAGGAATAACTCTTAAGAATGATCAAAACTCTTAGCAATAGGAGGGGAGTTAGGCTCAATGTCATCACACAAGTGAACACCCTCTTCTAAATATATTTTATTAATAAACTATGTTGCCACTAAAATAATGGGACTACTAGAGATTACACAAGTTTCTTGTCTAGAGAAAGATGTAATAGAAGAAGATGGGGTAGAAGCAAAAGGCTAGCTACTAAAAATTAGGTTACACATTATTCCATGCTCTTTATTTGGGGTAGGAAAATGTCACACTAAAGGATATTCAACCCAAATAGTAGATGAAATGAGTAAAAAGGATATAGTAGAAGCCAATGATTTAGTAGAAAATAAAGTACATGAAGCGGGAGAAAAGAAAGGGTGAAGAAAACAAGACCTACCATCCACACAAGAAAACTTAAGAGAAACCATCTTAGGAATTAATGCAAAAAAATTGAAAGAAAAGGAAGGAAGAGATGGAAAAACTTCTTGAATCACTAAAGAAACTTGTAACTCTAAGCTCTTATCTAGATCATAATAGGAAAAATATGTAGCCAAATCTTCCTCATATAACAAGCGACCAGCATGAGAAGTACTCTACCTAAAAGGAACCAATTGCAAAGGGTGAGATTCTAATGGAGAGTGAGAGCACATAAATGTGAACAGCTTAGGATTAGAGACTAAGCTTTGATAGATATCATATGAAATCAAAGGAGATTGTTGACATTGATATGAAAAGTAACCCATAGAGTTGGTATTTTTGTCAATAATAGAAGACTCTATATATTGAATTTCCTATACCCAAATCCCAAATCTTGACCGAATTGAAATTTTGAGGGTTAGGAATCCATCTTCTTAATGAGAATACAAATTCTTACTACTAGGTGTGGTTGAGAAAATGAAACCAAATCATGTTTAACAGACATCCCCAGTTTATTTGTAATAATCTCAACCAGGGAGGGATCTCTACATTTAAGAGGTAGATTTGGAAAAGATGTCCACTGAGGTTGAAATAGAGGCATTTCTATATTAGCATCAAAATGACAAGTCCATGCCAAAGTAGTAATGCCTATCCCATTATAGAACCAACCCTTGAACTTATGCACATCCAACTTATGTTTCTGAGAATAAAAAATTGTACCCAATGCTTGATAATCCTTCTCATATAGAAATAGCTTTGTAAGCCCCTCCCAAACACAACTTGCCCAAGAAAGTAGTGAAGAAAACTTCATATAATATTATAACATACCAATAAGTGTAGACAAATGTAGCTGATCCACTTTGGAATTGATTATATTATATGGAAATATAACTCTAGGTTATGATGGTTGATGATGAAAAATTTCCTAACGTGGAACTTGTTGTTCTTGATTTTGGAAGGTCATCAAAGGAAAACTATATTTAAAACACTCTAAGTTTGGTTTGAAGAGAGCTTAGCGAGATGAAAGAAATGATGGTTTCAATACCAAGCTCTAGTTAGAAGAAGACACAAAGGGAGGAAAAGGGGTACCATCAACCATGGAAATAGATGACAAGGGCTGGGAATCTTGACAAATATCAAAAGAGGGTTGATGAAAAAATATTTCTTCCATCTAAGACCCTGATTAGTGAGTTGAGTATCGAATTTACATGGCTTATAATGGATAGAAGAGTAATGGCCAAGAATGCCAACAAAAGGCTTACCAAAATGAACACCTTTAGATGGATAAGGGCCTAGAATACCTCTAAACATTGAAGCCCCAGGGAAAAAAATGTAGCATGAAACTTCTCTGGCTTCACACTATCTCTCCACTTACCTTGTTGGAGGACCCATTGTGGATTATGACTAAATTTTTTTAGATGTGCTAGATCTTCCTCGTTGAAAGAGAAATGACCCCATGTAGTGCCTACCCCTAAGTCACATTTCTGTTATCATTGCCAAACTCTTTTAGGCCAATTTATGTTTGATGATTAGTATTATTATTTTAGAGATTATCAGATGTTGTTTTACACTCAGTTTATTATATGATGAGATTACTTGGTACTCTATATTTTATGCATGTATGATGATTATTCAATGGTTTCAGTTATCGATGATGATTAGTTAGATGGTTTATTATTCCATGTGCTTCTTATGGATACTTACCCCATACTGCATGTGTATGGTGTGTGTGTTTGTTTTATTTATGTATGGTGTTTCTGATGTGGTTAAGGAAGGGAGTCATAGTCACTTGCTAGTCAAGATCTACATGATGCACCACTTCCTGCCATTGTTTGTTTAGCTTAGAATATTGTGTTTTTACATGTGTGGATTTTATGCAGGTTGCAGGTACCGGGTATCGACTTCCCTGAATTGCCAGGATGAGCGTACCCTATCGCATTGTCTCAATGGTAAGAGAGGGGAGATAAACTCTTAAGTCCAATTCCTTAACCCTTTAGCCAATTGTCCTAATTGATAATTAGGACAAGTATCTAAGTTAAGTACCCTCTGAATGGATCAAATGATGTAATTTTGGGTTTATAACCCTTTTTGTTTTGATTTAGTATGTGTTTCTCTATGTTGGGTTTTCGTATGTTGTTATATGAGTCCTTGATGTATTTTCTATTAATTAAGTCTAATTAAAAAGATTAATTAATGATTTAATTTATTAGAGAATTAATATGATATCTTTAATATTTAATTAATTGAGAAATTAATTAAATAAAAGAATTAAATTTGGAAATTAAAGTTCAAAGATAAATTTAGAACAGGATAATATTTATTTAATTTAATAATAATATATTTAGAGTTCATTTTTAAATAAATGCTAAATATTATTGTTAATTAAATTAATTAAATATGTTATCAATTAAGTTTCTAAAATTATTTTAAAAAGTTGAAAGATATAAAATTATTAAGAATTCTAGATCGCATGATCTAAGCATGAGTTTAAATATGAGAATTAAATTAAAAGATTAAATAATAGAAATTAATAAAGTTATTTTAATTTCTTAAAAGTCCACATGAGATTAAAGTAATAAATTAATTTAAAATAGAAGTCAAGTAGAAAATTAAATAAATTTATTTAATAAATCAAGTTAATGTGCATGAAAGTTGAATGCCAAAATAAAAGAAAAGATAATAAAGGTTAATTTGGAGTTAACTCAGTTGTGCAAAGAGTCTTCTCAGGTGAACGCACAATTAAGTGCCCCGGTTTGAGGAGAAAATTTTCTTATCACAAACGTTGGGGGTTCATTCTTGAGGGACACGAATTGGGATACGTTTTTTGGACGAGAATTTTTGGGAGACTACTTTTGGAAGCGAATTTCAGAAGGCTGATACCAAGAAGGTTTTCCAGAAGAAGGTTACTGAGAGGAGCGAATTCTTTTACAGTTCTTGGAGATTGCATAATAGCATCATGATCAGGTAGGGTCTTGTGTTTTTTATTATCGATTTATTACGCAATTATCCTTTCCTGTCTTCTTCGTGTCTAGGGTTTGTAAATCTGAATTCTCTGCGAGGAATGTTTAAACATTACCATATTAGAATTTATCAGTTACTTGTCTATAAACTTTTGTATAATTTAAATGGGAAGGGTTGAATCTTAGACTGGAATTTTAAATTAAACGTTCAGATGATTGACTATATTTTCTATATTAGTATATAGAAGGAAACAATTTTTCAATGCATATATTTATATCCAAACAAATTTAATTTAAAAAAAAAAAAAAATTGATATAACACATATTCGTACTTCTTAAAAAATATATATTTAATAATATAATTTTAAGTGGGGGGGAGGGATTTACCCCGTGCCCACCCCCACTGTCGACATAGCCGACAGAACCTGCATTGCACGTACTGCGACCACAGGTACGATGTACCTGCTGTCGCAGGCCCTGCGTCCACAGGACTGCGACAGGCCATCGGCTTATATAAGCCGACGGTTATATATATTGCATGGTTTTATTTTTTATAACATATTTGTTAATTCATTTTTTTATAAAAAAGTATATTATTTACAAAATGATTTTATTATTATTTAAAATTTTTAATTAGTAAAATTATAATATATTTTATTTAATAATAGTTTTATTTTTATTAATATTTAATAAATAAATATTAAATGTATTTCACATAGTTTGTAAATATTAATTTATTGATAATTTTGGTTTAATATTAATAAATTAATAATTAATGAATAGATTAAGATAGGTAATTAGAACAAGTAATTATTGATTAATTTAATTCAAATTAGTTTAATTAAAGTTAATTAATAATGAATATCAAATGATTAAATGGAAGATTTGGAATATTGACTTAATGGAAGTTATTATAGAAATGGGTTAATCGTAAAAGGGTAGTTGAGAAAACCTAGTTACTTGAATTCGACATTAAACTGAAACATAAACCTTACCTTAACTCAATAATATACTTTCAAATCCAATCTCTGAGACTTTGACATTTTCTTTGTGTTCTCTATGTTTTGGGGTTGTTCTAGTATTGACCAGTTTAGGTCGTTACCAGAGGCTCGGGGTTGTGATTGTGATGTCATGATGATTTGGTCTCGATCTTTCTTAACCCAACCATGGTAATGTGATGAAGTGCATTATGGCATGATTTTATTTACTGTTTGTTATTACTTTCCAGTTCCTTGTGTGAAGCTGAGGTGTATGTATTTGAGATACCTAACTTAACCATTTTCGAGTCTCGATCAGTTATTTTTGATAACCATTTTTGAGTCTCGATCAGTTATACTTGGATTTCTTTTCGGTTGCTTGAGAGGACTAAAGTTTTTGTTATATTCTTGATGATGTCATGTTTTGACTTGACCATTTTGGAGTCTTCGATCAGTAGTGTAATTTACTATTGGGATACTTTCTGGTTGCTCATTGGAGAACCATTGGATTTTGTGATTTATCATTGATGCCTTCAGTTGCTAATAGAGAACTGTCATGATCATATGATATTTATTTGATGCTTATCTATTGCTCATGAAGAACTGATGTAATTTTGTGGCTTATCTTTTATGATGTTTTTCAGTTGCTTGTATAGGACTGAGGTAATTTTATTATGATTCTTTGATTTATGATTTCATGAGCCTAGGGTAGGTTATCTATGTGTAGTGTCGGGAAGTGGCTTGCAATGGGGATCGGGGCCCTAAGAGGCTGCTTGGAGTAACCCATTGTATGTTGATTTAATAAGTGAAAACATTTACACTAAATGGGAGAAAATGAACCTAACAAGATAATTGTATGTTCTCTCCCATGCCTTGAGTGCTAGTACAGACTAGGATGGGGTAGAGAAAACGCTTGGTTACGACCTTGCATTCCATAGTATGCCTCTTCAGTACGAGAGGATACTGGTGGCCGTAGGGATCAGTAGGGACCCGAGATTCCTAAGGGATTGCTCGGGTAACTTCTACGTGACTTTTGCGATGACACTTTTCTGCTTGCATATTAGGTTTCCTATGTGTCTTGTGGTACCTCTGGGTTTAGATGTCGATCTTTTTAGGAACCCTCGAGTTAGCATACTTTTAAGATTTTTCAGACTTAGAGAGTACTTGTGTTTTGTGTTTTGATACCTTGTTTGGGACTTGAGACTATCTCCTCGGCGCGGTGGGAGTAGACCATTTAGGTTCCACGCGGTCGGGTGGTAGTGCTTTTACTCTTACCATTGAGACCCGTCGGTGGTCGCCGTGGCTGGAGTTTTCTGGGTTGGCATTTACCTTCATTCTATACATGGATGTTTTATCATTATGGATGTATGGATGTATCATGTATGGTGAATAGTTTCATATGTTTTTACTGTACTTTGTATCATGGATTTGAAAATGTTGTATCTTTATCTTTACATAAGTATATTCTTTTAAGCCTTTCATACCCTGTGACTTGTACAGTGGATGATTGAGCATTCTGAATTAATTTGCCAAGAGGCATTCAGAACAAATGTATATTATGGACATTGGACTTTCTGATTATTCTTTCATATGTATGTGGTAGTTGTTAGACTTAGAATTTAATTAAATTTAAATGTGACTCAACGTATTGGGATCCTTAATAAATGTAACTTGCGATGTATGTTTGTTGATGATTACATGTTATTGCTTCCACTACTATGTGTTTGATGTGTATGTTATACATTCTTACTTTTAAAAAAAAAATGTCTAGCAAACTTAGTGAAACTTTAGGTTAATTCTTTCGGATCCCTTGGCGGGGCGTTACACCCCATCGAGGCTTAGCATTTGGGATGTTGACCTTGGCTTTTGAACCTACCACCTATAAGGTAGCCTGTTGTCATGCTACCACACCTCCAATTGCCCAACAAAAATTTCTTGCATACTCATCAAGTTCGTCTCTCATAATTGCCATGTTCCCAATACAAAGTTAAATCATAAAACTTTTAATATATTAATTATGTTTTTATCCAACTTCCTAAATTAGAATTTTAAATTAAAGAACATATTTAATTAGTTTTTTAATCAATTGAATATTCACATATTTTAATATTATCTTTTTAATAAAATAATATTTATTATTTCTCAAAATTATAGTATAAACCCAAATATTATAATCAAATCATGTACCAAACAAATTACATAGCTAAAATCTACATAAAAGAAACATTACCAAAATTGAGAAAAACTAACCAAAACTTAAAAGTCAACAACACAGACAAAGATAAATTCATGGGTTTAAGACAGGTGGAAGTCAGATACATGTCCTCCTTCTCAGGACAAGTAATTAGGCTATGGCTAGGATTGGACCTGAACATTATATTCCCATTCTTACCATTGATCTATAATGATAGGGCACACTCATCCTAGTAATTTAGGGATGTCGATGCCTATTACTTGTAATCTACATAAAATATGACCATGTACATGTGTATGTGTGTGTGTGTGTGTACATACATACATACATACATACATACATACATACATACATACATACATACATACATACATACATATATATATATATATATATATATATATATATATATATATATATATATACATATATATACATATATATATAATCTAAACAAAAAATGGTAGGGATTAGTACATCATGTAGATCCCATCTAGTTGGTGACTATGACTCCCTCTCTCAACCATATTAGGCACATCAAACATAAAAGTAAACCAAACACACAGACCATACACATGCAAGTATCAAGTACATATTATAATAAGTCTTGAGTACAAGTCATCACATTTAAACATGGAAGATTCATCATTGTGAATATAAAATACTCATATTTGATATCATCATTAAAGCATCAACATTTGCTAATTAAGAACCATTAAATCATCATTAATGCACTAGTAATCATAATCATCAATCAACACATGAAACATAATCAACTAAGTGATTCTTTATTGATATACATGTAATCCAAGACATCAAATAATGTCATAATTATAAATCCAATATCCTTGAGTCTAACAGATGGATGAAATAGGTATAAAAGAGTTTGGTAAATATAACAAAAATCAAACTATGGGTGGGCATTAGAAGAACTAATACCTATGATTACATTTGATGCTTTGTAAAGCTTTTATTCAATTTTCTCAAATGTATCCCAAATACTCATCAAGGAGGAAAGCACAAGTCTTTTTGGGTACTTATGAACTTGCACCACTTTACAAACTTCTAAAATAAAAAGACACACATAAAAATATAGTTCTTAGAGATAAGTCATTCTTTAACATTAATCTTGTCAAATTTAATATTATGCCATGCAGATAAAATTTTCTTCACCATAGTGGAATCAAATTTTCATCTTCTTTAATGGACCAAATCATTTGAGCCCTAAAGATAACAATGACTCTACTTTGAGAGGTCTTGGTGGCATGAAATCTAGATTTGTAGAAATAATATTATCCTAGAAAAAAATTGGGTTATCTATCTAGCCACATTTCATAAAAAAAAATTGGAAATATGAACCTTATGAAAATGCTAGAGAAAATAAGAACCTCATAAAAATGTTATTTTATTTAACTAAGATGATATGCAACTGGCCTTATTTGTAATGTTATTTTACATCTTTTTCGTATTCATGTTGATTGGTTGGAAATAGAATGATTTAGCACTAGTAGGCTTCATGTGACAAGCATGTTTTGGTATGTGTTGATGAAGTTTGTGGTCATATGTGATTCCTTGAAATGCCAAAAAAAAACCAAGGGGATAAAACTGCTAAAATAAGTTGTTCCATATTTCTTTGGCATACCCATTACACACAAAAGTGCCATTTATAGTATATATTGCATTGAATAATATTGAGATGAATGTGAAAGTAATACAAGGACGTAGCTTTAAAATATTGTAGTTTAACATTAACAATTGACAATTTAATTGAATATCTATTTTTCTTTCTAATTATCAAATATAATAAGTTAATTTATAAATTTTAATAATTTTTACTAAATAATTTTAAAATATTTAAAATATGATGAAGGATTTTTATTTTCATATAGATTAGTCAAGCAGTTCTAAAATAGCTTTTTTCTTATAGACTAATCAACCGATTTTAAAATAGCTATTTTAACACTAATTTTGTGAAAAATGACAATTCATCTAAAATATAAGCAATTAAATCTTATAATTATTTTATTTTATCATTTTACTCTTATATTTATTCATGTTTATTTGCTAAATAATGAATACATTCTTTTAAATATGCATAAATAAAATAAAATGACTTATTAGAATTTAATTTATTTCATATATAATGTTTATTAATGACAAAATCACATTATTTTAGAATCACTTCATTCTATAATTTAAATATTATAAATTACAAGTAAAATGAGAAAAATAATTTGAAAATTCAAAAGATAATATTGAATCGACCTTTACCTCACCTTGTAAATGTAAGCCTATATAATTGACAATTGATTGAAATGAATATTTTGGGTATAGTGCAGAAATCCAGCGTTGAGTGTGTCATGACAAGAAAATTGCAAAAAAAATTCATGATTCTCCTTTCCATTTACTATGGGTCCTACTCTTCCTTAGAGACGAACACGCAAAATCTATTATTTTTCACCCAAAATTACTATTTTAATGCAATTGTGCAATGCAACGAATCTTAGGGCCCATTTGGTTGCTAGAATAGGAATAGAAAATTGGAATATGTTTTCCATTTTCTATTTGGTTTGTCACTTGGAATAGGGAATAGGAATACATATTTCCATTTTGCCTCTAAAATGAGTTTATACCCATTCCAAAAAATAGATGTCATTGGAATAGCCATTCATATTCCCAGTATTACATACTTGTTCTCCATTCCTATGCCTGCTACCAACTGGGCCCTTAGGGTTTTCACTGCTTTGCAAGAAAATGAGTCACCCACTTATTCTCATTGTGGGATGCCCAATTGAGTTGGATTTGCCTATCATATTTTATTTTATTATTTCTTTCTTTTTGTCCTTTTTTTTTTTTGGGTCAAAAGGATCCTTAGTCTATTGGTGAAGTTAAAAGGCTCACAAAGTGTTCACCAGAGAGCAAGGCCCTCGACAAAATGAATATCCTATTAAAAATAAAGAATACAATTATTTTATTATATAAAATTATTTTAATATTTTTAATACTAATTTCAATTAACTTTAGAGGATTTTTAAACTTTAGAAAATTTTATTAAGGATATTTCTATCTTATATTGACCTTTCAAGTAAGATTTAATAATTGTTTTGAAACAATTTTTTTTTTTTTTTTTTTGAACTTTTGTTAAATATTAGAATTGTCTATTGAATTTTCAATTCTATATCTCCCACTTAAAAAAATTGTTTATGTTTCAACATAATTTCTATAGTTATTAAAAAATAATTACATCCTTGTGTAGTTTCACATTTTGTTTTAAACTTATCATAATCAATTTTTTAAAATAAACTTTTTATTATTATTGAAAGAACCATTTTATTAACAAAAATAAACATTTTACAAATATATACAGTAGATACAATGCTATGGTATAACAGTAGTAACTATATTACAACAAATGACCATCCGAGTTAATAGTGGCATTGAGAATATTATAAATGAATAAGGAAACTACTTCCAAACCTCTGTCAATGCATTCGATGATTCCTTCAAATTATCAGTAGCTATTACTAAAGAAAGGTGAAGCAAAGTTGCAAACAAGATGTACATATTCCAAGCTGATAGCATAGACTTGAACACCATAATGCACAAGACTAACTGATTATAGCTCGATTACTTCGAACTTTAAACTTTTCTTCAGAAGCACAAAGCTAATAATTTATATGTTCAAGTGACTTTATAAGATCTATATTGGTCTAAAGGGTGACTTTTAGAGTAAGGAGCATAGGAGAGAAATCTAAAGTAACCAGCAAATACTCAACCTCAGACGAATGGAAAGAGTGAGCAAAGGAAGCCATTGCCATTAAATTTTTAAAATAAACTTGGAAACCTTTATAAGAAACATCTTTTGTCCTATTTGAATAGTCATATATGTTTTGAGTCAATCAAAGAGAACTAAATAGAATTATCTCAAATAGTAGTCCAAAATGTATATATATGAATTTTTGTATGATTCATTTACAACATAAAATATCGTTAGTGGCATGTACTTTAGTTTAATTATAATGAGTTTTTAATATAATTATAGTTAATTATAAACAATTTTTTGATAAAACATAATTTAACTATTGAATTTTGCAACTAATGGGTTTAAATTAAATTAATATTGCTAAGTACAATCAAAATTATATTTATACATATTATATTCAAAAAATTATATTAAATATTATCATCAATACATAAAATAATATAAATTGCATAATAAATTCAAAATCAAATTTAATTATTAATGAATGTTAATTTTATATTGTTTGTATTGAAGAAATTGCTAAGTTTACATTTGTATACTAAAATATTGCCAAAATAAATGAATATGGTGGATGGCCCAAAAAAGAGGGCCAATGAGACTCAAAAGAATAAATTATTTATATAACATTTATAATTAACAAATATTTATTTTATCTTTACAAATAATCAAATTAGGAATAAATAGTTACTTGTGATTGTTTCTTTTGTGCAAAGCTATTGAATAATTGAGCACAAGTAAATACAATAGTCTTTGCAGAAAATAGAAAACAGTAAGGGCCCATTTGGCAACGAGAATACAAGCAAAATAGGCATATGTAAATTCTTAAAATTTTAAATTCTTCGTTTGGATGCACCAAATCAGAATTGGAATACAAAGTAAAATAGGAATACGTATTCGAATTTTGGCCAAAAAATGAGGTTTTTCAATTCCACCCAAATAGTTGTTATTGGAATACGTATTCCTATTCTAGTTTTATTTATTTTAGAAAACATTAATTTTGGGTTCTGCAAATTCCCCATCAAATTTTGGCTGAACCAAATAGAGAACAGAGACACATAGTCCCATTTTCTATTCTAGAATAGCTATTCCTATTTCTCTATTCCTATTCTCATAACAAAATGAATCCTAAATAAATATATTTCAATCCTCTTACTTAAACAAACAAAATATAATTTATTACCATTTCAAATAAATTTTTACCATTTTCATTGACACCTCCAAAATTTCCATAAAAAAATTCGTCTAACTCAAAGTATTTTCATCTATCTAACTGAGGCTTTTAGCCATCAAAACAAAAAAGAAAATTAAAAAAATCCTCTTTTGTATTTAAAGCTTTCCGAAGGAAGAGACTCCTATTCTGATTATTGCGTTACATTATTTCATTTTGATACTAATATTTTAAAAGAAATTTTAGTTTTCAAGATATATATATTTCACGGACCATGATTAACAACATTATCATATATCTTAGTTTTAATTCTCCCTTCGTCTGGTATGAACTTATGGTTCGATCAGCATTAATGTTTATTAATGTTTATGAAGATTGGATTGAATGAACAAAACCCTTAGCTGTTAAAAAGACTCTTCCATCAATACCAATATATAAGAATAAACTTCACATAGTTCTAATTTATGTTAGGAACAATATTATTATTATTATTTGATTTACAAAGGAATCTTTAAGGAAAAATCCTGTGTGTCTGTCTGTCTTTATATTCAAAACATAAGATAATAATAAAGCAAATGTTACTAAAGCTAGCAGAAAGTGGAGGCGTGGCCCGTAATATTCAGAAGAAAGTGACTTCCAGCTGTTCTCCAGCCTGGTCTACTTCAGGGTCAGGCTGCTTTTTAATACATCAAAAACATTCACAATAGTTGATATTATAATGAAGAGAAGCAGTGAAACATCAGTTTTATCAAATCAATCAACTCCATATTTATATATGGAGTGCTAGGCGTCGTGATGACCAATCCACTAACACTAAATGTTTCCGCTCACAAGGCTGGCAGCTCACTGATGTTGACGATTCCGAAAAAAATTGGAATTTTTATAATTTAAGTTGGACTGGAAAAAATCTAATGCTTATAATAATAAAACTTGTAATGTTCAAACTCGATTGTTTATAATATAAATTGGAATGGCCCACTTCATCATTTGCCCTTACGTGCAAAATTCTCCCAGCTATCCAATTCTTCTCTTGTCTTTCTTAAACTTTATTATCAATATTATCAATCAAATCTACCCAAGTCTTCTCTTGTCCTTATTAAACTTTATTATCAATATTATCAATCAAATCATAAAATAGTTTATAGGCATTTTAAATATTAAAATCTTGTCACCTATAGCAAGCCTTTTTCTTAATCTTTTAAAGTTTCATATATAAACAAAACGGACTTCCTGCACTCGTTGACAGCCGCGCTTGTTCAGAGCGGGCCGTTGAATCCATTCCCTACGACTGCCCCAACGCCATTCGAGCCCACATTCAGCTGCAGTTTTGTTAACAGTGAGAATGACGCACGTTTTGATTTGGTTCTGTGAGGCAACGAATAAGCATGAATGGCACACTCATAAATCAATATAATATTAAGAAGAAGAAGAAGATTGTTTGAGTAGTTTTGTTTTTCAATTGAATATCTCTATTGTGCGTAATATCTGGATTCAACTATTTATTTGAATCTTTCTAAATTTTTGTTGAGGTTCGTTGAATGTACGACATGCTTTTACTTTGTTTTTATATGGCTGCTTTTAGAATCTCTCGTAACTTTCATTGCAAGCAAATAGTACATTGATCGTGTAATAAAAGTATTTCTTTTTATTTATAGTTTTGATGTTACAATTTTTTTCAAGTTTTAAACATATAATACAATTCATAGATATTTAGTCTAATTTAATGAGTGCTAAGTGTTCTATTTATTCTTATGAGAGATAGATTCATGTTGAGTCACTATTCATGAAACATGGCTCAATAGGTTTGACTCAAAAATTACACAGTTAAATCCTAATAGCAATATCATAAGTCTAATCTAATTTTTATGAACTATTTATTCAGTAATTTTTAAATATTTGCTAATTTTTAAAACTTTATGAAAATACAAGGAAATGATTGTTATAGGGATAGGAGATATAAGCAGAAATAAGAGGAGATGAATGTGAGAGTAATATAGATAATAAAATGAAAGGAAAGATATAGAAATTTAGGCGGGGTGATTTAGGGAGATTGATAAAAGCTAACTATATGTTTATACTTTTAGCTAATAATATATGTACAAACTCATGCCCTTAGATGAGATATCAAATTTTCAATCTACCATAGAAAAGAATATCATTCCCCACTTTTTATGAGTCCATGCAAATAGAAAAAGATGAAAGGAATGAGAGGAGGAGAAATCGAAAGATGAGAGAGGAGATGGGGGAGCTTGAGAGATAGAATGACCTAAAGATATATCAATAGTAGATAGGTAGATAGGTTGTACATAGATAGGTAGGCAAGTAGGTAGAATGAGAAGGAAATGGGACATAGATAGTAAGAGATGACAGAAGTAGTTTTCCATAAGATGGTGTTTTTTTTGAACTTTTACATAAGTATAACCTCTAGAATCTAAAAAACATAAACAAGCCTAACAAAAAGAAGCAATAATCACAAATTGGTTTCAAATTAGCACAATCACATCTGATGTATGACATGTTAATCTCACCATGGATAAGGAAATGAAAATGATGAAGAAAGTACAATTGATTAAGGAATTGATTAGAAAATGAACACTAATTAGAAAAAAAAGATTTCACAAATGAAATCATTAAGTATTATGGTACTCAATGAGTTTCATATGCTTGGGAATCATGAATTTGACACAACCAATCATTTGTGCTCTCTTAGCAAAGCAATTTTATTTTTCTTTTTTATAGATAGAGGTGAATGGTATAGGGAGGTGTAAGCAAAGATAGAGATAGGGAGGGAGAAATGAGTGTATGTGTGTACAAAAAGATTCAAAGGAAAGGATGGGGAGCTAGATAGGGAAAGTGTGTAAATTAGAGAGAGACATGTGGATATGAGTAAGAGAGGGATAGAAATATAGAGTAAGATGGAGATGAAGGGATATAGAAAATTTAAATTTATTATTTCAAATAGCTAGGTTCCCATCTCATGTAGAGAGGTGAAAAGATTGGTAGAGGTAAAAATAGATAGTGAAACATAAGGAGAGATAATTTGTAGATAGATGGATCAAAATTGAATATCAAAGTGGACAATAGTCATGAAGGGAGAGAAAAAGATGTTGGGAATGGGAGGGAGATAAATTGAGAGAATGATAAAGATATATGAGGTGATAGATGAATACTTGACAAATAGATAGATCAAATAGACAAATTGAGTAGATCAAAGAGAAATAAAGAAAATAGGATATAGATACATAGAAGAGAAAGGTAATGAGGGATAAAATAAGATAGAGGTGAGGAGGGAGAAATGAGTGTCTGTGTGTGTGAATTATAAAGATATAAAGAAGGAGATATTGAGTTGATTTTTGATCTAGTAATTAAACTTGGTTTAATTCATTTTATCACTTTTGGTAGCTGACAATGTGAATGTGCAAGCTATACAAAAACTCTTATCCAATGCCTTGTCATTTGTTGTCATTTTTGGATATTTCTCTAGTACACTTGTAGGGAGGATTTATGTTAACATTCTACAAGCATTGACTTAAAAAGAAGGTTTTGAATTTTTTGGAAGTGTGAAAAAAATCATTTTTTTTCTTTCGTGCCATCATTCACAATCATACAACCATGTGAATATGAATGAACCAATTCAAATGGCATGGCTTATATTTGTCTAGATGAGACTACTTCTTGTGTCAATGATGAGATTTTTTCTTGTATCAATGATGCCATTTATTTTACATAGTGGGCTTTGACACATAGAGAGGCACAATATTGTTTTTCTTTTTTTATAGATAGAGGTGAATGGTATAGGGAGGCATAAGAAAAGATAGAATATGATTATGATTATGAGCTTAAAGATATGATGAGAAAACTTGCAGAAAACCAGTTAGAATAAAAACATGCACCAAAAAATGAAAGAAATTTGAACCAACCAGATCTCAGAACAAACCTGTGGGTTAAGAATGCGTTCCCACAGGTGTGGGAATGTGCGAATTGTCAGCGAGAATGTGACAAATGTGAAGCAGAGTTTTGGTTAGAAAGGCAAGGCGATCCCGCAGGTCAATGCTGTGATCTCGCGGTCGCGGGAATGCAGAAACAATCAACGGGAACGTGGAACAAAAAACTGGTGATAATAAAATTTGAAGCCGCGAGTTAAAAATCATAGTGCGATCTTGCAAGAAAGCGATCCCACAGGAAGATTTATCAGTGTTCCTGCAGGGGAATTCATCAGCGGGTTTGAGAGGTCAAGGATAGGAATGAGTTAAAAGATTTGACCTGTTAAAGGTAACATTCTCGTAGGAAAATGTTAGCAATCTCACAAGCGGTTCTAGCATTTCCATGAGGAAAAGTTCAACGGGGATGTAGAGAAAATTTTAGTATACATGGCAGAAGCTGTTTGGTGATGAACTACGAACTCACGGTCACAGGTTGCCGTTAACACCTACTAATGTCCGCATTCCCGCGGTCACGAGATCACATTCCTGGGGTCATGGGATTGCAAAACAAGCTGATTTTAAGGTACTCAAAAATGAAAAATAGTTAGATCACTGAGAGCGTGATTTCCAAAGAATGACCTGTGTACCTGTAACAAGATCAACAAACTTATCACAAAAACATACAAGAAAATAAGGTTAATCTGGTTAATTAATGCAAAAAAATCCAAAAATTGATTAGATTGACCCAAATGTGGGGTCCCACTAAGCGTGCCAAAATGTATCACCTAGTTTAGTATTGCAAATTGAATACTAGCTATTAAGGAAAACATTAAAAATACTAAATAAGCAAACATTTAAGATAGGACTCATTGTTATCACCACAAAAGGAAGCAAACCAAGAATGGTAGGCTCCTAATGGTATAACATCATAATGCAATAGATTTGTCCCTAATTTAAGGTATGTATGTGCACAAGTTATTCTAAAGCTTAGATGGATAGATGGAGTGAATGAGGCAAGGTTTCAACAATGGAGTCATGGAGCGATTTCAACATTATAATGGTATTTTGGTAGTTTATGAGCTCTCAAAATAGCATTATAACTTTTCATGGAGTATGGATCCAATTTTTGAAGGGAGGAGGTTCAATTTATAGGCCATGAGTTGGAGGAATGGAGGGCCAAGATGTCAAGATGATGAGATGGTGAGGGAGGGTCAAGATGCACTCAAAAGAGAGGACAAGGATTGTGCTAGTTTAGCACCAATGGGGAGGTGACACTTGTCACAAGGAGGATGAGTGTGAGAGGATAGGATAAGGGTTGGTCACATGCTTGATGAGGGTGGTTGAGTATGCAAGAGTCATGAGTGGGGATGTAAGAGCCATTAAGAGGAGTGTAAGAGATATTTGAAGGTCATTTATCTTGGAGGGTGAGGGGAAGATATTTGTTGACTTTGGCTTGGGTTAGCAAGTCTTAACGCCTATTTATGATTGTGCACATGATTAGAAGAGGATTTAGGATTAGCTTAGAAGAAAGGTTAAGGGTGAGTGATTTGGCTTTTGATGGGATGGGTTAGTTAGGTGGCTAAGTGAGCTTAGTATGGGTGAATGGGTTGGATTAGGGGTTAGGATAAGGTTTAGGAAGGCTTTTGGATTTTAGATATTTTATTAAATGTTTTATTTAATAAAATGGGGAGTATGGAATTAAATTGAATAGATTTAATGATTTATTCAATTTATTAGGGGAAGAGGGATTTAATTGATCGATTTATTTTGGGTGATCATTTGATTTTATCAATTGGACTATAGTTAATTTAATTAATTAATTAACTAGGGGATGACGATTAATTAATTAAATAGTAAATATTTAATCAATAATGTCGTAGGAGATGACTAAATATGATTACTTATTGATGTAATCAGATTTAGGTGTCTACACTATGCAATGGTTGTTAGACCTCAAAAACATCCCATTAAACCATTACAAGATCCACCCAAGGTCATCAATGTTGGGCCTAAGGAGTTAAGGGATTTGTTGGAGAAATATAAGGGGATAGTTGTAGGCAGTAACCTAGAGAATTTTCCTCATGAAAGAGATATTAGTCACTACATAGGCTTCATCCTAGGGGCTACACTTCCAAATAAGGAAGCCTATAAGATGAGCCTGGAGTAGAATGAAGAGATGGCAAGACAAATTGAAGATCTATTAGCCAAGTGGTTTATTAGAAAAAGTATAAGCCCATGTGCAGTCTGTGTAGTCCTAGCTCCTAAAAAGGATGGTATTCGGAGGTTATGTATATATTCAAGTGAAATCAATAGGAAAATCATTAGATATAGGTCTCCTATGCGAAGAATAGAGGATCTTTTAGACTATTTGGGGAAGGAAAACATCTATTCAAAGGTGGACCTCAAGAGTGGATATCATCAAATTAGGATTAGGGATGAAGATGAATGGAAAACAACATTTAAAACCTTAGAAGGATTGTATGAATGGCTTGTGATGCCTTTTAGCTTGTCAAATGCACCTAGTACCTTTATGAAGCTCAGGAATGAAGTCTTGAAACCTTTGTTGAACAAGTTTTTTGTGGCGTACTTAGATGACATTTTAATATTCAGCAAGGATAGAGATGAGCACTTAAGGCACCTTGATTATTTTTTGAATAGGCTCCATGATGAGAAATTGCTGATAAATTTGGAAAAATGTTCCTTTTTGTAGCATGAACTAATCTTTTTTGGCTTTGTGATATCAGGAGGAGAACTAAAGATAGATCCTTCCAAGGTAGAAGCCATCCTTAATTGGCCACCAGCCACCACTCCATCAGAGGTAAAGAGTTTTCATGGCATGTGTAGTTTCTATAGAAAATTTATAAGAAACTTTAGTGGTGTGTGTGCCCCAATGATAGATACAATTAAAGGAGGAAATAAATGTATATTTTCTTGGACTAAGGAGGCAAATGATTCCTTTGAATGTTTGAAAAGAAAAATTGTAGACCAACCTATCTTGGTGCTCCCTGACTTCTATAAATTGTTTACAGTGGAAATGTGCTGTAATCAATAAGGCAAATGGAGGAGTTCTATGTTAGGAGGGTAGGCCTGTGGCCTTTTTTAGTGAAAATCTTAATGAAACTAAGAAAAAATATTCAACCTACGATCTTGAACTCTATGCTATTGTGTAGTCCCTTAGAAAATGGATACAATACTTGTTGCCGAAAGAAATTGTTGTATATATTGGTAATCATGCTTTAAGTTTCTTGAATAAGTAGGAAAAGTTAAATCCTAGGCATATGAAATGAACTAAATTTTTACTAGCCTATACCTTTACTATTAAGCATAAGAAGGGAGAAACTAATAAGGTTGTTGATGCACTTAGCAGGTGAAATCTAACCATTTAGGAAATCCAGTTGGAAAGCATTGGAATTCATGCAATGAAAGAGATGTATGAGCAAGATGAAGACTTCAAGGAGGCCTACCAAGTTTGTAAATTTATGAGTGAAAGGTACACACTGAATTTGGTGAGTATATCTTGCAAGAAAGTCTTTTGTTTAAAGGAAGTTAGATTTGTGTTCCCAAGGGGTCCATTAGAGAGAACATCATAAAAGAAAAGCATTGTGGTAGTTTAGTAGGACATTTTGGGGTAGATAAAACTTTGGAGTAGGTTAGAAGGTTTTATTATTGACCAAGGTTGCGAATTGATGTTACAAGATATGCTGAGTAATGTCTAATTTGCCAACAAGAAAAAGGAGGCTCATAAAATGTAGGACTTTACAGCCTAGTCCCAATACCTCATAAACCTTTGCACTCAATGGGTATGGACTTTTTTTTTGTCTACCAAGAACCAAATTAGGTTATGATAGTATTTTTGTGCTTGTGGATAGTGTTTACAAAATGGCTCACTTCATAGCTTGCAAAACCACTCATGATGCCTCCCATGTAGTAGGTTTGTTCTTCAAAGAAGTTGTTAGGCTTCATTGTTTTCCTTGGTCCATCATATCAAATAGAGACCCTAAGTTTTTGGGGCATTTTTGGAGAACCTTGTGGAGAAAACTAAGCACCAACTTATGTTTTTCATCTGTTTATAATCCTCAATTAGATGGGTAGATTGAGGCAGTCAATAGGTCATTGGGAAATATGCTAAGGTGTCTCTCTAAACAACATGGTGCTTCTTGGGATTCTATTTTTCCCTAGGCATAGTTTTCCTTCGATGATTACATCAATAGAAGTACTGGTTTAGCACAAGCTAAGGATTTTGCAAAGGTAATGAGAGAAGTCCACCAATAGGTACAAGAAAGATTGCAAGATGCTTCCAATAAGTATAAAAAACAAGAAGATAAAAAAAGAAGAGAACTCTAGTTTAAGGTGGGGGATAAGGTAATGATTCACCTCAATAAGGCCAGACTTCCAAAGAAATTACACACGAAACTATAGATGAAAAAGATTGGTCCTTTTAAAATAGTGAAAAGTGTGGTGATAATTCTTTACCACATGATGTTAATTTATCACCTATTTTTAATGTCTCTAATCTGTATGCTTTTAAGGGTGTTATTGTAGATGATGTGGATGTAGGTACTATAGCAGATCTCAAGGAAGAATTGAAAAATAACATCCCAGCAAAACCTAGACCCATTGGGGAAGCCACTCTAGATAAAAGGATCAATAAGTAGACTAGGAGGAGGATTTAATATGAATACCTTGTACATTTGAAAGGACAAATAGTAGTAGATGCAACATGGATATCGGAATAGATCTTAAGGTACATGGTTTTTATCCCTCACTTCAAAACACTCTAGAGACTGGAGTTTCTTTTATGCAAGGGGAATGATGCAGAGCACCTAATCAAATGACTTGCTTTATTCAATTTAATAAGGCCTTAGAATTGATAAAAAACCTCCTTAAGGCCATCCGCCCAAGTAATGGATAAAAGACCCCAAGGTGTTAATATGAATCTGGGCATCAATTGGCCCAAAAGGAAGAATTTTGGTTTGTTCTGTGTTGCCCAGGTTGGTTTAAAAGTTTTTAGCGTTAGAATAACACTTAGGAATGAGTGGAAGTGGTTTAGGAGGAAAATTGTTTAAAATGTCTAAAAGTGCAAAAATTGCAAAAGTTCCTTTAGCAACTTTTTGCAACAAATTGAGAACCTTTTGCAATGTAACCTCTAACTACAAAAACTACCTATGGGTCAGTTGAAATAGTTTGAAATAGCCTTTATAGCCCTTATGCATTTAAGTTAGAGGCAAAGAAGAAGTTTCACATGTATTTTCTTTCAAAATCAAATAGAGAACCCACTATTCCAACTTTTTTGACCTTGTTTTGCCATACTATACAGATTTTTACTAGTTGCATGGTTGTTGTTTTGCATGGATAAATTGGAGTTACCATTTTGAAAAGTTTTGGTATTGGTTTGAAGGGAAGACCAATTTTCTTTCAAAAGTTATTTATATTTTTCTCTTGCTACCCTATGAAACCCTCAAACAAGGGTTTGGCAAAAGAAGTGGCCCTAGTTTGAACTCCCACCATTGAAAATTATTTGAAATTTGTATGGGGCAAGCTAGGGAAATGTACTATCATATTTTAAAGGTCTAGAGATAGGAGGTTGGAGTAGGGATTTATGGAAGCAAGCCCTAGGTCTAATAAGACCCATGCATTAGACCTTGTTTGTGTGATTTGGTTGTGTAATAGGAAGGAAAGGAGTTGAGGAATTGGTGATTTAGCAAAACACATTCATCTAGATTGGGAGAACACTCTGGAGTTGGAAAATGGAATCCATGAACCCATTTCTTGATCATTTCTTTGTGAACCACACCTAAACTTGCTAATTAGGCCTAAGTGCATATTAGAGGTTAAGACATGCTGGAGTGGAGTGAATTTTTAAACTTTGGAATCTTTGAATACTTTGAAAAGGGCATTCAAAACTATCTCTTGTTTTCCAATTCCTTTGCAATAATTTTGTGCTATTGGTGAAAAATAGTCATAAGAGGCTTAATTGCCTACTAGGTCTATTGTAGCAGTTTACATTGTAGGTTGTCAACAAGGATCTCAACCAATATTATACCTTATTTTGGTTATATTGAAGTTTTCCTAAACTACCTTTGGTGTTGGGGAGCCTTTTAACCTCAAATCCCACTTTATTTACCTTGTGTGTAATAGGTCAAGTGTTGCATTCTTGTTTGTGGGTTGATAACAGTGGATCTGATCACTAATTTTTCTTGTTTGGGTCATGTTGGAATGGTTTTAAGTCACTACTAGTGCTAGGAATATTGGAATTTCCAAAACCCACTTTGTGCCAAGGTTGGGTGTAGTAGGTCTTGTTGGTTCAAGTAGGAAAGAGTTGGAATTTAGTCTTGTGTGAAGAGTTGGGTTTGTAAACCTATTGAATAGTTGTAAATATCAAAGTAGTTCCTTTTGGAAGTGAGTCAAGCCTTGAATAGCCTTGTGGATTTTGGAGGTTGGAACAGAAGGTTGATTGAACTTTGATTCCTTATGCTTTACTCTGCATCAAAGATGCAAATAAGCTTACATAGTACAATAAAGGTTGAAAGAGATAAGGAAGAATTTCATAAACTCAAAGGAAAAATTAATCTTATAGTAGCATGTGAAGGCAATGCTAAAGAAAGTAGAGAAGATCCAACCCTAAGAAAGAGTCCAATATTTTCCTTTATAGTGCAAGAATAACATGGATGACTTCCCTCATAAGAAAAAAATCAAACATTATAGTAAAATCTCTAGAGAATAATCATTACAAAAAACTAGGAATATTTGATCACTTCCACACAAAACAAATCCCTAAGAGGTTAGAAGCAATGGACATTTAGTCTCTGATTGAATGAATGGATCAACAAATGGTGGTGGAGTATTCCTTTGCACTTGTCAAGCCTAGGGATTAATGAAAGTAGTTGCAAGGGATCAAAAAGATTGGATTCATCATTCAAGGAATTGCTTCCGCTACCATCAACATCCAACTTGATCATGCCCCTTAGTTAACTGAGGTTTAACCATTAAGTCCTACTAAATGGACCATACATTTCTCACCATTATGCCACCCTATCAATAGTTCAATCCTTATACCTTTGCATTCAATCACCCATGAGCGTAACCTTGCCATCACCTTCCCCTAATAAATATTATTACTTGCAAAACCATGACCCACTAGTCATCATTTCCTTGCAACTTATACTTGGCATTCTTTACTAACTGCTATGACCTTGCAAAAGCTAAGGTTAGACCATTTCCACACCATCACAGCTTAAATTGATGTTACTATCTAACCCCTATGACTAAGAAAAACAAAAGAAACTGCTACTTTGCAACTCAAACTTTAACCATCTCTTGAGTTGTGGAGATTAGGTGCTAGCCATAGATTTAGATGATCTAACAGTGCAAGATATGTCTTAAATACTAGAGATCTACATTTTCTACACCATCATAGCTTAAACCATAGTATGCCAATGTAGCCATGTGATCAAGAGAAACCAAAACAAAGCTCACTTTCACCATCCTAATCTTAGCCAACACTTAGCCAACCGCCACCATGCAAATTACATGATCATGACATAGAATATTAGAAAGCATAACATGAAATAAGAAATATGGCCAATGTTAAATCATTCATGAAAACCCTAGGTGACCATTAAAATAGATCACTATTTGAATTTGATTTTTTGGTAGAAGGGCAACTATTGGATAACAATAACCTTTGAAATATTGAGAAGAATAAAGTACAGGAGGCAATATATGGCATGATGGCAACTTTTAAGAAGACTTCTCTAGAAATTTCCAACTCCATACCTAAGAGTTTATATGATAAAGTTGAGCCAAAATCACAGTATTATTTAGACACAGAGAAGCAAGTTAGGGAGACAAACCTCACTCAAGTTATGCTAAAACTTAGCAAGGCACAAATGTCTAAAGCCATAAAGAAATATGCTATGAGATTTGTATCTAAATATAAGGCATTTGAGATATTATAGAATAATATAGAGGATGTTGTACTAAAGTCCAAAGAAATGTGGAAGATTACATATGGACTAGCCACAACCAAAGAAGGTGAACAAGAACCTATTGAGGTAAAATATGATGAAGAAGATGAAAATGAAGAAGGCATAATTGAGAGAGGTACTGATATGGATATTGATAATTAGGAATAAACTAAGGAAGAGTAGCAACCAAATCAGAGTATACAAGATACACAAATGCTAAGTGTTAGTCCTCTATAGGTAATAATAACAATTATAGAAATTGTCACAATAAAGAATGTTTCTGATCCTACTAATTAAAACGTCAATTCCCTAATAGAGAAAGATTTGAAAAGAATACTTAAGCAATGCACACTACAAGCCAAATTATGTGACAACCCTGTATTGGTAAGTGTTGATGAAATTTAGAAGTCAAAGTATATGATTTCAAGGGAGGAGGTGAAGACACAAGAAACATCTACAATCACTCCTTTAAGTCACAAGTATACAACCTCTACCACATTTAGTTGTATATCAAGGGAAGGAGATAGTAGGATGCACTATTAGTACACCCATGGAAAGCACTCCAATCTTAGAAAATTCACAAGAATCTACAAAAGACAAGGTTGAGACAGTTGGAAAAGATAAGGTGGAAATACTAGTCAATGATGAGACATCAAGTCAAATAGGTTAGGTATATGTACCTACACCTCCAACACGAGGTTAAGGTGCAGCTAAAATCAAAGAGGTAGAAAAGGACAAGCCTAATGAGACAAATGTGATACCCAAGACAAAGGAACTAGAAGTAATTCAAGCAAAACTAAAATTACTAGAATCAGGAACTCCTTCTAGTAAAAATCTTTAGAGGCCGAGCATAGATGCCATACTATTACAATTCCTAGTGCCAATTCCTAGCTCATCAAAGGAAAAAGAGGTAATAACTTATGGATATGTTAGCCTAGATGAAGAAATTGTGTTTCCTAAGTTTGATTATGCAATAATAACAATTGAGAAGATGGATAGACTTCAAGAGGCCCTAGAAAGAAAGAAACATCAAGAACTACTTAGAAGGGAGCATAGGCAGAAGCAAGCTTTGATTGAGATTAAAGACATTTTCGTAGATGCTTTTAGTCAACCTACTCCTGATGAAACAAAGTCAATCATTGAACAATTGACCAACATAGTGGAAAAAATAAGTAAGACAAACCTAGATACTATTGTCAAATTGTTAGAATGGTCTGAGAAGAAGTTTCAAACCAAAGTAAATGAGAAGATATCTAGTTAAACTTCACTAACACAAGTTTTATTGGCAACTAAGATAGATAGTGTGAAGAAGGTACTAGAGAAAATTTTCTCTCTATACACCAAATTGTGTAATCCTACACTCTTCACATAAGAGATAAGGAATCACATCTTGAGTTTGGAAAGTCAAATGCATTCATTTGAAGCTAAATTGTCCATGACTCCAGCTCAAAGTTATAAACATTTTAGGACTCCCTTACAATCCCAAAGTTAGTTATCATCTTTACACGAAGATGAAGTTGTTTGTGTAAATAAGTATTTACTATTTAGACTTACTTAAGGTTACTTAGGTTAATGCATTATTTTATTATTTGCATTGTTTGATTATTTATTTAGGTGATACACTTAGGAGTTTGTGTACTCTCACAAAAGTATGCAGCTCTAATTATGCACATGGTGTCTACAACATATGAGTTTGCATTATTTACTGAGTTGTCATGTAGACAACATAGTTATCCACACTCCTAATTTATAACATGTTGTCTACACCACTAATTTTCATGTTACACCATTGTAGGCTTATGCTCACATCATTGCACTTACATTTGTGTTTAATGGAGGATACACCATATCTAGTGGACATGTGCTTGGTTGTATGACTTATCATGATGCTAGCTTCCATGCATTCTAGAAGCTCTCTAGAGGCCTATATATACAAACACTTCTAGTGTACTCTGATATGGCTATATGGCATATTGAATGAATATCATCATTCTAATCATACTCTCTCTCTTTAGTGGTCTACTATTGTGCTTGTGTTGAGTTCTTAGTTCTTGAGTGAATTTTGGCTTAAGCCAAATTCTTACATGGTATCAAAGCTTGGGGAGATTGTCTACAAATAGCCATTCAAGATCATTCATGCTTTAGTTCCTCAACTTGAATCTAGATAATCTATAGAAATTTGGAGCATCTAGAGCTAGGGCTAACTTTACTGTTGCATCCAAAGCGTTGATTCAGTGAAGATCGACTATAAATTTTCCTATGCTAGGTGAAAGTTGATTGTGAGGAATTTTTTTTTTGCAAATCAGAACCCAAAAGCCCTATTTTTCAATTCAAGTACAACCATTTTTTGATTTGTTTAATTATTTTTCCAAATCTAAATTATTTTTTATATCTACAATTTATTTTCCAAACTAGTAGTTTTAGATTTATTAGTTACTCAGGTAGAGAGTTTTTTTAAGATAAAATAGGCAGTAACACCCTAGCTCAGCTCTGTAATTTTGACAAATTTTTTGTATTTAAACTCATAGGACATCCTTCATAATACATCCATGAGCTACATAGTTCTCTAGCCATAGTGCAGATTAAATTCACAGTGGATAATATTTGCATAGGCCCTACTAAACAATTTCTGGCCACACAAGTATCACTAGTGGGCACCCTCCACCATAATTTCAGGGAGGCATCTCTTTGCTTGAATGTTATAGTGGTTTTTTTTTATACTGCACTAGAGTCCAAAACCCCATGCATGTGGGATTAACTACTAAACTTCAATGAATTAATATAAGTAATCTGATGCCTTGCATTGTAGAAATCTAGCCTCCAACATTCTTTGACTACTGCAATGAAATAAACCTTTGGTGCTTTATAATATTTAGTGATCAAGAGTCTAGCTTGCATTGAAGGTGCCATGCAGCCTGAACTTGGAGACATGTGGCAACATTCTATTTGCCACACAGACTAGTCCTTGCTACACACACAGGTCAATGCCACACCTACGTATTTGATAGTTGTCATCACACATCAGTAAAAAATACCACATCCATGCACATGTTAGCACATATAGCTAGTGGTCATACACTACCTTGTCATGCATTTATATGATTCATACAATTTCATATGGCCGATGTCATTACTGACATCATTAGAGGGCCTGGGTACACTAATGCCATCTTTTCACTACCCTAAATTTGATGGCCATTTTACTATCATTCCTAGCCAAATTTGAACTACTATGATAGTCATATGACTATTAAATTTAACCCTGTCTTTTGCTAATGCAAGCCCTCTCTAGATTGATTTTGTATTTTGTAGTTCAACTTTAGGAGGCCATAACTTGGACATCCAGACTCCAAATCAGGTGCAATTTTTTTTGGAATTAGGTAAAATTTCCTATGATTTTCACTAGTGTATCTTTTTTCTAGTTTTGGTGCATGGATTATTAAAAAATTGCATTTTTTGGCTACTATACTTGCATAATCCTACATTTTGCAACTTCAAACACTTCGTACAGGCACATCTGGAGTCAAAAGCAAGTTTTATTTTTTTTGAAATTGCATTATTTTTTGTCTACTTTCCAAATCTAAAATAAAAAAATGTAGGGTTGTGTGGACAAAATTGTCACTTTCAAGAATAGGGCCTTTCTTTGCTTTGTATTGCTTCAGAATTGTAGCACATTGTAAAGTTCCAAATTTGTAATCCATTAAGTGCTTGTAACAAAAAAAATTAGAAGTATACAAATGCCAAGATTGGCAAGTGGTCCATTGTAATCACACTACTGATAAAGTGCCCAAAGCATCTATTTTAGGGGGGTTTCTTGATTTAGTGAAAAGGGGGGGTGTTCTTGGTGTTTATTCTCTCTTTTCTACACTTTTCTTTCATTTTATACATTATGGGAAACTTTAAGTTTCCTAAATTAACTCCTCATAACTATGCTACTTGGTCCATCAAAATGTGGTATCACCTAATGCATAATGGACTTTCACTATATGTAGATGGTACTCTTCCTAAACTAGCAGGTGATAATGTATTAGCAAGTGATATTTCAGCTTGGGTAGCAATGTATAGGAAAGCCCTAGATGATACATGTTTGGGGGTTGATGATAAGATCATGTATCAGATTAAGAAGTGTTCTACATCCAAGGAAGCTTGGGATACCCTCGAAAACCTATATGGTAAAGTGTCTGAAGAGGATGTTTTCAAAATTGAAGATGAGCTTGTCTCCCTAGATCCTAAGTCATATGATTCAATATAGGATTTCATCATCAAGGTGAATAAACTAAGGATAGAGCTTACTGATTGTAGGAGTTCTATCAAAGATTATAGATTGATCTATCTCATACATAAAAAGTTACCATTGGAGTATTCTGCTTTTGTATATAGTATATGCTAAGTAAATAGTATATGCTGAGTGATTCAAGAGCTAAGAAAGTAGCCATAAGGAGCCAAGGAAATAGTATATGCTTAATGATTCAAGAGCTAAGAAAGTAGTGCATGTCGAGTAATTTAGATGTTGAGTGATAGCATTGAAGTCATAGTATGCTCCAAGCACTAAGGAGTTTAGATGTTGAGTAACACAATTTTATCATAGTTTTTTGTGTTAGCACAAACAACTATAGAAAAAAAATTTGAGCTGACTTAGAGATTGAATTATGATATTTTGATGATAAGGATGATTCTTAAGTTGGAACCCCTATGTATAACATGCACCCAATCAGGTAAAGGGAAGGTTTAAGTAGCAATATGGATGAATCATAGTCATTGATTCATACCCAACCCTAAGTCACTTAGGTCTTCTTAAAGAGGACAAATCCTAAACTTCTTATGAGCATGAAAGGGAATGAATGAATGATCAAGGAGAGTTTTGCATGCACAAACCAAGACATTCATGATGACCAAGGCATTATTATTTGAATTACAAAATCAGTTAAAGGAGAACAAAGGAAGGAAGTAGTAAACAATAGAGCGACATCTGATCAAGAAGGATCAAGTACATAGTGGAATAGAGGTGATTTGTCATCAAGAATCAAAGTGCTAACCATAGGATCATTGTTGAGACATTCTAATAGGAAAATTAGTTAAATCCCTTAATAGAGGAGTCCTAACAAACTATACTTAAATCCTCTAACAAGGTGCTTACTTAATTGTGAGTTAAAGTCCTTTTACTAGGTGCACTTCTAATAGGGTGTTGAAATCCTTAGGTAGGTGAGACCTAACAATCTTTGTAAGCCTTTAATAGGCAGACCTTTCATAGGATAGGTCATGGTTCATGATCAAACATTATAACATTCATTAGATACACATTATAATAATAACAGAAAATATTTGTGGGTGTCATCACCACCCTAGTTTTACCTTCTCATTGGAGGGTTTCTAGGTAATCATGTCTTGAGTCATATATGTGTGAATGCTTACTTATTAAATGTATATGCTTCACATCGTATTTTATTTTACTCATTGAATATATGAGATGGATGTGTGTTAAATATCTTATGGATCAAAGTTTAAAGCATTGACTACCCACCCCCCCCACAAAACTTCACTTTTCTTATTGTAATTCCAACACTAGTTAAATCCCAAATCCACCAAATTGAAAATAGGCTATTCGAAGCAATTGGAATTCATCTATGGAAAAGCTACCAAAAATTAAAATAAAATAAATAGAGCTCAAAAACCTCATAATCATATAATTTCCTTAATAGCCTTCATGACAATGTGAACCTCTAAATGTGTAGAAACACACACAAGTCTAGTGACATAATGCAAATGAGTCCAAATTTACCAAATCACTGTAAGGTTTAATTCAAACATTTAAGTAAGATACATTGAGCATACAAGGATGACATTGGTAAATATGAATAGCTAAATCACAAAATGCATGTGCAACTACTAGGGATATAATTCATGCACACTAAAATATATGATCAATTGCAATTACATATAATAACTTAGTCAAAGCAATAAATCCATTAAATAACCTAATTTAACCATTTATTTAATTATACCAAATTAATCCATTTGAATTACTCACATTCACATAAAACATAAAAAAATAGGAATGAAGTAAATAGCCATAGCCTTAGATCCATCACATAACATAATTAGAGATATGCCCAAATACCAGATGACTAGATATCATCACAAAACATATTGTCATCTCCAAATGGCATCACCATGAAAATATGATAACTGATCAGTATAGTATTCTAACATCCATGATACTAACATCGAGGTATAACATATAACCCTTGGGTCATCTCAAATGTAAAACATAAAATGAGTAACAAATATCTCTCAGATCGAAATATAACAAAGTAAGTATCTACAACACATAACCAATGAGTCCAACATGGACAATCCATTTCTAATCAAAATTAGGTAGTTTGCTTCTTTATATTCCTTCTCCCTTTTCCTCTCCAACAGTAGTTAGGTGCATCATGATAGCAAAGGAAGTTGATATTTTTTGGAGACACAACCTCATAGTTCAAGTCTCATAGCTTGGAGGTTGTTTCCATGTTTCACAAAGTTGTCCTTAGGTAAAAAATTTGGAAAAGGGTATAAAATTTTGTGACAAAATTACTAAGAACTACATGATTGCATAAAAGGATTACTATGAAAGAAACAACACCCCATAGATCATATTTATGGCATGTTTTAGCTATCTTCCCTTCTTGTGAGAAACCAAACTTGAAAAAATTGCTAACAATTAACTCAAGATGAAATGGGGATTGGATCCAATCTAAAACATTTGGTAAAAATAGAGACAAGATATGTGAAGGATAAATTATTCTCTTTCTCAGAGTGAAAGAATTTCCTACCCAATGATCCTTTTTAGACTGTGATGAATATGCGGTTGATCACAGTAGAAGATAGATGCAAGCATATCATCTTTTATGCAACCAAGAAAAGGCTTTTCTCAATCTTCAATTTCTAGAAAGACTCTATAATTTATAGGATAATAGTTCGTATGAAATGTTCAACAAAAAGAATAGAGCTCAATAGTTTAACTTACCCCTACTAAAGAATTGGGGCGGCTCAACATAAAGAAAAAAATAAGAAACAATAGTGCCCAAAGACATAGTCAAAACCACCAGCATAAGCTTAATTAAAAAGATAGAATACCCACAATAAGAAAAATGACTACTAATCATGACAGTAAAAGGCCTTTTATTCACTATAATGACAATTAACATAGAAAGATTTGAAATCTAAAAATATAATAGGAAAAAATTGATGACACAAAAGAAACACACTTACATAATTTGGCATAAACGACAATGTTACTAAGTTATACCACCCAAAAAGTTAAAATATAGAAAAGGATCCAAAATCCAAACATGTGTAAATTTTTGATTGCTTCCATCTAAGTACTCCATGTATGAAAGCTTGACAATGCTACTAATAGAGATCACCTTAAAATGATGTTTATCAATGTAGTATTAAACACATTACTAGCTCATCATAAATCATCCACTCAACTTCTAGCTACTAATCCTATATTATAATACCTAATGCACCCCATAATAACATCATGCAGTGCATACTCATAACCATTATATATATATAATCAACTATGCATAATTATAGTACCCATGGTGGCACTTAGTATAATAAGCTAAGATTAGAAACTTGCAATGAGAGAGCATTAGAATGATTCATTCTTGATGATAGCAATAATGATAGGAAATTTTGCCTATCAGATAAATAGAAGATTGAGAATCCAAAATAACTTTATTGCATCCAAAATTTGCTAGCAATCTATCAAAGCATTACCTTCTCTATAAACATTTGACATAAGATAGCTATCAACAAGGCCCCATATCTGTTGAATGACATAACTTAGATGCTAGTTATGACTTTTCCTTTGAATTTTGGTATTAGTAATAATAGAAGAATCACCCTCAATGTGTATAAGAAAAAGACACTCTCTTGGCAAGACTTAAACCTTCCAAAAAAGTAGTAGCTTCTGCCATATTAGTAGTACTATGGCTAATAGGGGCTGCATAGAAAGCCAAGACTTCACCTAAATGATTTCTCAAACAATCTCCAATACTTGACTCACTAGGATTCCCTCTAGATGATCCAATAAAATTAAGCTTGATAAAAGAAGATTCAGGAGGAATCCAATTTACTGAAGCGCTATGTATAGGGATTTTTATGACATGAGGAAAGACAAGGGATGATGGAAAGGAGATAAGTTTCCAAGATTGGACTACTAGACTATTTCAAGAGGAAAAATGGCATTCACATTAAAATGACTAGAAGCCATAATATTTACTTGTTTAGAAATAATACATTCTATTATGGAGATAACTAGAGAGACATCTACCACCTCTTTTTTAAAGATTATTATGCTTCTGCTAGATAGACCAGATCACTAAAGAGGGAACAACAATCCATGCACATGCAAAAATTGAATTTGTAAACTAGATGGGCTAGGCTTGAAACATATCCCATAAGGATCTAGGGAGGGGAAAAGAAATGGATAAATTTTCAATGACAAAATACCAGCATTGCAGAGAAAATATGCAATACACAAAAAGATGGTGAACTAATTCCTCATATAATCCAGACATAACACATTTGAAGGGAGTACCTATATGAAATTTTTGTAGTTTCACACTAGTTAGGATACTATTTTGAATGGCTAGCCAAGAAAATACACTAGCTTTTGGAAGGATGCATTTATCCAACAAAAAATAAAAGCTTGTTGAGAACTATGTTGCTCAGCCATTTGTAGAAGGGCCTCATACCCATATTTGATAGAATATAAAACATTTTTGGTAGGACATCACAATAATTTATCACAAACTTTAAACACATAAACTAATCTTTTTGCCAGAATATCCACTAGAATCCTCACTAAATTTCTCCCTATAGGAAGATAAAAAGGATCTTTCCAAATCACCTTATGTGACACAATATCAATTTAGTCAACATAATCCACTAATAATTCACCCCAAGCTAAAGAAGAAGCTCTCATAACCTCATTTAATGAGATGGTGAGACTAATGATAGAAAACCATTCCATTAATCCTTCCAAAAAGAGACATTAAAAACATTGTAAGCTTGCCAAGTTAAAAACTTAGTTACAACTTCTCTAGAAGACATCATAAAATTCTAGGAAGAAGAATCAAAGCAGGGATGAGAAATAGTAAAAAAAATTATGGGAGAAAGTGGAATCTAAATATTTTGGTACTTGCATAATTTGGCACCACAAGGATTGAGATTTGAAATACATATTCCTAACTAACTACCCACTAAAATCTTTATTTCTAAAAGATAAATTTTGCACCCCAGCCCCTCCAACAAGTTTATTGATGGAAAGCTTTTGCAAGGATGCAAGAGGAATCTTACTGGTATTAGTCATATTAGAGGACCAAGTAAAGTTTGAATGATTTTTTCAATCTTACTAATTATAGATGATGACACTTGAAGGACATAAATATAATAGTTAGGGATAACTAGGAGAAAAATTTTAATCAATTAAATTCTACTAGAAAAAGAAATCCACTATGCTTTCTAGGCTGAGATTCTATTTTTTAGCCTACTAATAACATTGTCCCAAAATCACACTTTCACTTGGCCCATGAAGAATGAAATCCCTAGATAGGTAGATTGTAATTTGTCCATCAAAAAGCCAAGGATATTAGTGATTCTTTGATTTTTTGATTTAGGCATATAAAGCATATAAAATTTAGATTTAATTGGATTAATAACCTAGCTAGACCAAAAGTATATGTATCTAATATCTTCTTGATACATCAAGCCTCATGTGTAGAGGATCTACCAAACAAAATTGTGTCATTAGCAAAAACATTATGTGTCATAAAAAAATTAGAATTAGGAATACTTATACCCATCCAATTAGCAAGAAGGTTTTGTCTATGAATAGATCTACTAAGATTTTTAGCCATGATAATGAATAGAAAGGGAGATAGTGGATCCCCTTTTCAAACTCCCTAGTTGGCTTGGAAAACATTAGAAGTGTGACATTAATAATGACTAGAAAAGTGCCACTAGATAGGCACTTCTTAATCTATTTGCACCAAGCAACTGTAAAACCAAATCTTGAAAGGAGTTTCGATAATAATGACCAATCAACTTTATCATAGGCTTTCTTCATATCCAACTATACCAAAAATGAAGGAATTTGAGAAGTTTCAATAGTATGAAGGACTTCCAAAGAAACTAATGCACCATCAGAAGTGTCCTCCTTGCTAGGTAGAAACTAATCTAGGAATGAGATGTCTTATTTTGAGATAAATTTCTTTTGTAATGATCTTACATATGGAATTACATAATGAAATGGGCCTAAAGTTTTTAAATGTTTGTGGAGATTTTGACTTGGGGATCAAGATGAGATTAGTTCTATTAAAACTTTTAAGAATATAACCTTTCTTGCAAGATTCCTCTATGGACATTAAGATATCCAAACTAATGACATCCCAACACTTTTGATAAAATAGCATAGTAAATCAATGTGGGCCAAGAGCTTTCTCTGGGGCCATAGAGAAAACAAAAAATGAAGTTTTTTCACACTAATAGGCCTCATTAGATTGGCATTATCCTGAGTTATCACTAAAGATGAGATGGAATGCAAGAGAGCATCTCTATCACACTTATTATCTCTTAGAGACAAGCTAGGAGCAAGTGAGTTTTTGAAAAAACAAACTCCCTCATTGCTAATTTCTCATTGAGAAAGTAGAATGATCCCTGATGATACACTTTTAATGGATAAAATAGATGATGAATCTTTCCTTATTTTAGAAGAAGCATCAAAAGCCTTACTATTCCTATCAAACTCTTTCAACCATAGCCCACAGGATTTTTGTCTCCAATAAATTTCCTCTCTTGAACATGGTGTTTCCTCATAACGTTGGAGAGAATTTTGTTTCTCTACTACTTCTACAGCTAGCCAAAAATTAGCAATATGATCTAAGATAAGACTAAGATCATGTTCTACCCTAGCCTTTTCATGAAAAATGTTCTTAAACGCTTCCTTATTCTAGATTCTAACTTTGGATTTCACAAACTTAAGCTTATTAGGAAATTAAAACATTTTGGTTCCTTTACAAAAAGGTGCACTAACCTACCCTTACCGAAGAAGATGAAAAAAGAGAGGATGAGTTAACCACATACTTTCAAACTTAGAGGAGGAGCACTTTTTAGAATTATCTAGATTTATCAATTCAAAAGATATAGGAAAATGATTAGACTCTGGTGACAAAAGAATATCAATAGAGAGGCTAAAATTTAGAATCTTTAGATAAGAATAAATAAGGAATCTATCCAACCTAGAGGAAATGGGAGAAGTTGATCTATGATTAGTCCAAGTAAAGAGCCCATTCGAGAAAGGTACATTGAACAAGGCATTGTTCTAAATAAAAGAAATTGAACTTGTCTATAATTATTTGACCTATAGATTTACCCCCAATATTTTCATTAGGTGACGCAATGGCATTAAAATCACCACTTAGAATAAAGGAAAGATCTTCAAGCTTGCTAAATTGATTAGTGAGAGACTCCCACAGATTGCGTATATTTTAGGGTGTTGACGTACCATAGACATTAAAAAAAATAAAATTAACATCAAACCAAGAGAATTTAATTAGTTTCCAATTGGATTCTACATTAATTACTTTCCCTTTAATAAACCTACTCTTCCATAGAGCAATAAGGCCTCTAGAGGTTCTAGAGGATGAGACGCAACCTAAATCCCAAGAAGACCAATTTTGAACAAAATTATCAAATGATTATTGAGAAAGCATATATTATTGAATAAGAATGATATCTTCTTGAGGAGATAGATTGAAATTTTTATTCTACTACTCTTGTTAGGGGAATTTAGACCGCTAACATTCCAAGACATAATCCTCATTGTGGGATAGGAGACTGCGCCACTCTCCTAGTTCTAATAATGGGTGAAAATGAACCCAAGGGTGTTGACTAAATTCTAACTTTAATTTCCTCTTTACCTTTTGAAGGTAAAGGTTTTCTACCCCTCTTTCTAGGAGTTTTAACTTCTAGCGTAGATGATAAAGGAACAAGAGAACTCTTAGTTTTATCAAGGAATAACTCTTGAGAATGATCAAAACTCTTAGCAATAGGAGGAGAGTTAGGCTCAATGTCATCACACAAGTGCACACCCTCTTGTAAAGATATTTTATTAATAAACTATGTTGCCACTAAAATAATGGGACTACTATACATTAGTCAAGTTTCTTGTCTAGAGAAAGATGTAATAGAAGAAGATGTGGTAGGAGAAAAAGGCTAGCTACTAAAAATTAGGTTACACATAATACCATGCTCTTTATTTGGAGTAGGAAAATGTCACACTACAGGATATTCAAACCAAATAGTAGATGAAATGAGTAAAAAGGATATAGTAGAAGCCAATGATTTAGTAGAAAATAAAGTACATGAAGTAGGAGAAAAGAAAGGGTGAAGAAAACAAGAACTACCACCCACACAAGAAAACTTAAGAGAAACTATCTTAGGAATTAATGCAAAACAATTCAAAGAAAAGGAAGGAAGAGATGGAAAAACTTCTTGAATCACTAAAGAAACTTGTAACTCTAAGGTCTTATGTAGATCATAATAGGAAAAAGATGTAGCCAAATCTTCCTCATATAACAAGCCACCAACATGAGAAGTACTCTACCTAAAAGGAACCAATTACAAAGGGTGAGATTCTGATGAAGAGTGAGAGCACATAAATGTGAACAGCTTAGGATTAGAGACTAAGCTTTGATAGATATCATACGACATCAAAGGAGATTATTTACGTTGATATGAAAAGTAACCCATAGAGTTGGTATTTTTGTCAATAATAGAAGACTCTATATACTGAATTTCCTGTACCCAAATCCCAAATCTTGACCAAATTGAAAATTTTGAGGGTTAGGACTCCATCTTCTTAATGAGAATAAAAATTCTTACTACTAGGTGTGCTTGAGAAAATGGAACCAATTCATGTTTAACAAACATCCCCAGTTTATTTGTAATAATCTCAACCAGGGAGGGATCTCTACATTCAAGAGGTAGATTTGGAAAAGATGTCCACTGAGGTTGGAATAGAGGCATTTCTTTATTAGCATCAAAATGAGGAGTCCATGCCAAAGTAGTAAAGCCTATCCTATTATAGAACCAACCCTTGAACTTATGCACATCCAACTTATGTTTTTGAGAATAAAAAATTGTAACCAATGCTTGATAATCCTTCTCATATAGAAATAGCTCTGTAAGCCCCTCCCAAACACAAATTGCCCCAGAACATAGTGAAGAAAACCCCACATAAGATTATAACATACCAATAAGTGTAGAAAAATGTAGCTGTTCCACTTTGGAATTGACTATATTATATGGAAATACAACTCTAGGTTTTGATGGTTGATGATGCAAAATTTCCTAAGGTGGAACTTGTTGTTCTTGATTTTGGAAGGTCATCAAAGGAAAACTAGATTTAAAACACTCTAAGTTTGGTTTGAAGAGAGCTTAGCGAGATGAAAGAAATGATGGTTTCAATACCAAGCTCTAGTTAGGAGAAGACACAAAGGGAGGAAAAGGGGTACCATCAACCATGGAAATAGATGATAAGGGCTTGGAATCATGACAAATATCAAAAGAGGGTTGATGAAAAAAGATTTCTTCCATCTAAGACCTTGATTAGTGAGTTGAGTAGGGAATTTACAATGCTTATAATGGATAGAAGGGTAATGGACAAGAATGTCGACAAAAGGTTTACCAAAATGAACACCTTTAGATGGATAAGGGGCTAGAATACCTCTACACATTGAAGCCCCAGGGAAGGAAATGTAGCATAAAACTTCTCTGGCTTCACACTATCTCTCCACTTACCTTGCTAGAGGACCCATTGTGGATTATGAGTGAAAATTTTCAAATGTACTAGATCGTCCTCATTGAAAGGGAAATGACCCCATCGAGGCTTAGCATTTGGGATGTCAACCTTGGCTTTTGAACTTGCCACCTATAAAGCAGCCTATTGTCATGCTACCACACCTCCAATTGCCTAACAAAAATTTCTTCCATACTCATCAAGTTCATCTCTCATAATTGTGATGTTCCCAATACAAAGTTAAATCTTAAATCTTTTAATATTGTAATTCTCTTTTTATCCAACTTCCTAAATTAGACTTTTAAATTAAAGAACATATTTAATTAGTTTTTTAATCAAATGAATATTCACATATTTTAATATTATCTTTTTAATAAAATAATATTTATTATTTCTCAAAATTATAGTATAAACCCAAATATTATAATCAAATCATCTACCAAACAAATTACATAGCTAAAATCTACATAAAAGAAACATTACCGAAATTGAGAAAAACTAACCAAAACTTAAAACTAAACAACACAGACAAAGATAAATTCATGGGTTTAAAATAGGTGGAAAGTTAGATACATGTCCTCCTTCTCAGGACAAGTAATGAGGAGATGGCTGGGATTGGACCTGAACATTATCTTCTCATTCTTACCATTGATTTATAATGATAGGGCACACTCATCCTAGTAATTTAGAGAAGTTGATGTCTATTACTTGTAATCTACATAAAATATGACCATGTACATGTGAATATATATATATATATATATATATATATATATATGTATATATATATATGTATATATATATATATATATGTATATATATATGTATATATATATATGTATATATATATGTATATATATATATGTATGTATATATATATATATGTATATATATATATGTATATATATATATGTATATATATATATGTATATATATATGTATATATATATATATATATATGTATATGTATATATATATGTATATGTATATATATATATATATATATATGTATGTATATATATATATATATATATATCTGTGTGTGTGTACATATGTATACATATATACATACATTCATACATACATACATATATATATAGAGATATATATGTATTTATATATGTATGTATGCATATATAGATATATGTATGTATGTATGTATGTATATATATATATGTGTGTGTGTGTGTGTGTGTGTGTGTGTGCGCGTGTGTACATATGTATACATATATACATACATACATACATACATACATATATATAGATATATATATATGTATTTATATATGTATGTATGCATATATAGATGTAGACACACACACACACACACACACACACATACATATACATATAGATAAGCTAAACAAACAATGGTAGGGAGTAGTACATCATGTAGATCCCAACTAGTTGGTGACTATGGCTCCCTCTCTCAACCATATTAGGCACATCAAACATAAAAGTAAACCAAACACATAGACCATACACATGCAAGTATCAAGTACGTATTAGAATAAGTCTTGAGTACAAGTCATCACATATTCAAACATGGAAAATTCATTATTGCGAATATAAAATACTCTTATTTGATATCATCATTAAAGCATCCATATTTGCTAATTAAGAACCATTAAAGCATCATTAATGCACTAGTAATCATAATCATCAATCAACATGTGAAACATAATCAACTAAGTGATTCCTTATTGATATACATGTAATCCAAGACATGAAATAATGTCATAATTATAAATCCAATATCCTTGAGTCTAACACATGCATGAAATAGGTATAAAAGAGTTTGGTAAATATAACAAAAAGCAAACTATGGGTGGGCATTAGAAGAACTAATACCTATGATTACATTTGATGCTTTGTAAAGCTTTTATTCAATTTTCTCAAATGTATCCCAATTACTCATCAAGGAGCCAAGCACAAGTCTTTTTGGGTACTTATGAACTTGCACCACTTTACAAACTTCTAAAATAAAAAGACACACATAAAAATATAGTTGTTAGAGATAAGTCATTCTTTAACATTAATCTCGTCAAATTTAATATTATGCCACGTAGATAAAAAAAAATTCAGCATAGTGGAGTCAAATTTTCATTTTCTTTAATGGACCGAATCATTTGAGCCCATAAGATAACAATGACTCTACTTTGAGGGGTCTTGGTGGCATGAAATCTAGATTTGTAGAAATAATATTATCCTAGCAAAAAATTGGGTTATCTATCTAACCACATTTCATAAAAAATATTGGAAATATGAACCTTATGAAAATGCTAGAGAAAATAAGAACCTCATTAAATGTTATTTTTATTTAACTATGATGATATGCAACTAGCCTTATTTGTAATGTTATTTTACATCTTTTTCGTATTCATGTTGATTGGTTGGAAATAGAATGATTTAGCACTAGTAGGCTTCATGTGACAAGCATGTTTTGGTATGTGCTGATGAAGTTTGTGGTCACATGTGATTCCTTGAAATGCAAGGAAAAAACCTAGGGGATAAAACTGCTAAAATAAATTGTTCCATATTTCTCTGGCATACCCATGAAACACAAAGGTGCCATTTATAGTATATATTGCATTGAATAATATTAATATAAATATGAAAGTAATACAAGGATGTAGCTTCAAAATGTTGCAGTTTAACATTAATAATTGACAATTTAATTGAATATCTATTTATTTTTTCTAATTATCAAATATAATAAGTTAATTTATAAATTTTAAATAATTTTTATTAAATAATTTTAAAATATTTAAAATATGAAGAAGGATTTTTATTTTCATATAGATTAGTGAAGCAGTTTTAAAATAGCTTTTTTCTTATAGATTAATCAATTGATTTTAAAATAGCTATTTTAACACTAATTTTGTGAAAAATGACAAGTCATCTAAAATATAAGCAATTAAATCTTATAATTATTGTATTTTATCATTTTACTCTTATGTTTATTCATGTTAATTTGCTAAATAATCAATACATTCTTTTAAATATGCATAAATCAAATAAAATGACTTATTAGAATTTAATTTATTTCATAAATAATGTTTATCAATGACAAAATCACATTATTTTAGAATCACTTCATTCTATAATTTAAATATTATAAATTACAAGTAAAATGAGAAAAATAATTTGAAAATTCAAAAGATAATATTGAATCGACCTTTACCTCACCTTGCAAATGTAAGCCTATATATTTGACAATTGATTGAAATGAATATTTTGGGTATAGTGCAGAGATCCAGCATTGAGTGCATCATGACAAGAAAATTACAAAAAAAATTCATGATTCTCCTTTCCATTTACTATGGGTCCTACTCTTCCTTAGAGACCAACACGTAAAATCTTTTATTTTTCACCTAGAATTACTATTTTAATGCAATTGTCCAATGCAATGAATCTTAGGACCCATTTGGTTGCTGGAATAGGAATAGAAAATTGGAATATTTTTTCCATTTTCTATTTGGTTTGTCACTTGGAATAGGGAATAGGAATATGTAATCCCATTTTGCATCTAAAATGAGTTTATACCCATTCCAACAAATAGTTGTCATTGGAATAGTCATTCCTATTCCCAATATTACATAACTATTCTCCATTGCTATGCCTGATACCAAATGGGCCCTTAGGGTTTTCACCACTTTCCAAGAACATGAGTCATCCACTTATTCTCATTGTGGGATGCCCAATTGAGTTGGATTTTCCTATCATATTTTATTTTATTCTTTCTTTCTTTTTGTTAGGTTTTTTGTTTTGGGGTAAAAAGGATCCTTAGTCTATTGGTGAAGTTGAAAGGCTCACAAAGAGTTCACCAAAGAGCAAGGCTCTTGACAAAATGAATATCCTATTAAAAATAAAGAATACAAAAGGAAACTACTTCCAAACCTTTGTCAATGCACTCGATGATTCCTTCAAAGTATCAGTAGCTATTACTAAAGAAAGGTGAAGCAATGTTGCAACCAAGATGTACATATTCCAAGCTGAAAGCATAGACTTGAACACCATAATGCACAAGACTAACTGATGATAGCTTGATTACTTCGAACTTTAAACTTTTCTTCAGAAGCACAAAGCTGATAATTTATATGTTCAAGTGACTTTCTAAGATCTATATTGGTCTGAAGGGTGACTTTTAGAGTAAGGAGCATAGGAGAGAAATCTAAAGTAACCAGCAAATACTCAACCTCAGACGAATGGAAAGAGTGAGCAAAGGAAGCCATTGCCATTAAATTTTTAAAATAAACTTGGAAACCTTTATAAGAAACATGTTTTGTCCTATTTGAATAGTCATAAATGTTTTGAGTTAATCAAAGAGAACTAAGTAGAATTATCTCAAATAGTAGTCCAAAATGTATATATATGAATTTTTGTATGATTCATTTACAACATAAAATATCATTAGTGGCATGTACTTTAGTTTAATTATAATGAGTCTTAAATATAATTATAGTTAATTACAAACAATTTTTTGATTAAACATAATTTAACTATTGAATTTTGCAACTAATGGGTTTAAATTAAATTAATATTTCTAAATACACTCAAAATTATATTTATATATATTATATTCAAAAGATTATATTAAATATTATCATAAATACATAAAATAATATAAATTGCAAAATAAACTCAAAATCAAATTTAATTATTAATGAATGTTAATTTTATATTGTTTGTATTGAAGAAATTGCTAAGTTTACATTTGTATCCTAAAATATTGCCAAAATAAATGAATATGGTGGATGGCCCAAAAAAGAGGGCCAATTAGACTCAAAAGAAAAAATTATTTATATAACATTTATAATTAAAAAATATTTATTTTATCTTTAGAAATAATCAAATTAGGAATAAACAGTTACTTGTGATTGTTTCTTTTGTGCAAAACTATTGAATAATTGAACACAAGTAAATATAATAGTCTTTGCAGAAAATAGAAAATAGTAAGGGCCCATTTGGCAATGAGAATACAAGTAGAATAGGCATATGTAAATTCTTAAAATTCTGAATTCTTCGTTTGGATGCACCAAATCATAATTGAAATATGAAGTAAAATAGGAATGCGTATTCCAAATTTGGCCAAAAAATGATGTTTTTCAATTCCACCCAAATAGGTGTTATTGGAATACATATTCCTATTCTAGTTTTATTTATTTTAGAAAACATTAATTTCGGGTTCTACAAATTTCGTATCAAATTTTGGCTGAACCAAATAGAGAACATGAATACATAGTCCCATTTACTATTCCATAATAGTTATTCCTATTCCCTTAGCCAAATGAGTCCTAAATAAATATATTTCAATCCTCTTACTTAAACAAAAAAAATATAATTTATTACCATTTCAAATAATTTTTTACCATTTTCATTGACACCTCCAAAATTTCCATAAAAAAATTGGTCTAACTCAAAGTATTTTCATCTATCTAAGGTTTTTAGCCATCAATATAAATAAATAAATAAATAATCCTCTTTTGTATTTGAAGCTTTCCGAAGGAAGCGACTCCTATTTTGATTATTGCGTTGCATTATTTTAGTTTGATATTAATATTTTAAAATAAATTTTAGTTTTCAAGATATATATATTTCATGGACCATGATTATGTTGGAATATTAAATGAAGCATATGTTTGCCCCATGAGCCAAATGCTCACCTACCACCTCTAACACCCAGAACAAACAGAAACATAAATACAGTGGGTGAGATTTTTTTGAAATCAGTAAAAAGGGGGAAAATGAAATGTGACAAAAGGAATGTTTATTCATTCATTCAGTGAGTTTTAAGCAGATTAGTAGTTGTAGAGCAGAGCAGAGCAGAAAAAAAGAAGGAAGAAGAAAAGAGGTTTGTGCCTGTAGTTGCACGTGTTTCCCCTATTCTCTATATAAGTTTTTTATTGTTTGATTTGTCCTGTTGAAGCAGTGATTGCTCCAAGCACCATTGTATGCAAACATTAGAGTTGCAGGTTTAAATTTTTTGAAGCATTATCAGTTTAGGGTTATTTTAGGGTTTTTTAGTTGAAGCCGAATGCGTCCAAATTTTGTAATGGTTTAATCAAGTTGAATAGTAAAGCAAGAAGCCACACTTGAATCCATTACTCTTCCCTTGAATGTTGCATTTGACAAGTTTGTTTCTTTTGAAGCTTAATGTATTGGCTCTCTAGTTTTAATGGTTGAAGCATTCATGTTGAAATTTCTTAAGTTATAATTTTTCAGTTTGAACAGAACACTTGGCATCCTCTTTCTCAATTGGAGATGAGCTTACTCAGCATCCATTGTTGCTGAGCAATTTTTCTTTGTGTGTCAAGCTCACTCGACACCTTCAAGTGCCGAGAAACCTTTCACTCAGCACCATCAAGTGCCAAGCAATCTATAACTCAGCACCTTCAAGGGTTGAGCAAGTGTCGAGAAAAAATTGGCACTCATCACCTTCATGTGCCGAGCAAAATTTTTAGGTTTAGGGTTGTGAGTTTAAATTTTAATTTATATTTCTCACATGGTATCAGAGATTTGAGGCCCCACATCCAAAGTGAGTTAGGGCAATTTTTCTAGGATATTTGACATGGTAGGAGATGCAGGAAAGATATGGCAATAGCCACCATCCTTTAATGGGCAAAACTATGATACATGGGCAAAGAAGATGAAGACCATAATGGTTGCAAATGATTTATGGGAGTTTGTGATTAATGGATTCGATGATGTGATTGATCCAACTCAGTATGTTGCCCTTACAAATGCACAAAAGACTCATTTGAAAGAGTCAAAGAGGAAATATGCAAAGGCATTGAGTCTAATTGAAGCAACAATGACAGAGACAGTATTCCCAAATATTACAGCAGCAAATTATGCAAAGGAAGCATGGGATATCCTTGAGAAAAATTTCAAGGGGACTGATAAAGTCTGCATAGTAAAGCTACAAAATATAAGGAGGGGGTTTGAGAATCTTCAAATGAAGGAAAATGAATCTGTTGCAGATTTCAGTTCAAGGACCTCCAATTTGGTTAATCAACTAAAATCAAATGGAGAAGACTATCAAGAGTAGAGGATAGTGGAGAAGATATTGGGGAGTTTACCTCATAAATATGAGAATTTGGTCATGACCATAGAAGAGGCAAAAGACCTCACTATTTTTGACAATGGATGAGTTGATGGGTACACTTCAAACCCATGAGCATAGGATCAACAGATATAATTCTTCTTCTTCCCAAGAACAAGCATTCAAGGCTCAAAAAAATCCAAGAGGAAGGGGGAGAGGAAGAAATGGCTCAGGCAGAAACTCTAGAGGTAGAGGCCGAGGTAATGGAGGACAAAAGAATGTTGTAGCAGAAAGCTCAAGAAGAGCAGATGGAGCAAATAGCTCTCAAAATACCTCAAGAGGAGGTAAGAAAAACTACAACTCAAATGAGAGTAATGTAAAATGCTACTACTATCATAAATATGGGCATTATCCAAATGAATGCTGGAAGAAGCAAAATGATCAGTCAAGACAAGCAAATGTGGCTTATGTGAATATGGGAAGTGGAAATAATGCCATTGCCTTCATCATGTGTAATGTTGGTGAAGAAGGAAGCCTTGAGGTTTGGTACCTCGACAGTGGATGTAGCAACCACATGAGTGGTAATGAAACCTTGTTTCCATTCATTGACAAGAGTTTCAAATCAGAAATTAAGATGGGTAACAATGGAACCCTACCAGTTGTGGGCAAAGGATCTATTATGGTCTGCACCAAGAAAGGTGAGAAGAAGGAAATACAAAATGTGTATTTCACCCTTGGTATGAAGTACAATTTGATGAGCATTGGTCAGTTCATTCAAAATGGATACAAGGTGTTGATGGAGAATGAGTCATCCATGAAAATGATGGGAGCAAGAACTTACTTGTAGCAGTTCAAATGACAAAGAACATAATGTTTCCCTTGAAGATAGAGACATGTTTCTCATCTCAAGTTGGTGCTACACCTCCCACACAATTAGCTCTAAGGAGTGTGATTGAAGACCCCTCACGATTATGGCACCTCAGGTATAGTCATCTTGGTTATGCTGGTTTAAATTTATTGTCAAATAAAAGAATGGTAGAAGGTTTGCCACGCATAGAAAATTCATGTGACGATTGTGAGGCTTGTATTTTGGGTAAGAAACATAGGCTTCCTTTTAATTCTAGAAATTCTAAGAGGGCTAGATATACATTAGAGTTAGTGCATACTAACCTAGTTGGTCCTATGCAAGTTACTTCTATTGGGAGGAGTACTTATTTCATGATATTTATGATGATTTCAATCATAGGACATGGGTGTATTTCTTAAAGAATAAATTTGAAGCATTTGAAAAATTTATAGAATTTAAAGCCCGGGTTGAAAGAGAATGTGGACACTATATCAAAGTCCTAAGATTAGATAGAGGAGGGGAGTATACCTCCAATTCTTTTGTAAACTTTTGCAAGAAACATGGTATAAAGAAAGAACTCATAGCCAACTATACACCACAGAAAAATGGAGTGGCTAAAAGAAAGAATAGGACCATTGTTGAAATGGCAAGGAGCATGATGAAAGAGAAAGGTCTCCCAACTGAATTTTGGGGAGAGGTTGTGGCAACAACAATTTACCTAATTAATAGGTGTCCTACAAAGGTAGTCCGTGATAGAATTCTAATGGAAGCATGATCACGAGGAAGATGGATAGTTGAACACCTAAGGGTGTTTGGATGTGTTGCATATGCACATGTGCCTAAAGAAAAAAGGCAAAAATTGGATGACAAAGGTGTGAAGTGCATCTTCATAGGGTACAACTCAGAATCAAAGGCATACAAATTGTATGACCCATTGAATAACAAGATGATTCTTCCAAGAGATGTGGAATCTCTTGAAAATCAGTCTTGTTATGGTCCAACTAATGAGTCACCGAGAACTTCAAGTAAAGTGTCAATTATGAGTGAAGAAAACACTGATGAACAGCAAGAAGAAGGAGCAAATAGAAGAAAAGGCAAGTAGGCTTAGTCATTTCCAAGCTCCTCTAGCCATGACCGAGTGTCAGTGCCAAGTACTAGTGAAGATCGAGCTAATCGACAATGCAGCAGTAGTGAAGATTCTGATCCCACACTCTCCTCCCTGTTACCAAGAAAGACCAAGAGTCTTAGGGAGATATACCAAGATGAAAGGTATGAATATTATGATGAGAGTGTTAATTTTGCATTATTTTCTCATAGTGATCCAATATATTTTGAAGAAGCTATTAAGGAGAAGAAATGGTGTAAGGCCATGGATGAGGAAATAGATGCCATAGAAAGAAATGAGACATGGGAGCTAACTGAATTACCTTCAAAGAACCAAGAGATTGGAGTGAAATGGGTTTATAAAACCAAATGCAATGCTGAAAGTAAGATTGATAGGCATAAGGCAAGGCTGGTAGTCAAGGGCTACAAACAGTAGTATGGAAGAGACTATGATGAGACATATACCCTTTTTGTAAGAATGGAAACCATGCATGCTATCATAGCAATTGTAGCTCAACACAAGTGGAAGGTATTTCAAATGGATGTGAAGTCCGCCTTCCTAAATAGTGTATTGAAAGAAGAAGTATATGTGGAGCAGCCACCTGGTTATGAAGTAGTAGGTGAAGAGAACAAAGTATATAGATTGAAGAGAGCTCTTTATGGGCTCAAGAAAACTTCAAGGGCATGGCACAATAGAATTGACTCATATTTGATGAGTAATGACTTTAGCAAAAGCAATGGTGAGCCTACTCTCTACATCAAGGCATCAAATAGAAATGTATTGATTGTTGTCTTGTATGTAGATGATTTATTTTTTACTGGTAATGACAAGGCTCTAATTGGTGAGTTTAAAGAGGCCATGAAAAGTGAACTTGAAATGACAGACCTAGGTCTCTTAAAATATTTTCTAGGCATAGAAGTAAAACAAATGCATGATGGTATTTTTATCTCTCAAGAAAAGTATGTAGGGCAGATCTTGGAGAGATTTAAAATGCAGAATAGTAAGGCAGCCTCCACACCAATAGAAGTAGGTTTGAAATTGAGCAAGAAAGACTCTACCAAGAGAGTGGATCCAACACAATACAACAGTATAGTTGGAAGTTTAATGTATTTGACTGTAACTTGGCCAGACCAAATGCATGCAGTAAGTCTAATTTCTAGATTTATGGAAACACCAAAGGATTCACATTGGCAAGCGGGAAAGAGGATCCTAAGGTACGTGAAAGGTACCAAGGGATTTGGAATTTTGTATACTACAAATGATGATTTCAAGTTGGTTGGTTACACGGATAGTGATTGGGCTGGAAGTATAGATGATAGGAAGAGCACTTCTGGATACATGTTTCGTATGGGATCGAGTGCAATTTCATGGGTATCCAAGAAGCAACCTATTTTTGCTCAATCTATAGCAGAAGTTGAATACATAGCAACAAATGTAGCAGCATGTGAAGCTATTTGGTTAACGAGGATCTTGATAGATTTGAATAAAAGGCAAGAGGATGGAACCAAAATTTATTGTGACAACATCTCATCAATTGCATTGTCCAAGAATTCAATCTTCCATGGGAGAAGCAAGCATATTGAGATATGATATCACTTCATCAGAGAGTTGGTGGAGAATGGGGATATCAAGATGGATTTTTACAAGTCTGAGCAGCAGCTAGTAGACATCTTTACTAAGCCTTTAGGCATTGGACCTTTTATACACCTAAGAGAGTGTCTTGGTGTAATTGATTTAGATCAGCACTGATCCTTGTTTGTTTGGCTTGGGACAAAGGGAGAGTGTTGGAATATTAAATAAAGCATGTGTTTGCCCATTGAGCCAAACACTCACCTACCGCCTCTGACATCTAGAACAGACAAAAACATGAATATGGTGCATAAGATTTTTTTGAAATTAGAAAAAAGGGGAAAAATTAAATGTGACAAAATGAATGTTTATTCATTCATTCAGTGAGTTTTAAGCAGATTAGCAGAAGGAGGAAGAAGAAAAGAAGTTTGTGCCTATAGTTGCACGTGTTTCCCCTGTTCTCTCTATAAGTTTGTTATTGTTTGATTTGTCCTATTGAAGAAGTTATTGCTCCAGGCACCATTGTATGCAGCCATTAGAGTTGTAGGTTTAAAGTTTTTGAAGCATTATTAGTTTAGAGTTATTTTAGGATTTTTCTGGTTGAAGTCGAATGCTCCCAAATTTTGTAATGGTTTAGTCAAGTTGAATAGTCAAGAAAGAAGGCACACTTGAATCCATTACTCTTCCCTTGAATGTTGCATTTGAAAAGTTTGTTTCTTTTGAAGCTTAACGTATTGGCTCTCTAGTTTTAACGGTGAAAGCATTCACGATGGAATTTGGTAAGTTATAATTTTTCAGTTTGAATAGAACACTCGACATCCTTTTTCTCAGTTGGAGCCGAGCTTACTCGGCATCCATTGTTGCCGAGCAATTTTTCTTTGTGTGCTTTATTTTTCAATTGAATATCTCTATTGTGTGTAATTTCTGATTCAACTATTTATTTGAATCTTTTTAAATTTTTGTTGAGGTTTGTTGAATGTACGACATGCTTTTACTTTATTTTTATATGGTTGCTTTTAGAATCTCTGGTAACTTTCATTGCAAGCAAATAGTACATTGATCGTGTAATAAAAGTATTTCTTTTTATTAATAGTTTTGATGTTACAATTTTTTTCAAGTTTTAAACATATAATAAAATTCATATATATTTAGTCTAATTTAATGAGTGCTAAGTGTTCTATTTATTCTTATGAGAGATAGATTCATGTTGAGTCACTATTCATGAAACATGGCTCAATAGGTTTGACTCAAAAATTACATAGTTAAATCCTAATAGCAATATCATAAGTCTAATCTAATTTTTATGAACTATTTATTAAGTAATTTTTAAATATTTGCTAATTTTTAAAAATTTATGAAAATACAAGGAAATGATTGTTATGGGATAGGAGATATAAGCAGAAATAAGAGGAGATGAATGTGAGAGTAAGATAGATAATAAAATGAAAGGAAATAGATAGAAATTTAGGCAAGGGTGATTTATGGAGATTGATAAAAGTTAACTATATTTTTAGACTTTTAGCTAATAATATATGTACAAACACATGCCCTTATATGAGATATCAAATTTTCAATCTACCATAGAAAAGAAATGAAAATAGAAAAGAATATAATTCCCCACTTTTTATTAGTCTATGCAAATAGAAAAGGAGGAAAGGAATGAGAGGAGGAGAAATAGAAAGATGAGAGAGGAGATGGGCGAGCTTGAGAGATAGAATAACCTAAAGATAAATCAATAGTAGATAGGTAGATAGGTTGTACATAGATAGGAAGGCAAGTAGGTAGAATGAGAAGGAAATGGGACATAGATAGTAAGAGATGATAGAAGTAGTTTTCCATAAGATGGTGTTTTTTTTGAACTTTTACATAAGTATAACCTTTGAAATCTGAAAAACATAAACAAGCCTAAAAAAAAGAAGCAATAATCACAAATTGGTTTCAAATTAGCACAATCACATATGATGTATGACATGTTAATCTCACCATGGATAGGGAAATGAAAATGAAGAAGAAAGTACAATTGATTAAGGAATTGATTAGATAATGACCACTAATTAGAGGAAATTTTGTTCACAAATGAAATCATTAAGTATTATGGTACTCAATGAGTTTCATATGCTTGGGAATCATGAATTTGACACAGCCAATCATTTATGCTCTCTTAGCAAAGCAATTTAATTTTTATTTTTTGTAGATAGAGGTGAATGGTATAGGGAAGTGTAAGAAAAGATAGAGATAGGGAGGAAGAAATGAGTGTATGTGTGTACAAAAAATATTCAAAGGAAAGGATGGGGAGCTAGATAGGGAATGTTTGTAAATTAGAGAGACATGTGGATATGAGTAAGAGAGAGATAGAAATATAGAGTAAGATGCAGATGAAGGGATATAGAAAATTTAAATTTATTGATTTCAAATAGCTAGGTTCCCATCTCATATAGAGAGGTGAAAAGATTGGTAGAGGTAAAAATAGATAGTGAAACATAAGGAAGGATAATTTTTAGATAGATGGATGAAAATTGAATATCAAAGTGGACAATAGTCATGAAGGGAGAGACAAAGAGGTTGGGAATGGGAGGGAGATAAATCAAGAGAATGATAAAGATATATGAGGTGATAGATGAATACTTGACAAATAGATAGATCAAATAGACAGATTGAGTAGATCTAAGAGAAATAAAGGAAATAGGATATAGACACATAGAAGAGAAAGGTAATGAGGGATAAAATAAGATAGAGATGAGGAGGGAGAAATGAGTGTCTCTGTGTGTGAATTATAAAGATATAAAGAAGGGGATATTGAGTTGATTTTTGATCTAGTAATTAAACTTGGTTTAACTCATTTTATCATTTTTGGCAGCTGACAATGTGAATGTGAAAGCTATACAAGAACTCTTATCCAATGCCTTGTCATTTGTTGTCATTTTTGGATATTGCTCTGGTACACTTGTAGGGAGGATTTATGTAACATTCTACAAGCATTGACTTAAAAAGAAGGTTTTGAATTTTTTGGAAGTGTGAAAAAAATCATTTTATTTTCTTCTACACCATCATTCACAATCATACAACCATGTGAATATGAATGAACCAATTCAAATGGCATGACTTATATTTTTTCTAGATGAGACTACTTCCTGTGTGAATGATGATATTTTATCTTGTATCAATGATGCCATTTATTTTACATAGTGGGCTTTGACACATAGAGAGGCACAATATTTTTTTCTTTTTTATAGATAGAGGTGAATGGTATAGGGAGGCATAAGAAAAGATAGAGATGAGGAGGGAGAGATGAGTGTATATGTGTATAAAAAAGCTATAGAGGAAAACTAGGGAGTTAAATAAGTAGAGTGTGTAAATTAGAGAGAGACATATGAATATAAGCAAGAAAGATAAAAATATAGACTACGAGGGATATGAAGAGATGGAGAAAATTCAAACTTATTTATTTCAAACAGCTAGGTTATCATCCATATATACAGGTGAAAAGATTGCTAGAGATAAAAAAAGATAGTGAAACATAAGAAGAGACAATTTGTAGATGGATGGATAAAAATTGAATATCAAAGTGGATGATAGTCATAATGGGAGTGGGATGGAAACAAACCTAAAGAGGAAATGAGGGAAGTAAACTACAAGAATGATAAAGATATATGAGGTGATAGATGGATAGTTGACAAATAGATAGATCAAGTAGATAGATTGAATAGAACAACGAGAAAAAGAAGAAGAAAAGATATAGATACATAGAAGAGAAAGGTAATGAGGGATAATATAAGATAGAGATATGAAGGGAGAAATGAGTTTTTGTGTGGAGTAAGTGCACTAAGATGGTGTACAAAAAGGAGGTATAAGTGTACACTTTTTTTTTTGAAATCAGCTAAACCTGGTCTTGGATGAGACATTTGAGGGTCATCTACTAAAAATGACAAGATGTGTAAAAAATATAAATTATAGTACTCTGAATCTACTTTCTAAAACACTAGATTTTTTACAAAATGGATAAGATTAAGTGGTTCATAGACTAGGCACAAAAAATATAGTTCCTTATTTTTTTAATAAAACATAACATAGTTGTTTTCATGTGCAATACAAATCACATAGTTGATTTACTATTTTGCATATCCCTTTGGTAGAATGATAGTTAAGAGTCATATCTAGAAGTTGTGTATTTCTTTGTAATTTTATGATGAGTATTTTTTTTTTCTTATGAATTATTGATTAGACTACATCTTGAAATTTTGATGACTATTCATGTGTTGAGCAAAACTTGCATAAAAATAATTGAAAATGGAAACCTTTTAAAAATGTATATATAATCAAGTGTATAATAATTATATGCAGTTTATTTTGAATATGGTTAAGTGTATCAAAGGTTATTAAAAAAATGGTAGACATATGTTTGTGAGGAATGTCAAGGCATTGGTAAAATTAATTAAAGTTTATAATGTTAATATTGTCCAAAAAAAATAAAAAATATGGTTATAAAGCTAAGAAGAAGTGTAAGATTATGGTGGTAATTTTATAGATAACCACTTCACCATTACCATACCTAATGAAGAGAAAGATGAGAATTCATCTTAGAAGATGAAAAAACATCTAAAGGAAAAAAAAATGGAGGGAAAACAACCTCCCAAGCCTTTGGGTCATTTCCCTAGGCTATCACCAAGCCATAACATAGTCAATTTTTTTGGATTTAAATAACCCGATCGAGTTATGAAAATAAAAAATGCATCCAAAATTGATCGGTTTTTGTATTACTACTAAAAAAGGTTAGATTGAGGGAGGGAGTGAGGGAGAGAGAGGGGGACGAAGAGATTAAATATTCACCAATCTTCAATGAAAACTATATTATCTTAGTATTTCATAGCAATAATCTTAGAAAATCCTTCTTTAACAAATAAGAAGTGAAGCCTATAGGTCCCCGATTACAATGGCTAGCTTAGATGATCACAATAACCAATGCCCAAGATTACACTATGTAATCCCTAATTAGGGTTAGGGTAAAGAAAATGAATCTACATTTTAATGAAATAAAGAATCCACTACTATAGTGGGTATTAAATGTGTCCATCTTTTTTTTCCCCACTTGAGGGCATGAAATCAATCCAACACTATTTCCAACTCCTCTATACTGATTCTTTGTGTCAATTATTGATTGAATTCTTGAACTGTGATTGCTCTTTGTGCTTTTCCAAAGTTTTCTTCCCAATCTAGTAGCAAGTCCTAAATAGTGTGTATTGTATTCAAGAAGATGGAGAAGTTCTCAAAATCATCTCTTTCATAGACATTTAGTCAAAAGAATTCCTCTAACTTGACTTTCAAATTATTAACTTTTTAATTTCATCTTCTATCAACCTTTTTGACAACAAGGACGTAACTATATTGGATACACCATGTTTGATGTTGTCAACCACCTTTTTCTATTGAGAAGAATCCTCAGTGACTCTCTTAAACATTTCCTTAGTTGTCATCATTACACTATACCATCAAAAAAATTCTTAGTTTTCATCATTACAATGTACCATTGAAGAAAAACACAAATATCCCCCTCACTAATAACTTGACCATCGATCAATTTATTTTTTGTGTGTCTCCATCACATTCTGAATATCAAAATTCATTTCATCTTGGGAAATATGCTCATCTTCCCATGATTCCTCCACATAATGGATGTTGGAGAGTGTAACTAATTGCCTACTATGCACTTGAACTAATTATTCTACATGTTTGAAGGCTTCTTCCTAAATTCCTTCAACCCAAACAATTGCACCTTAAGTAGTCTGCTTGATCTTGACCATGTCATCTACCACTTCAAGTGGAAACACCTATAGGAGGGAATGATGGACCCTACTCTCTTACCAAATGAGGAAATCCATTGATGTAATTTAACATAAGTCTCTAATTTCTATTTTCTATATCTTGTACCCTTCTACCACCTTCTTCAGTCTATCTTTCAAAGCTTGAGTAGAGTCATCAAATTCTTTTTATATTTGCTCCTAGCAGGCATGACCAAGATTTATTTCCACAAGATGGTAATCATCTGAGAAATTTTTTTTTTACTCTTGTTGTTAGGAGTTGCAATCTGCAAAATTTTGGACTATGAAATTCTCCTTTAACAAGCTTAGTGAATCTTTTTGCTTTCCCTTTATCTTTTGATTAGTTTTCTTGGTCCAAAATTTCCTATAATTTGATTATGAACTCAACCTCCTTTTTTGACTCTTATAAAAAATTCTTCAACCATTATGGAATGGGTATACTTTGGTCCCTCAAGATCAAAATTATTCTCTCCTTTGGACTACTTGAATTTTGATTCCCTCTTCACCTCCTAGACTATCCACTATTACTTTAGGAACTATAGCTTCAAATTTTTCAAAATGTATTGCTACTATAGGAGGCTATGCCTCTAGTAGACCCACTTTGGCCCCTATTATTTATTTCTCTAAGATTGTAGTGAGAATTTCTTTTGTAGCTATATATTGATCTCTCCCTATCCCTTGCATGGATTTTTCATAAGCATTTATACTTAGCCTATCACGCACTAGTCTATCTAAATTTTCTTGTAGCTCAAATATCCACATGCTTGTCTCTACTTCCTTCCTTTCAAATATTTATATCTCTTGAATAGTGGGAGTTTAACTTCAAGGGGGAACATTTCCATGTTTTTGCTTCCTCTATTGAGGCTCTTGGATGAATTTCTCACTCCTAGGATGCTTCTCTTGAGATACCACTTGGCCCTTCTTGATTGCTACATCTTTTGATGGTATTTCTCTTTCTTCAATAGTTTCTTAAGATATTCATCCCAATATTTCATCCTTGAGTGGGTGGTGACTAATCAATCTATATGTAAATCTATTTTCCAGTGCAAATATTTTTCTAATCTTACACTCAATCCATGACTTTGTAAAATCCATGACTAGATTGGAAAAAACATCCAAATCTATGACTTCTTTGCTTTTCCAATTATATGGTTGAACTATCATTTCTAGATTTAATCTTTTTTTGCATCACCCTTGAATCTACTGAATTTGATGAAAGATCAACCCCATAGCTCACAAGAATCAGCTGCATGAAAACACCTATCATAGAGAAAGAGAGAAAAAAGAAGACATGGAGTCTAGAATTGCCAAATCCATAGATGAGACACTCTTAATGAGCAAAAAAATAAATTGCTATTATTAAAAATGAATTAATAAATTACAAAGAGATCAATCCTTATAAAATGAGATCAAAACGCTAATATGTAAAACTTAGGTTGCATGATAATAATTAATAAAAGAATTAATTATTATAAGCCCAAAGTTTAGTCTAAGTAAACTACAGATAATAAGTAACTTAATAATTAAGGGTAAAAGCATAAACCTATGTCACCCTTTTATAAAGGAAAAAGTTAACAAAAGTATAACTATTCATCTTCAATGACATAAAAGTCAGTATTATTTTGAATTTGATAATGAAGTAAACTAAAGAAATGTGTAGAAATGAATGAGTTTTAGGATTATAATTTTTAATACTTATGTGTGATAAGATTTCATATATTTTCTAAATTTTTAAAGAGAATTTTTTGCGTACTGAAAAATGCTAAAAATTAAGGGTCTAGTTCCTGCCACAAAATAATGTGAAAATTAACTTATTTCCCTTTGATTTTATATTATGTTATAGATAACATATATAGCTATAATAATAATAAATGAAAATTGGCTTTAGACCTATATTTTATCTTTTATAACGATTCAAAATTAACTCATCTAAAATATATAGTTTTCATCTCCCACCACATTTTTGAAACCAAATATTTTCAAACCAAAAGAAAAATTAAACATTCTTTAAGAAGACTCTCTCCTCTAGAATGTCATGTGACTTTTAAATTTTTTGATATAATTTAATATTTTTTCCTTTCTTCAACTTGACATCTTCTCAAGTGTTAAAAAACATACTTGTAGAATTTTTTAATTACAATACACTATATCTTATTAAAACACTATAAACTCTATATGAGAATATTCTTGACTTTGAACTCTATAAAATGGTGTTTATATGTTATTAAAAAAATATCATAAAAAATAGTAAGAGTTATTGAAACATTAGTTTTCTAAAATAATTTTACTTCTTTAGTAATTGGATACAAACTAGTATAAAACAAATATTTAATTGACATTTCCAATTGGAAAAGTGTTAGACCATATATAACTTACCTAGAGTAAATTTTTCTAGATCATATGTTTGGACAAAATTTATTTTTACATAGAAATACTCAAATTTAGTCATTCTGATAAGTCAGCCTAAAAGGTGACACAACTTTGTACTTGTACCCTTAAATCAATATGATTTAATTAATAAGAAAATACTTTAAATTATTCTAGCACCTCCCTTTAAGATAAACTTAAGGTGTAGCTAGAAATGTAGAAACTACTACTAAAAAGAAATTGAGTCTTGGCAACAAGGCCTGATGAGGTACCCAAGCACTACCAAATCTCTGAAAAGAGGAGAAATAGAGAAAACCACATGGGAAAAACTCTAATCCAAAAAGAGATGGAAATTTAAAGGCTAAAATGAACTAGTGAAGGACTAAAGAATCCTCCAAATTAGGAAATGTCCTAGAAGATACGAACAAAAGATGACCATAAAGAACACCACTAAAGCATGAAGTTGCAAACACTATCAAATTGCTGATTTGAAGAACCCCAACTGTATATAACATGACCAAGAAGAGAAGACTAAGTTTGAAGAGATGATCAATCAAATGAAAGGTATCTTTAGAGCCTCCAAAATAAGGAATGAAAGAATATCTATACAGTAAATGATCCATCTCACCAAAATGCATAGGCATCCAACCACTACAATCACCAAGTACATAGGATCAAATACTGAATATATAGTTCACTCCATTGAACCAAGAAAGGAATAGAACAAACATAACCCCCTATAATGCTGAGAAGTAAGAGATGAACACTAAAATTGAATTGAATATCTCTTGCAAAAAAAATAACAAGGAACATTGAGAGTGCAAAAGAAGTACAAACACCTATAATGGTATGTTTAATCAACACGTCATGAGGCTAATGTCATGGAAGGAACACCCACTTGACAAAGGAAGATGATGAATATGGAAAACATGAAACCCCCCAAGCCAGTTTATAATGTAGTGCAAGTGCAACAAAACATAAAGATGTGCAAGATCCTAGAATGTAATAAAGTGACACTTTATCTTAGTGCATTTACAAAAATACTACAAAAAGATGTCAAAAAAATCAAAAGAGACACAAGAGTGATACAATAGATAGTATAACCCATGAAAAATAAACTAAAGAAACAATATCAATCCCTGAAATTGAAACAACCAAGATATCGATCAGAATGTATAACAGAAAAAAATTGAATGGGATGTGCCTAGAGTAGAATTTGGAAAATAAAATGTCTCAAAATATGTCTCTTAGAGTGCAAAATAGAATTCATGACATTGAAAGACAAAAAAAATACCAAATAATATCAAAAAATATATACTACACCATCATGATGAGCTCAGAATCAGCTTTTCAAAGATATCTCATTTACCAAAAATGGAGTATGAATGAGCAAGTTATGGTAAAAAAAAGCACGTGTAGGTCAAAAGAAAAAGTTTTAGGAAAGGAAAAAATCATTGTGTTAGCATCTATGCTAGAATGTCTCAAAAATTCAGCCACCAATACTAGAAATTTCCTCAAGAAGTGTGTCAATTTTATACCAAAACTATCTCTATTTATGTGCAAAAAAATCTTGACTTGTGCACCTAAAAATCTTCAATTGCATGACCAAAAATCTCAATTTGTGCACCAAAAAAATCTTGATTTTTGTGCCAAAAATCACAAAATCATTGCCTCAAGAAACATGCCAAAAAATCTTGATTTGTGTGCCAAAATTCAAAAAATTAGAGAAATTTAAAATGAAAATAGGGTTTTTTGGGTGCTTCGAGCTCAATGATGATGTCCATTTGGGCTCAAAATGAACCAAAAAATCAACCACCTCCCATATTCAATACAATATATCTCTAAAAAAATGAAACACTCTAAAAGAAAAAAAAAACATATTTGAAAGCCAAGCCAAACCTCTCATAAATAAAATAGGGGCATGAAGATCTAGAGCTCTGAAACCATGTTGAAGTTGATGAAAGATCTACCCCATAGCTCCCAAGAATCACTTGAACAAAAACACCTATCATAGAGAAAGAGAGAAGAAAAAAGCTATAGAGGTCAGGATTGCCAAATCCATAGATGAGACATTCTTGATGAGAAGAAAAGAAATTGCTATTATCAAAAGTGAATTAACAAATTACAAAGAGATCAATCCTTCTAAAAGGAGATCAAAACCCTAATAGGTAAAACTTGATATGCATAAATATAATTAGTAAAAGAATTAATTATTATATGCCCAAAGTTTAGTTTAAGTAAACTAGAGATAATAAGTGACTTGATAATTAAATCAATATGATTTAATTAATAAGAAAATAATTTATTAGTCTAACTAAATCTTCCTCCATCTAATTAGGAACTCAAAATATGTTACACGCTCCAATAAAATTCAATGGTAATCTAGAATGCATCCTGTTTCTAATTTCATTCTCATCCACAAGATTTGCCCAAAAATCCTTGAGATGAAATTTATGTGGGTACTTTGATCTTGCTACCAATGTGATCTTTTAGACCTTATTGGATAAAGAGAAATATGGAAGAACCGAACCTTATGTGTTTTTCTCTCTATAGCCTTCAAACAAGGGCATACCTCAGTTTTTCCTTCTCCTATCGTGGGGAATTGCAATCCCAACTTCTTCTTCCCTTTCTAGATATTGTCATAGGCTGTAATTTGTCAAGGAAGCTCTAAGAAGACCATCTTATCCATTGGGTATCTATAAAGTTTTTATGTCTCCAAGGAAAATCCTTGAATTTAGATGTATTAAAATTTAGGAAATTAGGTGAACCAAGTGTCTTAATCTTTGACCAACTTTATCACACCAACTAACAATCTCATATGTAGTATTGTAACTATGCACATGGAAAAGGAATTATTAAACCTTTTGTAATCATCCTTGGAATATAAATGCAATTGTATATCACATTCATTAACTTTCAACTGTTGGGTTCTTCTTGCAATTGGTCATTTTCATTTTAGTCTATCATAACTCATCCTCCATGCTAGCATGTAGATGAAATAAGAGATCATGTAAGATTTTGTTATGTGGTCTAGATTCTTCAACTATTTATTCAAGTTGTCACTTATGAACCCTACCCAATATATCTTGTATGATTCTTCTCACTTACTCAATAAAGTACCACATCCAAGGTTCAAATCTATAAGAAAAAGGCATGTCAAATATTTGACCTAGCACATGATCATGTCACTATACTTCCTCTCCAAGTTGAGCCATGCTATTTCCTTGGGGATCTTGGAATGATGTGATATGTTATTTTCAATTGTCTTTTATTGACTATTTCATCACAAAAATGGACTCTAGAGGTGTAGATTCTAAGTGTCTACTCCTATGCTTTTGTGATCATCATTCGGTGAGAAGGAATCCCAAATTCTTTAGAAATGGATGTTGAAGAAAAATCTACAAGAATATTTTGTTAAGAATACCTGGTGGTTCTATCCCTAGGACTATAGTGTTTGGTTCATTTCACGATCAACTTTAGATGCTGAAAGGAAGGAGGGAATCCAACTGTAACAATAATTTTTCTTCTCACAATTCAGGTAGCCAGGTGTGTAGGATGATGATCACTATATCCAACACTCTTCAATTCAATTCTTTCAAATCAACACCATTGAAGATTGTATCTCCAATTTCTTCCCACTTTAACATGATTTTGGATTTGGTGCAGAATCTTCTCTTTTCATTATTTATCAATTGTCTACATGTATCTCCTACTCTTGAGGGTTTCACCATTCTCCCTACCTACAAAATAGAAAATATTCAATTGTAAGAATATTCTAGATTCTTCTTCAAATTCATGAAGATTTCTCCAACTCACTTAAATATCTCTCTAATGAAATTTAGAATCTTGCTTCACTAATTTTGAGAAACTTTTCTCTCCTCAACAATGTTGAAAATTTCTTGATTTTTTCCTCCACTCTCTCTCTCTCCCTCTCCCCCCCCCTCTCACACACACACACACACACACACACACACACACACACACACACACACAAATTTCTACCTAATCATTGTCTTTCACTCTCTTCCCTCTCTCCTCTAACCATCTCTCTCTCTCTCTCTCTCTCTCTCTCTCTCTCTCTCACACACACACACACACACACACACACACACACACACACACTTGATCCCCATTACCATATTTTCATATCTTAAGCCCATTAAGAACTATCTTATATCTCCTCACATTTTCTATTTTATATCTCACCTTCATCTCTCAGCCCTCCTCCTATCTTTATCTCTCCTGAAACACACACACACACACACACACACACACACACACACACACACACACACAAATTTCCCCCCATTTTGTTATCCTATTTATTGAGCCCCTTCCTTATCACTCTTCCTTGTCTTTCAACTCACCCTCTTCTCCATTTTTATATTTCTCATTCCCACTCTTTCTATGTATCAACCCAAATAACCATCTATCACTAACTCATGTCTAGCCCTCTCCTATTTTTTGAGACTCTCTCAAATCTATTTTCCTCTAATTACCCTCTTTCACTATCTCCTCTCCATATTCTTATCATCCCTTAACCTTTATGATCCTATTTTTCTACCTAATTTCTCTTACACATCTCACCATTCTTGCAATTAGTCCACATGTAATTATCCCAATCTTTGAAGTATAACATGTATTTTATTGCACCAAAATTTTATTGAAACATTTAAACACTTTTGCTTGGATGTTGCTGTAAAATTTTACCAAATAATATTGCACTTTTTTTTAGTTGAACTATAAATAATCCCCATTTCTTTATATTTCAATGTTGAAAGTTTAAAAAAATTAGGCAATAATATGATTGTTATAAAAATATAATATTACTTATAGCAATTATCTTGTTGCATTTAACATAAACATATTTTAGAGTTGACAATTCTATAAATATTGTATGTGTTGTTTTATTTGTTTTATTAAATATCAATGCTTATGTTTTAAAAGTTTCTTAGTTACTTTACATATTTTAATATATTTTTGGATTTAGTTGTAATCAAAAGAAAAAAATATCTTCTATAATTTTATATTTATATTACTTTCATATTTTTTACAAGTATTAAAATGTACTTCTTGTACAATACCAAAATATATTTTTACACTGTAATCAAAATATTAATAAAATCTCTTTTATTAAAAATTACAAAGTAAAATTATAGGAACATTCTTTGAATTTGTTTTCAAGAAATCAATCAATATTGAAATCTAAACTTTTAATTTACTCACAAAAATTGTTCAAATCCAAACTCCTAATTTTCTTTCGAAAAAGAGGAAGCTTGCAAAACATGCATCTCTTTATTTTCCACCATGTGAGATTTACCTAAAAATATTATGGAAAAGAAAAAAAAAAGTGAATAGGAAGCTTGCAAAACACATATCTAGCTATTTTCCATGTTATCTTATTTAGTATTAATTATTTCCTAGAAAATCTATTCACCATTTTATAACTTATGTTACTTTGATAATCTTGTTTTACTCTTTTTAAAGATGGAAGCAAGAAACTAAAAGTGTGACAATATGACATTGTTTGAATTCATTCAAATCAAAAAAAATATTTAACCATGAATTTATCAATTCTATTTAATTAGTTTTATTCGACAAACATAGGTGGAAGATTTGTAATTATAGAACTCAACTTCTATTAATTTTAGAAATTTCTGACAAAACATTTTAAAATTTTGAAAATTCAACTTCATACAAACAAAGTGACTTCCAGCTGTTCTCCAGCCTGGTCTACTTCAGGGTCAGGCTGCTTTTTGATACATCCAAAACATTCAGAATAAAGCAGTAAAACATCAGTTTTATCAAATCAATCAACTCTATATTTATATATGGAGCAGTAAAACATCAGTTGCTTCGTGATGATCAACCCACTAACACTAAATGTTTCCAAGTGTTGAGTAAAGATTTCAACGTCAAAATGAATGGCTTGCACTCACGAGGCCCAAGAGCACCACTTCTTCATCATTTGCCTTTACGTGCAAAATTCTCCTACCTTTCCAATTCTTCTCTTGTCTTTATTAAACTTTATTATCAATATTATCAATCAAATCGTAAAATAGTTTATAGGCGTTTTAGATATTAAAATCTTTTTTATGTGAGAAGTGTCACCTATAGCAGTCCTTTTTCTTAATCTTTTAAAGTTTCATATATAAACAAAACAGACTTCCTGCACTCGTTGACAGCCGCGCTTGCTCAGAGCGGGCCGTTGAATCCATTCCCTGCGACTGCCCCAACGCCATTCGAGCCCACATTCAGCTGCAGTTTTGCTTCCTTAGAATTACAGTTTTCTGTCCAAGAGAGATGGTAATTACTTCAACTATTATTTCTGGATTCAACTATTATTTCAATCTATTTTAATTTTTGATGAGGTTCGTTGAATGTACGCCATGGTTGTACTTTGGTTTTATATGGTTGTTTTTAGAATATCGGGTAAGTTGGATTGCAAGCAAATAGTACATGGATCTTGTAATAAAAGTATTTCTTTTGATAAGTAGGAGATGATTTCCACAGCTAGTCAAATTGTGATGTGAATATCAGGATTTAACTGTGTGATTTTTGAGTCAAACTCGATGACCCATGTTTCATGAGTAGTGATTCAACATGAATCCATCTCTCATGAGAATAAATGGAACACTTAGCTCTCATTGGATCTAGGTGATGCTCACAGGGGTGAAGCACCGGGACTTCCCGGGAGGTCCCCATCCCAGTACTACTCCAGCCTGAGCGCGCTTAACTACGGAGTTTCCTCCACAGTTAAACCCAAAGCTTGCAACCCCATTTGCAAAACCTTCACCAAGTATTGTGCCTTATGAACCATTCATTAGAAAGCCCCTTAAGCTCATCAATTGATAAGTAGGAGATGATTTCCACAGCTAGTCAAATTGTGATGTGAATATCAGGATTTAACTGTGTGATTTTTGAGTCAAACTCGATGACCCATGTTTCATGAGTAGTGATTCAACATGAATCCATCTCTCATGAGAATAAATGGAACACTTAGCTCTCATTGGATCTAGGTGATGCTCACAGGGGTGAAGCACCGGGACTTCCCGGGAGGTCACCCATCCCAGTACTACTCCAGCCTGAGCGCGCTTAACTACGGAGTTTCCTCCACAGTTAAACCCAAAGCTTGCAACCCCATTTGCAAAACCTTCACCAAGTGTTGTGCCTTATGAACCATTCATTAGAAAGCCCCTTAAGCTCATCAATTGATAAGTAGGAGATGATTTCCACAGCTAGTCAAATTGTGATGTGAATATCAGGATTTAACTGTGTGATTTTTGAGTCAAACTCGATGACCCATGTTTCATGAGTAGTGATTCAACATGAATCCATCTCTTATTTCTTTTATCAATAGTTTTGATATTATAAAAATTTCTAAGTTCTAAACATATAATGCAATTCATACATAATAAGTCTAATTCAATTTTTATGAACTATATATTTAATAATTTTTAAAATTTTACGAGAATATAAGGAAATGATTGTTATAGGGATAGGGAGATATAAGGAGAAATAAGAGGAGATGAAGGGGAGAGTAAGATAGATAATAAAAAGAAAGGAAAGAGATAAAAATTTAAGGAGGGACAATTTAGGGAGATTGATCAAAACTAACTATATTTTTAGACTATTAGCTAATAATATATGTACAAACTCATGCCCTCATATGAGATAATCAAAATTTCAAACTCCCATAAAAAAGAAATGAAAATAGAAAAGAATATCATTCCCCACTTTTCATTAGTCCATGGAAATAAAAAAAGAGGAAAGGAATGAGAGAAGGAGAAGTAGGAAGATGAGAGAAGAGATGGGGGAGCTCGAGAGATAGAACGGCATGAAGATATATCAATAGTAGATAGCTAGATAGGTTGTACATAGATAGGTAGGTAGGTAGGGAGAATGAGAAGGAAATGGGACATAGATAGAAAGAGGTGATAGAAATAGTTTTCCATAAGATGATTTTTTCTGAACTTTTACATAATTATAACCTTTGGAATATAAAATCATAGATAAGCCTCACAAAAAGAAGAAATAATCACAAATTGGTTGCAAATTAGCACAATCATATATGATGTATGACACATTAATCTCACTGTGGATAAGGAAATGAAAATGAAGCAAGGAAACATGATTGATTAAAGAATCAATTAGACAACAAACACTAATGAGAAGGAACTTTGTTAACAAATGAGACCATTAAGTATTATGATACTCGATGAGCTTCATATGCATGGAAATCATGAATTTGACACAACAAATAGTTTGTGCTCTCTTAGCAAATCAATTTTTTTTTTCTTTTTCGTAGATGGAGGAGAATGGTATAGTGAGGTGTGAGAAAAGATAGAGATAGGGAGGGAGAAATGAGTGTATGTGTGTATAAAAAATCTACAAAGGAAAGGATAGGGAGTTAGATAGGGAGACTGTAAATTAGATGGAGACATGTGGATATAAGTAAGAGAGAGATACAAACATAGAGTAAGATGGAGATGAAGAGATATAAAAAATTTAAATTTATTGATTTCAAATAGCTAGGTTCCCATCTCATGTAGAGAGGTGAAAATATTGGTAGAGGCAAAAATAGATAATGAAACATAAGAAGAGACAATTTGTAGATAGATGGATCAAAACCGAATGTCAAAGTGGATGATAGTAATGAAGGGAGAGGCAAAGAGGGGAAGTGGGAGGGAGATAAACTGAGAGAATGATAAAGATATATGAGGTGATAGATGAATAGTTGAAAAATAGATAGATCAAACAGATAGATTGAGTAGATCAAAGAGAAATAAAAGAAATTGGATATAGATACATAGAAGAGAAAGGTAATGAGGGATAAAATAAGATAGAGATGAGGAGGGAGAAATGAGTGTCTATGTCTGTGAATAATAAAGATATAAAGAAGGGAGTATTGAGTTGATTTTTGATTTGGTAATTAGACTTTGTTTGATTTATTTTATCATTTTTGCTAGTTGCCAATGTGAATTTGCAAGCCATACAAAACCTCTTATCCAATGCTTTGCCATTTTTTGCCATTTTTGGATGTTTCTTTGGTACACTTGGAGGGAGGATTTATCTAGTGTTCTACCAACATGGACTTAAAAATAGGGTTTTGAATTTTATGGATCTATGAAAAAATCTTTTCTTTCTTCTGCACCATCATTCACAATCATACAACCATGTGAATATGAATGGACCAATTCAAATGACATGGTTTACATTTTGTCTAGATGAGACTGCTTCCTGTGCCATTGATAAGATTGCTTCTTGTGTCAATGATGCCATTTATTTTACATGGTGGGGTTTGATACACAAAGAGACACAATAATATTTTTCTTTTTTTATAGATAGAGGTGAATGGTATAGGGAGGCATAAAAAGATAGAGATAGGGAGGGAGAAATGAGTGTATGTGTGTATAAAAAAGCTACAAAGGAAAACTAGGGAGTTAGATAGGGAGAGTTTGTAAATTGGAGAGAGACATATCAATATAAGTAAGAGCGAGATAGAAATATAGAGTAAGAGGGAGATGAAGTGATAGAGAAAATTCAAATTTATTTATTTCAAATAGCTATGTTCCCATCACATGTAGAGAGGTGAAAATATTGATAGAGATAAAAAGAGGTTGTGAAACATAAGGAGAGACAATTTGTAATGCATGGATCAAAATCAAATATCAAAGTGACCGATTGTTATGAAGAGAGTAAAAATGAGGTGGGGAGTGGGAGGGAAAGAAACTTGAAGAGGAGAGGAGGGAGATAAACTAAGAGAATGATAAAGATATATGAGGTGATAGATGGATAGTTGAAAAATAGATAGATCAAATAGATAGATTGAGTAGATTTGTTAAAGTATCAAACTGTAATTAAATAATATTTTGAATTGTTTCAATATAATAATGATATATTATGTTGAGAGGATATCAAAGAATGTAGAGAGAAAATTATAATATTGAATATGCTGACAAAGGTATTGAAGACTTATATATTTTTGTGTTCGTTGTCCTTGAGTCAGTGGAGATTAAAGTATATATATTAACATAGGAGGGTAGACAGTGAGTCACCACCGATAAGCATGACTCACATTAGAGTCACCTCTATCAGGTGTGACTCAATGTCACCATTGATATCCTTAGTAATACAGGTGACAAGTAATATCATCGTTTACTTTGTTAATGTAGACAATTAGAGATAAGTTGAGAAGGTTGTCGATTATAACTTTATTGAAATATGTTTGCAAGATAAAAAAATTGGTATATATATAATTATATTTTAACATCTAAACACATATAACAATAGCATAAATAATCATAAAATTCATTATTAAATCTTTATAATTTATGTAAAACTAATCTATACATTAACACTCCCTCTTAGATTAGTAACAGAAGAAATACACAAAAGAAGTCTTTGATCATAAGACTTCTTAATGTCAGGTAAGAGTTGATTCATCAATAAAATTATATTGATCAACTTATATTTGACATTATATATCATGAGAGTTGGCCCATCAAAATATCTACAAAAAATATTCACCAAGCTCTCAAGAGTAATGACCTATTAGAAACATCAATTGAATGATGATCACCAAGTACCCAGTGTGGTATTGGCCTATTAGAATATTAGGGCAAGATATTCACTAAGTACCAAAAATATATCTATACAAGAAACTTGTAGATAATCAAATTAATGATGTCAAATTCCTAGCTATTAATTTATAAGATGAAGCCTTTACATGGAATAGTTTCACAAAAAATTGAATCATGCTACAAGTTATTGTAAGGATGTCACTTTACAACAAATTCTCTGATACAAGTAAAATCATTTTGAAGTCATCACTTCTTAATGATTAACACAGGTTTTATAAATTTATAATATATAAAATGTATAATAATCAATTTCTCTAAGACATTTCCTTAGATTTTACAATCATACCAAGTTCTTTACAAAAATGCTCCACTTTTGTTTTAACAAATGGTTTGGTAATAGTGTCTACAATTTGATCCTTTGTACTAATATATTCCAACTTGATTACATCCTTTTGGTTGTTCAAGATAAACTTCCTCTTCTATAACACCATTCAAAAATGTAGTCTTTACATCCATTTGATGAATTTTCCATCCCTTGGATGCAACAATGGCTAAAATAGTTTTGACTGAAGTATATTTGGCTGCTAGAGAAAAAGTTTCCTCATAGTCTATTGCTTCCTTTTGGGAAAATCCTCTTGCTACAAACCTTTCTTTGTACTTGTCAATACTTCCATCTACAACATGTTTAATTTTAAATAGCCATTTTGAGGAGAAAACTGATTTATTTTTGGGTCTAGGAACAATATCCCAAACATCATTTTTAAGTGTGGAGTTATATTCTTCTGTAATGGCATCTTTCCAATGTTGATGTTTTATTGCTTCTTTTACATTAGAGGGTTCAGATTCAGAGATTTCACTCATTAATGCAATGTAACTTGAGTATATGTTAGGATATTTTCTTTCCCTAATGAAATCTAAGGGAATGGAATTGTTTTCTTCAATTAGCTTTTTGGCCCATAGTGGTCTTTTCTTTTCCTTAGAGGTGTGAGTAATGTCCATGGGTTCAATTGATTTATCTTCCTCCATTAGAGACTTCCTCACATTATCAGATTTTTTTTCTTCTAGAGTTTCTTCTAAGGTTTCTTCTGAATTTGATTCATCTTCATCTTTAAATCTTTTGTAGGCCAAATCTTTATCAAATATTAGGGTAAGTGCACAAAGTTGTGGTGCCAAAAGGGGGGTATAAGTGGACACCTTTTTCTTGAAATCAACAAATTCTAGACTTCAACAAGAATTTGAAGATAGTTACGCTCAAAATTTTAAGATATGACAAAAACAAAAGTCGTAGTCCTTTGAATCTAGTTTCTAAACTACTAATTTTTTTTCAAAATGATTTAGTTTTAGGTCTTCAAAAAAGGGGGCCATAGAAAGTGGTACTGTTTATTCCAAAAAAACATAACATAGTACAAAGTGTGCCCCCCCTAAAATTTTAACTTTTTTTTTGAAATTCTGTAATCGCTCTGGTCAAAAGTTACCTAACACTATGTAGTTTATCCCAGATTTTTCGGGTAATTTTATAATGTGTATTTTTTTTTTAATGAATTTTTAAATTAGACCCATCCCAAAAATGTGAAATATCTGTGTGCTCCCCCTAGAAATGATTGAAAACTAATCTAAAAACAAAATTTCTTATTTTCAAAGTGTGTAGAATGGAGTCTAGTTTCTAAAAAACTAAGTTGTTACAAAATTCGATGAATGAGCTAAAATCTACAGCCCAATTAGTACATGGTGGTTTTTGACAAAAAATGAACATACATTCAAAAGAAATTATAGATGAAAGACTTAAAATAGTTCAAATTAAAAATAAATTATATGGTTAGATAGCTAACACAGAGACCTATAATGTTATGTAACCTGATCTTATCGATACCCAACCACGAAGAATCTTGAAGGGGAGCACACAAGAAAAATCAATCATTTTTTGTATGTTTGCTAGAAAACACGTCTCAAACCTGTTTATAAACTCCAAACCTTTGGGTTGGATCTCCAAAGAAAAACCAAGCCTTACGCTTGGTTTTAATGCAAAGCTTTGAATAGCGCGTGTGCCCTATAGCGCGTACACCCTATAGCGTGCACACCCTATTAAAACACTATTGAATTTGAGGTAGTGCGTACGTGCTATAGTGCGCACACACTGTTGAGACCTAAATTGCAAACCAAAACCAAGAGAGAGCTGAGGGGTGGGGCGAGGGAATGGCTATTTGTGTGTGTGAGAGAGATAGAGAGAAAGTAGGGGATGGGAGAGGGGAGAGAGGAAGTGAGAAAGAGTAGGGGTGGCAGAGAGAGTATAGGATAGGAGATAGAGGAAATGTGAGAGAGTAGGGGTGGCAAAGAGAGTACAAGATGCAAGAGAGAGGAAGTGTGAGAGAGAGTAGAGGTGGCAAAGAGAGAGTATGGGATGGGGGAGAGAGATTGAAAGTAGGGGATGGGAGAGAGAGGAAGTGTGAGAGAGAGTACAAGTTGGGAGAGAGAGATTGAGAGTAGGGGATGGGGGAGAGAGAGAGTAGGTGGTGGGAGACGGAGTGGGAGAGGAAGAGTGAGAGAGAGGAGGATGGGAGTGCATGTGTGTGAAAGAGAGAGAGTAGGGAATGGGAGAGGGGGAAGATAGAGTAGCTTGAGAGAGAGTAGGGGATGGAAGAGAGAGTAGGGGATGAAAGAGAGAGTAGGTGATGGGAGAGGAAGTGGGAGAGGGAGAGAGAGGGGGGGATGGAAATGTGTGTAAGAGAGAAAGAGAGAGAGTAGAGAGGGAGAGAGAGTGAGAGAGAGAGAGAGAGAGTGTGAGAGAGAGAGAGAGAGAGAGAGTAGGCAGTGGGAGAGGGAGAGCGAGTGAGAGAAAAAGTAGAGGATGAGAGAGGAGAGAGGGGGGATGGGTGTGTGTGAAAGAGAGAGAGTAGGGAATGAGAGAGGGGAGAGAGAAATAGAGAGAGTAGGGGATGGGATAGAAAGAGAGTAGGCAATGGCAGAGGGAGTGGGAGAGGGAGAGAGAGGGTGGATCGAAGAGAAAGAGATTAGGCAATGGTAGAGGGAGTGGGAGAGGGAGAGAGAGGGGGGATGGAAGTGTGTGTAAGAGAGAAAGTAGGGGATGGGAGAGAGTGAGAGAGAGAGTAGGGGTGGCAAAGAGAGAGAGTGAGAGTAGGGGATGGGAGAGAGAGGGAGAGAGAGAGAGAGAGAGAGATAGTAGGCGATGGGAGAGGGAGTGGGAGGGAGAGGGACAGGGGGAATGGAAGTGTGTAAGAGAGATAGAGTTGGGGATGGGAGAGAGTAGGCAATGGGAGAGGGAGTGAGAGAGAGAGGGGGGGGATGGGAATGTGTATAAGAGAGATAGAGTAGGGGATGGGAGAGAGTGTGAGAGTTTGAGAGAGGGTAGGGGGTGGTAGAGAGAGCTTGTACAGGATGGGGGTGAGAGAGAGAGAGAGAGAGAGAGAGAGAGAGAGAGAGTATGAGAGAGAGTAGGGGATGGAAGAGAGAGAGTGAGAGTAGGGGACGAGAGAGAGAAAGTAAAGAGGGAAAGAGAGTACTTGAGAGAGAGAGAGATAGTAGGTGGTGCAAGAGGGAGTGGGAGAGAGAGAGAGAGAGAGGGGGGATGGGAGAGTGTGTGACAAATCTAGAGAGTAGGGGATGGGAGTGCGTGTCTATGAAAGAGAGAGAGTATGGGATGGGAGAGGGGAGAGAGAGAGTAGGGGATGGGAGAGAGGGAGTGGGAGAGGGAGATGGAGAGAGGGGGAATGGGAATGTGTGTAAGAGAGACAGAGTAGGGGATGGGAGAGAGTGTGAGAGTGTGAGAGAGAGTAGGTGGTGGCAGAGAGAGCTCATATGGGATGGGAGAGAGAGAGTGAGATTAGGGGATGGGAGTGTGAGAGAGAGTAGGGGATGGGAGAGAGAGAGAGAGTAGAGAGGGAGAGAGATAGGGGGGATGGGAGTGTGTGTGACAGATGTAGAGAGTAGGGAATGGGAGAGAAGAGAGTGGGGGGATAAGAGTGTGTGTGTCTGTGAAAGAGAGAGAGTAGGGGATGGGAGAGAGTGTGAGAGTGTGAGAGAGAGTAGGGGGTGGCAGAGAGAGAGTACGAGATGGGAGAGTTAGAGTGAAAGGATGGGAGAGATAGAGTGAAAGGATGGGAGAGATAGAGTGAAAGGATGGGAGAGAGTGAGAGAGAGAGTAGGGGGCGACAGAGAGAGAGAGAGTACGAGATGGGAGAGATAGAGTGAAAGGATGGGAGAGAGTGTGAGAGAGAGTAGGGGATGGGAGAGAGTGTGAGAGAGAGTAAGAGTAGGGGATGGGAGAGAGAGAGTAGAGAGGGAGAGAGAGAACTTGAGAGAGAGAACTAGTAGGTGACCTGGGAGAGGGAGTGGGAGAGGAGGAGAGAGAGGGATGGGAGTGCATGTGAAAAATCTAGAGATTAGGGGATGGGAGAGAAGAGAGAGGGGGGATGGGAGTGTGAGTCTGTGTGTGTGTCTGTGAAAGAGAGAGAGTAGGGGATAGGAGAGAGTGTGAGAGTGTGAGAGAGATTAGGGGGTGGCAAAGAGAGAGTACGAGATGGGAGAGACAGAGTGAAAGGATGGGAGAGAGTGTGAGAGAGAGTAGGGGATGGGAGAGAGTGTGAGAGAGAGTTGGGAATGGGAGAGAGAGAGAGTAAGAGTAGGGGATGGGGGAGAGAGAGGAGAGCGGGAGAGAGAGAACTTGAGAGAGAGAAATAGTAGGTGACCTGGGAGAGGGAGTGGGAGAGGAGGAGAGAGAGGGATGGGAGTGCGTGTGACAAATCTAGAGAGTAGGGGATGGGAGAGAAGAGAGAGGGGGGATGGGAGTGTGAGTGTGTGTGTGTGTCTGTGAAAGAGAGAGTAGGGGATAGGAGAGAGTGTGAGAGTGTGAGAGAGAGTAGGGGGTGGCAAAGAGAGAGTACGAGATGAGAGAGACCGAGTGAAAAGATGGGAAAGAGTGTGAGAGAGAGTAGGAGGTGATAGAGAGAGAGAGTATGAGATGAGAGAGATAGAGTGAAAGGATGAGAGAGAGTGTTAGAGAGAGTAGGGGATGGGAGAGAGTGTGAGAGAGAGTTGGGGATTGGAGAGAGAGAGAGAGAGAGTAAGAGTAGGGGATGGGAGAGAGAGGTGGTGGGAGAGGGAGTGGGAGAGGAGGAGAGAGAGGGATGGGAGTGTGTGTGAGCGATCTAGAGAGTAAGGGATGGGAGAGGGGAGAGAGAGAGGGGGATGGGAGTGTGTATCTGCAAAAGAGAGAGTTTAGGGGATGGGAGAGGGGAGAGAGAGAGTAGTGGATGGGAGTGTGTGTAAGAGAGAGTAGGGGATGGGAGAGAGTGTGAGAGAGAGTAGGAGGTGGCAGGGAGAGAGAGAGTAAGAAGTGGGAGAGGGAGGATGGGAGTGTGTGTGAGAGATCTAAAGAGTAAAGGATGGGAGAGGGGAGAGAGAGAGTGTAGGGGATGGGAGAGGGGAGAGAGAGTAGGAAGAGAGAGAGAGTAGGGAGAGAGAGAGAGTAGGGAGGGTGGAGAGTGATGTGTTCTAATATAGTGCGTACGTGCTATAGCATGTACGCACTATGTGAAATCACTTAAAAATGGTCAAAAAGCAACTTTGGGGCCCGTTTCATTCATTCTCTACTTTTGTTCTGTTCTGCACTCTGTTATCTTGATAGAAATCATGGGTTTCAACACAATAAACATTCTTTCAAAGTGGCAAACACTATTTCAAGCTAAAAAACACTATTTCAAGGTGGCAAACACTTTTGGAAGCTAACAAACACCAAATTCAATCATTGGATACACGATTTGAAGACTTTTTGAATATTCCTTGTATAGAAAAGGTTAGTGCAATCTATTTTAAATATTGTTTGTTGATATATAGATACAAATTTGATTATAATTTGACATGTTGTTTAATATATAGTGAATTCATTGAAATTTGTATGTTTCAATGAAATGTTATTTCGAAATGGTTAGAAATTTGACAAGTCATTATATATATATATTGTGTATTCATTCAAATAATTATAATTTTTATATGTATTTGAATAATTTAAAATTTACACATTTTAATAATTCAAATGTTTGAATTATTTAACATGTAGAAATCATCATCATGCCAAGGAAGAAACCAAAAAATCAAACAAATGAAGATAGGGAGAGATATTTGGCAATTAAAAGAGATAAAATGAAATTACTACGTGAGCAAAGAAAATTGCAAATCAATAATGAAGAATTGACTTTCGAAGAGGATCAAGAACCACCGGTACCAAGAAACAAAGAGGAAGAATTGGAAAGACAAAGAGAATGAATGAAACTGTTATGCTCAAGAAGACAATTGAATTGTGAAGCTACACCATCTTCTAATGTTGGAGTCATATCGTCTGCTACACCATCTTCCAATGTTGAAGTCATATTGTCCTCTCATGTTGAAGAGACACCGATTTGTAGATCTGACGATATACACACTCCATCATGTCATGTTGAAGGCACAACATCAACACATCAAGTAGGTGATATTCCATCTTTTGCATCTTATTGCCAAGGCACATCATCTTCGGTTCAAGGTATGCAATACACTCAACCTTATGTTGATGTTCAAAATGTTGAGAGAATTGAAGAGATTATAACACCTTCTAGAATTAGTTTTAGAAGACCAAAATATTTGATTGATATTGATAGTAACATTTTGAAATCAATGCTTGACAAGATTAGCAAGCGTACTTGTCAAAGAAAAGTTAATCGTATGTGGAGATTATTTTTTGATGAATTAAATATTACAGGTCAATGCTAATTATTTGTTGAAATGATGACGAATTTAAAATTTAGGCCTATCATGAAGATTCTTGGGCTAAGAATGATGGATGATTCAAATCAAAAAAACATTGTAAAGAATCTAATGAATGCTTATGACAAAGTGGGTTCTAAATCATGCACCAAAGATAGTAATATCGCAAGACGAGTACTTACATCGACAATAGTAAGTAGCCAAATGAAGAAAGCTCGACTCATGAGAAAGACAAGCAAAACATTAAAAATTGGTAGAGGTACTCTAAGGAGATCCATGCTAAGGCGTGAGAGATTGGAAGATCCAACAAAAAATGAGTTATGGACATTTAGTGGTAGACTACCGCGAAAGGATAAAGAAATTAGTGAAGCCCTGAAATCATTGATCGAAGATTTTTGGAAAAATAACACACGTGTTTCCCCTAATCAAAGAGATGTTGTAAGAAGGAGGATTGGTAGCCAAAATCGCGAGCCACATGCAAAACATTTTTTGGACACAACTCAGACACAATTTTTTGCAAAATTTATTGGTATGTATCCTCAAATTCGAATAAGTCAAAGATTTTTTGAGATGGGTAAACCTTTTTATGTGAAGATAAATCACACATGCACAACTTTTTGTTGTAGGATACATACTGAATTTTCTAACCATTTTGATGTTTTTAGGCATATATGCATAATTTTGCATTCTCAATTTGTTTTGCAGGATTGTGACATAAATGAGCCACCAAGATCTTCAAGGGAATTCATATCCAACATTTTATGTGAAATAAGGGAAGGCCAACAATTTTACAAGACATCATGCTTGGATGGTACGTGTTTATTTTGTGGTTCTTTGCAACTTTTATCAACTTGTCAACATATGGATAGTACACATGCAATTGGAAATGAAATAGTAGATTTTGGAAAATTTAAGACAGTGACATATGCTCTAAAAGATGGGAAACATGGTAAAAGATGTGATTTAGTCATTGAAAAGATTCTAGTGTATGAGTTCATGAAGATTTTTTGTGAAAACATTATTTACGAGTATGCAAGGCATACCCATAGAGCTCGATGGCTGGATTTGCAATTCAAGTTGTACAAGGATACGTTTCCACTGGATACCATTGTTTCGGTTGTAGATTTCGCAGAGAACTACACACTGCAACCACAAAATGAGGTGCAAGAAAAGTATTATACTTCTCAACAGGTTTCACATAACATTCATGCATTCACCTACAAGTACAGAGGATGATAGGAAGATTTGAGGGAGTACCATTTTTACATCAACGATGATCGATCACATTCTACGAAGTTCGTACATGGTTGTTTTCAACTATTTTATGGAGATTTGGCTAACAGGGGCATCACATATCGTCAGCACATTATTTGGTCAGACAATTGTGCATCTTAATTCAAGAATGCACGGATGTTCTATTGGTTGAGCAGGATGCACAAGTTGTGTAGAATTCAATACATGTGGAATTTCACAGAGGCTGGTCATGGAAAGGGAGAGCACGATGGTGCAGGCGCATGCATCAAAAGAGCCTTAGCTCATGAAGAACTAAAGTACAAAGATGGAGCAATATTGACAAATGCAAAATCCATTGTCCAGTGGTGTAATGCTACAATGGGTTCAGGTAAGGAAGGTGAGTCTACTGTTCATAGATTTTTTTGGTTGATAGATAATACTAACATTGCACCATATCAGGATTGTTGCACACTAACAGGATACAGTGAGTTGCACTCTTTTAGAAGCTCTGATGCAGGTTCATGGAGTATCCACACACAAAAAATGGCATGCTATTGTCCATCATGTGCAGAGGAAAATTGGGATGACTGTGAGTCGACTGAATGGGTGGACAAATGGGATATACGGGTTTTGGACCCAATTGACACCTATTGTCCCCCACAAGCACTGGAAATGGTACAGATGGAATCGTCTATTGACTTTGACTGCTTGTCTGATCTAGTGCAACTTGGTAATATATATATTTATATATCTTTGTAATTTCAATATGTAACTTTATAACTTTTACGCAAGTATTTTATGAATTAATGACCGCATTTTGTATGTTTGTCACTGCAGGCCATGTTTTTGTTGTTATTGCACCTAAAGACAATGAAGAAGGGACAGATTATTATTTGTGTCATTGTGTTCAAGCCAAACAAAAATTGGATCACTCAATTATAGATGGTGAAGGTTTAGAGTACCATGTTGGTGCGGTAGTTGTAACCGGCACATGGCTTAGACGATATTCTATGAAGAACCCTAACTTGTGGTTATTCGAGGATTGGCAAACAGAGAGGAAGATTCTTCATTATTCAAATCTTGTTGTCACATCAAATGTCCACTTGATAAAATATGGTGGAAAACCACATAATAAGAATCTTTGGAGAGTTTGTGAGTCAGACCACGAGGCAATACTTGAGACATTAAAATGTCGAGCAGATTAAGTTGGCTCATTAGATTGAATACAGAGAGAGGGAGAGAGAGAGAAAGAGTGATCAACTGGATCCAAATACATTGTTGCAACCTCTTCCCCAAGACTGTCCACATGAATAAGGTGGACCGTATTGTTATGATGCGTAAGTGATGAGATTTAGTTTAAATCATAGATTTTATGTTTTGATTTGTTTAGAATCTAGATTTTATGTTTTGATGTCTCCAATTTTTTAAAGCTAGAACAATATTTTTCATATTTTCTTATTGTGACGATAGTTTTCTTTCATTGCATGTTCTCTTGGATGACAGGAGGGAGAGAAGAAAAATAAGTAGATTTCCAAACAGCCAGCCACCCTTCTTCATGTAATTTATTCATTTAAGGTAAAAGTCCCATTTCCTTTGTTTGGCTTTGGTATTTTGTTATTTAAAGTCATTATTCTAGTTGGACCTTCGTATGTTTGAATTTGGGATTGTTTAGTGTCTATTTGTTATGATTATACTAAATTATTAATTCTACGATGTTTCTATTATTTAATTATTTAAAATAAATTAAAACTTTTTGTATAAAATTATTATTTTTTATTTCTATCTATTTGTTATGATTATTTCTATTATTTAAAATAAATTAATTCTATAATATCTCTATGATGAACTATTTATATTTCTAAACTTTACATATTTTACGCCATGACCAACAAACAAACTATTATAACAATACAAATACATTTAAATAGTAATGTAAGAATGATTTAGTTCACATAAAAAATAAGTCTTTCTTATATATTCTAAATACATCACAAAACTTTATCGCTTCAAAAAAATTGGAATTTCTCCCATCTACTTGAGTTCCCATGAATTGTCCATAAAATTGGGAAAGGGAATAGGTGCTATGCTCCCAATCCCAACATCCTCCTATCCACTACTAGGAGATGTGTGTAATGTAGGATTCAGCTCCATCAACTTAGTCATTTTTTTCACTAGTTGATTGGGACTCTCGCCATTTGTTGCCAACTATGGTGACAATGCTTGGGGTTACACTTATTAAGTAAGAATATTTCCTAATCTAGGGATTAGAGCATTGAACATATCAGAATATGATTTATGCTATGGGAGAAGAGGTATGTTGGGCATACTAATTGATTCTATGGCTAGTGCAATTACATCTCCTTCCACTAGTGTTGTAAATATAATTTCTATAGTTGTTGAAGGTGCACCTCCAATATTTGGTCTATATCTCTTTCAAACATTTAGATTATCCTCTCTTTCTTTCCTCTTCTATTCCTTTAGTGTAACCTTCTCCGCAACTCATTTTCCCCTCTCTATAGCATATAAGATCTCATTTCTTGCAATCTTTTCCTCTCTCCCATCTTTCCTATCCCTGATCTTCTCCTTCATGTAAAGTGCATTAGCCTCAAATAACTTCTTAGTCTCTCTTGTTCCTTAGAATTTTGTATCCTTTTCTTTGGTAGCTATAGGAATCTACTGGGTAAACCACTATGTTGTTTTCTGTCTAGTGGCATGTAACGTATAAAATCATCATCTCCATCATAGTCATTTTGGGCCTGGGTATCAAAAAATTATTAACTATTTATTTCATCATGGTTGCCACCATTTGCAAAGAATTAGATGATGTCCTTGGGGTCAACATGTGGTGGGGATGGAATTAAAAGGGAAACATTTTCATCCCCACAAGTATTTGGTTACCCAAGGTTTGTGACAACCTCCTACAACCAATCTGGTTGTGAATCTTGCATTAGCAAGCTTAATCTAATATCAATGTTTTTTGTATGCTCAAGGTTTTATCTCCTATAATAGTCCACTAGCTAGTTCAGGTTTTCTGGTTGGGTATTTTTAGGTGCAATTGTACCTAGTCCCTTCATATTTTGTCCATAACTCCTCAACAAAGTGTTAATTGGTTCATCTAATAAGCCATTGATTTTTAGGAAGGATTCAATAGTGATTTCCTACCCCTCGCTTTACAACTCATCAATATTTGCATCATCTACAGTAGTTGTTTCTTGCAACTCATCTCTTACACTTTCTCAATTTTGCCTCTTCTAGGCTTGTTCCAACTAGCCCTTGCCAGTCCTAAACTATTGGGTGATTAAAATACCCTTTTCCTCACTCTAAAATATACTCCAAAACCAACTACACTTGTTTTGTAAAATATCACTCAAAACTGGCTATTTCAATCTGCCAACTAGGCCTAGTTTGAGGCCATTTACAAAGCAACTCACAATCCCTTGACTTTTTGAACTCCCATGACCCAAAAAAGTCTTAAGACATGACTCAAATGCAAGGATTCTTTTATTTTTTTGGTCTCATGATCAACTTTACAATGGTTTTTACAAAACCCTCCTTTCTAGCCCCTTTACTCTAGGCTTTCTAGAACTCTTACTTTGCAACATCTCTAGAACCCCGAAATGGTTCAACCACCTTCATTTTGGTTATATTAGATGACTTCAAACATAAAATGCAACTCTTGTTTGGAGAAAACACTAAATCCACCTTGGGAGCAATCACATACCCCTTTTTATGCACTCAAATTTTAGGGAAAACTATGCAAATACTTCTTAAATGGTTTCAAGACTCGACTTTTCAGATGGAAATGGTTATTATAGACTCAAACCAACAAGAAAAATCCCAAACTTGAGGTTTCTCAACACTCAACAATCAAATTTCAAAACTATTACCAACACTTACTACTAGGACAATTTCTAGTTTTAATGGTCAAACTCCCAAACCATACAAAGGACCCCCCACTATTTTTGCATTTTTAAACACTCTTTTTGGAGACCTACAATAACCTCTCTCACTTTTTGGAGATCACACTCCGTTTTCATTTTACGATGCCATCTCGGGTGATGCTAAAACTTGCAATGTCAGCTAGTACAAAGTTGCCAACTGCCAAATCTCTCTCACCTTTCCTCGTGGGATCAAACTGTCTACTTTGTTAGCTCTGTGTGGTCAGGTAAACCCTATCCCCAACCTCTTCCTATCCCCTTCAGTGCTCAAACGTTCTCAGGCACGCCAATCCAGAATGTCCCCAAGGGTCACTAAATGCCATAGGGCTGCGATCTTTGACGGGACATATCTCGGAGCTCATACAAGGTATGGATGCGATTCTAGTTCCTACAGGACCATATTGCGAAGACCTACAATAACCTCTCTCACTTTTTGGAGATCACACTCCATTTTTGTTTTACAATGCCATCTCGGGTGATGCTGAAACTTGCAGTGTGGGCCAGTACAAAGTTGCCAACTACCAAATCTCTCTCACCTTTCATCGTGGGATCGAACTGTCTGCTCTGTTAGCTCCGGGTGGCTGGGTAAACACTATCCCCAACCTTGTCCTATCCCCTTCAGTGCTCGAACGTTCTTAGGCACGCCAATCCGAAATGTCCTCAAGGGTCACTAAATGCCATAGGGCTGCGATCTTTGATGGGGCATATCTCGGAGCTCGTGCAAGGTATGGATGGGATTCCAGTTCCTACAAGACCATGTTGTAGAGACCTACAATAACCTCTCTCACTTTTTGGAGATCACATTCTGTTTTCATTTTACAACGCCATCTCGGGTGATGCTGAAACTTGTAGTGTTGGCCAGTACAAAGTTGCCAACTGCCAGATCTCTCTCATCTTTCATCGTGGGATCAAACTGTCTCCTCCATTAGCTCTAGGTGGCCGAGTAAACCTTATCCCCAACCTCTTCTTATCCCCTTCAGTGCTCGAACGTTCTCAGGCACGCTGAACCAGAATGTCCCTAAGGGTCACTAAATGCCACAGGGCTGCGATCTTTGACGGGGCATATCTCGAAGCTCGTGCGAGGTATGGATGCAATTCTAGTTCCTATAGGACCATGTTTGGGAGACCTACAATAAAATCTCTCACTTTTTGGAGATCACACTCCATTTTTTTTTTACAACGCCATCTCGAGTGATGCTGAAACTTGTAGTGTGGGCCAATACAAAGTTGCCAACTGCCAAATCTCTCTCACCTTTCGTCATGGGATCAAACTGTCTACTCCGTTAGCTCCAAGTGGTCAGGTAATCCCTATCCCCTTTAGTGCTCGAACATTCTCAGGCACACAAATCTGGAATGTCCCCAAGGGTCACTAAATGCCATAGGGCTGCGATCTTTGACGGGGCATATCTCGGAGCTCGTCCAAGGTATGGATGCAATTCTAGTTCCTACAGGACCGTGTTGTGGAGACCTACAATAACCTCTTTCACTTTTTGGAGATCAAATTGTGTTTTCATTTTACAAAACCATCTCGGGTGATGCTGAAACTTGTAGTGTTGGCTAGTACAAAGTTGCCAACTGCCAAATCTCTCTCATCTTTCGTCATGGGATCAAAATGTCTACTCCATTAGCTCCAGGAGGCCGGGTAAAACCTATCCCCAACCTTGTCTTGTCGTTCAATGCTTTAACATTCTCAGGCACACTGAACCAGAATGTCCCTAAGGGTCACTAAATGCCACAGGGCTGCGATCTTTGACGGGGCATATCTCGGAGCTCGTGCAAGATATGGATGAGTTTCCAATTCCTACAGGACTATGTTGTAGAGACCTACAATAACCTCTCTCACTTTTTGGAGATCACATTCCATTTTCATTCTACAATGCCATCTCAGGTGATGCTGAAACTTGTAGTGTTGGCCAGTACAAAGTTGCCAACTGCCAAATCTCTCTCATCTTTCATCATGGGATCAAAATTTCTACTCCATTAGCTTCGGGTGGCCGAGTAAACCTTATTCCCAACCTCTTCCTATCCCCTTCAGTGCTCGAACGTTCTCAGGCACGCTGAACTAGAATGTCCCTAACGGTCACTAAATGCCACAGGGCTGCAATCTTTGACGGGGCATATCTCGGAGCTCATGCAAGATATGGATGAGATTCCAATTCCTACAGGACTGTGTCGAAGAGACCTACAATAACCTCACTTACTTTTTGGATATCACATTTCATTTTCATTCTACAATGCCATCTCGGGTGATGCTGAAACTTGTAGTGTTGGCCATTACAGAGTTGCCAACTGCCAAATTTCTCTCATCTTTCGTCATGGGATCAAACTATCTGCTCCATTAGCTCTAGGTGGCTAGGTAAACTCTATCCCCAACCTTTTCCTATCCCCTTCAGTGCTTGAATGTTCTCAGGAACGTTGAACTAGAATGTCCCTAAGGGTCACTAAATGCCACAGGGCTGCGATCTTTGACGGGGCATATCCATGGGCTATCAATACTTCGACTATACTTTAAGTCAATGATTATCAATATGTGAAAAAATGGAACTCATTGTATTTTGAAGTACTGAGAAGATGGCCTTGCCCTTCCCCAGGAGTTTTAGAAATGGGAGACATTAGGTAAGAGAGTGAAAATGTTACTATCACTTCAACGCACATGACACAATTGGAAATGCAAATTTTGATGTTAATCATTTTGTGATAAGGGAGAGACTAGGGATGATCATTGTTACTATCTCTTTAGTAGTGGAATTTTTTTTTCTCTTGAATTTGGTGGTGGGGGATCAGTGGTAAGACTCCTTGGATATTCCTTCTTATGATGTTAGTGACAAGTGTTGCTCTTTGAAAACACTTGTACAATCTTTTTTAAATTATTAGATAAAAATAGAGAATTGTAAGTATTAAACATGATTAGCCTTTAGTTCCTAGAAGATCTTTATTTCCCCATCAATGCATTTAGAAAGTTAAGTTTAAAGAAGATCATAAATAGAAAAAATTAGAGAAGCGATTTAAACATTTATGTTGATTGGAAACATGTGAGTCTTGAGTTTCCTCTACCTTTTAAAGAACGTTCCTTAGCTAGCAGACCTAATTCCACATTCCATAAGACTGTCATTGCGCTAAAGATTTAGGAAACCAACTGCTCTAAGTTAAAGCTTCCCAGTCAATAATAATCTAGCTTATTGAGATACATAATACTTCTCAATTAAACTTGTGTTAATTCAATATTAATTTTGTAATTAACTACAATTTCAGTATCTATGTACAGGGGGTGACTGAGAAAACTATTTGAGGTCCAATTTGAAAATATATTTGTAAGGATCTCGACCAAGGTTCACAACTTCAATGATTAATACATTCATTCAAGCCAGAACCTCTCTGCAAAAAAATAATATATAAAAAAGGTAGTGAATAACATCATGTCTAGACCCAAATCAACCAATGAAAGTCAAATTAGCATAATGTGGAACAACAATATATGCATTGAGTGGGTTGTCATAAAAAAGCTTCATAATAAAATTCATGTCTAGAATTAAAAGACCTTAAAGAACATTTATGCTTGTAACAAAAATGGCCATTCAAAACTGAATATAATTACAATATGTGAAATGGCATTACAAGAACTTGTAATGCTCTTGTGAACATCGTGTTAATTCTTGTAAGAATCCCTAAGATGCTTGTTATACTCAAAATTTTGTTGAAATTGAATTAATTTTTATCCTGTTGGTTAATTAGCTTAGGGTGATATATGCTTCTTGGATGGAATAATGAGTTCGTGATTAACTCTGTATTAAGATTCATAGCATCTTCTAGTTATTTGCAAAGGAAATTTATAAATTACTTGCTAATGTCATATGGCTTGCTTGAGAAAGATGTCTGTGTTCTTATTGATGGGTACTAATGACTATCCACATTTAGTTCTTTAATATCCTATTTGACAAGCTTTCCATAGACATTTCTTTGCCATACTAAGTATTTTTGAAAACATATTTGAGTAGGACTATAGTAGATACTACCAGAAACAACTTCTTTGTAGTTTTTGAGAAATACTAATAAAGCAAAAAAGAACATCTACTAGTTGGTAGACATAATGGCAACTCTCTAGCAATTGAATTTAATTTCATACATGCACATATCTAATTTAATGTCATACACGAACATATCTAATTTAACGTCATACATGAACAAACATATAATATAAAATGATAACCAATAATGTCAAATACATTAACAAACACATAATATATTATGATAACCAATAATGTTGTATTTGAACAATCATATCATATATTAACCAATAATGTCATACATCAAATATGTCATACATCAAATATAGAATGTCATATGTACATCAAATGTGTATCGAATATGTCTCTCAGATGCCTATATATATACATGGGGAAGGAAAAAAATCTCTATATATATGTGTCAAATATCTCAACTACATCTTTTCCTTCCCACGAGGGGAAGGAAACAAGTCTCTCGATGTCCTCTGTCGTCGTGTGGAGGGAGATAGTGGAGATGACGGGGCCTTCCTGACACACTCACTTGACCTCTTGTTGAGGCTCTTCTCCAGGTCCAACTAATACAAAGAAAGTAGATATGAATCAATATTTATTATACGTTGAAATCAAATATATGTACTCAAAAAATCAATTATTTTCTTACCGCCAACAAATAGTCACTCTGTAAGTCCACCTCAAATGCTCGTGCACGGTCATATGTACATCAAATGTGTATCGAATATGTCTCTTAGATGCCTATATATATACATGGGGAAGGAAAAAAGTCTCTCTATATATGTATCAAATATCTCAACTACATATTTTCCTTCCCACGAGGGGAAGGAAACAAGTCTCTCGATGTCCTCTGCCATCATGTGGAGGGAGATAGTGGAGATGACGGGGCCTTCCTGACACACTCACTTGACCTCTTGTTGAGGCTCTTCTCCAGGTCCAACTAATACAAAGAAAGTAGATATGAATCAATATTTATTATACATTGAAATCAAATATATGTACTCACAAAATCAATTATTTTCTTACCGCCAACAAATAGTCACTCTGTAAGTCCACCTCAAATGCTCGTGGACGGTCAAGCGTGACGAGACCCTACAAAAATTCAATAAATATAATCACTTATAAATAACATTAGAAATTTTGAGATTAACTATTATAAACAAAAACTAAAACGAAGAAAATTCTTTCATACCTCCGTCAGTGGCTGTAAGCTAGCGACAGTTGCGTCCACTCCACTATCAACATACTGTCGCAGATGAGGAGGTGTGTCCGACATCATGAGCTACACGTCATACAATACAAATTATATCTAACATGAAACATGAAATAAATATAATCAAATGAATTAAATTAACACGAAACAATTGTACCTGTGTGAAGCTCGTATGATGTCTCTGCTCTGCGTCTGTGGTAAAGGTTGAGGGTCCTGTGGAGAACTGATGCACATGCATATTTTTTTTGGTCAATCCTTAATATGATTACATAATAAATATATGTATTAATTAAAATGATTAAATTGATACATACCTCAGGACTCGTCGAAGGGACAAAAAATGGGCCTAGAGGATCACTGCTAGGCCCGGGAACACTTTGACCCTAAATTTTGAACAATGTCAATAAATCGTAATTAATTAATCATTCACTATACGTATGAAATGTGATCAAATTAGTAATTTACCTATGTGTCAATGCAAAATGTCTCATTCAGGAACTGATCGGTGACAAGCCCATCATCTGTACCATCTCCGACATGAGTGCCAAATGTGCATAGGGATCCACATGAAGTGCACATGTGACCACGACGTATAGAAGGCTCCCCCTCAACTAACGGGCTCATGGAATGGATGAAGGTCTGTGTCAAAGCATTAATGGTCCCTAGAGTGCTGGCCTCTACATGTTCCTTCACAACTGAAGGATTAATCACATGCTCACGATGTGGATGGACCACGGGTGCCCTAACTACATTAGGGTCACGACGTGCTCCGGGCCTCTCAAATGATGACCCCCCACCTCTACCCTAGGAGTCTAACATATCAAAATAATTGGGGATCTCCCCAAGGACAAACTCACAATATAATTTCTTCAAAAAATACATGGGGACCTCGTGATTGTTGCAAGGAGGGGCATCAAAAACCATCCACCATCTATCCCAAAAATTATTTCTAATAGCATCATGTATGCACCAATGGATGGGGAATCGTTTAGTACCCTCTCTAACAGTATTTTTCTCACTGGGTTTTCTAAATAATGCACATATACTACCTTTTGGTATTTCCTTTTTTTTAACATCTTCATATGACAATTTATTTGCATAAAATCTTTTTTGTTCATCCCTCTTAGCTTGCCAAATATCTAACTGACCACTAACTGAGGCTATCTGAGTGTTAATGGATTCGAGGGATGATGCCAATTGAGCCCTCATTGGATTGGTTTGTCTGAATTCTTTCAACTGAGCAATGATTCCTTCTAATTCAGTTTTGCCTCTCTCTATTTCATTTCTTAGATTTTCTTGTGTGCCTGGTGGAGTTCTTGCAATTGGTTCGGGCTGTGGAATTTGTTCTTCTTCTTGAGGAGGGTTTTGGTTTTGGGGTTCTTGAGGGTTTTGATGTTCTTGTAGAATTTTTGGTTGATTATGAACATTTCCTGATAAAAAATCAATTGAAATTCAAATAAATAAACAAATCTAAATGAAATTTGTAAAAACCCTACAAAAGAATATTAAAAACTTACAAAACAATATGAAAAATATATCAAACAATGCAAAGTTAGGTTTATATCACTTATGGCATCGTCATGGGTGCGCTTGTGGTCTTGGATTTCGTCGACAAGGAGGCATTTTGGCAAATGGTGGTGCAAATGTTGAGTCTTCAACTCGCGTACACGCCGCTCACTGTAGGAGTAACAGAAAATGGTAATGAAAATGATGGGCTGCGGGTTTGCAGCCCATCATACATACTTTTTATTTTTTAGAAAGCGCGTATGCACTATAGCGCGTACGCGCTATGGCTTGGGTTGCCCAAGCCATAGTGCGTGCGCGCTATAGCGCGTACGCGCAGTTTAAAATAGCAAAAAAATATTTTGTTGTCACCTTTTTGGCACCACAACTCAGTGCATATGCCCATTACATCTTGACATAGTTCAATATTTCTTTGTCCAGGGATATAGATACAATAAGCTTTGGAAGTTTCACTATAACCTACAAAGATTCCTTACTTTCCTGACGACTCTAGTTTGGTTCTCTTCTCTTTAGGAATATGTAAATAGACATGGCAACCAAAAATTATTAGGTATTTAAGATTAGGTTTCTTCCTAGTAAATGCCTCTTTAGGAGTCTTGAATTCAAGATGAGAGTGAGGACATCTATTTTGAAGGAAAACAATAGTATTTGAAGCTTCTCCCCAAAGAAAAGTTTCAAGATTTTGATCATGAAGCATTGCTTTAATAGAATTAACTATTGATCTATTCTTTCTCTCAGCTATTCCATTCTATTAAGGATTATAAGGAATAGAAAACTCCCTCTTGATCCCAATAGTTTTACAATAATTTATAAAGGTATCAAAAATGTACTCTTTACCATTGTCTATTTTTAAGACTTTTATTTTCTTTCCAAAATAGTTTTCTACAAGGGCTTTAAACTCTTTAAATTTTGTTAAGATTTCTTTAGATTCTTTACTTTTAAGAAAATAGATCCAAGTCTTCCTAGAAAAATCATCCACAAATATGATATAGTATAGAGAACCTCCTAGAGAAGGAACTGACATATGACCACATAAATCTGAGTGAATAAGCTCTAGAACTTTTTTGGATTTGGTGTGACTATTTTGGAATGTAGTTTTAATATTCTTCCCTAGAGCACAACCTTTATAGGTTACTTCATAGCATGGATTAAGTTTAGGTATACCTATTACAATTTTTCCTAGAGTTAGGTAATCCTAAAAAATGAAGATGACCTAGTCTCCTATGCCAAATTTCATTTTCTTTGAAAGAAGCATGAATTAGAGCTGAATGAGTGAGAGAGTTAATCTAATAAAGACATCCATGTTTGGAGCTAATTTTGTATACATTTTTTATGTTAGAGTTCTTAGGCCAAGATAAGACCTTTCCTTCCATAAATGTAACTCTAAATCCTTCATCTTGGAGAGCAAAGATAGAAACCAAGTTTCTTTTTATACCAAGTACATATAGTACCTTAGTAAGTTCAATTGGTTTCCCTAATTTTATATTAATAGTACATGTTCCTATTCCCATTACGAGATAGCTTGTATCATCTCCAATGGTTACTTTATCAACATAGTCTTCTTTGATAGATTCTAACTTTCCTCTAAAACCTATAATATGTCGAGAGGCTCCACTATCAATTATCCAAGTACTCAATGTCCAATTTCATCACATCTAAAACATTGCATTTTTGAGAAGTTAGGTGGCTTCCTTTTTCCTTTGAATTTTTCTTCTTCTTATTTACTTGAGTGGAGAGAACTTGTGAATCTTCTTTTGAGAAGGAAAAATTTTGGCCTTGAGCTAATTCTGTACATTCTTCTTCTATACAATCCATTTTAAGTCCTTCAAATTTAGGTAATTTTGACTGAGAGCATATCCCTTGTCTAAGGGTATCCCATGATGATGGAAGGCCTTTTAGAGCCATTATTGTTTACTCCTTTCCATCATAGATGTGTCCTATGGAAGAGAGTTGACTTAAAAGTTCAATTATTCTCATAAAGTTAGAGGAAATTTGACATTCTATCCTTTAATGTGATGATCCAAACAATATTATTTATTTCAAACATATTTCCAAGAACATTGTACATCTCATGTGTAGTGTCCAATTTTGAGATTATAGGCAGAAGATGAGTTTTAACACTTTAGACAATAAGTTTCATAGTTTTATTGTTGTCACTTTCCCATTTTTCTAGTTCATTAATTCCTTTAGGTGGTGGGTAAAAATGGTCAATAAACATATTTAGACCATGTTCTTTCAGTATAAGTTTCACTCATAATTTCTAGCTTGCAAAATTGAAATCACTTTCTAGTCTGTCTACCAGCCTCATACCATTCACCATTTTTATTTTAAGCATTATTTGATTATGTCTGATTTTAGGATCACTTCTTTAAACCTACTCTAAGACCATGTTAAAGTATCAGACTATAATTAAATAATATTTTGAATTGTTTCAATATAATAATAATATATTATGTTGAGAGGATATCAAAGAATGTAGAGAGAAAATTATAATATTGAATATGCTGACAAAGGCACTGAAGAATTACATATTTTTGTGTTCATTGTCCTTGAGTTAGTGAGGATTCAAGTATATATATTAACATGGGAGGGTAGACAATGAGTCATGACCGATAGGCATAACTCACACCGGAGTCACGTCCATCAGGCATGACTTAATGTCACCCTCGATATCCTTAGTAATATGAGTGACAAATAATATTGTTGTTTACTTTGTTAATGCAAATGTTTAGAGATAAGTCAACAAGTTTGTCAATTATAACTTTATTGAAATGTGTTTACAAGATTAAAAAATTGTATGTATATATATATGATTATATTTTAACATCTAAAAACATATACAAATAACATAAATAATCACAAGATTCATTATTAAATATCTATAATTTATGTTTAACTAATCTATATATTAACAAGATCAAAGAGGAATAAAGGAAATAGGATATAGATACATAGAAGATAAAGGTAATGTGGGATAAGATAAGATAGAGATATAGAGGGAGAAATGAGTGTTTGTGTGGGGTAAGTGCACCAAGATGGTCTACAAAAAGAGGGTATAAGTGGACACTTTTTTTTTGAAATCAACTAAACCTAAACTTTGACAAGATATTTTAGGGTCATCTAGTAAAAATGACAAGATGTGTAAAACATATAAATTGTAGTACTCTAAAACTACTTTCTAAAATACTATAGATTTTTAAAAATGGATAAGATTAGGTGGTTCAAACCCCATGCACACAAAAAATAGTTCTTGATTTTTTTTAGAAAATATAACATTGTTTTTTTTGTGTGTAGTACAAAACACATAGTTATATTTTGTATTTTACATATCCCTTTGGTAGGATGATAGCTAAGAGTCATATCTAGAAGTTGTGCATTTTTTTATAATTTTATGATGAGTATTTTTTTGTTATGAATTATTGATTAGACTACATCTTGAAATTTTGGTACTTGTTTGTGTGTTGAGAATAACTTGCATCAAAATAATTGAAAATGGAAAAATCTTTTTTCAATGTATATATAATCAAGTGTAGAACAATAATATGTAACTTATTTTGAATTTGGTTAAGTATATCAAAAGTTATTAAAAAAATGGTAGACATATGATTGTGAGAAATGTCAAGGAATTGGTAAAAGTAATTAAAGTGTATAGTGTTAATGTTGTTTAAAAAAAGAAAAAAATTATATGGTTAGAAAGCTAGGAAGATGTGTAAGATTATTGTGGTAATTTTAGAGACGCCCACTTCACCATTAGCATACTTGATGAGGAAAAAGATGAGAATTCATCTTAGAAGATGAAAAAATATCTAAAGGAAAATTTTTTTAGGGAAAATAGTCACCCAAGCCTTTGGGTTGTTTCCCTAGGCTATCACCAAGCCATAACCCAATTTGATTTTTTAGATTCAATTAACCCATTTGGGTTATGAAAATAAAAAATGCATGAAAAACCTGATTGGGTTTTGTATTACTAGTACACAAGGTTAGATTGAGGGAGGGAGAGAGAGAGAGAGGGGGGGGGGAGATCAGGTTATGTACTATACTAAAAAAGCATCCATCATATCCCCCAATCTCTCTCTCTCTCTCTCTCTCTCTCTCTCTCTCTCTCTCTCTCTCTCTCTCTCTCTCTCTCTCTCTCTCTCTCTCCATTGTAATCACAACACTTTAACTTGGCTAAACTTAATTTAATTTAGGGACTTTGAGAGAATAAGAAAGCACCAAGATATGTCAAGAATTCACCAATTTTCAATGAAAACTATATTATCTTAGTAGCTTAAAGAAAAAAACTCAAAAAATCCTCCTTTAAAAAATAAGAAGTGAAGCTAATAGGTCCTTGGTTACAACAGGTAGCTCAAATGATCACAATAACCAATGCCCAAGATCACACCACATAAACCCTAATTAGGGTTAGGGAAAATAAAATTAATCTACATTAATACAACAAGGAATCCACTACTATAGTGGGTAATAAATTCCCACCATGCATTCTTATTAAGGGAGGGAGTGGGGTGCAATAAATTCATCACTAAGGACATTTACTATGCATTAAATGTGTCTATTCTTGATTCCTCCACTTGAGGGCATGGAATCAATCCAACACTATCTCCAAATCCTTTGTACTAATTCTTTGTGTCAATTCTTGCTTGAGTTCTAGAATTGTGATTTCTTTTTGTGCTTTTCCCAAGTTTTCCCCTCAATCTAGTAGCAAGTCCTAGCTAGTGTGCATTGTATTCAAGAAGATGGAAACATTCTCAAAATCATCTCTTTCATAGACATTCAGTCAAAACAATTCCTCTAGCTTGACTTTCAAATTATTAGTTGTCATTTCATCTTCCACCAACCTTTTTGACAACAAGGACACAACTATATTGGATACCCCATGTTTAATGTTGTCAACCACCTTTTTCCCTCGAGATGACTCCTTGGTGAATTTCTCAAACATTTATTAGTTTTCATCATTACACTGTACCTTCCAAAATTTCCTTAGTTGTCATCATTACACTATACCATTGAATAAAAACATAGATACCCCCCTCACTGAAAACTTGACCATCGATCAATTCTTTTTTGGGGCTCTCCATCACATTTTGAATATCAAAGTTCATTTCATCTTGGTAAATATGCTCATCCTCTCATGATTCCTCCATGTACTATATCTTGGAGACTGCAACTAATTCCCTACTATGCACTCAAACTAATTCTTCTGCATGTTTGATGGTTTCTTCCTAAATTCCTCTGACCCAAACTGTTACACCTTGAGCAGTCCACTTGATCCTAGCCATGTCATCTACCACTTACATGGAAACACCTATAGGAGGGATGAATGATGGACCTTGGTCTCTTACTAGACAAGGAAATCCATTGATGTAAGTTAATATAAGTCTCTAATTTCTCTTTTCTATTTTTCATAACCCTTCTACCACCTTCTTTAGTCTATCTTTTAAAGCTTGAGTAGAGTCATCAAAATCTTCTAATATTTGCTCCTAAGAGGCACGGCCGAGATTTATTTCCCTAACATGGTATTTATTTTGAGAAATTTTTTATCTACTCTTGTTTTTAAGAGTTGCAATTTGCAAAATTTTGGACTATGATTCTCTTTTAACAACCTTAGTGAATCTTTTTGCTTTCCCTTTATCTTCCGATTAGTTTTCCTAGTCCAAAGTTTCCTATAATTCAACTATTAACTCAACCTCAATTTTTTTACTCTTCTAAAATTTTGCTTCAATGATTATGGAATGGGTATAGTTTGGTCCCTCAGGATCACCAATTATTCTTTCCTTTGGACTACTTGACTTTTGATCTACTTTAGAAATTGTGGCTTCAAAATTTTGAATATATATTGCTACTATAGGAGGCTTTGCCTCTACTAGACCAACTTCAACCTCCATCATTTATTTCTCTAATATTTTAGCAAGAATTTCATTTGTAGCTATTGTTGGTGTTTTGAAACACCATGGTTCCAAATTACCCTGATGAGAACAAGATACATCTAGGGGTAGCTAATTCCCATCTTCAACATACCATTTTAGATACTGGGCCAACTATAAGGCTTTGACCCTTCTTCTACTTTAGGCTCTACAAAACCTAGGTAGGTATACCTCAGATTCACGTATATAGTACTAGTGCTAAACACATTCTTGAATATATTAACAACAGATTTAACCCTTATTTCTCCTAATGACTCATGCAATAACATAGATTTGCAATAGCTAAATGCAAGACAATGCAACTCATAAGCTAAGTGAGGACATTCTATTCTAGCTCTACAAACATAAAACATAAAGATGACTTGAATTTGATTTGATTTTATGTGGGTGGGGAAAGTGGATGAAAACCCAGTATGGACAACAAATTAATGATCCTGTAGCTGATCATTTCCTCATCCATTTGGAAAATTCACAAATCTCTCTCATGTATTTTGCATATCTAAGACACATATCCTATGCCAAGACTCCATACCTATCCATTTACCTTGTAAATTGAATATCAATGTTAAATTTAGATCTCATTCTTACCTGATATCCTCCTCAATAAACCTACAACCCTATTGATTTCCTTGAAGCATTTACATCACTCCTTGAATTATAAGAAACAATGAAACAATATACAACCTTAAGGGACTAAAACTGCAATCTAGGCTCTTTGTTCAAAGATCATAAAATATTACAAATCACTGAGAAAGGAGACAAGATTTAAAATGAAAATCAATGCCTGCTACTCTTTGTATTGATTTCCATGAAATAATACATAAAATTGCATGAAATTGACTCACAAAAAACCTAATAAAATAAATTGTACAATATACATATGATGTCATACAAGAGAGAAAATGGTGGGAATGAGAAAATGATGGGATGGGAAGTGGGTATCATAGCTAAAGCATAGCTTCATGGTCTGGAACTAGCACATCCCAGTTACTTTCCATTTAGACTTCATCAATTCTAGAATTTCCTTTCCAATTTCTATTCTCCACTCTTCCTATTTTTTTTCAACCTCTAACATGAAAGAGAGAACATACATATATAGGATAAAAGAATTCAATCCAAACCTAGTGAAATTTTCCATTTTTCTCTTTCATTCCAAAAAGATCTGATCCTTCAATCATGATTCCAACTTCAATCCCAAAATTCATCACAACTGAAAAACTTAATATTCTCAAAATTGAAAATTAGAGCCAAATTATACCAAAATGATATAATATTCTCAAAATTAACCCAACAAACCTTTTACCAAGTGTTTTTACTAGGCTTGTAATACTATTTCCAATTTTCACCAATTTCATTGAGAAGGCCCAAATTTTACATTTCTGCCTATAACTTGAATCAATGACCACCTATGAAAAAAAAAAACACTCTAGAATAAAAAAGTTCATCTTCTCCTAGTTCTAACAATATATAATATGCCTATATTTTCTTATCGAGAACTCCCAGAATCTCAGTTTGAAAAATGGGCTCATGTTATGGCCTCAAAACTACATTTGGAAAAATATTTTCTTTTCCTAAAGTTTTAAACTATAGGTTTAACTGAAATTTTATTTAAAATTTACCCACATTTAAAAGAGGAGACAATAAAAAAATAATTTTTTAAACCTGACACCTTTACCCTCCTCTTATCAATCTAGGTCACACCTATTTGACCATTCTTATGACATGTGTTAGCACTAGATTGGCCCTCCTACTACATAGTCATCTGACATCAGGTGCCACATGGCACCCTATAGTTGGTTCCACATTTCATGTTGCCACATGGAAACTCCTCATTGGCTCATGAACTATCCAGTCAGTACCCTATCACCATACCGTTTGTCACCTACCACCTCATAGCCATGTGGCACTTTCTAATTAGCTAAGGACTACACCTACTATGTCATCAAAGATTGGGGCCTGCTACCATGTGGCAGCTTGGCACTTCCCTACTTTACATAGCTTTCTAGCATCTTCATGAAGCGATGAAGTGCTAACTGTCGGATCTTGCCATGTGGAAAAATTTGACACATCCATCTTGGTCAAAATGATCTCCACATGTCACTTCATAATTTGTTCTCTAGTCCACATCATCGTCTGATATCATCAGTGCACTCATTCAAAATTTATTCTATTTTATTCTTCGATCAGGACCCATGCACGAGCTTGAGGCTTCAAATGTCTTCGTGTCTTAAAGACACTATGTGTGATGTGTGTTATTGTATTTAAACATGTAAGGAAAAATAGACATGGCAAATGTGGGATAAATGTTTAAATGCCCTGCTCTCGTTCTAGTAGCTTATTTCCTTCCTTCATGCCATGGCTTCATCTTGCCCTTGCATTTTCCTCTCTACATGCCACCTTGGTCTCAAAGAACTTTTGGGGTGCTATCAATGCTTTTCGAGTAGCCTTGGATGCTACTTCCTTTTTACTATTTGTATTAGAGTGGTGTTTGAATGGAATTTTAACCAATCAAATGCCCAATGGAATATCACAACTCTTCAGTCTACAGACACTGAGATCAAGTTGCTTCCCACTATTTGATGAAGTGCCTGAGTTTCTAACTATTAAAGATGTTACAAATATAATTAATCTGGAAGAAAAAGTCTCTATTTAGAAGATGAATGAGCTTTGGCAAGTGTAGAAGATGGATTCCTTCAAAGTTTGGTGAAAAAGAAAAATCTTGGATTACAGAATGTCATCCCTTAATAACTTCAACTCTTCCAACATTTCTAGATAAAATGTATGTTATGAAAGGTCTTCAACATCTTCAATTATTGTGTTTCTCTATCCCCAACTAGATATGTGGAATAGAAAATTTGACACTACTTGCCTTGGAGAGCTGTAGTGATTATCCATCACTCAAACAAATGCCCAACTTAAAAACCTTAATTTTTAAGAATGATTCAAAATGTAGAGAATTGCCAAAGGAGTTTGGAGAGAGTGGGGGATTTTTCAAGCTGGTTTATTTGGAGATTAAAAATGTCCTTCTTTTGGAAGAGTTGTTGACATTGGAAGATGAAGTGATGCAACATCTAGAACTATTAATAATAAACAATTATCCACAATACAATAACTCTAGACTCATTTTGAAGGATTCCTCATTCAACATTGATGCTACATTTTACTGTATCTTTAGACTTCTTGATCTTTCTCATAATTTAAACCAAAACACTCACACATAGTAAAGAAAATTTACCATAATTTTGAGTCAATTGTCTTTTAATTATCAATGGCTGTCCTAACATTCTTCATCACATTTTTTTTTAATGTTTGAAGTACTTTTTGGCAGCTATTTTTGATGGAGATCTGGTCACCTTGAGAACATGCAAGCAAACAACACCAGAAACTTGAACAATTGATATAAAAATTGGGCAATGCACCTCTCTGGACATTGTAGATCTGTAAACATGAACTAGAAGGCCAATTCTTTGAGCATAAAGTTGAAGAAGGTTTTTACATAGCCCTATTTTATGTGCTCATCTAGAAATTTCTTTCTCTTGACCTAGCTTCTTCAACAAATCCTCAAGAGCAACTTGCACAACACTTTGCTCTACAACTTTAATACTATGGAAATTTGAAGTAGAATCATATCTAGCTCCATTGACAATCATAGTTGCCTTAAATTTAGGATCATGTGTAGGCCCTTCATTTGCAGTCTCATATATGGGTAGTGGTAAAGATGTTTTCTGTGTGTATTCTTGTAGTTGGCTCTTAAACAACAAAATTCTTGACATACCTTATCAACTTTTGAAGTCACTTGAACCCTAAAGTGGGTCTGGCTAATTTTTTTTAAAAAAATTTAGGTGACTGACATTTCAAAGTGATCTACTAATCATCTAATACTAATTTGATCAAAATTCAATCACTGTCACATCATTTAAAACTAACCTTCTAACATTTCCTAAAAGCTTCCAATTTTGTGCCAAGAGGTCCTTTGACTGGCTTTAAAAACTGATGCAAACATATAACCGGGCTCTAAAATCAAACATACTAATTCTTTGTTCCACGCACTCTTACCTTGTCAAATCTCATCTCATGAGAAACACTTAGTTAAAAGATATTGATTGTCGAAGTTTCCCTCTTAGAACTACTTACAAGAAAACATGTTAGAAAACCATAAAATGCATTCGAATTTGGCTTCAAAAACAAGGTAAATTGACACTTGGGGAAATGAAAACTGGGGTGTTACTCCACCGTCATGAGGAAAATAAAAATCTACAATTAGGGCTCATGATGAATAATTGGGCAGAAATGGCAAGCGGTCAAAGTAGGCTACTCAAATTTGTAGACTAGAAGCACTGGCAAAAAATATGTTTTACAAACGGAATGGACCTGGGAAAGTGTTAGATAGATTCATCAAGACTTGAAAATTGGCACACTTCAAGTATTTTTGGAGAAGAATGCAATGGTACAATCCATTTGATCTCACCTATCATAAATTTGGAGATATGACATCATGAATAGGGGTACTGACCAATCTACATTTCTTGACACCAATAAAAAGTTACAAATTGCATTTGGAATCACATTTGAAAACTTAGCAAATGGATTCATCATAAGCTCAAAATTGAAACATAGCAAGTCTCTAACCTCTAAAATTCAATGCAAAAGGAAATTCATCATTTTTATTAACTGGATCAAAGTTATGACAATTCAAATAGGGCCTTCCAAAATTCTAAATAATTTTCATCAGCATGACAACAGTAAACAACCAAATTTGAGGAATTCAAAACTTAGTCAAAGGAATTTGAAATGACTCAAAATATGAAATATAGGTTCTCTAGTATTGAAACTAAACACTCCCAAAGTGATGAGTCATGAAATATTACTGGCTGTGATATATTCAATTGTAAGCAAGGCCTCCTATTGCTATTTGACATTTCAACGAAAATGCAGAATTGGACATTGCTCAAAATGGGACTCCACAAAATGGTTCAGAATGATGATTTATCTTCATGGAATGCATAAATATACTAAATTCATGGTGTTAGAAACATTAAACACCACATAGGCCTAAAAATGATAGCCATGTACACACATCAAAAAGATCTTATGGGGCAATGGTACTCAAAATCAGGGCTTCAATTTTGAGTCCTAATAGTGGCTCTATCTGGTGATGCATGTCCCTTGTGGGCATGACAAGGATTTAGATCTTTGGAAGAAGAATACCACACACCTTCCAACAAAAAATTCTCTTGAACAACTTTATTGAAAGCAAGAAATATACTCCTACTATGTACAAATGATGGGCCCAGGCCACCAAACTTCAACAAAAACCTTTACCTCATTCATAAATTTGATTTTCATGTACACTTTCCTGAGGTAAGTGGGAAATTCTTTCTCTATTAGTTTCACCAATCATATTAGCATCATGAATCAACTCATTTGGAAAAACAAAGCCTACACCTTCACTTTCATAACACATAAAAACTAGGGTCATTGTCTACAACTTGCTTAAGAAAGTTTTGATCCACATGCTTAAAAATATTAGGCTCAAACTAAAAATCTTCAAAAAAAAAGGATCATGCATGTTATTAGTCTTCAATATGAAAGGTTCATACTCAACTTGGGGAAAAGGTTACACATACCTTGTGATTGTGTATTCTTATTCATAACCAGATGATATTCAGATGAGCAATTAAATTTATATTCACAAATATCATCAATGTCAAAATTTGAAACTAATCCACAATCCTCCAATGACTCTTTGAAATCAATAAATGGATTAGTCATCACCTTAGAGTATTCGTCATGGAACTCATTGCAAGGTGTATGCTAATTTTCAATAACAACTTTGTCAAACACTTGTTATCCACGTCATGAGATGCAACATCATCATCATAATCACTATCACATCTAGAAGAAGAATAATTTGATCTCTTATAGTAGTAAGACAATGTATGATCATTAAAATCATCCTCAACTAAATTTGAACATTCCACGTGCTCTTCAAAAAGTGGGTTGATAACTCCATGCAAAGCTCCTTTGTAGACATTATGACAAGTGATGTGCTAATCAACATCAAACTCCTCACAATACAATGGATTCCTGAAAAATTTGAAATCATTTCTAGCATCACTATCATGGACACTTTTAGCATGTGAAGAAGAAAAATCAGAATCATAACATGAAGACACACCATCCATTCTATCCATGAAACATGTAGAATATAAATCCATGTTACTTGCATTCTCTTCAATAAGATGATTCAAATGCCTTGCAAAGAAATCAATCTTCATTTTATCCATAGGTGTTAATGCATTAATCTTAGAATCACTCATGTGTTGATTATCATTGCACGCAACCTTTTGATATTCATCTACACAACTAAGACATTCATCTTTACAAACAATCTCTTTATCCTCATATTATGTAGACAACTCTTATTCACAACTTTCAAGATCAAGCTGATTTGTATAATTCTGAAATGGAACTTCATTTTCAGATTTAGGAAAAGAAGTCATACCTCTACTAGCATAAGAGTACTCACTCAAAGTCATTTCTTTCTTCTTCCCAATTTGCATCAGATTCATATGAAGATGAACATGTACTACCACTATCCTCTTCATGACTAAGTAAAAACCCTCATCATTGTCTTCACATGATGCTTCCTCAAAATATGTCATATCAACAACTTTACTTTCATCACTTGAAAGATCACTTCTAGATTCTTCATCCTCATACTGAGATGAACATCTTGCAACTTCATGATTAGTTATATTTTCAACATAATGCAAATCATCAATAAGAGAGGAAGCAACTAAATTTATATCTTGCATATCTAACTAATCAAGTAAACTAACTTTGTCATCTATTGTTGTGATATCACAAACATGTGTACTATATTCAACAAGAATGGACTCAGCTCCTTTTTACAACAAAGAGTCTTCATTTACACATCTTTAATTTTGAATTTTCAAGAAAATTATTTACAACAATAGTATTACCTACATGGTAATCTGAAATTAAACACTCCTTTTGACATTGATTTTTCCTTTGCACCTCATCTTGCTGGCAAACATTCATAGAGAAGTGACTCCTAGTTAAGCCACACTTTATGTTGTTTTCAATCTCTATTGCCATCATGAATGCCTGATGAAAAGTCTTAGGTTCTTTATCTCTCAATAGATAACTCATATTTTTATCAAATACATCAAGATAAACTACTAGACATACTTGATCATCTGATTTACAACTTTCAAGAATCTTGTTTAAAACTTTAGCAAATTTGATATTAAATTTAGGAACCAATTCATCATTCCTAATGTGAATCTTCAAAAACTTCTCAAAATAATTAGAGATGCTTCTTTTTTCCCCGAACTTCTTCATGAAGGTTGAAAGAAATTCATCCCAAGATGAAATTGAACATGCCAGTAGAAAGGAAAACCAATCCCTAGCATCACCTTCTAAAGTTTGAACAAACAACTTCATATGCATGTCTTCATGAGAAATTTCAAAATCACCAAGTCACTGAAAATTTGAACATGATGATTGGCTGAATTTTCATGGTTCCCACTAAACTGAGGGAAATACTTTCTGAGGTCATATGGCATAGTATTTGGGAAACCATGAATGCCATCGAAAACTAAAGGCATGTATCTCTTAGTGGAAATAGATTTAGAATTCTTATCCATGGACTACATACTAGGTGAAAAGACATGTACCATTTCTTACAAACTTAAAACTCAATTACCAAGATTACTTTGAGAATTTATAACTTGTAGTAGATTTGAAAACTTTTCTACCAATTCAAAACTCTAAACGTACTTCAAAATATGAAAACATTTGCTGAATCTATCCTTGACAAAGTATGTTGAGATGTATTAAACGATTCTCCTACTTAGTGCTGAAAATACCACTTGATGAAGAATCTTTTGTAAAGCTTACTTTCATGGAAATGAAGTCTCATGAAAGTGGAAAAATACCTTTAGTGTTTCTATATGAAACCTTAATTTGCTAATTTGGCACAAGTGCAAACTTCAATTGATCACACCGCTAATCAGAAACAAGTAGAGCTACCTTCTCCTTGAGGACAACCAAATTAAATCACTATTGTGATTCATTCTTAACATTCAAATTTCTTATGACAGTAGATCAAACACAACATTTCAAAATTCATCAGTCAAGAACTCTTATATTCTCCCTTCTTGCTTTCACCTTATCACAATTTTTAGATTTTCATAACCAACTTGAAAACTCTTGAAAACATTAATATAGAACCAATTTGCACTGGTACATAGATCTTTTAGAGAGCCATTAGTCACAATTGTGATAAATATTTAAAACATGATTCATATCACGGAAAATCTGAACTAAATTTTCAACTTATAGAACTTGCAAATCATTACACATTTAGAAGAGAGAAACCACCTTAAAAAAATTCTGACTTTGAATTTACAATAGTACTTTGAAAACAACATCTGGTAAAAATGATTGAAAATAAAACCTAGTAGCAATAAAATTTGTATTCAACCTTGAAAGATACTACTGTCTTGAACAAAGCATCCCTGGGGTGCACGACATTTGAGTAAGAAAATTGGAAAACACATCAAAGAAATTATTGTTGTAACTTTTTCCATGCACTTCTCCTACTGTATTGAATCTCCTTTTTAAAAAATTCCCAAGGTTTGTCTACCATTCAGATTCAATATAGTCCCCAATAGAGTTGCCATTTTGTTGGTGTTTTCAAATAACACATTTCCAAATTAACATGATGAGAACAAGATAATTCTAGGGATAGCTACTTCCCATCTTCAACATACCATTCAGAGACTAGGTCAACTATAAGGCTTTGACCCTTCTACTTCAGGCTCTGTAAAACCTAGGTGGGTGTACCTCATATTCACTTATATGGTACTAGTCCTAAACATATTCTTGAATTTATTAATAGTAGATTTAACCTTTATTTCTCATAATGACTCATGGAATAGCACAGATCTACAATAGCTAAATGCAAGACAATCCAATTCATAAGCTAAGTGAGGGCATTCTATTCTAGCTCTTCATACATTAAATATAAAGATGATTTGAATTAGATTTTATTTTATGTGGGTGGGGAAAGTGGATGAAAACCTAGTATGGACAACAAACAAATGATCCTGTAGCTGATTAGTGCCTCATCTATTGAGAAAATTCACAAATCTATCTCATGCATTTTGGATATCTAAGACACATATCCTATGGAAAGAATCAAAATCTATCCATTTACCTTGTAAATTGAATATTAATGTTCAATCTATATCTCATTCTTACTTGATATCCTCCTCAATAAACTTGCAACATTATTGATTTCCCTAAAGAATTTACATAACTCCTTGAATTATAAGCAACAATGAAATAACATACAACCTTAAGGGATTGGAATTGTTATCTAGGCTCTTTTTTCAAAGATCATAAAACATTACAAATCACTAAGAAATGAGACAAGATTTAAAATGTAACTCAACACCTACTATTCTTTGTATTGATTTCCTTGAAATAATACATGAAAATGCATGAAATTGTCTCACAAAATACCTAATGAAATATATTGTACAATGTATGCATGCATGTATATATATATATATGCTATCATACAAGAGAGAAAATGGTGGGAATGAGAAACTAATGGAATGGGAAGGGGGTATCATAGCCAAAGCATAGCTTCATGGTCTAGAACCAACACATCCTGGTTAATTTCCATTCATACTTCATCAATTCCAAAATTTGCTTTCCAATTTTCATTCTCCACTTTTCCTATTTTTTTCAACCTCTAAAATGAAAGAGGAAAAATACATATATAGGATGAAAGAATTCAATCCTAGATTAGAGATATTTTCCATTTTTCTCTTTCATTCCAAAAAGATCTAATCCTTCAATCATGACTTCAACTTCAATCCTAAAATTAATCATAGCCGACAAACATAATATTCTCAAAACTGAAAATTAGAGCCAAATTATACTAGAATGACATAATATTCTCAAAACTAACCCAACAGACCTTTTACCAAGTGGTTTTACTAGGCTTGTAACTATATTTCCAATTTTCAACAATTTCACTAAGAAGGCCCAAATTTTACATTTCTTCCTATAACTTGAATCAATGACTACCTGTGTGAAAATAAACTCCAAAATCAAAAAGTTCATCTTCTCCTAGTTCTGGTGATATATAATATGCTTATATTCACTTATCAAGAACTCTCAGAATCTCAGTTTGAAAAATTGGCTCATGTTATGGCCTCAAAACTGCATTTGGGCAAATATTTTCTTTTCCTAAAGTTTTAAACTATAGGTTTAGCTAAAATATTGTTTAAAATTTACCCACATTCAAAAGAGGACACAATAAAAAATTAATTTTTTAAACCTAACACCTCCTCCCTCCTTTTATCAATCTGTGTCAAACCTATTTGACCATTCTTATGACACATGGAAGCACCAGCTTGGCCCTCCTACTACATAGTCATTTGACCTTGAGTGCCATGTGGCACCCTTTGGTTGGTTCCACATGTCATGTTGCCACATGGAAACTCCTCATTGGCTCACAAAATATCGAGTCAACACCCTATCACATACCATTTGGCTCCTGCCACCTCATCACCATGTGGCACTTTCTAATTAGTTGAGGACTGCACCGGCCATGTCTTCATAGATTGGGGCCCACTGCCACCTGGTAGATTGGTGCTTCTCCACTTTACATAACTTCCTTCCATCTTCATGGAGCAGTGAAGTGCTAGCTGTTAGATCTCGCCACTTGGAAAAATTTGATGCATCCATCTTGGTCCATCTAATCTCCATGTGTTGCTTCATGATTCATTCTCCAATCCACATCATCATCTAACATCATTAGGGCACTTGTTCAAAATTTATTTCATTTTATTCTCTGACTGGGACCCACGCATGAGCTTGAGGCTTCAAAAGGCTTTGTGTCTTAAAGACACTATGTGTGATGTGTGTTATTTTATTTAAACATCTAAGGAAAACTAGACATAGTGAATGTGGGATAAATGTTTAAATGCCCTGCTCTCCTTCCAACAACTTCTTTCCTTTCTTCATGCCATAGCTTCATCTTGCCCCTACATTTTCATCTCCACATGCCAACTTGGACTTAAAGAACTTTTGGGGTATTGCCAATGCTTTTTGAGTAGCCTTGGATGATGCTTCCTTTTTACTATTTGCAGTAGAGTGGTGGTCAAATAAACTTTTAACCATTTGAATGTCCAATGGAATATCATAGCTCCTCAGTTTGAGGACACTGAGATTAGGTTGCTTCCCATTATCTGATGAAGTGAATGAATTTCTAACTATTAAAGATGTTTCCAATATGATTAATTTGGAAGAAATAAGATTCTATTTAGAAGATGAAAGAGCTTTGGCAAGTGTTGAAGATGGAAGTGAAAATGAAAACTCTTGGATTACATAACATCATCCCTACAACAACTTCAACTCTTTTGACATTTCTAGATAAAATGAATGTTAGGAAAGGTCTTCAACATGTTCAATTATGGTGTTTCTCTATGTCTAGCTAGATATGTGGAATGAAAAATCTAACACTACTTGCCTTGGAGAGTTGTAATGATTATCCATCACTCCAATAGATGCCCAACTCAAAAAGCTTAATTTTGAAGAATGATTCAAAATGCAGAGAATTGCCAAAGCAGTTTGGAGAGAGTGTGGGATTTCCCAAGCTAGTTTATCTGGAGATTAAAAATGTCCCTCTTTTGGAAGATGAAGTGATGCAACATCTGGAACTATTAATTATTAGCAATTATCCACACTATAATAACTGTAGACTTATTTTGAAGGATTCTCATTCAACATTGATGCTACATTGTATTGTATCTTTAGACTTCTTGATCTCTCTCATAATTCAATCCAAAACACTCACACATAGTAATGAAATTTTACCATAATTTTGAGTCAATTATCTTCTAATCGTCAATGGCTACCATGAAATTCTTCATCACATTTATTTTTACATTTGAAGTACTTTTTGGAAACTATTTTTGATGGAGATATGGCTGCCTAGAAAATATGCAAGCAAACAACACTAAAAACTTGAATAGTTGATATAAAAATTGGGAAATGCACCTATCCAAACATTGTAGATCTATAAATAGGAACTAGAAGGCCAATTCTTTGAGCATAAACTTGAACAAGATTTTTACATAGCCCTATTTTATGTTCTTGATTAGAAATGTCTTTCTCTTGACCTAGCTTCTTCAACAAATCCTCAATAGTGACTTGCATTACACTTTTCTTTGTAGCTTTGATACTATGGAAATTTGAAATAGAATCGTATCTAGCTCCATTGACAATCATAGTTGCCTTAAATTTAGGATCATGTGTAGGCCCTTCATTTGTAGTCTCATATATGGGTAGTGGTAAAGATTCTTTTTGCATGTATTCTTGTAGTTGGCTCTTAAACAACAAAACTCTTAATATACGTTATCAGCTTACTGAAGTCAATTAGATCTTAAAGTGGGTCTGGCTAATTTTTTTTTCTTTCTAGGTGATTGACATCTCAAAGTGATCTATTAATCATCAGATATTGATTTGATTGAAATTCAATCACTGTCACATCATTTAAAACTAACCTTTAAACTTTTCTTGAAAACTACCAATTTCATGCCAAGAGTTCCTTTGACTGGCTTTAAAAATTGATCTAGACATCTAACTGAGCTTTGCAATCAAATATACTGATTCACTGTTCCACACACTCTTACCCTATTGAATATCATCTTATGAAGAATTCTTAGTCAAAAGATATTGACTGTCGAAGTTTCCCTATCAGAACTATCTTGAAGAAAACATGACAGAAAACCATAAAATGCATTCAAATTTGGCTTCGAAAATTGGGTAAACTAACACTTGGGAAAATGAAAAGTAGGGCATTAGTCCACTTTCATGAGGAAAATAAAAATATGTGATTAGGGCTCTTGATGAATAACTAGGCACAAATGGCAAGTGGTCAAAGTAGGCTACTCAATTTTGTAGACTAGAATTATTTGTAGAAAAACATTTTTTTGCTAATAGAATGGACTTGGGAAAGTGTGTAGATGGATTCATTAAGACTTGAAAATTGGCACACTTAAAGAATTTTTGGAGAATAGCCCAATGGTACAATCTATTCGATCTCACCTATCATGGATTTGGAAATATACCATCACGAACATGGGTACTAACCAATCTACATTTCTTGACAGTAGTAAAATATTACAAATTACATTTGGAATCACATTTGAAAACTTATCAAATAGATTCATCATAAGCTCAAAATTAAAATGTCGTAAGTCTCTAACTCTTGAATGCAATGCAAAAGGAAATTCATCATTTTGGTCAACTGGGTTGAAGCTATGACAAGTCAAAGAGGGCCTTCTAGAATTTTGAGTAATTTGTATCAGTATGACAACAATAAATAACCAACATTGAGGAATTCAAAACTTAGTCAAATGGATTCAAAATGACTCAAAATATAAAACATAGGTTCTTTGGTATAGACACTAAACACTCCCAAAGTGGTGAGTCATGAAATATTGTTGGGTGTGAGATATTCAATTGTAAACAAGGCTTCCTATCACTATTTGGCATGGTGTTGGAAAAACTAAACACCACATAGGCCTCAAAATGATAGCTGGGTACACTTGCATCAAAAAGCACTTGTGGGGTTTAATTTTTTCAATGGTACTCAAAATCAAGAAATCAATTTTGAGTCCCAATAGCTGTATCTTGATCTCTCCCTCTCTCCCTTCCATGGATATTTCATAGGCATTTATACTTTGTCTATCATGCACTTGTCTATCTGAATTTTCTTCTAGCTCAATATCCTTGTCCTTGTCTCTACTTCCTTCCTTTCAAATATTTCTATCTCTTGAATACTATGAGTGTAACTTGAAGATAAGGGATCATTTCCATGTTTTTTCTTCTTTTGTTGAGGCTTGTGGATGACTTTCTCACTCCTAGGATGCTTCTCTCAAGATACCTCTTTCCTCTTCTTGATTCCTACATCTTTTGATGGTCTTTCTCTTTCTTCAATAGTCCCTTGAGATATTCATCCCAATCTTTCATCCTTGAGTGGTTGGTGACCAATCAATCTATATGTGAATCCATTTTCTAGTGCAAATAATTTTTAAATCTTATACTAAGTCCACTACTTTGTAAAATTCATGACTACATTTGAAAAAACATACAAATCTATGACTACTTTCCTTTTCCAATCATATGGTTCAACTATCATTTCTAGATTGAATACTTTTTGTATCACCCTTGAATCTATTGAAGTTGATGAAAGATCAACCCCATAACTCCTAAGAATTTCCTACATGCAAACACCTATCACATAGAAAGAAAGAAGAAAAATGATATGGAGGCAAGAATTGCTAGATCCATAGATGGGATATTCTTGATGAGAAAAACAAGAAATTTCTATTATCAAAAGTAAATTAATAAATTACGAAGAGATTAATCCTTATAAAATGAGATCAAAACCCTAATAGGTAAAACCTAGGTTGCATGACAATAATTAATAAAAGAATTAATTATTATATACCCAAAGTTTAGTTTAAGAAAATAAGAGATAATAATTGACTTAATAATTAAATCAATATAATTTAATTAATATGAAAATACTTTATTATTATAACACTCCCCTTTAAGATAAACTTAGGGAGTAGCTAAAAACCTAGAAACTACTATTGAAATGAAATTGGGTGCTAGTGACAAGGCCTGATGTGGTACCCAAGCACAACCAAATCTCTGAAAATAGGACAAACAGAGACAATTGCATGGGAAGAAATCTACTCCAAAAAGAGATGGAAATAAAACATTGAAAAGAACTAGTGAAGGACTAAAGAAGCCTCCAAACTAGGGAATGTCCTAGAAGATAAGAAAAAAAGATGATCATGAAGAACACCACTGAAACATGAAGCTACAAACACTATCAAACTTCTCATTTGAAGAACCTCCATTGTATAGAATATGACTAGGTAGAGAAGACTAAGTATGAAGAGATGATCAATCAAATATGAAAGGTGTCTTCATAGCCCCCAAAAATAGGAATGAGAGAATGTCTATATGGTAAATGATCCATCTCACTGAAATGCATAGGTATCCAACCATTGTAATCACCTAATACATAGGATCAAATACTAAATACATAGCTCACTCAATTGAATTAAGAAATCAATAGAACCAACATAAACCCCCTATAATGTTGAGAGGTAAGACATGAATACTAAAACTAAATGGAATATCTCTTGAAAAGAGAAGAATAAGGAACATTAAGAGTGCAAAAGAAGTATAGATACCTATAATGGCACATTTCATCGACACACCATGAGGCTAATTTCTATTGAAAATGATTGAAATGATCATAAGAACAATTGTTGGAATAATATATGGAACTGGCAAAGAATGTCCTCAATCATTGTTTTGTCATTGATGTCAAACTTGCTAATTGCAGGGATGACAATTGCTTTAGTGATCCAAAAACTATCAATTAGTTGATTCTCAAGGTGGAGGCAATCAATAAGATGTAAATAGAAAACCTAGAGAAAGGTTGAAGTTATGATGTTGTAATGAAGTACAAAGATCAGTCAAGCCATTAATGAAATAGTGTATTGGATGACATACTAAAAGATATAAAGAATGAGCACACTGAAACATATCAAACATCTAAGGTTTTAGCTAAGTCTTTTGTAAAGCTCAAACTAAGTTTATTAGAGAGAAGGTGTCGAGCAAGCTAGTAAGTGTTGAGCAAGTTCAAGTGTGGAGCAAGTTCAAGTACTGAGCAAGTTAAAGTACTGAGCAAGTTCAAGTGCCAAGAAAGTTCAAATGCTAAGCAGAATCAAGTGCCAAGCAGAACCAAGTGCCAAGCAGGTATAGGTGTCGAGTAACACAGAGGTGCCAAGCACTAGTAACTCAATAATGCCGAGTAACATAGAGGTACCGAGCACCAGTAACTCAATAATGCCAAGTTGCTGCATTATTTAGGAAATAGAGGATTTGCCAGATCTAAGCCGACAAAATTGTTATCTAGAAATTTGTGAATTAAAAGGAAGATAAGAATGATGAGTTGGTGGCACAGAACACCATGTAGAACATTTTTAAGATATAATTGGCAAAGAAAACAAGATATGGGGTACATACATTATATCCTACCTAATCCATTTTGAAACCCTAAAATTGGAGTGGGAGAATTGAACGGCAAAGGAAAATTAGACTTGTATATAAGAAGACATAAGTTAATAGAAAAATAGTGTGGAATAGAGGGGATAGTGAGAGAGAGAGCTGTGGTCAAGCATAAAAGCATGAAATGCTGAAGAATGAGCTAAGGAGAAGATAACATAGGAACTCTATTTGGATAGACGATCACAAGGATGATTGCATTGGTAGAATGAGTAGGAAGACTCAAGGAGATGAAGCTTGAGAGGGAGACAAGCAGTCAGAGCTGAAGTGATTGAAGCCAAGCATAAGGATTGAACTGAAAGAGTGATCTAAAATCTACAAAGTATGTTGTAAGTTATGTCAGATCAAAAGACCATTATCGTTACTTTCTAGCAATTGTAATAGTAAGATAAATCCTATGGACTTAGGTTGGTTTAACAACCATTAGATAAATCCTTTAATAGGGTGACATTCCAAGTGGATGTTCTAAAGACCTTTAACCAGGCCCATTCCTAACAGTTTGGTGAAATCCTCTAACAAGGTCACATTTAACAGTGTGTTGTAAGCCTTTAATAGGGTAGGCTTTTAATAGGGCATCACTTCAGAAGAGTGAGAATCAAGTAGCATGTTATTGGTGGTTTTTACCGAATTGGGTTTCCACATAAATCATTGTGTCATGTGTTGATCTTCAATGTTTTATGTTTGCATGTTGATTTATAGTAATTTTCTTATATGACTGATTTAAGTTTGAACAGAGGAAAAGGGTATTAATAGGGAATTTGGACCTTGAATAACTGATTCAACCCCCCTCTCAGTTATTCTAAAGAATTCTAACAATTGGTATCAGAGCCTGACTGCTGATTCAGTTTAAAGAGACTACTAGAAGAAAAGATCAAAATGCCAAAGAGAGAAGTTCCCAAGCTCAACAAAGACAACTTTGTTGCATGGCAAAGTTTGATGAAGCTACATCTTGGATCCATAGGAGATTATGGCCAAAATTCAATTGTCACTAAACATGTAGATCCGACAGGTGCTCCTACTACCGAAGACATGAAAATAAAGCAAGAACACAACCAGACTATGCTGGAAATTGCCTCTGCACTCAATTATGCTGAATTTGATGATATCAAAGGATGTGACACTGTATTCAAAATGTGGAAAGCCCTATCAGACATCTATGGAAGAGATTAGAATGTACAAAGAACAAAAATAGAAAGTCTCAAAGGAAAATTTGATGACATGAAAATGGAAGAAAATGAGAATGCTGCTCAGTATGGTGCAAGAATAAAGAAAGTGGTAACTGCAATAAGATGCTTAAATGGTCAACTGGATGAAGATACTATTAATAGTAAGTTTTTAAGAACCTTGCTTCCTATCTATGCTATTAGAGTATCAGCAATACAAGAGCTAAGATGTATACCAGGAAATAACCTAAGCTTTGAAGGTATAATAGGTAGACTCATTGCATTTGAGTTATCTAACTTTGACAACTACAAACCTGAAAATGTTGAATCTACTTTTAAGGCCAAGTTGTCACTAAAAGATGCTAAACAGGTAAAGTCAAGGAAAGGAAGAAAAATGAAGTATGTATCTAGTGACAGTAGCACTGATGAGGAAGATGTGGAACAATTGGAAGCATTGCTCGCTAGAAGATTTCACAGGGGTAAAGGAAAATTCAAAGGTAAGATGCCTATCATTTGTTTCAATTGCAATGAAGTAGGTCATATTGCTGCAAGATGTCCATAGAAAAAGGATTCCAAGGAAGGCAACAAATAAAAGAACAGAAGAGATGATGACAAGAGAGATTACAAAGAAAAAGGCAAGAAGTGTTATATTTTTGAAGAAAATTCTAATGACAATGATGATGAAGTTGTTTATGTAGCCATGAAGGACCAATCTGATGAAGAAGAAGCCACGGCATTGGTGACATGTATAAACAAGAATGACAGATGGATCATAGATAGTGGATGCTCATATCACATGACAAGAGACAAAAGTAAGTTTGTTAAGTTTACTCAGTATGATGAAAATAGTGTTAGATTTGGTAATGATGCTCCATGTCCAATAAGAGGAAAAGGTTCCATTAAGCTCACAAACCAGATTTCATGTGACAATGCATACTATGTTGAAGGATTAAATTACAATTTTATGAGTGTCTCACAATTAGGCAATATAGGTTGCAAAGTGTAATTTGAAAACAAAACAGAAAAAATCTATGACAGTGATGGTAAACTAATAGGAAAAGGAGATCAAACAAAGAGTAATTTGTTTTACCTTGATATGGATGATGCTTCTTGTCTATTTGTAAAATTTGATGATGAATGGTTATGGCATAGAAGATTATGTCATGTCAACTTTGACAATGTAGTCAAAATTAGTAAAATGAAGAAAGTCAGAGGTCTACCAAAATTGAAGAAGCCTGATAATGTCATGTGTAAACAATGTCAGCTAGGAAAGATGATAAAGTCAAGTTTCAAAAGAAAAAACTATACATCTAAAGAGATACTTGAGTTAGTTCACACTGACTTATGTGGTCCAATGGAAATACAAAGCTATAGAGGAGATAAATACATAATGTTATTTGTTGATGACTATTCCAAGATGATGACTGTTATGTTCTTAAAACAAAAATATGATGCTTTTCAAATGTTTAAGTGGTATGTGGCCAAAGTTGAAAAGGAAACTAGAAAAAGCTTGAAATGTCTAAGATCAGATAGAGGTGGTGAATTTACATCAAATGAATTCGAGATATTCTGTAATGACAATGGAATCAAAAGATAGATATCAGCTCCTAGAACTCCCCCACAGAAAGGAATTGTTGAAAGAAGAAATAGATCTTTAATTGACTATGCCAAAACATTAATGATGGAAAAGAATGTTGCTCTAAAATATCAGAGAGAAGCTATAAGTGTAGCTATTCATACATTGAACTGAGTACAAGTCAAGTAAGGTACAAATACAACACCTTTTGAATTATGGTATGGTTACTCACCAAATGTAAAACATTTCAAAGTGTTTGGTTGCAATTGTTTTATCCTTAAAGATGTTAGAAATGGAAAATTTGATGCAAAAAGTGATGAAGGAATATTTCTTGGTTACTCCACAAGAAGTAAGGCATATAAGTGTTTGAATATTAACACTAACAAAATTGTGGAAAGTGCAAATGTAAATTTTGATGAGCACACAGAAGTCCAAGCTATAGAACCAAAGAAAATGGGAGAATACAGAACCTTTGTATATTCTTATGAAGGAATGATTGCTGATGAGATGATGTCAATCAAATTGAAGGTCAACAAAAAGTGTTAGTTTCAGCTGATTCACAACCAATGAATGCCGAGTTGCATTTAGAAGCCAAGTTACAGAATGAAGAAAATGCACAATCCGATTCTGAAGACAACATACATGATGAAGAACAACCTAACAATGAAGAGCATAGTGATCCTGAATCTGAAAGATTAAACATGGAAACAAGGACAGAGCCAAGATTATCCAAATATGTAAAAAGACATCACCCTGCTGAACAAATAATTGGTGACAAAGATGCAAGACTAATGACAAGGAACAGACTAAGACATGAATCATGTCTAATCAGCAAATCTGAACCCAAGACAATATATGGTGCATTACAAGATGGTGACTGGCATAAAGCTATGGAAGAAGAAATTGATCAAATAAGAAAAATAAAACCTGGAGTTTGGTTCCTAGACCAACTGACAAGAATGTGATTGGCACCAAATGGGTATTCAGAAACAAGCTAGATGAGAATGGTGAGATTACCAGAAATAAAGCTAGATTAGTATGCAAGGGTTATGCTCAAGAAGAAGGAATAGACTATGGAGAAACATTCGCTCCTATTGCTAGAATGGAAGGAGTAAGAACTTTACTTGCATATGCTACCTACAAATATTTTAAAGTCTATCAGATGGATGTAAAATCTACCTTCTTAAATGGTATACTAGAAGAAGAAGTCTACATTGAACAATGAGAAGGATTTGTTGATGAAAACAATAGGGATATGGTGTGTAAGTTACATAAAGCACTCTATGGTTTGAAACAAGCACCTAGAGCATGGTATGAGAGACTTCACAAGTATCTATTGCAAATTGGATTTGAAAGAACTGATGATAACAACAACATGTACATCAAAATAGAAGAAGGTAAAGACATTATTTTATTTGAAATCTTTGTGGATGACATAGTATTTGGTGGTAAGGAAGTACTTTGCAAAGGCTTTGCTGACAAAATGAAACATGAATTTGAGATGTCTATGTTTGGAGAAATCAAATTTTTTGTTGGATTGCAAGTTCATCAACTCAAACATGGATTATTTATTACACAATTAAAATATATCAAAGAAATTCTTAAAACATTTGGATTGGAAGAATGCAAACCAGTCAACACACCAATGGCCAAAGGGAATAAGCTATCCAAAAATGATGAGTCAGCCAAAGTCAATCAAACAATGTACAGATCCATGATTGGAAAACTACAATATGTTGTACATAGTAGACCAGACATAGCATTAGCAGTTGGAATAGTGGCTAGGTTCTCTGCTAATCCTAAAGAAAATCATCTCATTGCAATAAAAAGAATAATGAGATATATCAAAGGGACTGATGATTTTGGTCTATACTACAAAAAGAATGGAATATTTGAACTCAATGCATATACAGATGCGGACTGGGGAGGAAACATTGATGACAGAAAAAGCACAAGTGGAGGTGCATTATTTCTAGGCAAAAGGCTGGTTACCTAGACTAGCAAGAAACAAACATGTATATCCCAGTCCACTGCAGAATCAGAATATGTGGTAGCTGCAATCAATTGTACAAACATTCTATGGCTCACACATCTATTGAATGGAATGAAAGAAGAAGTAAGAAAATTGGTGATATTGTATTGTGATAATAGAAGTGCTATAAACATATCCAAAAATCCAGTGATGCATGCAAAAACCAAGCATATTGCAATCAAGTATCATTATGTCAAAGAATTGGTAGAAGACAAATAAGTGAAGTTGGAATACATTCACACAAAGGAACAAACTAAAGATATCTTCACCAAACCATTGCCCAAGGATGCCTATGAATATCTTAGAGGCAAGTTGGGGGTTATACCCCTAAGTCAAGCAGTTTAAGGCAACAAGAAAGCTGCCTTGCATCAATAGGAATAAATCATTGAAATATTAACAGGTTGATGCAAAGGATGACAGGAGGAATAGAAACTCCAAATCAGTCACAAGCATGGTGATAGAGGGAGAAAGACAACAAGAAGCCAAAGCTTATATTTTGCATGATAAAGATGCTACATCTGTGGCATTTATTTCAAAGAGGGAGAAATATGCAGAAAACTGATCAATGCAAAGAAAGAGGGAGATATATATGAAAGAGGGAGATATATGTGATCAGTAGTGAAAATGTAGCAAATCAATACAATCTTGGCGGTAACTAAATTGATTACTTGATCAGTTTGGTTTGCCATCAATGCCAAAGAGGGAGATTGTTGGAAATGATTGAAATGATCATAAGAACAATTGTTGGAATAATATATGGAACTGGCAAAGAATGTCCTCAATCATTGTTTTGTCATTGATGTCAAACTTGCTAATTGTAGGGATGAAAATTGCTTTAGTGATCCAAATACTATCAATTACTTGATTGTCAAGGTGGAGGCAATCAATAAGATGTAAATAGAACACCTAGAGAAAGGTTGAAGTTATGATTTTGTAATGAAGTACAAGGATCAGTCAAGCCATTAATGAAACAGTGTATTGGATGACATACTAAAAGATACAAAGAATGAGCACACTGAAACATATCAAACATCTAAGGTTTTAGCTAAGTCTTTTGTAAAGCTCAAACTAAGTTTATTAGAGAGAAGGTACCGAGCAAGCTACTAAGTGCTGAGCAAGTTCAAGTGTTGAGCAAGCTCAAGTGTCGAGCAAGTTCAAGTGCCAAGCAAGTTCAAGTGCCGAGCAAGTTCAAATGCCGAGCAGAATCAAGTGCCGAGTAGAACCAAGTGCCAAGCAGGTATAGGTGCCGAGTAACACAGAGGTGCCGAGCACCAGTAACTTAATAATGTCGAGTAACATAGAGGTGCCAAGCACTAGTAACTCAATAATGTCGAGTTGCTGCATTATTTAGGAAATTGAAGATTTGCCAGATCTAAGCTGACAAAATTGTTATCTAGAAATCTGTGAATTAAAAAGAAGATAAGAATGATGAGTTGGTGGCACAGAATACCATGTAGAACTTTTTTAAGATACAATTGGCAAAGAAAACAAGATATGGGGTAGATACATTGTATCCTACCTAATCCATTTTGAAACCCTACAATTGGAGAGGGAGAATTGAGTGGAAAAGGAAAATCAGACTTGTATATAAGAAGACATAAGTTAATGGAAAAATAGTGTGGAATAGAGGGAATAGTGAGAGAGAGAGCCGTGGTCAAGCATAAAAGCATGAAATGCTGAAGAATGAGCTAAGGAGAAGATAACACAGGAACTCTATTTGGATAGATGATCACAAGGATGATTGCATTGGCTAAATGAGTAGGAAGTCTCAAGGAGATGAAGCTTGAGAGGGAGACAAGCAGTCAGAGCTGAAGTGATTGAAACCAAGCATAAGGATTGAACTAAAAGAGTGATCTAAAATCTGCAAAGTATGTTGTAAGTTATGTCAGATCAAAAGACCATTATCGTTACTTTCTAGCAATTGTAATAGTAAGATAAATCCTATGGGCTTAGGTTGGTTTAACAACCATTAGATAAATCCTTTAACAGGGTGACATTCCAAGTGGATGTTCTAAAGACCTTTAACTAGGCCCATTCCTAACTGTTTGGTGAAATCCTCTAACAAGGTTGCATTTAACAGTGTGTTGTAAGCCTTTAACAGGGTAGGCTTTTAACAGGACATCACTTTAGAAGAGTGAGAATCACGTAGCATGTTATTGGTGGTTTTTCCCAAATTGGGTTTCCACGTAAATCATTGTGTCATGTGTTGATCTTGAATGTTTTATCTTTGCATGTTGATTTACAATAATTTGCTTATATGACTGATTTAAGTTTGAACAAAGGAAAAGGGTATTAATAGGGCATTCGGACCTTGAATAATTGATTCACCCCCACTCTCAGTTATTCTAAAGAATTCTAAAAAATTTCATGGAAGGAACACCCACTTGACAAAGGAAGATGTTGAATATGGCCAACATGAAACCCCCCAAGGTACTTTATAATATAGTGCAAGTACAACAAAACATAAAGATACGTAAGATTCCAAAATGTAATAGAGTGACACTTTATCTTAGTGCATTTGCAAAAATACTACAAAAGGTTGTAAAAAAAAGATCAAAAGAGACATGCGTATGATATAATAGATAATATAACCCATGAAAAATCATTTGAAAAAACAAGATCAGTCTCTAGACCTGAAACAACCAAGATATCCATCAGAATGCATAAAAGAAAAAAATTGAATGGGATGTGCCTCAAGTAGAATCTGGAAAGTAGAATGTCTCAAAATATGTCTCTCGGAGTGCAAAATATAACTTCTAACTTTGATAGCCAAAACAATATAACAAACAAAATAAAAAAACTAAATAAATTGCACCATGATGATGAGCTGATAATTAACTTTATGACAAAACAACCACATGTAGGTCTAAAAAAGGGCCCTGGGAAAAGAATACAAAATTGTTGCCTTAGAATCTATGCCAGAATGCTTTGAAAAGTCAACTCACTAGCACCAAAAATTGCCTCAAGAAGCATGTTAGTTTTATAGCAAAACTATCTCAATTTGCATGCCCAAAAGGCTTGATTTATACACCCAAAAATCTTGAATTTTTTGACCATTCACCAAAAATGTCAATTTGTGTGCCAAAAGAATCTTGATTTTCATGCCAAAAATCACAAAATCATTGCCTTGGGAAACATGCCAAAAAAATCTTGATTTATTTGCCAAAACTCAAAAAATTTCCACCTCAAGAAATGGGCCAAAAATCTTGATTTTTGAAACAAAAATCTTAATTTGTGTGCCAAAAATTGAAAAATCATTGCCTTGGGAAACATGCTCAACATGGGAGGATTTTTTTTATGCCTCAAATTCCTATTGTGTTCAAATTGGAGAAATTTAATATGAAAATAGGGAATTTTAGGTGCTTTGAGCTCAACGATGATTTCTGTTTGGGCTCAATATGAACCAAAAATCAGCAATCCCCCATATTCAATACAAAATATCCCTAAAAAATGAAACCTTCTAAAAAAAACATAGATTTGAAAGCCAAGCCAAACCTCTCATAAAAATAATAGGAGCATGAAGATTTGGAGCTTTCATACCATGTTGAAGTTGATGAAAGATCAACCCCATAGCTCCTAAGAATCACTTGCATACAAACACTTGTCATAGAGAAAGAGAGAAGCAAAAAGCTATGGAGGCTAGGATTGCTAGATCCATAGATGAGACATTCTTGATGAGGAAAAAAAAGAAGAAATTCCTATTATCAAAAGTGAATTAATAAATTACAAAGAGATCAATCCTTATAAAAGGATATCAAAACCTTGAAAATCAAAACCTAGGTTGCATGGTAATAATTAATAAAAGAATTGATATATTGTATGCCCAAATTTTAGTTTTAGTAAACTAGAGATAATAAGTGACTTAATAATTAAATAAATATGATTTAATTAATATGAAAATATTTTATTACTCTAATAGAATCTTCGTCCATCTAATTGGGAACTCAAACTATGTTACATGCTCTAATAATATTCAGCGGTAATCTAGAATGCCTCCTCTCTCTAATTTCATTCTCATCTACAACATTTACCCAATACTCCTCGAGGTGAACTTTCTGTAGGTACTTTGATCTTGCTACCAATGTGATCTTGTTGTAGGCATCCAAATAAGACCTTTTTAGATAAAGAGAAAGATGGAAGAAGTGAAACTCATGTGTTGATCTCTCTATAGCCTTCAAAAAATGGCATACCTTAGTGTTTCATTCTCCTATCAAAATGGGGAACTGCAATCCCAACTTCTTCCCTTCCTAGATCTTGTGATAAGCTGCAAGTTGTCAAGTAAGCTCTAACATGACCATCTTATCTATTGGGTAGCTAGGAAGTTTGTATGTCTACAAGGAAAATCCTTGAATCCATATCTATATTAAAAGGTAGGAGATTGGATGAACCAAGTGTCTTAATCTTTGACTAACTTTATCACACCAACTGACAATCTCATATGTAGTCTCTTTTGTAGTATTCTAACTATGCACATGGGAAAGGCACCATTAACCCTTGTGTAATCATCCTTGGAATATGAATGAAACTATACATAACATGAACATTAACTTTCAACAGTTGGGTTTTGCTTGCGGTCGGTCATTTGCATTTTAGTCCATCATAACTCATCCTCTACAGTAGTATGTAGAAGACATAAGAGCTCATGTAATACTTCCTTATGTGCTCTAGATTCATCAACTATTTATTCAAGTTGTCATTTATGAGCCGTAGCCAATCTATCTTGTCTGGTTGTTTTGTCACTTGCTCAACAAAGTAAAACATCCAAGATTCAAATCTATAAGAATGAAGCATGCCAAATATGTGACCCAACACCATGATCATGTTGTTATACTCCCTCTCCCAATTGAGCCATGCTATTTCCTTATGAATCTTAGAATGATGTGGTCTATTGTTTTCAATAATCTTTTATTGACTATTTCTTCACAAAAATGGACTCTAGAGGTGTATATTCTAAGTGCCTTCTCTTGTGTTTTCATAACCATCATCAAGTGAGAAGAAATCCTAAATTCTTTAGAAATGGATGTTGAAGAAAAATCTGCAAGAATATTTTGTTAAGAATCCTTGGTGGTTTTGTCCCTAGAATGATAGTGTTTGGTGCATTTCATGATAAACTCTAGATGCTAAAATGAAGGAGGGAAACCAACTGTAGCAAAAAATTTCTTCTCACAATTCAGGTAGCTAGGTGTGTAAGATGATTGTCATTTTATCCAAACACTCTTCAATTAAATTATTTCAAATCAAGGCCATTGAAGATTGTATATCCAATTTTTTCCCACTTTAACATGATTTTGGATTCGGTGTAGAATGTTCTCTTTTCATTCTTTATCAAGTGTTTGCAAGTCTCTCTTGCTCCTTAGGGTTCTGCCATTCTTCCTACCTACAAAATAAAATATTCAATTGTAAGAATATGGAAAAGGATAAAAATCCAAGACAATTTCTCTAAAAGAATAAGATTTTGGAACTTTGATAAAAAAAATTAGATTCTTCTTCGGATTCACAAAGACTTCTCCAACTCAATGAAATATTTCTTTCTAATGATATTCAAAATCTTGCTTCACTAATTCCAAAAAATTTCTCTCCTCAACAATCTCAAAAATTTCTTTAAAAAAATCTTCCCTCCCTCCCTCCCTCCCTCCCTCCCTCCCTCCCTCACACACACACACACACTATCCTTTCTAATCATTGTCTTTCACTCTCTCCCCTCTCTCGTCTAACCATCACCTTCCCCTATTTACCCTCTCTATCTCTATTGATCCCCATTACCATATTTTCCTATCTGAAGACCATTAAGCAATATCTCATATATCTTCTGATTTTCCATTTTATGTCTCACCTTCATCTCTCAACCCCCCTCCAATCCTCCCTCCTATCTTTATCTCTCCCCTCCCTAGATTCACACACACACGCGCGCGCACACACACACACACACACACACACACAGATTTCCCCCCATTTTGTTATACTATTTCTTGAGCCCCCTTTTTATCACTCTTTCATGCCTTTCAACTCTCCTCTTCTCCATTTTTGTATTTCTCATGCCCACTCTTGCTATCTATCAATGCAAATTACCATCTATCACTAACCCATGTCCGACCCTCTTCTCTTTTTTTAGACTCTCTAAAATCTATTTCCCTCTAAATACCCTCTTTCACTATCTCCTCTCCCTATTCTTATCATCTTTTCCCCTTGATCATCCTCTTTGTCTACCTAATTTCTCTTACCATCACACCATTCTTCCACTCACTCCCCATGTAATTATCCCAATCTTTGAAGTATAACATGCAATTTATTCCACCAAAATTTTATGTAAAGATCTAAACACTTTTCCTTGGATGTTTCTATAAAATTTTACCAAATAATATTGCACTTTGTTTTAGTTGAACTATAAAAATCTCCTTTTCTTTATATTTGAATATTGAAAGTTTTAAAAAATTAGGGAATAATATGATTGTTATAAAATATGAATAATTATCTTGTTACATTTAACTTAAATATATTTTAGAGTTCACAATTCAATAAATACAATATGTGTTGTTTTATTAAAAATCAATACTTATGTTCCTAAAAATTTTAGTTTTTAATAAAATAAAAGTTTTTAATTACTTAACATATTTTTATATATTGTTTGATTTAGTTGTAATCAAAAGAAATCCATATCTTCTATAATTTTATATTTATATTTCTTTTATATTTTTTTATAAATATTAAGATACATTTCTGCTACAATACCAAAAAATGTTTTTACATTATAATTAAAATACTAATAAAATCTCTTTTATTAAAAATTATAATGTAAAATTATAGCAACATTCTTTGAATTTGTTTCTTTCAAAAATTGTTCAAAACCAAACTCCTAATTTCCTTTCAAAAAAAAGGAAGCTTGCAAAATATGCATCTCTCTATTTTCCACTATGTGAGATTTACCTAAAAATATTATTAACAAGAAAAATACAAACGAATAGGAAGTTTGCAAAACACATATCTATTTTACATGACATCTTATTTACTATTATTATTTTTCCAAGAAAATATATTCAACATTTTATAAGTTATGTTACTTTGATAAACTTGTTTTACTCTTTCTAAAGATGGAAGCAAGAAGCTAAAAGTGTGACAATATGATCTTATATGAATTTCTTCAAATAAATAAAAAATTATCGAACCATAAATTTGTCAATTCTATTAATTAGTTTGATTTTACAAACATAGGTGGAAAATTTGCAATTATAGAACTCAACTTCTATTAATTTTAGAAATTTGTGACAGAACATTTTAAAATCTTGAAAATTCAACTTCATACAAATAAATTTTATTTTGTTCAAAAAAGCCATCTTAGTTCCACTTGCAAATTAAAAAAATATTTCCCTGCAAATTAGAAAAAATGTAATTATATAAGTTATCTCCCTAAAAAAGATGACATTAAAGTTGTAGGCTAAAATTAGGTAGTTTCTATACTTAGCCACCAAGATTACCATTTTGATGCCTTTAGCTTCATGATGAAGCTAAGTCCTCATTTATCAAGTTTTTTAATTTTTTAGAAATTAATTAATTAAATATTGAAAAATTAATATTTAATGATTTTTCATGTTTTAATGGAAAAAATAAAATTTTCTTTCAATTTCTTCAAATACTTTATTTTTCTCAATTTTTTTTTATTAAATTAAGCGTATTAATGAAAATTACTTGTGTAAATCCAAAGAGCCACTCGAAAGAAAATTGTTTTATCATCCTTGACAATGTCTTCAACATTTTGGTTTTTCCAATTTTGATGGATTTCTTTTACACAATCTCCAAACTTTCCATGAGATTTAATTTTTTCAAAATTTCCAATTTTCCTAGAAAAAATTTGAATTTTTTATTTTTCCAAATTTTTGAGTTATCCAGATTTTCCAAAAAATTCTCATTTGGATTTTGCAATTTTCACAATGGAAATTTTCAACATGTCCCAAATTCTTGAAGTTTTCAATCTTTTTTCAAGTTTGGAATTTTTAAAGATTTTTGAAAAAATTATGCAACTTAGATTTTCATGCCTAATAAACAAAATCCATGAGGAGGTGAAAACCATGCTCTTCTTTTCATGGGTAGTGGGGTTTTGTGAATATGAATTTTTCCATGATGGACAAATTCCTACACCCAGGCTAAATTGTGCCCTATCCTTTTTGGTAAGACATTTTTTAAGGGGTTGTGGAAGACATTGTTTGTGAAATTTTCTTGAGACACATGAAAATGAGCTCCAAGGATTGGGGAGAGTGGGACTTTTAAGAAGTGAAGGATGCACATTCTTTGGAGGAATCTATGAAGGGTGTAAAAGTGTGATCTTGATTTTGTGGAGAGCACGATTTCAATGAGGTTAAGAATTTTGATTTGTGACAAGCAATTCCACAACCACTATAGAATCATGCTCATAGGTTTGTATTTTGGAAGGTGTCATGGATTATTTTCCAATTTGACCAATACATGCTATTTGTTGAACTAGGTTCCATGCCCAGTACATGTCCACAAAAAACTTACTATTTCAACTTTCCTCTATCATCCTCACAAACTATGTGATATTAAAATGGAAAACCATATGGTTGGTTGATAGACCTATTACTTTCCTTTTCTCGCATTTTGAAAAGTATGGGAATTCCATGGTGGAATCCACTCTACCTTACCCAAAGTGTGAATCTTTATTTTGATTCTATCCACCCAAAGTGTGAATCTTAGTTGTGTATGCAAATCTCTAGGGTTATTGTCTAATAAATTCTTCATTGCACTCAATAGATTCTTGTTTATTGATTTTGCCAATCCATTAGTGGAGTCCCATTGTCAAATGCCTTGTTTGAAAACTTCAAGGATCTATATGTAGGTCCATTTTCACATACAAATGCATGGGGACATCAAAACTTGGTAATGATATTTTATTCAAGTAATTTGATAATAACCTCAACGATTGACCATAACATTATAAATATGTCTTGAAGAACATCATGTAAAAATAAGACACATTATAAAAGAAAACTGAATAACTCTTGAGCAGAATAATAATTAGAGTGTGCATTATTTAATGGAAAAAATAAGAAATGAATTATATAAGAAAATAAAAGAAGAAATGTAAGAAAAAATTAAGGAGATAATACAAGAGAATATTAAAAAATAAAATTATGTATTAAACTTATATTATATAATTAAACAAATTAACTATGTGTGTAGGTATGTGTACGATCATGATGGGCCAAAAAGTGGCAGTATGACAAAAAATCACTTTTCATCAGCATTTGATGAAATGAAAAGGGTTTCTTAAGAACATTATCAGCTTTCCATTGACATAATTACTATCAAATTACAAGTTTAGTAACTAAATATTACTTATTTTCTAAAGGATTTATTTATAAAATGCTAATATACATACCAATTAAAAATTATTATAACTTTCAAAAGGTATAACATTTTTATAATCTTAAAGATGTGTCACATTCTATGTTTTTCCTACCTTGAGGAAAAGAAAAGAAAAATTTAATTTTGTATAGTTTTGAATGATTTAAGGTGGCCAGACATGAGAGTTTTTATATTTCAAAAAAAATTTATCCTAGAAAATTTAAAATAAAGTATTTACTTCAAATAAAATTATAAGAAAATATACATTACATTTGGATATGAGTCTACTTCTTATATCTAGAATCCTAAAAAAAAATATTATCATTTGATTTTGATTAAGGTGGTCAAACATATACCTACTTCTTATTTTTCCTAAAATTCTTTGTACTTTTGCATTGAAATTCTAAATTTTGACCAATTAAAATATATTTTTATTAGAAAAGGGCTAGTAGTCTGGAAAGTACATTTAATTTACTACAAATTCTATTCATACAAAGTTTTTATATAAGGTTCATAGCTAGTTCAAGAGCTCACATGAAGTTGACTAATACTGATGTCCTAATATTTCATATCCACTTAACGCCATAGTTTGGACCACCATGATCCTACACATACCTGTGTGTGTGTGTGTGGGTGCATGCACTTATCATTAGACTACATTGTTATACAAATAGTGATATAGGGTCATTGAGTTGTTGAAAGAAAATATGTTATTGTAGACACCTAAATCTGATTACATCATTTAAGTAATCCTATTCAATCATCTCTTGAGACATCATTGATTAAGTATTTTAATATTTAATTAATTCAATGTCATCCCCTAGTTAATTAATTTAGTTAATCAACTATAGCCCAATTGATAAAATCAAATGACAAATTAAAAGTCTAATCATCAATTAAATCCGTACTCTCCTATTAAATTAAATAAATTCATAATATATATTTAATTTAAGTCTAAAATCCCCTTTGATTTAATAAATTATTTTTAATCAAGTCCACAAACTCTAACTATTCCTAAATCCCTATCATTAGGTAAATCTAACCCATTCATCTATGCTAACTCCACTTAGCAAACTAATTAACCCACCTCATAAGTGCTATCTCACTGGCATCCCTCTAACATGCCACTAGCATCCTAATCTTCTCCTAAGCTAAGCCTAATCCATTCCCTAAATATGTGTACAACTTTAACCAAGGCTTAAGAAGTCCTAAGCCAAGGCAAAGTCAAACTCCTATCCTATCCTTCTTACGTTCCTATCCAAAAGATTTTACAACTCTTACATGATTTGAAATCTTTTTAAGTCCTCTTACATCCCTCTTCGAATCCCCTTCTCCCTTATAAATCTCTTTAACCCTCCACTTTGACCATCCCCTCACATCTAATCCCCTTGTGACACTTGTCAAGAGGCTATGGATTTGAAGAAGCACAATGCATATGCTCCCCTCTCTTTCAATCCTAATCTTTCTTAATCCTTCCTTCATCCTTACATCCTAGTCCACCATCCTCACATCCTTGTCCTATAAATGAAACCCTCTCCCTTCACAATTCAATAATTAACTTTCATGCAAACTCATAATTCCCTTTTTAAGAACTACTTATTGAATCATACCCATACCATGTAGGAATCCTCAGTCACCTTATACACCATATTTTACCCTTTGAGCGATCCCATCCATTGAAGGCTTGAAACATATTTGAGAATACATCCTCATCATAGGACACATCAACACCATCAAAGGAGGCTTGTTGGGTTCTCTCCCTTTAGTTTGCATTCCATTTTGTACTTTCTTTTGTCTAATCTATATGTGAGTTTTTTTTTGGTTTGTGAATGTTATAACCTTTGTCAATTTATATTTGCATCCTAACTTTCATATCTCTACATTTTGGCATGCTTGGTGGAACCCTACACATATGTCATCCATTCATCTAATTCATCCTTTTCTTTGATTGCAAGATAACAATCTAACTTTTGATGGTTGTTAGTACTTTATAGGAGTTTTTGTTGTAGGCTTGAAAACATGCTTACAAGATGGATGCCCATGTCAAATTTTTTGAAAACTACTTAAAACCACTTCAAACAACCAAATTGGATTTCCTTTCTTACTATTTTAGCACATATGCCACTTCCTACAATGCACCTATGACTTTTTTGACTTATTTACACTTTCCTATAGTGTTTGGTGAACACTTTTACAATGCACCTACTTGTTTCAATTGCACATTTTCTTCTTAGAATAACACATTTAAAATATGAAACATCCCATTTAAAAGATATGATAACACATTTGAACACTATAACTATTGGAAATATAGGAGGAGTAACTGAGAGGGGAGGGGTGAATTAGTTACTACAAAAATAAATTCTAGATCCCTTTTGATGTCAGTACAAAATGCAAACAAATAACTAAATATTGCTAAAGCTCAATAAACACATAGAATGTTGTAATTCAGTAGTGACTAGATTAGCTTGCTAAATGATTAAAATATAAACCATTAGATGTTATCTATGATTTCCATTACTTTAACTTAGTTGAAAATACATAAATAAAATAGAATGAACACTTTTGACACTAGGATTTAATGTGGAAACCCAATTCGAGAAAAATCACCAATACCAACTAGTTACTAATTCTCACTCTTCTGAAGTGAGCCCTGTTAGGAGCCAACTGTGTTAAAGGTTACAAAATACACTGTTAGGTGTCACACTATTAAATAATTTAATCACCCTATTAAGAGTGGTCTGGTTAGCAGTCTTGAGAACAATTCAATGGAATTGCCACCTTGTTAGAGGATTTACAAATAGTTGTTAAGCTAGATCACTACTACAATGGTTAATAGTAACAATGAGATGATCTGATTTGAATGCAACTCATTTTCTGATTTCAAATCTTTGTTCTAGCTTGTACTTGATCCTTCTTGATCAAATATGGCTTTGCTGCACCACAAGGATATTCAACTTATCCTTCAAATTTTCTTTCTCTGCTCATTAATAGATCTTCAATCACATCATAATAATTTGTACATTCTCTTGCACTCCAACTTCACAATTGCTTGCACACTTTGAAATCACAAATTGAGCTTATACTTATATCTTCCACTTTTTCAAGTTGGCTCAAATAAAACTTTAAAATAATCAATATTTATCACATTAGTTGGCTGGAATCAATAGATAGATCAATTAAACTCAATACAATAAAATAGGAAAATACTTCATTAGTTGAACCTGCTTGGTAGAAACTAAATCTAAAGTGATTTCTTTCTTTAACCAATAGAAGCTTGGTTAACACTACAAACTTATGAAAATCCTTTGGCAACCAAGTGATCTTGATTAACATTGGCTTTCTACAACTTTTCTTTTGACGCTGAAGTGAACTGGATAGATACTGTCTTCTGAACTAGAGAAATAAAAGAACTCTTAGTAGACACTGAGAACTATCTTCATTACCCGAGTGAGCTCAACATATACTAACTGAAAAATGATTATGAAATTTGTGTAACATCAAAGACAACACACAATTAACCAATTGTATCTAACAATCTCCCTCTTTGACATTAATGGCAACACAACATGTCATAGCACAATGGAATTTTGAATTTAAAAAATCCATTAGTTAGTATGGGCTCTTCATTTCATAGAATTCTATTTGCAATGGATATTACCAAGTCCATTTAGAACATCCTCCCTCTTTCAGCATACTTCATCTATATAAGATTTCTCTCTCTTTGGTTTTTATCTTTATTTTGGCTTCAAAATTTTTCTGAGATATGATAGTAAACTTCTCCCTTTTTGACAAAACATTCCAAAGAAAATAATTCTATAAATTATAATGTACCTTGATTACTAATTCATTTGCAATATGCCCTTGCCAATTCTGCACCAACTAATAGATCTTCAATAGCTTCTGGTTGATGCATTCACTAAACTTTATTTAGTGAATTTTAGATAGGGTAATGATCCCTAGCTTACATCTTAGATACAAAAATGCATCCTTAGGTAATGGCTTGGTGAATATGTCTACAATCTATTCCTTTGTATTCACATATTCCAATTTGTGTTCTTTATCTTGCACCAATTATCTTAAGAAGTGATATTTTATAGCAATATGTTTTGTTTTAGAATGCATCACTGGATTCCTTGATATGTTGATCTCACTAGTGTTATCACAATATATGACAATTGGATCTTTGATTTCTACCTTCATTCCTCCCAATAGTTGTTTCAATCAAACAATCTTAAAGCAATTGACTATTGCTGCTACATATTCTACTTCTACTATGGATTTACAAGTACAATTTTGCTTCTAACTCGTCCAAGATACTAGTCTTTAACCAAGAAAGAATGCTCCACCACTAGTTCCTTTTTTGTCATAAAGACTTCCTGCTCAATCAACATCAGTAAATACTTTTGAGTCCAATTTTCCTCCAAGTTTGTACCATAAACCATAGTCTTAAGTACCTTTTAGATACCTCGTCATTCTCTTGATTTTCATCATGTAATTTTCCTTGGGATTTGCTGAGAATCTTGCCACTACTCCAACTACTAGAGCAATATTAGGCCTTGTGTGAACTACATATTGCAATTTTCCAATCATTGATCTATAGGTGGTCTTATCTACTTCTTTGGAATCATCATTTTTGGAAAGCTTATGTCCAGTAGACAGGTATTGAATCTTCCATTCCAAATTTCTTTACTATCTCCTTGATATAATTAGATTGAGTGATGTAGATACCATTCTTGTTCTGCTATATTTGCAATCCAACAAATAATTTTATTTCACCAAACATGAACATCTCAAATTCTTTACTCATTTCTTAAAAGAATACTTTGCATAAATCATCATTTCCTGTAAATAAAGTATCATCAACAAATATTTCTACTAACAAAATCTTCTTCTCTAGTCCTTCCTTGATATACAAACTACTATTATCATTAGTTCTTTGGAAACCAATCTGTACCAAGTAATTATGGAGTCTTTCATACCATTCTCTAGGAGCTTTCTTAAGACCATATAAAGCTTTGTGTAGTTTGCAAACCATGTCTCCTTTTCTAGGATCTACAAAACTTTCTGGTTGCTCAATGTAAACTTCCACATCAAGAATTCCATTCAAGAATGTAGATTTAACATCCATGTGGTATACTTCAAATGCTCTATGTGTTACATATGCTAGTAAAGTTCTAACACCTTTAAGTCTTGTTGTAGGAGAAAAAGTCTTGCCATAGTCAATACCTTCTTCTTGAGAGAAACCCTTGCATACCAATCTTGCTTTGTTTCTTGATACCTTTCCATCTTCATTCAACTTATATCTAAATACCCATTTTGTACCAATTATATTTTATCCTTGGGTCTAGGAACAAGAGTCCAAGTTTTTTCCTTCTCTATTTATTCTATCTCTTCATTCATTACTTCAATACAAATTTCATTTTCTAGAGTAGCTTTAACAGTTCTAGGTTCAAATTCAGCAAGTAAACATGTACCTCTTAATTTGCTTCTTTTCATTGTTCCATTCAATTTATCTCCATTGATCTGATCAAGTGCATGATGCCTTCTAACATATTTTTCTAATATAGGCTCCTTATTCTTTGAATGAGTTCCACCATCTTTTTCTTGAATTTCAATTTTAGGCTTGGGTCCTTCTATCTATGACTCGAGTCCATTAGGCTCAATTTGAACTAGCTCAATAGCCTCTAATTGTGACTCAGGTCCTTGTAGCTTGGGTTGCACTATCTGCAACTTGGTAGCTATTGGATTTTTTGGGGACTTGAGAGTTGAAGCATTTTTTCTTTTAGATAGATTAGGAAGGGTATTAGGTTAATAGCAAATGAATCTTCAATAATCTTCAGGTTCCTTGCTGCTTGCTTCTTCACTCCTTTTTTCATATTCCTCAATTCTAACATGTGCACTTTTTGTAATTTTGTGAGTGGATAAATTCAAACATCTCTATGCTTTACTTCTATAGGAGTAACCTAGAAATATGCCTTCATCACCTTTTACATCAAATTTTCCTTTTCTAGATTATTTCAATATGTGACATTTGCTACCAAATATCTTCAAGTAATTTACGTTATTTTTATAGCCATACCATGGCTGATAAGGTGTCTTGTTTGAATCTTTCTTCAACTAAACTCTATTCAAGGTATGAATTGTAGTTCTGATAGCTTCCTTCCAGTATTTGAGAGCAACACTCTTTTCAATCATCAAGGTTCTTGTACAACATGATAGATCTATTTCTTCTTTTTGTTAGACTATTCTGCTACGGTGTGCTTGGTGTAGATACTTCTCTTTTGATTCCTCTTTCAATTCAATTTTTTTTGAATTCATGGAAAATGAATTCACCACCTCTGTCTGATTTTAGGCATTTCGACTTCTTTCTAGTTTCTTTTTCTACTCTTGCTAGATACCACTTGAATTTTTGAAAGGCTTCTGATTTTTCTTTTAGGTACATTATTGTCATCATTCTAGAGTAGTCATCAACAAAGAGAATGAAAAACTTTTCTCCACTATAATTCTTTATTCCAATAGGTTTACATAAGTTTGTATGAACAATTTCCAATACTTCTTATGATTAATAGTCTTTTCTTTTGAAGCTTGTCTTTCCTATCTTACCTATTTGGCAATTCTTGCATAGACCCATGTCAGGCTTCTTCAAACTATAAATACCTCTTACTCTTTTATGTTTTCTTATCTTAACCAAATTGTCAAAATTTACATAACATAGCCTTTTGTGCCATAACCAAGTTTCCTCTATTTGAGAAAAAAAACATGAAAAATCACTAAGGTCAATATAAAATAGATTATCTCTTGTTTTTTGGCCAGAACCAACCAGATTTCCTTTCCCATCTAGTAGTTTAGCCTATCCATTCATGAATTCTACCTTGAATCCAATGTTATTTAGTTGTGCCACACTTAGTAGATTATGCTTTAATCCTTCAGCCCAATAGGCATTGTCGCATACAAGTTCTTTAGTCAACAAGATACATCCTTTTCCTTTTATGTTACAAGGTTCATTGTTTGTAAACCTTACACTACCTCCATCATAATATTCCATATGCTCAAATTTTGTTTTGTCACCACTCATATCATGTGACTAGGCACTATCAATAATCCATATATTATTTTTGCTAACATGAGAGATAAGTGCCATCTTATCTCCTTCATCATTAGATTCATCTTTCACAGCTATATAAACCATTTCATCTTCACTATTATTAGAATCTTTAGCTATGAAACAAGATTTCTTACCTTTGTCTTTGAAGTTCTTGTAGTTCTTGGAGTCCTTCTTTCCTTTATGCTTATTTCTTTTCTTCTCATCCTTCATTTCCTTGTTTGGACACCTAGTAGTAATGTGACCAATTTCTTCACATGAAAAGTAGATTAGAGGAACTTTACCTTTGTACTTTCTTCTAAATAGGGCTTCAACAAATTCAAGATCATTGTCTAAACTTTCTTATGATGATTCATCTTCTTCACTTCTTAATTGCTTTAAATGTAGATTCAATATTCTTTGAAGTAGGAACATAGTTATCATAATTGTCTAACTCAAAAGCTGTTAATCTTTTAATTAGAGCATACAACCCTATATTATTAGTTGGATCACATCTCATTTCTTGAATAGCAGATACTCTAATTACATAAATGGGAAGAAGAGTTATGAGCACCTTACATATAATAGTTTTCTCCTTGATGTCTCCTCCAAATGCTTTGATTGTACTTACACTAACCTTGATTCTTTTCATATATTTTTCAATGTTTTCATCTTCTCTCATTTGCATTTGATCAAATTGTCCTCTAAGAGTTTCTTCTTTGGCTCTTCTTACATTGTCATCTCCTCCATAGATATCTTTCAGTTTGTTCCATATTTAAAAAGTAGTTTTTCAATCTTTTACCTCATTAAATTCAACATAACTAAGAGTAGATGCAATATCAATCATCGTGATATTCTAATTCTTCTTTTTAGTAATGTCCTAAATTGATAATGTTCTAGTGGGAGTCTTATATTTAGAATCAAGATACTTGCAACCTAAATCACTAATGGTAGCCAGATGCGATCTCATAAGTCCTTGCCATGCTACAAAGTTGTCTCTATTGATCTCAGGAATCTATTTTTCTTAAGACATCTTGATCTTTAGCTTAGGTCCTTGAATCCTTCTTTGCAAGCACCAAAAGCCCTAATACCAATTGTTAAAAATATAAGAGGAGTAACTAAGAGGAGAGAGGTGAATCAGTTACTAAAAAACTAAATCCCAGAGCTCTTTCAATGTTAGTATAAAATGCAAACAAATAAGTAAATATTGCTAAAGCTCAGTAAACACACAGAATGCTATAACTCAGTAGTAACTAGATTAGCATGGTAAATGATTAACATATAAACCATTAGATGTTATTTGTGATTACCATTACTTTAACTTAGTTGCAAACACATAAAGAAAAATAGCATGAACACTTTTGACACCAAGACTTAACATGGAAACCCGATTTGAAAAAAACCACCAATAGCAACTAGTTACTAATTTTCACTCTTCTGAAGTGAGCCCTATTAGGAGCCAACCTTGTTAAAGGTTACAAAATACACTTTTAGGTGTGACCCTATTAAAGGATTTAATCATACTATTAGGATTTCCCTAGTTAGAGGTCTTGAGAGAAGTTCAATGGAATTGCCACCTTGTTAGAGGATTTACAAATAGTTGTTAAGACAACTTTGTTAAGAGATTTAGATCACTACTACAATGGTTAGAGAGTAACAATGAGATGACTTGATTTCAATGGAACTAGTTTTCTAATTTCATATCTCTGTTCTGGCTTGCACTTGATCCTTCTTGATCAAATATGGCTTTGTTGCACCACACAGATATTAAACTTATCCTTCAAATTCACTTCCTTTAATCATTAATAGATCTTCAATCATATCATCATAATTCACACATTCTCTTGCAGTTCCACTTTCACACTTGCTTGCACACTTTGAAATCATGACTTGACCTTATACTTATACCTTCCACTTTGTTAAGTCAACTCAAATACAAAGTTACAATAATCAATATTTATCACCTTAGTTAGCTAGAATAAATAGTTAGATCAATTAAACTCAATACAACAAAATAAGAATATCCTTCGTTAGTTGACCCTACTTAGTAGAACTAACTATGAAGTGATTTCCTTCATTAACCAATAAAAACTTCGTTAACACTACAACCTTAAGAAAATCCTTTGGCAATCAAGTGAGCTCACTTAACACTGGCTTTCTACAACTTTTCTTTTAACACCTAAGTGAACTTGATAGGCACTGCCTTCTGAACTAGACAAACACAGGAACACTCTGTAGACATTGAAAACTATCTTCGCTGCCCAAGTGAGCTTGACATACATTGATAGATTATGCTTATGAAATTTGTGTAACATCAAAGACAATACACAATTAACTAATTATATCCAATAGTAACAACACATTTGACTAGCCTTTTAGCATATCTATGCATTCTTGTAGTACAACTATTAAATGTTGTAGCACATTTGCATATTCTGCACTTTTTGCACTCCCTGCTACATCATAAGACCTAAAACTTATTTCAATGCATCTTACTATTATTTTAGCATATTTGAATATTCTTTCAATGCATTTGACTATTATTTTAGTGTATTTGAATGTTCTTTCTCTTGAAAATAATTGGTTAATTGTGTATTGTCTTTGGTGTTACAAAAAATGTCATATCTTTACTGGTCAGTGTATGCTGAGCTCACTCAAGTTATAAAGATAGTTTCTTGTTCTTGTCGAGTATTCTAGAGTTTTCCAAGTTTAGAAGATAGTGTCTACCAAGTTCACTCAGGTGACAAAGAGAAGTTCATAGAAGTTGTGTGTTAATTGAGCTCACTTGGTTAATGAAGGAAAATTTGAATGGAACTAGTGTCAATCGAGCTCACTCACCTACCAAAGAAACTTTGTGAAAATGTAGTGTTAACTAAGTTCAATTGACTAACATAGGGAAATTATTTTTGAGTTAGTGTCTATCGATCAAGGTTAGCTAACAAAGGATCTTCTTGTTTAACCATATTGAGTTCAATAGATTTTTTTGTTGGTTCTTTTTGACTGAGGTAATGAATATTAATTATTCTAACTTGTATTCAAGCCAACTTGATAATGCATAAGGTATAAATACACATTCAAGTTGAGGATTGAATGTGTGTAAGTGAATAGAAGATTTGAATATTCTTAAAAGAAGAGAATTAGAAGGATAAGTAGAATATCCTTGTGGAGTTGCAAAGATACATTTGATCAGAAAGGATCAAGTATACAAGCCAGAATTGAGATCTATAATCAGCAACTCAATTGCATCAAAATTCAGGTAATCTCAATGTTACTCTCTAACCATTTTGGTAGTGATCTAAATAACATAATAGAGTTGGCTTAACAACTATTTCTAAATCCTCTAACAAGGTGGAATTTCTAGATTGAAGTTCTTAAAAACTTCTAAAAAGGTCACTCCTAATAGGGTTAGTAAATCCTCTAACAAGGTCACACCTAACAGTGTGTTTGATAACCTTTAACAAGGTTGGCTATAATACCAATTGTTGGAAATATAAGAGGAGTAACTAAGAGGGAAGGGGTGAATTAGTTACCCCTAAAATAAATCCCACACCCCTTAGATGTCAACATAGAACCCTAAACTTCACTAAAAAATTTGATGCTGTAACACACAGGCATTCGGTACATCAAGTACCTTAATATTCACTGGATATTGTCTTTGGCATGAGATGTCAAAGAAGTAGAGCTTGATGTCATAGTCATATCTCATAGAGATTTTATAAAGAGGGAGAGTATACATTTCATAAAAACCTAATAAAGGGAAAATTATTTGCAGAGATGTCAAAGAGGAAGAACTTGGTTTGATATAAAAGAGCTAGAGTTTGTTATCAAAAAAAGATGTTGAAAACAAAGTTTGCTAATAGATGGAGAAACTAAAGGTGGAGGGAATTTACACTGATAGAGTGAGTTCTCAAGGATGAGAACGAAAATGAAGCTAAGGATATTTTTCTTAATTTATTTTTCTCTAAAATTTCATTGTATTATGACATGTTGTATTGCCATCAATGCCAAAGTGGGACATTGTTGAAAAAAATTGGTTAATTGTGTATTGTCTTTGATGTCACAAAAATGTCATATATTTACTAGCCAGTGTATGTTGAGCTCACTTAGCTGATGAAGATAGTTTCTTGTGTCAGTTGAGCATTCTAGAATTTTCCAAGTTTAGAAGATAGTTTCTACTGAGTTCACTTAGGTGACAAGGAGAAGTTCAAAGAAGTTGAGTATTAACCAAGCTCACTCATTTACCAAAGGAACTTTGTGAAAATGAAATGTTAATCGAGTTAACTTGGTTAACACAAGAAAATCATTCCTAAGTTAGTGTCAACCAATTAGGGTCTACTAAAAAAGGACTTTCTTGTTTTGGCATATTGAGTTCAATAGATTTGTTTGTTGGTTCTAGCTAACTGAGGTAATGAATATTAATTATTTTAATTTGTATTCAAGCCAACTTGATAGTGTATAAGGTATAAATATAAGGTCAAGTTGAGGATTGAATGTGTGTAAGTGAATAGAATATTTGAAGATGCTTAGAGGAAGTAAATTAGAAGGATAAGTAGAATATTCTTGTGGAGCTGCAAAGATACATTCGATCAGAAAGGATCAAGTATACAAGCTAGAATTGAGGTACGTAATTAGAAATTTAATTGCATTAGAAGTTAGGTCATCTCATTATTACTCTCTAACCATTATAGTAATGATCTAAATATCTTAATAGAGTTGGCTTAACAACTATTTGTAAATCTTCTAACAAAGTGGCATTTCTAGATTGAAGTGTCTAAGGATCTCTAACAAGGTGACTCCTAAAAGGGTGATTAAATCCTCTAATAGGGTCACACCTAAAAATGTATTTTGTAACCTTTAATAAGTTTAGCTCCTAATAGGGCTCACTTCAAACGAGTGAAAAATGATAACTAGTTGCAATTGGTGGGTTTTTTCCAAATTGGGTTTCGACATTAAATGTTGGTGTCACTCATGTTCATGCTATTTATTTTATGTGTATGAAACTAAGTTAAGTAAGGTTAATTGAAAAAAAATCTTAATATTTGCATATAAAGAATTTGTTGAGTTATAATAGATTTTCAGTATAATCGAGTGCCTATTTGTTTATCGAGCATTAGATGTATTTACTATGAAGTTTTGTGTTCTATGTTGACATATAAGGGATCTCAAATTTATTTTTGTGGTAACTAATTTACCCCTCCCCTCTCAATTACTCCTCTTATGTTTCTAACACTTTCAATGTAATTGATTGTTCTTTTAGTGTATCTGACTATGCTTTCAGTGCATTTGACTATTCTTTTAGTGCATTTGCCAAGTCTTTTAGTACATTTAACAATTTTTGGAGCACATTTGATAAACCCCACAACACATTTGATAGTTTCTATAGTGCATTTGATAAATCTTGCAATGCATTTATCTAATTCTATAGTGCATGATGTTTCCTATAGCACATTTACAAAATTGCAGAATCCTATAGATTTGATTGTGCATTTAATCTTTGTGCAAGTGGAGCATCTTAGGAAATTGATATTCACTAACATTGTGCTTGTAGGTTTTGGTTAAGTATTTAAGGTTGTGTTAAAAGAATTCACTTGCATGTTTAAATCTTGGTTTGATGAACTCACACTTCAATTTGGGCCTAAGGAAATTATCAATGAAATCTTGAATGCAAAAGGCTAAAACTCAACCAAAATTCAATCTTGAATACTTTAGAGAAATTAAAAAATACTTAATTGGGATAAATGTGTATAAATCAAGCAATTGTTGAATTATTAAGAGGATAAAAGAACCACACATTTAATTTTGGGATTAAAATAAACATTCCAAACACTTTAAGGGCTTAAGAAAAAAATCACAAACTCTTGGATGCTCTTAAAATAACACATTATTATTCCCATCATTTTCAAAGCTTTCTTGTGTGACTTCTTTCGTCGACTCGAGTTTTTTTTTTGATCGTCATTGTAAAGTTTGAAAGAACCTTACATGTTAATCATGAGTATGTTTAAGTCCTAGATAGGAAAAACCTAAAAGCTTCAAAATTAGAATGAACCAAGTATCTTGTCTATTTTGAGATTTTGTCTTTTAACACATCTTTGAGTTATCTTTTATTTCTTGCAAAGTAGAACCCTTAAAATATGTGATGCATGTACTGAAATTTATTAGCAAAACCATAACCTAGGAGTTCTTCTAGTGAGTTCATCATCCTCTTCAAAGTGCATCCTCTTTGGATAGAAGCCCAAACTAGTAAACCCCTCTGGCTGGTATATAAATGAGAAGAAAGGTAAAAAAAATTCTCCATCTGGACAAGTTCAAGATATGTGTTTCCAGTGGTAGCTTGAGGTATGAAAAAATACCTATGGTTTCAACATGGTTGAAATATATTCTTAAGCAAATCACACACAAATAATAATCATTTGATTTGACTCCATAGATCTAATTACAAACTAATTTAGTAGCTACCCTTTTATCCTTGGTGTATTACTCATGGTGCAAGAGAACATAAGGCTTCTCTGAAGTTACCTAACATATGTGTTTTCCTTTGTAGAGGCATAATGATGCATGTAATTCATCCCCAAGAGTCATTGCCCCTACAAAAGGGGTCTTATATTTGTCATACCTTGAAGGATCATTAATGTGTAAGTTTGTCAATCAACTCTTGTATTGACTTACCTCTTTGATTAGAGGGAAATATCACACTAGATCAAAAAAAATCAAGATGGGCTCCTCCCTATAGGCTTAATGAGTAACACATTGAAACCAAATTGACCATAGCGATAAAGAGAACTTGGATTGTCTTATTTGTAAGAAAAACCTTGTGAATTTTTTTTGGAAAATATACACATTGATTACTATCAAATCCTTTTTCTAAAGAGATCACTTGTCTATCTCCCTCAAAGTTGTTTTGTCCTTTGAGAGATTGTTTTCTCATGAAACACCATATCTATTATCAAAAGAGTCTTATCCTTGTTGTCTCAAAATGGTTTTTATTAAGTCTATTTGCAACAACCCTATGTCTAATTTGTTCCACTTCACCTCTTACTTCTAAAATAAAGCCATTATATCATCTCTTGATAAAACCATTTTTTCCCACTTAGACTCATTTTCTATCCAAAATTTCATGTTATTGAACATTAGTAGAGAACTAGTGGAAGCCGAGTAAATGAAATACAATGGGAGCTGAGTCATGGTGAAATCTTCAAGTGTCGAGTTTACAATTGTATGCACTAAGCATTTAATGCTAGGCTTTAATAGGTATAAGGTCAATTTTTCTCATTTTCACACTAGTCAAATACATAGCAAAGATGAGAAGAGCGAAGAAGTGATCAAGCAGCAACCTAACAACCATTTGCACAGATTTCTATAGAAATTTAGCACAAATTCATCGATTCAAGGTATTTATCAAGTGTTGAGCAACGCAAAAGTTAAGGTTTTAATACATTTAAACCCTAGATTTGTAGAATGACCTTTAGTTATAGAAACCCCAAAGAAAAGGAAGGTCATGAGATTTAGTTAGTTAGAAATGAGGTCAAACAACTTGAGTTTAAGCCAATCCCTAAAGTTTCATATAGAAATGACCCAGCTAGCGCATTATCCATCATTCCACCTAAAGTTGTCATGGTTCAAGATGTGAGAAAATGTTATAACTAAAAAATTGGCACCATAGGTGATCTTGAAATCTTCCATTCCTATGACAAGTTATGTAACAACATGATATTGAAAGATGAATTCTAGATTGTTGAGAAGAAGGGTTTGACCAAAACCCTATTTTTTTCTACAGTGTTTAAGATATAATGGGTTCACATTGTTTTGAGTCAAATTCATGATGCCTGTCTATGGCTAGAGACATGACCTATAAAGATTTCAAAAAGGATAGTGCATAGGGTTACAAGACTCCCAACACTAGATCGGCCAAAAACCTTGAGAAGCGATAAAAAGGAGGTCATTGAGAAGAATACATGAGATAAATGGAATAATAGGGGAATGACCATAGACATTGTAATTGAACCCCTACTTGAATTTGTAGTTAGAATAATTTCACACAAATTCTACCAATCAAGTAGACTGAACAACTTACCCTACATAGTTATTGATGTAGCTTACAAGTTGGTGAAGAAAGATCATAGCTATGATCTAGTAGAACTAATGCTTTAGCAAATAAATGAAAATTTGTGAGCTTTAAGAAGATCTAAGGGAGCATAATGCAATTTTGGATCAATATTAGTCTGCATATTCTTTTATGTGATGGAATAATTCCCTTCAATTGGGAAGGTAAATTGGAATTCCAACAAGTCTGCAATCACACAAATCAATGAGTTCATTGATTAGATGGATGATAATTTTGAGGCTTAGATGACTAGTTATTTTGCAGACTTTAAGAAGTCCATGAAGTAGAGAATGAGAATGCCAGTTTCATTGGTAGAGAAACATGTCAATGACATATGCTTCTTGGTTAACATTGAGTACACCTACATCCAGGAAGCAATACCAAGAGTAAGATGGCTAAGGCCATTGGGATATGAGCTTGATGTAGATGAAGCCTCAACAACAATTACAACATTGCTAGCAGAAGAGATAGACAAGAAGGCTCCTCAGTTTAGAACATATGATGTTGTCAAGCCACACTTATCAAGAAGAAATACAAGTTAGTGAAGAAAATAAAGATGAAATTTGGAGCAAGCATTGAAGGAGAAGTAGAAGGAGAAAGTGAGAAGAAGAAGAGCAAGGGCAAGGCCCTATAGAGCTGACACAAAGCTTAAGAGAAGATAAGGAGGAAGGTGCTAAGTGAGAAGAACCTAAGGAAGCACCTACACCTACCAAGAAAAAGAAGAGAAAGGAAAACCTTCATCCTACAGCTCAACCCAAGCCTAAGAAGGTCACTAAGCTAGCTCAAGCTAAGCTAGCTCCAGCAACAAGGCCTACTAAAAGAGCATCCACTCAAAAGGCTAAAGGGGCATCAAAGGAGAAGAAGAAAGCCACTAAATAGCCTACTGAAGAGCCAAAGAAGAGAAGAAGGTATGTGGCATGGCTATATATAGATGATGAAGAATAGAATCATAGGACAACATCCAATTTAAAGTGGTAAGCCATCCTCCTAAGATTGCAATTGATAAACTTTGTGATAAGATTAAAAATATAGATTTTAATGATTTAAAGTATCTTAATTTAAATAAGCTTAGTAGGGAAGAGTAGAATAAGGTAGAGGAATTTTTGTATGCCATGATGGTAGAATTTAAAAACACATCTTTAGAACTTGACAATACCATGCCCAAGGAATTGTATGAAATAATTGAGAATAAATGACATTATTGTTTAAAAATGAAAAGGGATATCAGAAAATCCACCTTGGCTCAAGTAAATCCTAACATGATAAAGCCTCAAATAATAAAGGTAAACAGAAAAAATGGTGGCAAGTTTGCACCTAAGTATAGAGCCTTCAAAATCCTTTAGAGCACGATTGAGGATGTTGTGAATAAATTCACACAATTGTGGAAAACAATTTATAAGATAATTGATGACAACATAGAGGAAGAAAATAAGGTAGAAACTAGTGCTAAGGAGAAGATAGAGGAAAAGAAAGTAGAAGAGTAGAAAGGAGAGATAGAGGCAAAGGAAATAGAGAAGAAGGAAGAAGAAAAGAAAGAAGAGGAAGATAAAGAAAAAGGTGAGGAGGAAGAAACACAGAAGGAAGAAACTATGGCAATAGTTGGTTAGTAGCAAGAAGAAGAATAGAGTGTGAAGGACACACAAATGCCACCTCCTAGTCCACCTCATGTAACCATTACACCTATAGAGACAATAACCATCTAGGATGTTCCTAACAATTTAGCTCAAAACATCAATTCACTAACTACAAAGGATCTCTCCAAGATCTTTCACCAATCCACTCTATAGGCATAGTTATGAACAAGCCCTATATTGGTGAGTGTAGATGAGTTACAAAAGGTAGTACTAGCACTACAAAATGAAAAGCTAAAACCAAAGGAACCAACTTTCACATTTACACCTACTTGCACTAAGATTTTGATGCTTCCACCACCACCTCCACCAAGTGCAACAAGTGATATTGTTTAGATGCCAAGTGTAGTGGAAGGGAAATTAGAAGAGAAGGAGGATAGCTCAAAATAAAAGGAACAGACCACCATACAAACATTGGTAGAACTAATAAAGACTAGCACTCCTACAGAGACCATTTAGAAGCCAAGCACTGAAGCCATTCCTTTGCAATTCTCAACTCTAGGCTCGAGTTTAACTAGAGTGGCAGTACCTAACTATTGAGACCCTAAATTAGATGAAGATATTGTAATACCCTCCAATGATTCCAAGACCATCACAATTGTACAAATCAATGAAATTTAAACTGCATTAGATAGAAGGACGAGGTAGAAAATACTTAGGAAAGAGTTCAAACACAAGAAAGCACTACATGACATTAAGGAAATCTTTATGGATGCCTTCAACTTGCAGTCACTAGATGAAGCAAAGCCAATAATAGAGAAACTATCAGATATAGTTGACCAGTTGACCAATGAAGACCAGGATACCAATGTTAAACTCATGGAATGGTTAGAGAGAAAATTTCAAGGAAAAGCGAATGAGAAGATTTCAAGTGGAATAACACTTGAATAGGTAGAGTTGGCTAAGAAAATAGATAAGGTCAAGGTTGTACTTGACAACATTTTCTCATTATATAGGAAGCTATGTGATTTTTTCAATTTCACATAAGAAATAAATCAGAGAATAATGAGCTTGGAAAGAAATTTGAAAATTTCTACCATACAACTACCAAAAGATCCTGCTCAAAGTGAGAAGCATTTTGCACAATCATTTCACACTCAAAGCAAGTTAGCTATACTAACAGTAGAGGAATCCAATATAAAGGCTAAATTGATGCATATCCAATCCTCCATCACTCCACCTTTAGAAGTCCTCCACAAGGAGCAAGTGTATGCTGAAAAAATTCTACACAAAGATCCTAATCTTTCTACACTTGATGGACTTGTATAGCTTGCTGTAGAGACTACCATCTAGCACAAGTCACTTGGCATTGCTTTGGAGAATTGAGATGCAGCTCTGAAAACAATAATGGAGGTAAATAGTAATTTTTTGGCTAAGTATGGTATTACTCCTTAGAACCCTTTGACATTAGTTTCAAAAAGGGGGAGATATAGTATTTTGATATAACTAAGGGGGAGAATATTATAAATTTTGATTACATTCTTTCATGAGGAGAAATAATGTTTTGGAGGAGACATGAATAAATCAGCACACATGTATAGAATACAAGAATAGGACAAAAGATAAAGAGTATCAAGCACATTCAACATAGAATTTTGGTTGCAAAAATGACAAGGCACAATCAGCTCAGGGGGAGTTATAAGGCATTTTGAACAATTTTTGAACAATTTTTGAGACTTTGTGGATAAAGTACTCATAAGGATAGATTAGTGATGTTTAGCTAAGGGTTTTTGACACTCATGTCAAAGGGGAAGATTGTTGGTCTTAGATGGTTTTGACATTTGAGTGTCAATACACTTAACTACTTTCTATATTGAAGTCGAGTACACTATGAATGCTGAGCTAGAGTGTGTGTTGAGTCAATTTTTCAATAGGTACTGAGTGACTTCAAGTGTTGAGTAGTATATAAGTGCCGAGTGACATATAGGTGCCAATTCATAGTTGATCTCGAGAAATTCAGAATGCTTCATATTCTGAGTGAGTCAAAATCATATATGTGTCAAGCAAGATAGAGTGTAATAGGTGTCAAGCACCCATAGTCCAATATGTGTCGAGTAACACATAATTAGCATATGAGTTTGTACCCTCACAAACTCAGATGTAAACTATTTTTGGAGCTGACATAGAAGGATTTTGAAGGAGAAAAAGGATAAGGATGAATCTTTTACATTTCCTACGCAATTAGCATGTAGCCAATCAGAAAAATGGAGAAGGCATGCAACCAATGAGGAAAATGCAAGAAATGAGCAAGAACTTAAGATTCAATATGGATTGTAGATCCATACCTAACCCTAAGTCTTCACAATATTTAAAAGAAGGTCAAAAAACCCCATTGCATGTGTGGAAGAGAATGGTGTATGGGTAAACTATAGAAAAATTCAGTGTAAAGGAGAAAGACTTAGAGGAACAGAGCAACAACTACATATCTAGTTCATCAGAATAGTACAAGGGACAAGGGAAATGATCAGATATCAAATCTTAGAGGATCAAGACTAGAATGAGAAGATCAAGTGCCTAAAATCAACAATTGAAGATTGTAAGAAATCATGTCAAAGATTCCTAATACTTTCTAGCCATTGTATTAGATAAGTGAAAGTCCTATGTTGATAGGTTAGCTTAACAGCTACTTTGTAGATCCTTTGAAGAGGTGATTAAATCCATTAATAGGGTAACACTTAATGTAAAGTGTTTGTAAATCCTCTAACCAAGTCACTATTGACATAGTGTAAAGCCTTTAATAGGGAAGGACTTTCATAGGGTAGACCATCAGAAGTGGTCAAACATTTATTGCTGCAGTGATTTTTGTGGTTATCGTCCCCACCCTAGTTTTACCTTCTTATTTCTGGAGGGTTTCTGGGTTACTAAATCTGGTGTTATGTATTATTGCATGTATTTACTTTATGTTCATTTATATGTTTACATGCATGTAGTTTACTTTTCAGTTATTTGATTTAAAGGACTAGAAAAGGTTAAAAGTGTGATACTTCTTATTCACCCCCTCCCCCCTCAGAAGTACTCTTCCCATTTTGAACATTCCAACATAAATAAATTCTCATACATACCAAACTAGGACTTATGCATTTGTTGATATCACCATCAGACTATCTTATATCACTAACTGAGCTCACATCACTAGATTATATGTCTATTAGAATATATAATAAAAACATTAGAAATTACTTCTTAGATACTCTACCTCTATGTTGCTCTTTGTAAATTAGGCATATCTTCCATAAAACTTTGACTTAGTTACTATGCATTGAACCTTAACATCAAGACATGGCGTAGAACATAATATTTATTGTACATCATAAGACAATCAATATCTTGTCCATACAACTATGATCTTTGTTTGCTACTCTATCAGTCTTCACAAACTTACTACTATGTTTAAATCAATGATAAACACAATCATCAGTGCAACATGTCAATACTCTACAATGCTTAGGAAACCCCCCAAAGGAATACCATCAAAATTCATGCTAACAAATCCATCTTCATCTAAATCAAACACCATACATCAAAAATCTTATATCATCCCCATCATCCTCAAGCATTTAGTGTTACATTGTTAGAGTTGTCTATCCTACATCCTACAACCATCATCTCATCACAATTATGCATTTGACTAAGCATTGTCTAGGATAGTCTATTTTTTTCACTTGTGTAACTCATCACCTTGAGCTAAAGGTTGGACTCTACACTTGATGATCACTTATCTTCCAAAGGGTCATTAGTTTAACCTAATAATGACATCACCTTCACATCTTGAGCTTACACATAATACAACATCTCCTTTTTACTTTGGCATCACATCATCAAACCTTTAGGTCCTGTTGGTGTTTGAAAATGTTACCAGTTTTCAATTACCCTGATGAGAACACAACACATCTAGGGGAAGCTAACTCCCATTTTTAACATGCCCATTTAGACACTAGGCCAAATATAAGTCTCGGCACTTCTTCTTTAGGCTCTACAAAACTTAGGTGGGTAGACCTATAGATTCTTTATATGGTACCAGTTATCAAACCATACACTAGATCCATTATGAAGTAGATAAAACTCTTATTTCTCCTAATAACTCATGAAATAATGTCAATCTATAGTACCGAAATGCAGATCTAGAAATCACATAGGCTGAGTGAGGGTTCAACTTTTATATCTCTTCAAGATGAAGGGAAAATGATTGATTTATATTGAGAAAAGACAACATGTCCAATATGCAACAAAAACTTAATGATCCTACAAATGGCTAGTGCCTTATCCATTAGGGTAATCCTATACTCAAGAATTATGCATCCTTGAACATCAATCAACATATCACATATATTGAGATATTCATGTTTGGTCTATTCATTTTATGAATTACACAACAATATCCAATATAACCTCATACTTTCACACATCCTTCTTAATGAATTTGCCACCTTGTCTGAAACCACAAGCAATTATATGACTCCTTGAGTTAAAGGCAAGCAAACTTCAAACATACAACCATGAAATTGCAAATAGGTTCAAGATCTTTGTTCTTGAACATATAAAATTACAAATTCAACAAGAAAGGAGACAAAATTATATTGAAACTCAAAACCTTTTGCACATTGTATTTATCTCCTTGAAATAAGTACATTAGGACTGCATAAAACAAGATACAAGATCACAATATTGTATCAAAAATATCTATGAAATCCATATGTTGTTCATATAGGATATGCTGGGTATGTGGCTTTCATAGCCTGAGCAGAGCTCCAAGAACTAGAAAATAGAAAACCAACCAACAACCCCCTACAACAGAGAAAGAAAAGAAAGATATAGCAAAGAAAGAATTCTTGAATTCATTATACAGCTGACATGTGTCCCTTTAGAATTCCTTCCCTTGGAAATTGAACAACCTATTTCTTCCATCTCCCTTTGATCTGATTTTTGCTTTGTCATTCCTGTAATTGATTTGAGAAATATCTCTGTTGAAATGATGAAACCTTTGCGTCATCAAAATATTTGATTGCCCCATGAAAATACTAGTGAAATTTTAGTTTTTATTGAGTGAATGTGACTCCAACTATATTTTCACTGTCTCTTTAACCCATTCAAATCATTAGTTTGCTAAAAATTAGTTATGAACTTTCATAACTGAAAATGGTTGTAGAAAAAGAACCTAATAGAAAACCTCATACGGCTTGAATAGATGGATTCCTGTGCAAAAAATAGCCTCAAAATTGGAAAGTTCATCTTCTCCTGATTCTGGTGATATATAATATGGCCTATTTTTCCTTCCAGAAACCCCCTGAAAGTCATTTATAAAATGACTCATCTGCTATAAAATTAGGTCTACAACTCATTAAAATTTTAATTTTTGAAAAAATTAAAATTTTCTAAAGTCAAAACTTTAGAAATAAAATCCACTTTTGAAATTTAGAAAAAAAGAAGTGCATGTAGCATACCCATTTTCCTAAAAATAATAATTAAAATAATTATTATTTTTCTCTAAATTTTTTATTTTGGGCCCACTGGACACCACCCAAGCTGCCACATGGTGGCCGCTGATTGGCAGGCTGATTTGCCACCTCACTACCTTTGGCCTTGCCATGTCACCTACCTGCTTGCTCCGTCGCGACATGTCAACTGCGTGCATTCCCACAATATTTAACCATCGAGCATCTTCATTTTGCGAAAATGCAGAATGCATCAGATCTACCACGTGGTAGCATCCTATACCTATGTCTACAACTGGTCATCTACGCCATGTAACTATGTGCATGTGACTTGATTTCCACATGTCATTAGCCTGCTTTCCCACATTTTTTAACTCGAGCGCAACTTCCTATTGCGGGGAAGCAGGCACTACCCGGTCTGGACAAGTGGCCACTCCTAGTGCGATCTTCACTTTGTGTGCCATGTCATCTTTATTGCATTTTTGTTTAAAATTTTACCTTATTTGCCTCCAAATGATGTCGTCCATGATTGGCTAGGACTCATGCACTCAAGCCTTGCCTTCAAAAGACTCATACTTCAATTCACATAACACGAAGTGTTGCGTTGTATTTAAATGATTAAAGATCTCACTTCCCAAGCAATGTGGGACTATAGGGAATTCATTATTCCATGTGTCTATTAGTTGCGACTCCTTCAACCGTGGCAGATTCTTCTATATGAAGGTGCTAGAACTGATACTCCTTGTCTATTGCACCAAACAACAATTATGCGTGGGTTTGGTCCTTTATACACTGGGTCCTTGTTTGAACTAGTGGCTACTATTTCATTTGTGTTGTCTCTTTTTTTTCTTTAGCGTTGACTTTGGATCTACTGCGAGTTTCATCTATATTTAGGCATGGATTTTCTTTAAAAATTGTGGGTTCTGTTCCTTGTTGGCATGACAAGTTTCTAGCTTTATAAATGTGCTTGCCTCCTTTTGAATTGGTGTGACTTCTTTTCCTTGCATGGGAGATTTTTTCATTTTGCAGTAACATGGAAATTTTTTGTTTAGCTTGCTCTGCACGAGTTCCATCAAAATCCCTTTCAAGTCCCCTAATTTGCTAATGGATTTCAAAAATACATGGCAGTCCTTTCAGCTAAATGTGGAGCTTGGTTTGATGCGAAATTTTCTTTTATAACATTGACTGCTCCTGTGATGAGGTGAGGATCTTGTCTTTTTGTTGAAACACTGACTTCAATGGCTGTTGGCTTTCATGTAAATGCCTCTGCCCCAAAACATGGGTGATCCTTTCTTCAGTGGCTTGGTGTTAATAATGGCATCTCCCTTGCTGATTCTTCCTTCATTGCTACCACTTTCTTTAGTGCGATCTTCTTTAAATTTGGCACTTTTCTCTTTTATGACTGGCAGATTTTTCCAACATTTGTCCCTTTGTTGAAAATGTCCATCTCCCTTAACACATGCACTTTTCCTTTAAACAAGGTGTGGAGATTTGTTTCCTTTTTAAGATGACTTCTTCAATCCATTCATGAAGCTCTGCTCCTCTTTAACTGGCTGTGGGTTTTGCTATTTCTCGAGTTCTTAGCTGTGTGCTCCTTTTATGGATAACTTTGCTTATTGTTCTGCCTATGATTCATGCAAGGGGAGCTGATCTCATGGATGGAGGCTCTTTGATCATGCATGGAAATTCTTTTAATAGTCTACTTGAGATGTAGGCTATAGCTTCCAACCTAGGAATACAATTTGATCAAGAAGTTTTTATGCCTCTTCAGACCTCTTGATTCTACATCAACCATTAATGAGAATATCATATGTTACCATGAAAATTGCCAACTCAAATCTCCTCTCCTCAAAATACAATGTAGCATGACCCATTTTCTCCTCTTTGGAAAGAGAATTTAGCAAAAACTTAGACATTTCCAAGTTGGATTTGAAGTCAAACCTTCTGAGCCTAGTATCTTATCAATTTGATAGAAGTAGTTGGGCCCCAAAGTGGGCTCGGCTAAAAAAAAATTTCATTCCCGAACAACTGATATGGCCAAGTGATCCATTGGCATCCTCGAACTACCTAGATTCAAATTTGATCACTGATTGACCATTAAAACTCATTTTAAAATCATTTTTGGAACACTATGAAACTTGTGTCGTGAGGCCTGTTGCCTGGCTTTAAAAATCGATCAAATCACTTGATCATTTCGTGAAATTGAAGACACTGAATCTCTGCTCCACATTCTTGTACCCTATTAGATCTTGTCTCATGAAAAATTTGTAGTCAAAAAAAAAAATTGACTATCAAAGCTGCCTTCAAAGAAATATCTGCAAGCAAATACGTCAAAAAACAACAAATTGGCTCTGGAATTTACTTGTAAAACTAGGCAAATGAGCACATGGGGAAAAGAAAACTAGGACACTCATTCTCTATCATGAGGATATTATGGATCTATGATTTGGGCTCATGACATATAACTGGGCGTGAATGGCGAATGTTCAAAGTAGGCTACTCAGAATTTTGCAACTAGGAATACTAACTGAAAAGTGATTTTGGTAAACAGAATTGACCTGACAAAGTGTGCATATGGATTTGTCATGACTTGCAAACTGACACACTTGAAGTATTTTCAGAGGACATCACAATGATACAATCCATTTGACTTGAACAATCATAGATTAGGAGTTATAATGTCATGAATAGGGCTGCTAATCAATCTGCAAATATTGACACTAGTAAAACTTAAGAAATTGTGTTTGAAATTGCATTTGAAAACTAATCTAACGGATTCTTCATGAGCTGAAACTTGAAATATAAAAATTCTCAGATGTCTAAAATGCAACGCAAAAATAATTTGAAGATTTAGGTGAACTGGTCAAAAGTTATAACATGTCAAACAAGCCTTCCCAGAGTAATGTGCAAAGTGCAAATGTGTGAAAACAATAACTGACCAACTTCGAGGGATTCAAAACCTAGTCAAACAAACTCAAAACAACTCAAAATCTGAAACATAGGTTCTCAGATATGGACACTACACACTCCCAAAGTAGTAAATCACAAAACATTTATGGGTGCGAGATATTCATTTACAAACAAGGCCTCCTATTGCTATCTGACAAGGGTAAAATGTAGATTTGGGAAATGCTCAAAACGGGACTTCGCCAAACATCTCGAAATGATGTTTTAACTTCATGGAACATGTAGACATGCTAAATGGAGGGTGTTAGAAACATTGAACACCATTTAGGCCTCATAGTGATAGTCAGGTACAACCAAGTACATATGCATTTATAGGTCTTAATTTCTCTATGGTGCTCAAAAATTGACCATGCAATTTTTAGTGCGTACAGTGGTTCTGTCTAGGGATGCATGTCCCTTGCGGGCATGGAAAGATTTAAGATCTCTAGGAGAAGTAGACCACACACCTGAACAACAAAACTTCCTCTCAAACAACTTTATTGAAAACAGGGAAACTATTCTACTATGTACAAGCGATGGCCCGGGGCCACCGAAAAGTTTCGGAACTCCTTACCTTTGTCATAAACTTTATTTTCATTTACATTCTCTAGAGATAAACTGAAATTCTTATTTCCATTTGTTTCACCAATCAGATCAGCATATTGAAACAAATAACTTGGCAAAACAAAGCAACTTCCTTCATTCTCATAGTGCATACAAAATTCAAAGACTATTTCCTCTTCATGCTCACTATGAGAAAAAACATCAGCATGCTCATGAATACACAAACTAAACTGAGAATCAAAATCCAATGATGACTCATGCATGTTGATCAAAAACACAAAAACTTCATAATCTATATCATTCACCAAGTTGCAAACACCAAAAACTTGCAACTCACCTTGTGTCTCTGACTATGAAGAATATGTGAAATTTGATTGTTTCCTACTTGCAATCATGTTGCTCATTGAATCAGATTTATCCCTTGCTGAAACATCTTCACACTCAAACAATCGATTAGTCACCAAAATTTAAAACTTATTGTGAAAGTGTTGATCTAAACTATGTTGATCACTATCATTTTCTTCCTCTAACTGAATGTCGGAATACACCTTGGACTCATCTTTACAAGACTTATCAACACATGAAGAAAATCTATAATCTGATTGACAACCTTCACTATTTTCCTCCTCATCATATGAAAAATCAAAACAATGTTTAGCAAGATCCACATGAAAAGAATCTGAAACAACATTAACCTTCCCTTCATTAACATAATCAGCATTCAACAAACTCTCATGTGCAAAGACATTTGAGGTATTTTCATTTACACCTCCAAAATCTGATAAGGATTGTTCGAATTCCATATCTCTTTCTACATCAAACTTTGGGAGTAACTTGATTGAATGAAGAAACATTACAACGAAAAATATGAAGATCCTTAGAAACACTTACTCGCTTCTCAAAATCATGAGCCAACAAAATAGAGATTTAATTAGAACTCAAGAAGACTGCCTCACAAATCTTCTCCTAGCTTTGATCATCATTTGGATAACATGAAGAACTTACAACAGTAGAATCCTTAGTGTAACAATATGAAAAACAACATTATTACACTATTTTTTCTTATCATGGCAATCACTAGATCTATTGTTGTTACAACTTTCTTTAATTTCATATGTACTGTAACAAAATTTATTTTCTCTTTTATATCCATCTTTTTCATGCTGATTGCAATTACCCGATTTACTTGCATTTGAATCCTTTTCTTAACATTCAGAAGATAGATTATCTTGCTCTATGGACTCATTGTATTCATTACTACCTTGACTTTTAGCACACTCATTATCATCAGAAGATATAACATGAAATCTATAATCATCATCTTCTATCTCCTCAATGAATCTTTCAATTTTTAAAAACCTTTGTAATCGTATAGGTGCTGGCCAATTGACTGAATTAGGCACTAGAACATCAAGGAAAACACTAAGTAGGGAAGATTCCTTAGGTCTACAATGTAAAGGCATCTTACTAATTACTAATTTAAGCCTTAAATAAAATTGTTCGGCACTTAAACCTTTAGCACTTCCTACCTCAATTTTTATAAGATTGACAATCCTTTTGTAAACCACTCTATTCAAGATAGCAATGTTATTATTCACAATTTCCAAACTCTCAGAATTTGGCAAACTAATCTCAGATCTGCGATCTGACTCCATTATAGAACAAAAAACTACCTCTTCTTTCTAGTGCTGAAAATCACTTAATAGAGGCATTGATTCTAACATTTTACTTCCATGAAAAGAAAATGTGAAAATCAAAATACCTCAAGTGCTGATGCTGAACTTTGATAGGCTGATTTGGCACAAGTGGAAGACTGAAATTCTTTACACCACCGATCAAACTTTGTAGAGCCATCACCTCTTTAAAAGAGGAATAAAATAACCACTGTTGTGATCTACTTTTACATTTCAATTCTTTTTAACACTAGATTGGAAACAACACTTTAAAACTTATCAAGAATTTAAAACTTCCTTTCCAAGATTTATCAATAGTCTCAGATCTTCCCATACAACTGAAAGTCCTTAAAATTTTTGCAATGAAATCAACTAGGAATAAATTGGTACAGAGATTTAAGAGTCGCCACTCACACTTGGTGAGAAATAAAACATAATTTGTCACTTGACAAATCTAAACCAGACCTTCAACATAGGAGAAACTTGCAGATCACTAATACCTTGAAAATAATTTACACTTTATAAATGAATTCTTGACTTTGGACTTTCTTAACAGCACTGGCAAGCTGAACTGATTGATGATAGACCTATAACAGTCATAGCACACAATTTTCATCCAACTTCACAAAATACTGTTGTCCACGAATAAAGGTTAACTAGGGAACATAAAAAATCAGTAGAGAAATGGTAAAGATCTCACACAACCCTGCTGCTGTAGCAAAATTTTTCTGATGTATTGAATCTTCTTCAAATTTTAAAGATTTGGCCTAAATCTGAATCAATATAGTCCCCAACAGAGTTTCCATTTTCTTGGTGTTTGAAAACATTACCGGTTTTCAATTACCTTGATGAGAACACAACATATCTAGGGGTAGCTAACTCCCATTTTCAACATGCCCATTCAGACACTAGGCCAACTATAAGGCTAGACCCTTCTTCTTCTTTAGGCTCTACAAAACCTAGGCAGGTAGACCTATAGATTCTTTATATGGTACCAGTTATCAAAGCATACATTGAATCTATTATGAAGTAGATAAAACCCTTATTTCTCCTAATAACTCATGAAATAACGTCAATCTATACTAGCTAAATGAAGATCTAGGAATCTCATAGGCTGAGTGAGGGCTCAACTTTTATAGCTCTTCAGCATGAAGGGAAAATGATTGATTTATATTGAGAAAAGATAGCATGTCCAATATGCAACAAAAACTTAATGATCCTACAAATGACCAATGCCTTATCCATTAGGGCAATCCTATACTCCAGAATTACGCATCCTTGAACATCAATCAACATATGGCCTATGTTTAGACATTCATGTTCACACATCCTTCTTAATGAATTTACAACCTTGTCTGAAACCACAAGCAATTTTATGACTCCTTGAGTCAAAGGCAAGCAAACTTCAAACATACAACTAGGAAATTGCAAATAGGTTAAAGATCTTTGTTCTTGAACATATAAAATTACAAGTTAACCAAGAAAGGAGACAAAATTATAATGAAACTCAAAATATTTTGCACATTGTATTTATCTCCTTGAAATAAGTACATTAGGAATGCATAAAACAAGATACAAGATCACACTACTGTATTAGAACTATCTATGAAATTCATATGCTATTCATACATGATATGATGGGTGTGTGGCTTTCACAGCCTGAGCAGAGCTCCAAGAACTAGAAAACAGAAAACCAACCAACAACCCCCTACAATAGAAAAAGAAAAGAAAGACATAGCAAAGAAAGAATTCTCGGATTCATTATACAGCAGACAAGTGTCCCTTTAGAATTCCTTCCCTTGGCAACTGAACAACCTCTTTCTTCCATCTCCCTCTGATCTAATTTTTGCTTTGTCATTACTGTAACTGATTTGAGAAATATCTCCATTGAAATGATGAAACCTTTGAGTCATAAAAATATTTGATTGCCCCATGAAAATACTAGTGAAATTTTAGTTTTTACTAAGTGAATGTGACCCCAACTATATTTTCACTATCTATTTAACCCATTCAAGTCATTACTTTGTTAAACATTAGTTTTGAACTTTCATAACTGAAAATAGTTGTAGAAAAAGAACTTGATAGAAAACCTCATACTGCTTGAATAGATAGATTCTTGTGCAAAAAATAGCCTCAAAATCAGAAAGTTCATCTTCTCCCAATTTCGACGATATATAATATTGCTTATTTTGCCTTTTGGAAACCCCCTGAAATTCATTTAGAAAATGACTCATCTGCTATAAAAATCAGGTCTGCAACTCATTAAAATTTTAATTTTTAAAAAAATTGAAATTTTCTAAAGTCAAAACTTTAGAAAGAAAATCCCTTTTTGAAATTAAAAAAAAACAACTACACATAGCATACCCATTTTCCTAAGAATAATAATTAAAATTATTTATTTTTTACTCTAAATTTTTTATTCTGGGCCCATTGGACGCCACCTCATTGCATTTGGCCCTACCATGTCACGTACTTGCTTGCTCTGTCGCCATGTGTCAACTACCCGCATTCCCACATTATTTAACCATCGAGCATCTTCATTTTGTGAAAATGTAGAATGCGTTGGATCTGCCATATGGCAGCATCTTGTGCCTCTGTCTACACCTGGTCATTTGCACCATGTCACTACGTGTGTGGGACTTGATTTCCACATGTCATTAGCCTGCTTTCCTACATTTTTTTAACTCGAGTGCAACTTCATATTACGGGGAAGTGGGCACCGCCTGATCTGGACACGAGGCTGCTCCTGTTGCGCTCTTCACTTTGTGTGCCATGTCATCTTTATTGCATTTTCATTTAAAATTTTACCTTATTTGCCTCTAGCTAACATCATCCAAGATTGGATGGGACCCGCACACTCAAGCCTTGCCTTCAAAAGACTCATACTTCAATTCACATAACATGGAGTGTTGCGTTGTATTTAAATAATTAAAGATCTCACTTCCCAAGAAATGTGGGACTATAGGGAATTCATTATTCCCTATGTCTATTAGTTGCTACTCCTTCAACTGTGGCAGATTCTTCTATATGAAGGTGTTGGAACTAATAATCCTTGTCTATTGCACCAAACAATAATTATGCATGGGTTTGGTTCTTTATACACTGGGTCCTTCTCATTTGACTAGTGGCTGCTCTTTCATTTGCATTGTCTCTTTTTTTTCTTTAGTGTTGACTTTGGATCTGCTACGGGTTTCATCTGTATTTAGGCATGGATTTTCTTTAAAAACTACAGGTTCTGTTCCTTGTTGGCATGGAAAGTTTTTAGCTTTATAAATGTGCCTACCTCCTTTTGAATTGGTGTGACTTCTTTTCCTTATGTGGGATATTTTTTCATTCTGCTGTAACATGGAAATTTTTTGTTTAGCTTGTTGTGCACGAGTTCCATCGAAATCCCTTTTAAGTCCCCCAATTTGCTAATGGATTTCAAAAATGCATAACAATCCTTTCAGCTAAACGTGGATCTTAGCTTGATGCGGGATTTTCTTTTATAACATTGACTGCTCTTGTGATGAGGTGAGGATCTTATCTGTTTGTTAAAATGCTGACTTCAATGGCTGTCAGCTTTCATGTAAATGCCTCTACCCCAAAATGTGGGCGATCCTTTCTTTAGTGGCTTGGTGTTAATCAGGCATCTCCCCTGCTGATTCTTCCTTCAGTGCTACCACTTTCTTTAGTGTGATCTTCTTTAAATTCGGCACCTTTCTCTTTTACAACTGGCAGATTTTTCCAATGTTTGTCCCTTTGCTGAAAAGGTGCATCTCCCTTAACACATGTGTATTTCCTTTAAACAAGGTGTGGAGATTTGTTTCCTTTTGAAGCTGGCTTCTTCGATCCATTCATGAAGATCTATTCCTCTTTAACTGGCTACAAGTTTTTCTATTTCTTGGGTTCTTATCTATGTGCTCCTTTTATGGACAACTCTGATGATTGTTCTGCCTATGATTCATGCAAGGGGAGCTGATCTCATGGCTAGATGCTCTTTGATCATGCATGGAAATGCTTTTAATATTCTTCTTGAGATGTAGGCTATAGCTTCCAACCTAGGGATACCATTTGATCGAGAAGTTTTTATCCCTCTTTAGACCTCTTAATTCTACATCAACCATTAATGAGAATATCATATGTTACCATGAAAATTGCCAACTAAAATCTCCTCTCCTCAAAATAAAATGTAGCATGACCCATTTTCTCCTCTTTGGAAAGAGAATTTAGAAAAAAATTAGACATTTCGAAGTTGGATTTGAAGTCAAACCTTTTGAGCCAAGCATCTTATCAATCTGACAGAAGTAGTCCTGCCACAAAGTGGGCCCAGCTAAAAAAAATTTCGTTCCTAAATAGCTGATATGGCCAAGTGATCCATTGACATCCTCGAACTAACTAGATTCAAATTTGATCACTGATTGACCATTAAAACTCATTTTAAAATCAATTTCGCAACACTATGAAACTTGTGTCCAGAGGCCTATTGCTTGGCTTTAAAAATTGATCAAATCACCTGATCATGCCCTGAAATTGAAGGCACTAAATCTCTACTCCACATTCTTGTACCCTATCAGATCTTGTCTCATGATGAATTTTTGGTCAAAAAAAAATTGACTGTCAAAGCTACCTTCCCAAAAATATTTGCAAGCAAATACGTAAAAAAAAAAAATGGCTCTAGAATCAGCTTGGAAAACTAGGAAAATGAGCACATGGGGAAAAGAAAACTGGAACATTTATTCTCTGTCATGAGGTTATTATGGATCTACAATTTAGGCTCATGAAAAATAATTGGGTGCAAATGGTGAATGTTGAAATTAGGCTACTCAGAATTTTGCAACTAGGAATATTGACTAAAAAGTGATTTTGACAAACAAAATTGACCTCGAAAAGTGTGCATATGGATTCGTCATGACTTGAAAATTGACACACTTGAAGTGTTTTCAGAGGACAACATAGGGATACAATCCATTTGACTTGAACAATCACATATCAAGAGTTATAATGTCACGAACAGGGCTACTAATCAATCTACAAATATAGACACCAGTAAAACTTAAGAAATTGTGTTTTGAATCGGGTTTGAAAACTAATCAAATGAATTCATCATGAGCTAAAACTTTAAACATAACAAGTCTCTAATGTCTACAAAGCAACAGAAAAATAATTTCAAGATTTAGGTCAACTGGTCAAAATTTATAACACGTCAAACAAGGCTTCCCAAAGTTATGTGCAAAGTGCAAATGAGTGAAAGCAACAACTGACCAAATTTGAGGGATTCAAAACCTAGTCAAATGAACTCAAAATGACTCAAAATCTGAAACATAGGTTCTCAGATATGGACACTACACACTCCCAAAGTAGTGAATCACAAAAAATTTCTGGGTGTGAGATATTCATTTACAAACAAGGCCTCCTATCATTGTCTGACACTTGGGTAAAATGCAGATTTGGGAAATGCTCAAAATGAGACTTTGCAAAACATGTCAGAATGATGTTTTAACTTCATGGAACATGCAGACATGCTAAATGGAGGGTGTTAGAAACATTGAACACCATTTAGGCCTCATACTGATAGTTAGGTACAACCAAGTACATATGCATTTATAGGTCTTAATTTCTCTATGGTGCTCAAAAATTGACCATGCAATTTTTAGCACCAACAGGTCCCATAGATATTATATGATTAGAAGTAAGATCCTCTTTTGCATGTATCATACACCTCTACATCCTAGAAACTTCTTGCATTATAGTGGTCACATCCTTGGAAAATTTGGGAACCCCCCTATGCATGTTTACACCCATTGTCATAACATCTTGCATCTCATCCTTAGGAACATTATCATTTCATGCCCTTAAAATTTTTTTTATCAAAAATAATAGAAAGAAGAAAGACATGGATTACAGTCTTAGTTGTAGTTCAATTAGCACACAACCATACTTGATGATATATGTGATCACACATTGTTGGAAATGCAAGGAGTAACTAAGAGGGGAGGGGTGAATCAATTAAAATAAAAAAATTCCAAGTTCCTTAGATGTCAATAAGAAAAATTTAGTCAATAAACCAAATCCTTGCTCTACTTGGTTAGAATTAGATATCCATTAAAACTTAGTTAAAAAAGTAGTACAAATAACATGAACACATGAGACATGAAGATTTAATGTGGAAACCCAATTTGGAAAAACCACCAATGCAACTAGTTACAAACTTTTCTCTCTTTTGAAGTGAGCCCTATTAGGAGCCAATCCTATTAAAGGTTACAAAAAATATGATTAAGTGTGACCCTATTAGAGGATTTGAATCACCCTGTTATAAGTATCTTTGTTAGAGGTCTTCAGACACTTCAATCAGAAATGCCACCTTGGTGGAGTATTTAAAAAATTATTGTTACACCAACTCTATTAAGAGATTTCTTCACTATTACAATTGTTAGAGAGTAAAAATGATTGACCTGACTGATGAAGCAACTAAATTTTTAGATTTATATCACTATTCGGGTTTACCCTCTTCATCCTTCCTAATCTAGATATTCTTTGCAGCTCCTCATATATTCTATATTTAATAAGATATCCATCACAATCACTTCTTTAATATTGTTCCAATTGCTTTTTTCTATCCACAACTTGACCTTTTATATATATGATACTTAATATCAAGTTGGATTGAATATCTTTTCATACAAACATTTCACATCCACTTAGTCAGCTAGTATTACCCAATTAATTAACAAAAGTAATATTCTCACAGTCAGCTAACATTAGATTGATCACTCAGTTAATACATAACTTTCCTTCATAACCAAACAAACTTGATTAACACTAACTTCTCTTCATTGAATGACTAGGCTTAGCTCGCACTAATTTCTTTTCACTAACCGACCATGCTCAGTTGACATTGAATTTTGCTCAGCTAATACTAAAATCTTCTTTGGTGCCCAACTAAGCTCATCTTATACTATGCTCAGTTAAGGGTTGACATTTGTGTAACATCAAAGAAAATATACAATTGAATAATTGTTTTCACCAACTCCCTCTTTGGAATTTATAGAAACACAACATATCATTAAGATAATGATTTATAATATGTAATAATGTCCTTAGTTTCATTTTAATTCTTCATCCATGAGAATTCCATCTAAGATTCTCCCTTTTTCATCTTATCTTCAACCTTTTTCTTATCAAACACTCCCTCTTTCTCTTATACAGATCTCTCTCTCTCTCTCTCTCTCTCTCTCTCTCTCTCTCTCTCTCTCTCTCTCTCTCTCTCTCTCTCTCTCTCTGACATCAAATGCCAAAGACTTTATATAATGAATTTGCAATGTAATTGCATCACCACCTCTACTCCAAGTTACTCCACATGAATGGTTATTTTTCATATTTACACAAGGCTTAACTTTCCTTGGTGACATAAATACCATAATTTGATTGTTCAACATACCAATTGCCAAAAATGATGGCTTCATCCAATTCAACAACTTTAACCTTACTATTTTCACTTTATTTTTCTGCACTTCAATTGTGTTTATTTCCCATGGATAACTCATTGCCTTTGCCTTAACAGACTCCAATTCTATACTGTATGTAGTCTTTCATTGACCCATCACCATCTTCTTGTCATCATGAACCTCTTTTGCAACTTCATTGTCTGCACTTATTTTCCCACCAAAAAATGCTTTATTGATTCAAATTCTATACATCACAACACCAACAACCTTCCTAGGTTAAAGAACATTCAATTTATAGGCCAAAGCCTCTTGACCTTATGTATTCACCTCTACTTGTTTGATCAAAAAACAACTATGATTGTTGACCTTCCAAAATTGTAAGAAAAGTTGGATGAAAACTTTTTGATAATTTTTGCAACTTTTCAATATTTTCAAATGAATGGCTTCAAATGGATACCAAAACTTGATAAATTATGCAATAAGTCTAAAAGATATAAAACTGAAGATTTTTGGTCAATTTATAGCATTGACCAGCATTGACTAATCTACAACTTGCCCATGGGACTTATTACAACATGTAAGAAATTTTCCTAAAAGGCATTATAGGATGCTTGAGATTGAATTATTGCCATGCGTCAACTTGGACAATTATTAATCACCTAATCAATCCAAAATTTGATGTTTTACCATCTTTTTTAGGACCTTGGGCCCCTACACCACTACCCCACTTTTCCTTTTTGTATATTGAACATACAAGAATTCTATTTTTTTGGAAGATTTAACAGTTTTGAGTTTATTGGAACCTTTTCCAACTCTTCTGCTTCTCCATCTTGTATTTCTACATATTATTATTTTTTGTTTTTTCTAGTGATTGGATTTTGGGAGGTGATACTTGTAATGAAATTTTGGCTTCTTTAACTTTTTTGCTTGCCTCCTTGCTAATTTCCTTATCAATAAATATTAAACCATAAATAATGAAATTTTATGTAATCATACAACTTTTCATTGATTATAATATAGGTGAATTTGAGCGAGGTGACCAAATTTTTCTTTCAAAACTATATGTGCAGATATAAACATTAAGTACAAAATTATAACAAAATAATGAGACAATTACTAGATTGTGGTCTTAGTTCTGATGAAAAGTTGATAAATGTAATTGTCCTTGAAAAAAGTGTAAGGGCTTAAACAATCAAAGAATTCTAATCATAATAGCTTAGAGTCAATGTAGGAAAAATGGTCATGTTGAAGGGGGCTATGATTGTTTTGATTGTTGAATGTGAATTTCCAACTGAAGGAACATGGAGAGATGAATATCCAAGCTAAGGATAACATTCCCATGGAAGAAGATGATATTGGTGCAACTAATGAAGATGCTCATGATGATGGTACTAGTGCATCTAATAATGATGATGAAGATCATCTTGATATACCTATACTTAAGAAGGAAAACAAGCCCTATACAAAGGCTTCCAAACAACTCTTCTCTTTGCTATAGTGTTGTTGGTGAACTTGAAGTTTATGAATGGTTTATCCAATGTAGCAATGTCACATATGCTAAAGTATGCCATTTTTGTCATCTTTAATGTTAGCATACCATTACTATTCATTATATTAAGAATTCATATTTTTTTGTTGTAGATTGATAGGTGAGTTTTTGTTACCACCATCAAACATTCTCCTTTGTTCAAAATGAGAATTAACTACCATTATGAATCAAATTGGAATGAAGTATCAGACAATACATGCATGTACCAATGATCACCTTCAATATCATAAACAAAATGAATTTGTAATAGAATGACCTAATTGTCATATTAGTAGATATTGGTCAAATAAAATAACAAGAAAGGTGTTTCACAAGGTTCTTTGGTATGTTCTCATTATTCCATGTCTTGAACAATTATTCAGGTGCACTAGCTTGGCACAATTTATGGATTACAATGCACACAATAGAAGTCAAGATGAAATTATGTGAATGTGTATGGAAGGTTCTACATTTTAAGATATAGAAAAAAAAGGCCACATGTTAAAGAAGAATCTCATAATCTCAAGCTTTCATTGGCAGCAGATGGTGTCAAATGATTTTGAGATATGAGATCTATTTACTCAGTGTGGCCTATTTTGGTTATTAACAATAACATTTCTCCTTAGATTTCCATTCAGAGGGAGCACATAATGTTGTCAATGATTGTATCAAGTAGTTTTTCATTTAATAGCTATCTAAATTATTTTATAAATAGTGCATCAAAATGGTCATAATAATTATGTAATATTTTTGTTCTTTAAATTACTAGGTAAGTACCAAGTTAAAGATATGAATATGTACATTGAGCCCCTTATTAATGATTTGTTGAAGTTATGGAATGAGATTACTATATATGAAATTTCTAAACCAATAGAACAAAGAAAATTTCAATTTTATGCAATGGTTGTATGGACGATACATAATGCCCCTAGGCTAACTCATTTTTGTGGTATTTTATATTATTAAGGTCACATATTTTTAGTTTTTTATAGTTCTTATATATTATTTTTGTATGTTTAAGTTGCACATGATTACTATACATGATCTAATTGTACACGATCTTTTACATCTTTAGGCAAAGGGAAAATTCGCATACATCTAGTTTTTTTGGTCTGAAGATGAAATCTCATCATTAAAGAAGTTTAGGAAAGAAGGTGTTCAATGAGTTAAAAAAAATTATTCACAATAATCATAAGTATCAAATTAATAGAAAAAATATTTTTAATTGGATAGAAGAGACAACATCAATTCCATGAAGAATGACAACTCATCTATGGAAGTTGGAATATGATCGACTGAATCGCCAAGGTAATGTCTAGTTTGTGGTCCAAATTTTAAAATTTATATTTTGATATTGTCTTTTATTTAGAAAAGATGTGATTGATGCTTGTGAAGGTCATCAAGGCATCAATGACCAACTTCCCGGAGGTATTAAAAGTTATTCTCCTCAATTTGGTAGGTTACTATACTGCAAAGATCTCCCAATCATGCATTTATTTGATGTTATACATATTGGAAAGAATATAACATATACACAATGAAAAATATTGGATAGAAGGCATGATAGAGAAAATATTGCCAAGATTTGTAATGACATTCATGAATCCAATCATGCACTGAAAGATTCCATTGAATCAAATAGCAATGAAGACTACATAAATATGAGTGCCCTTCCTTTTTTATTAATGGAGCAACAAAGTGATGCATTAAAAGAAGTCATGAAAAAATTAATTTTATATAGGGTTTGTTTCAAATATAAGTAGTCTTCTATCAAACAAAGGTGATTTTGGGCTAGGGTTGAAAACACATGATTGGTATGTACCTTCATTAGGTTAAGTCATGTTCTCTATTTACAATATATTTATAAAATTGCATGTACTACCTATTGTACTATTTCATAATATATTGAAATGATCATTTTTAATGATTGTAGTATGTCTTACCTCTATCCCTCTCACACCAATTTGACAAATGTATTAAAAATGTTATATATGATCTTTAAAGACACACAAGGTTAGAAGTGTTATTTCTTAGATTTGTTGCACATATATTATATTTATGACTTGCTTTATTTTTTATGGAATCTATTGTATATTTTTATCTAAAATCCCATTTATATGTTCTTGCATATTGAATCTCTTTTAGGTGTTATCATCTAAAGAAATTGATAGCTAATGTGTGAAAAAATTCATAGCTAATGTGTGAAATGCAAAAGAGTCTACCTTCAACTTTTTTCAATGTTGAAGAACACTACCTCATACATCAAGTTGTGGAGATTGAATTATGTGGACCTATGCAAACTAGGTCAATGTGGATGGTTAAGAGACACTTGAAATTTATGAAAGGTCTAGTTCAATAAAGAGTACATCCTAAGGGCTCTATGGTAGAGGGATATATGGTATAGAAAACCATGGTGCACATTAGTGAATATCTTTCCAAGTTTGCATCAAAGCTCTATGTAGATCACATTTTGGATCCCAACTCCATTAAAAAATTTGAAGGGAAGTACTTCATGAGAAAAAGTAGATTGAGGAAAGTGGGAGTTAATTATAAGATGTTATTATATTTAATTAATTCTTATCCATCATCAATATAAGTTATTTCTAACTAGTCTGCTTTTTATTTTATTTTATAGTTGGTCATGAGTGGGATGTAGTACATTTGCATATTGCAAACAATATTGATTTAATGATGGTATAGATTAAACAATCTCAAGAAAATGGTCACTCATTAACATGGGATGGTGTTGCATCATTAGTTAAAGAAGCTCATCATAATGGAGATCCCAATGTTACACAATGGTACTTGATCTAGAATATGGCTTAAGAGATAGAAAGGTATGTAGAAGATTACTAATCATGATGAACATGTTTAATATCAACTCATAGATTGATGAAAATAATCTTGACATATTTCAATAACTTTAGATCAAACATCACAAATCTATGTACTACCATGGTCGTAAATCTTGCATAAAAAGTTAGATAAACAAATAAAACTTGTGATTCTAGGATAAGTGCAATCTTTGAGGTCACCAATATTTTTTCTGGAAATGACATACATCCTCAAAACTCCAAAAATTGATACTATAGAATTTTGTATAATATACTTGAGTGTGACTTAAATTCATTCAAATTTGTTATTTTTTTGTCAAAAGGTATAGGCTCCGACTGAATAAAAATGATCCTGATAGAACTATTATTGAACATGATAGTGGATGTAAAATGATTAATATCAAGGGAAATACAATAGGGAAAGTAAAATCTAAGAGAGGGGGTGAATCAGTCCTTTAAAACTTTAACCATAAAATCATTCACCACACATCCATCTCACAATTTACATGTAAACTAAAATAGCTAGCTAAACATATTCATCCATAGCATGAAAGAAAATGAAATTCAACACATATATGACACAAGATATTTGGTTACCTAGAAACCCTTCAATGCGAAGGTAAAACTAGGGTGAGGATGATACCCACAAATCTTCACTACTGCATTTGTAAAGTGTATCCAATGAAGGTTACAATGTTTGATCATAAAATATGATCTACCCTGGGAAAGGTCTTCCCTATTAAAGGCTTACAAGAATGTTAGATGTTACACTGCTAAAGGATTTCAACACACTATTAGAAGTGTGCCTAATTAAAGGACTTAAGCTTGCAATGAAGTAAGCACCCTATTAAAGGATTTATAATAACTTGTTAGGACTACTCTATTAAGATATTGAATTGATTCACCTATTAGAATGTCTCAACAATGATCTTGCAATTAGCACTCTGCTACTAGATAATAGATTAACTCTTTCCTAATGTGTACTTGATCCTTTTTGATCAAATGTGTCACTTCTATCCTCTAACTCCTTTCCTTTGTTCTCCTTTAACTTATTCTTCAATGTATCTCAATTTAAAACTCCTTAACCACCATGAATGCTCTATTTGTGCATGTAAACTTCTCTCTCTGCACACTATAATGTTTAGAGTTTACCTTCCTTAAGAAGACGTATGTGAGTTAGGGTTATGTACGAATCAATGATTTTGATTCACCCATTTTTCTACTTAATCCATCCCTTTAACTAATTGGTTGCATGTACTACATAGGGATACTCAATATGGATTTGTCCTTATCATCTAAAATTGAAAAACAATCCTTAAATCAGCTCATAAATGGTTTACATAGATATTTGTGCCATTAAAAAGAACTATGTCCAAAAATATTTTACTCAGCACTTGAAGTATCTGATCCTTGACATCCACTGTATCTAAAATGTTGTAAGTTGATCTATGAATGGATTGACATCTATTGATCACTCAACATCTAAATCACTTGGCATCAACTATCTACTCGACACTTGAGTGACTCAAGACTTACTAGTTACTTGACACATACTATATATCTCACTCCATATTTACTATCTAACAACTTACACTATGCATAGATGAGTTATTCAACATGAATTTAGTTCTATCTTGTAAATGACTTATGATGCAGGAGCATCCAGAGGTGTAAGGACAATCCTGTGTCAACAAAAAAAATATACTTATACTTAGTTTTTGTTTCATGTGTTTTCATTTCTGGATACCCATTTGGGTCAAATAAAGTTTCCAACTCTCCCAGTTCCATTATCAGTGTTCTAGGATAAAGTATTTGAACACCTTGGGATACATGTAAATGCAAAAAGAGTAGGAGTATGTAATTGAGCCATCATTTTGGTGAACCAGAAGGTGTAAATTGGCTGAATGAATGTAATTGTAATTTATAGCATTCTAGAAAAAGAATCAGGTCAAAAGGCCCCACGGTTTGAAGGTTATTACAGTTTTTCAATTTTTGGAGACCTCCTAAGAATGCTTCAAAGTTAGGTTAGGGGTATTAAATGACCTCAAATAGGGTTAAAAATATGGGGGACAAGCAAGGCTTGTCCATAGGGCTATAGAGCACTTCGAGAGCTTTTCAAAAATGTAAACAGTTTGTCAATCAGAGCTACGGTTCAAAAGTTATGCTTCCTAGAAGTTCGGTTACCATTTTTGGATTCTTCTAGATTTGCATCAACTTCTAACACAACTTCTAGAGCCTTCTACTTGGTCGGTGGATGCCTACTAGCACTTTCTAGAATGTATTCCTAATCCTTAACCCTCCAGGGTCTATTTAAGGACATTTCTGGCATTGTAAAAGGCAATTCAGAGTGGAGTTTGAGAGGTACTGAAAGGAGAAATTATCTCCAGATTTATGCTATTGTAAGCCCATAGGGAATGTTTTGAAGTCTATTTTCTCTGTACTGAATGTATTAGCTTATTTACAAGTTAATAAAATTTCTCTTTCTTGTTGTGTCCATTATGTGCTTGGGTTGTGTCCCCATCAACTTAAGTATATTGTCACTCATATGTCCAAACGTATCCATGATTAAAAATCTCCCCCTTTGACATGAGTAGCAAAAATACATGGTCATGCATGAATATCCTTAACTTATGAGCATGCTCAAATAATCTCTATTGAATATTCGTCTTACATACAAAATCTCAAAACTTCAAAATTTTGCAAATACTCTTGAATTGATTATTCTAATCTGAATCTAAATACTCCTACTGACTAGATCTACAATACTATTGTCCTACCTCTATTTCTTTGTACTAACTCCCCCTTTGTTTGGTCTCCCCCAAAAGTTATACATTCTCCCAAAATTTATGCATTCTTATTCTCCCCCAATTATCTCACTCTCCTACTTTTTGACATTTATGTCATGGGTGATACATTGATAGTGTGTTTATCCTAGAATCATTTATGGACCTCTAGTATTAGCTTTAGTGTTGCATCCTAGTTGTCACATGCTATGTCTAGAGATTTGATTTGTATAGCTGTCTAAACAATAAGGTTATCTAGGCCTTCATGAGTAGAAATATGGGGATATTTATTTATCAATCTTTCTACATAGGCTATTTCCTTATGTAACACATCCATCTAAGGGGTCAACATGGACTGGATGCAGATTAGTCTAGCTCAAATGTTGGCATCTTGGGCTTGCAAAGTTTCTTGCTAACCTTGTGATGAATTTTTTTTTCTGAAATGGGACTAACTTTGACCAGGATATTTGTGTGGGATGGTACCTACTATCTTCAAATCTCCCTCCAGGTGGTCAATGTATCTCTAGACTTCTTGTGTGAACAAGGGTACATTACACAACTTGGTGGAAAGAGAGAAAATATTCTCCAAAAATTTCTTCACACCATCAATTTTGGTTTCTAACTCAACTTGACTAAGTGCAATGACACTTGATATCTTTTCAATGACCTTGGCATGAATTTTTTTCTTGGACCATTCTAACAATTTGACATTTGTGTCTAGGTTTTCATCATTGATCTTTTCCACAATATTTTCTAACTAGACAATGATTGGCTTGGCTTCATCAGATGTAGATAGGCTAAATGCATTAAGAAATATGTCCTTGATGTCTTTTTGGCTAGAGCATCTTGCAATATGCCTAATTTATCTATGGTGATTGATGCAAGGTCAATTTTTTGTAGTTTAATCACCCCATCTAAGTTGATATCAACATAAGGTATGACCTCATCAACCTTAGATGTGCTAGGACTAGGCCTTGATGACTACAAGGGAGTAGCTTCTACACTTGTCCTATGAAGTGTTTGACTATGAATAAGAGTACCAGTATCTGGTAGAGTAACTAGTGTCTAAATTACTATCACTTCCTTTGGTTTCATAGTCAAGAATGAATCTTCAGTCCTACCCTTCTCTTTTTCTATGATCTTTGTATTACCTTGTCCTTGTGTTGTAGGTGTTGGACTAGCTTCTTGACCTATTTGGACTAGTGTCCCATCTTTCTCATGTATTGAAATTGCACGTACAAAAACATTTTGCACCAATGTGCTAACATGTGAGGACATTTTGTCCTTCCTTTGATATACTACCATAGGCATGGTAGGTTGCACCTATTTAGATTAAGGGGGGACACTATGTAATTCTTGAGTTTTTTCCCCTACAGATGCTAATTTTTCCTTCTCAATCCCATCCACACTCACAAAAATAGCTAGGTGGCTGCATAGTTTTTCCTTTGTGGTGGAATCAACCAATATCTTCCTCATATCCTCCTTTGTTAAGGGATTGATTTTTTGAGGGGAGTTATTAGAGACATCATTTATCTTTACTAATTATGTTTTTTGATTCTCTTATCCACATGAGGTGGACTAGCACTTGACATATGTACCTCTAGTACATTTTGGTCTTGTTGTTGCTCTCCTTCAACTATAGCCTTTATATCTACTTCTTTTACAGTGCCTTCCTCATATAATTCCCTTGTAGATTCATCTTTTTTTACCTCAAATTTCTCTTATTCTTCTTTGTCGTCACCTACTACCATAGGTCTCTATTTGTTTGACTCAACTTTTGTTACCCCATATATCACTTTCCATAGCTAGGTGGTCTTTTGGACAACATCTTCAATATTATTCTATAAAATGTTAAAGGCTTTATATTTTGGTGAAAATATCCCCTTATACTTATTAATGGTCTTTGTCATGGAAAACTTATCCAAATCTAGCATCACTCTTGCTAGAGTAGTCTCCTTGATATTCCTTTTAGTTGAGAGACTATATTGCCACCTTTTTCTCAACTTTGTCACATAGACTTTTGGGTAAAGAGTTAGAAATCTCAATTGGAGTTTTCATAAAAGTTTTCATCATGGAATACATAGATTATTCTACTTTATTCATCTCTATCTTGCCATGTTTATAAAATTCAACATGTGTGAACCCTGATAAATCAACATTATTCTTGATATCATCACAGAAGTTGCCCAAATCAGAAGAGGGACTATGACTTACCGCTTTGAATTGGTTGTTTTCATCTAACTTGGTCTTCTCCTCATCTAATTCACTTGGAGTTGTATATTTATTCCTTTTTCTTTGCTTAGGTACATCTTCCTTAGTAGCTATACTAGCTCTCTTCCCTTTAGACTTCTCAACTTCCTAAGCCTTCTTTGTAGTATGTCTTGTGTTAGCCCTGGTGATAGGAACTATAGGCTTTTGTTGTGAAGGTTTCACAATTTTTTTTCATTTGATTGTTGCTAGCTTCCTTTCTTTTCTCATCTTCTTTTTTGTAGTAATAGGTGCTTCATTTGCTTCTTCTCCCTTGACACCTTCATCAAATTTTTCTTCTTCTTCTCTTTGGTCGTCACTTTGACACTATGTGAGAGCAAGTGGTCCTTGGGCCGGCTTATTTTTTTCACAATCTTCATTATCATCCTCTTCTACATCTCATTTTGCCTCTTCACCTAATTTTTCCTTGAGCTTTTTTGCAATCATGTTCTTCTTCCTCATCACAAAAGCTATCTTCAAGACCATTATGATTTTAGACTTGGACACATCATAATTTCCAAATGTAGTAACATTCTTATCTACTTCCTTTGACAATAGAGTAGTAGTGGCTGCAAATACCGAGCATCCACATTAATTTCATAAGGCAATGTCCTAAGCCATCTCACCGTTGAAACAATAGCTTAAACATAAGTGAAATCAACATCAACTAGAAAAAAAACATCATTGAAATGTTTCTCTACTAGTGATACTTTTATCCTCTGTCTTTGTATCATTGACTTCTTAAAGTCTTCAAAATAACTTGTTAGTATAGTCTAAAAATTATCTCCAAGTTGCTCTATGTATTCTCCAATTTTTTCTACAAAAAACTTGTTGGTCTTCTAAGAAACTTTTCCAAATGAGCGAAAAGTATTTTGCACATAGAAAAATATACAAACAAGTATTGAACCGAATTTGCATTATGCAGTTTTTATCTTTCTTATGGCTCCCAAGTTTTTTGATAACTCCTGGAGTTGTAACCAAGAAAGCTCATAAGAGTGGTCCTTCTTTAATATCTTATAGCCTAAATACACAACTATACATGGTACATAGTTCAATCTACTACATTGAGAGAACTTATGTGCAATGACTCTAACTAAAAATGTAATTGGGGGGTTAGTAATTGTGTTTATGGTCATCCCTCTCTTGTTCCACATTGCCCCTACATTCTTTTAAATTACCTCTTTTTCATTACTCCTCATATTATTTGTTCTAGCTAGGGTAGGATACCCTCTTACCCTTTGAATAATCCTCTTTTTGATCTTGATAGGGCCATATTATAACCATACAAATTTATGATGTATTCTATTGAGATCTATCTTTATCCACTCCATCTTGAATACATTAGGAAATTCTAGAGCATGGGTTAATCCATTTCTCTCCACTATTTTGTTTTTCTCTTTTAACACTCTATTTTTACACAATTTTCCATACAAGTATCTAATTTACATGTCTCCTATACTTCCTACCTTAAAGGTGTAGTAACACTTTACATCTTGTATCATTAAAACTTGTGGTGGTATCATAGATAAAACACCAGGCATGTCTTCTTTATATGCAATGTCAAGAATTGCCTAGAAATGTGGTTGTTTCATCTCATTACTAATCAAGTGAAAATTCAAAACTTCCATTCCTTCCTTAACCATAGCAGTAGAATAGATAGATGCCATAAAAACTAACTAGGGTTTTCATAAATTCAAACAACATAGCTCGACACATGATAAATACCTTAAAAAATATGATGTCTGGTTTCAAGTAGTAATTAAATTCAGCATGAAAATGCTTGATTCAATTTCTCCAAATTTCCTTTTTCTCTTTATGTTCTCTCAAATTTCTAATGATTTCAAATGAGTCAAAAAATGACCATATAACCCTTGAAACATCACAATAAATTCTTAGTGCTTACACAGTTGTAAGCTAAACTCCAATAGAAATTTTGACTCACTCAGCTTCCATGTAATTCCTACTATGCTGAAAAACCACAAAAAGATCAGCCAACACTATCACATTCAATAGATTAAAAAAAACAACCTTTCACTTGGAAACAACAATGAAACTTTTCATGCACACCAGTAACATGAAAACTTATAGAATTCTTGATGCAAGAGAACCTAGGTAGGCAAAGGGTAGCCCGAGGGCTTCTTTGGTGTTTTTGTCTTGTAGTGATGATAGCCACATAACTATAGTAATAATAGGATCAACTTGTTCCTAACGTGAGGTTAGATAGGTTAGAAGAGCCCCACAATGCAATATTGCTCCTACTTGCTCAAAATTGCTCATTTGGCTCAATAGAGAATTTTTGAGTTTTGAGGGCCAAATAGGGAAAGAAAGTGTTTTAAGGTCCCTATTAGGTGTTTTATATCCATCTTAATCCTTTTGGAAAGTTTGGTAACAAGTAGAGCAAGTTTGGGTAGACAATTTGAAAAATTGAAAAAATTGCTCATTTCTTGCAAAGTTGTCATTGACAACTTTTGCAACTTTTATGCAAAAAGAGAAAATTATTTTTGGGAGAATTTCAACCACTTAAATTACTTTTAAACATCCATTTCAAGCATGTATAAGGTTTAACTCAACCTTTTTAAGAGGTTGGAAGAAGGAGAAATGATAGTGTATAGTTTGTAATCAACATTTTATTTATTATTGTAGTTTCTTCCTTTAACTATTTTTTCATGCTTTGTATAGATGAGACATAGGTTGTTCTTAGATAGAAGTGTTAGTGGTAGTTTTCCTTAATTAATTTTTTTTTTTTTTTTTTGTGTTTTAATAGAGAGTTTTGTGTCTTCAAATAAAATATTTTGTACGTTAGCAGATTGTTGTTCTGAACTAGGCAACCAACACAAGATAGAGTCTTAGGGCCATTTCCCACCATATAAAATGTAAGGCCTCTTGTGACTTGGAACTAGACTCCTTTTACATTATGTATAGAAAAGAAGAGGCCATGGGAAGCATGGAAAGAATTTTTAGTGTGATTCCCTAGGCAAGAAAACCATGTTTGGATAGGGATCACAAATTTGAAAAAGATCATTTCGAGTGGATTGAAAAGTTTGATTCTTAGATCCAAGAAAGTGGTGAGTAAGTAGATGGTGAGGGATAAATTTAATCTAAAGGAGGAGTCTTGGTGAGGAGTTATAGAAGGTTTAAAACTTGAACAACACCAAAACCCTTGAAACCCTCAAATTAAGCCTAAAATTGTGCTTGGGATGTATAGACAAGTTGGGGGCTTAAGAGTTACAAAATGTTCAATTATTCTGAAAAAGGTATCCACAAAGGCAATTTTTTTCATTGTTGTTAAGAGATTTTTCAAAATATCTCAATTTTAGTGCATTTGGAGGGCTAATTCTTGTAGCCTTTTTCCAAGAATTGAAGTACAAATTGACCTATGGATTACAAATCAAATAGGGTTTTGCACTTTTTTGGAGTGTAGTATGTTGATGAGTAACCTAAGGCATTCCTCAGTATTCATTTGACCAAATGGAAAGGCCCAAGGAGCATTGGGGTTATTTGTGTGTTTGTAAAAGTTTAAGCAATCTTGTACTAACCTCTTGATGTGCACCAGTTGAAGAAGTGGGATCTCTATGATAGAATAATTAGACACATAGGTGTGAGATAAGCCCTAATTGATTAGGTGGAAGACCTAAAAGGACACTAGAGAGCTTAGGGTTTGTGTACAAGATTTTTTGTCATATTAGATTGGTATCGGAGCAAGTTAAAGATGTGGGAGCAATTGGTGGATGGTTGCTACTATTGGAGAGTAATGCATGGTGAAAAAAATAGAACTAGCCAAGGAAGTTGATGAACAAAGGGAGAAGAAAAATTTTCTTGAAGAATCCTTGGTAAAGGTGATGATGCAGCTGGATGCATTTGCTAAAGTAGCTAGGACAAAGGAAGAACAAGAATCTAAAAGGGGTAAGGAAATAGTAGAGGAGGACATAATCCCTAAACCTAACCCTATCTTGAATGAAGAGCCCTTCCTGAATGCTATCAAAGCTCTAGGAGGAAAAGTTTTGGAAAGTGTACCACTTTTTAGTGGAACAATGGACATAAATGTAGTCATCGAGAATCAATTTGAGTGTGAGGGGGTATCAGAGACACAAAAGGTTAAAGTTTCTAAGTCAACACTTAGAGGATCAGCTCTAACATGGTGGTAATATGAACAAGATGAAAGAATTAGCATGGGTAAGACTCCTATAGCTAACTAGAAGGTTATGGTCACTAAAGTGAAAGAGAAATTTTTGCCTGAAGACTTTGAAATTCAGCTCCACAAGAGAATGCAAGAATTGAAGAAAAAAGACCTAGATGTAACCTCTTATACTAAAGAATTTTAGAGTTTATGTCTAAGATCCAAACAAAAATAACATGAGCCAATCAAAGTGGCAAGATATCTAGGTGGCTTCACGTGGAATATCCAAGAGAAGCTTAGTTTGTAGTCCCCTACCACAGTTTAAAGATGCCATCAGCTAGCTCTAAATGTAGGGGAAAAGAAAAAAAGGAAAGGAGATTATAACTTTAAGGATAGAGGCTTGGGCATAAATCAAAGAGGACAAGGAAGAGGCTACCAAGGTAGAGGTAGTAAGTAGAAGAATCAAGGTGACAACAAGCCCACAGATCATGTTAGCATGAATCCTAATTATGATGCTATGGGGAGCATTGTAGAACATTGTTTGTCATTGATGAAAACATAACAATAAGATCATATAAGGCTGTCAGAGTAGCTAACTGAGACTTATTATTATAGACATCACATTGCGTATCTACCTATGCACAATTACTAGAATATACTACAACTTGTATTTAACATGTGGGCAACTGGGTAGAACCTGAATTGATAGCATATGGAAGATATTGATAATTTATAGAGAACCATAGGAAAATAGAGTAGTGAAAGCATAGTTTCCATTGTATGACCAATATAGAGCATTTTATTTGGAATTAAGGGTTGCATAGCTAACTAGAGGTAGCACACTAACTACTAATGATTTTAGCAAGTGTGCAGGTATATAAGTCACACATGTGAATGTTTGTATATAATTGTGGGCCAAAAACCTTAATTAAATGTGTATTTCATTTACTTAACTTATAATAAAGTATGGCACCAACTCAAGAAATTAATATTGAGTGTGGTATAAAAGAAAGTTATTTTCCAAGCTTTAATTATCATGATTGTGATCGAGAAGTAGAGGACAAGAGTAATATACTAATGCATGTAAGTGACCTTAAGGGTTACTATTAATGGATATAGAGTTCTAGATCTGATTACATTATCTAAAGGTGAAGAAGTTTGATGTAATAGATAGAGAAAGAAGTGAAATATTGTAACATATCTATTATTCTAAAAGGAATATTATCAAGATCAATTAGATCAATTAGACAGTGGGTTCATTGGTTTGATCCTAAAGCTATTTGGACAGTGGGTTTAGCTACCTTCCATAACTCCTAATAGGGTTGGAATCTCCTAACAGAGATTCAAAGTCTCCTAATAGGGACTCTTTGAACTAAGTGTTGTAACATACTCCTCATAGGGACCATCCTCTAACAAGGAATATTTATATTAGTGAATTATTTTGTGGGCATCGTTCCCACTAGAGTTTTCCCTTTGATTAAGGGTTTCCCTAGTCAACATATCTTATTTAATTGTGTATGTGCATTTCTTTATATTAGCTATTTTCTTTGGTTGAATGATTAAGAATTGTTTAAGAGGTTTAATTTTTAGATTACTATATAATTGATTCAACACCCCCCCCTCCTCTCATTTTTACTAGTGGACTACTATTTCTAATAACTAGTATCAAAGCATCAAGTCGTTGAAGCAAAGTTTAACAACTCTAGGAGATCCATGGAAAATCAGTTCAAGAAGGAAATTCCTAGATTTGATGGTACAAACTAAGACAATTGGAAAGACAAAATGAAGATTCATCTCTTGTGCATGGGTCCAAGATATTTCTTGTAACCAAGACATCTAAGAACATTTTAGAAGAAGACAATCTTGATACCTGCACTGAGGAATAGAGAGAAGTTTTTATGTGCAACATAAGGGCAAGAGAAGCAATATTGTCAGTGTTACTTGAAAGTGAGTATAGTCAAGTAAAACAACTTAAAACATCTCGTGAAATTTGGAAAACTTTAGAGGTTAATTATGAAGGTGATGCACATGCAAAGAGGATTAGTTTGCAAAATCTGTATTGTGCATTTCAAGATGCTAAAATGAGGGAAGATGAATCTGTAAGAAGTTATGTTAGCAGAATATCTATTATTGTTGTAGGAATCAAATCTCTTGATGTAAAGAAATCTGATGATGAAGTAATATGGAAGTTCTTGAAAATTCTAACACCACCCTTCAAAATAGTAACATAGATGATTCGAGTAATGTTACCTTGCACCACTAACTTCACTAAAGAAACATTTCTTGGGAGATTGGAAGTCGAAGAATTTCATCTAAAATAATCCAAAGAATTAGCAAAGGTTGAGACAACATTCGGTGTATTAAACATCAAACTTGGTTTAGCAAGGAACACAAAAGCGTAGGGAAACATTGCCAACAATAGCAAGTCCATTGAGGAAAATATCCAAGAGGAAGTATCTCTTCTTGCAGAAAGAGAAAAAGATGGTAAGAATTTCTTCAAATCTTGGACATGTAATGAATATGGTCATTATGCATCTAAGTCTCCTAAAAGAGAAAGAAAGTTTAAGGGAAGGTTTAAGTCAAGAAGATCTAGAAATTGCTTATATGCTAATGAAGAAGAAGAAGAAGAGGAATCTGATCAAAACATGAGTGAAGATGAATTAGGGTTCATAGCTATAAAGGAGGATGATCTTGACAGAGAAATCAAAGATGAAAGTGCGCTGATCTCACAAGTTGAAAATAAAGATTGGATCATTGATAGTGGTTGTTCATATTACATGACTAGTGATATGAGCAAGTTTGTCAAATTCAAAAACTATGATGGAAGAATTGTCAGAGTAGGGAATAATGCAACCTATCACATTACTAGAATTGGATCTATCACTCTTGATGGTAAAACATACACTAATGATGTTTACTTTGTTGATGGACTGAAGCATAACCTATTAAGTGTTGGACAACTTATGGACAAGGGCTATCAACTGTAGTTTGGTAATGACACATGCATTGTACTGGCACAAAAACTAGAGGTAATGTATTTCAGTTAACCTCTACTAAAATAACAAGTTTAGTAGAAAAGATTGACAATAGTTGGTTATGGTACAAAATATTTTGTCACATTAACTTTGATAACATTGTGAAGGCCAATAATACACTCATTGTAAGAGATTCACCTAATAGTATTTTATGGAGAAAGGTACTTTATGATTTTTGTTGATGATTTCACTAGAATGATGTGGGTAACTTTTCTTAAAGAAAAATTAGAGGCATTTAAGAAATTCAAGATATTTAAGAATAGGAAGAGAATTCACCTCTAGAGAATTAAATATCTATTGTGAAGAGTATGGCATCAGAAGACAACTATCCTCACCCCATACACATGAGCAGAATGGGATTACTGAAAAAATAAATTCAATTACTAAAGTAGCAAGAGTTATGTTATTTGAGAATGATGTACCAAAGACCTTTTGGAGAGAAGTAGTCAATACAACAGCACACACATTGAATAGAGTGTAGATTAGGAAAGGTATGGACAAAAAACCCTATGAATTATGGTTTGGTCACTCACCATCTATCAAGTACTTCAGGATATTTGTAAGCAAATGTTACATCAAAAGAGATGATGGTATTGGTAAGTTTGATCCAAGGAGTGATGAAGGTATGTTTCTAGGCTATTAATGATAAAGTAAAGCCTACAGATGTTACAACTACAAAAAAAAAAAAAAACTATAGTAGAGTGCAGAAATGTTCAAATTGATGAAAAGTTTGACACCAAGGAAAGGATAATGGATTATAACTCTAATGGAGATGATTACTCTAGAATGACTAATAGAAGTAATGAGTTATTTCTGAAGACTAATAATGACTTGTGGAATAGTGTGCAAGTTGAAGATGTGAGAGAACAAAGTGCAATGCCAAAAATAAGAGTTGAGTCATCAACTCCTACCCCAAATAGGAACTTGATAAGAAATCAGCATACTGATCATATAATAGGAAGCAAGGAAAAAGGAGTAATGACAAGGAGTAGAATTGACGAAGAACTATGTCTGATATCTCAAGTAGAAGCAAAAAGCACAGATGAAGCAATCAAAAATGATTATTGGATAAGGGAAATGAAGGAAAAACTCTAATAGATAATTAAAAATGACACATGGGAATTGGTTCTTATACCTAAGGAAAAAAATGTGATTGGCACAAAATGGGTATTCAAAAATAAAATGAATGAATAGGGAGAAGTAATAAGGAACAAAACAAGATTTGTATGCAAAGGTTACTCTTAGCAAATAGGAAATGATTATGAAGAAACATATGCACCTATAGCAAGAATGGAAGTAGTCAGAATGTTCTTGGCATATGTGAAAATAAGAATTTTAAGGTACATTAAATGGATGTTAAGTCAGCATTCTTGAATGGAGAACTTGAAGAAGAAGTTTACATTGAACAACTAGACGGTTTTCCTTTAATAGAAGAGAAGGATATGGTTTGTAGACTAAAGGAAGCATTGTGTGGATTAAAGAAAGCACCAAGAACCTAGCATTCAAGGCTGGAAAAATACTTAGCAAAGCTTGGATTTCCTAAAGGAGTAACATATAGTAACTTATACTTGAAGAAAATAGGAGATGATTTGCTAATAATCATTGTATTTGTTGATGACATCATTTTTGGTGGAAATGATGAAGCTCGTAAAAAATTCTTAGAAGACATGAAGAATGATTTTGAGATGAGCATGATAAGAGAAATGAAATTCTTCTTAGGATTTTAGAATGTTTAGAACAAAGAAGGTATCTTTATCTCTCAAACCAAGTACTTAAAAGATTTTCTGAAAAGATTTGGTTTAAAAAATTGTAAACCTATTGGAACTCCTATGGTGACTGGTCATAAGTTATCAAGAAAAGATGAGACCCTTGCTATTGAACAAAATAAGTATAGATCTATGATTGGAGGATTGCAATATCTGACTCATAGTAGACCAGATATAGCTAATGTAGTTGGAATGGTGGCAAGATTTCAAGCTGATCCTAAAGAATATCACTATGTAGTAGTAAAGAGATATCTAAAAGGAACATTAGATTATGGCATTTGGTATGATAGAATTAATGACTTTTCTCTTTATACTTATATAGATGTTGGTTAGGCTAGAGATAGGGATGGTAGAAAAAGCACTAGTGGAGGACTATTTTTCCTTGGAGGAAGACTAGTTTCTTGTCTCACCAAGAAGCAAGATTGTACCTCATAGAGTACTGTAAAAGTAGAATATGTTGCAATAGCAAAAAAATGTAATCAATTCATATGGATGAAGAAGATGATGAAGGATATTGCAATTACATTCACAAAACCCAGTATCATTTACTGCGATAACACAAGTACTATTAATATGTCTAATAATCCTATTTTGTACTCCAAAACTAATTACATAACAATAAAGTATCATGTACTAAAAGAGAAAGTCACAAAAAAAAAATTAGAATGAAGTACATTAACACTAAGGAACAAATTGTAGAAATTTTCACAAAGGCCTGACCAAAGGATACCTTTAAGTACCTATGAGGTATGCTTGGGGTTATGTCCCTACCTAGCTCAGAGTAGAAGATGCAGAAGTGCATCAATCTAGGGTACATAGCACCATTCTTAGACTGGACTAAATGCTAATGCTTCCTCTATGGTAGAGTATCTATGATGAATAGAGTCAACAAGGACTCTTGGTAAATGATAATTGGTGTATAACAATGTCTTTAGACACTTGTGTTGTTTATAGAATTATATGCAAAAGTTGTAAAGTAATAGACTAGCTTGTGGCTATGCTAATAGATTGTTATATGTTTAATTTTTGTATTACCTTTGACATTAATGTCAATGGGGGAGAGAGTGACATGAAAAAAATTAGAAAGAGTTTGTACTGTGGGGGAGAATTAGTGCAATAAGATATTTACATGAAGATTTGAGTGATGAAGAAAAACTATTGGTATTCTTAGAACTAGATGTTTTTCATCTATGTTGCCATCAATTCCAAAGGGGGATATTGTTAGCAAGAATGCTAATGCTGATGCTATGGGGGAGCATTGGAAAACATTGTTTTTCATTGATGACAACATAACAATAAGATCGTATAAGACTTTCAGAGTAGCTGACCAATACTTATGTATTATAGACATCACATTACGTATCTACCTATGTATAGTTACCAATATATACTACAACATGTATTTGACATGTGGGCAAGTGCATAGAACCTGAATCAACATTGTACATAAGATATTGATAATTAAATAGAACTATAGGAAAACAAACCAGTGGAAAAATAGTTTCTATTGTATGACCAATATAGAGCATTATATTTGCAATTAAGGGTTGCATAGAAAACCAGAGGTAGAACACTAACTACTGATGATGTCAAGAAGTGCGTAGGTATGGAAGTCACACATGTGAAAGTTTGTCTATAATTATGGGCTGAGAACATTAATTAAATATGTATTTCATTAAATTAACCTATAATAAAGTATGGAGTTGACTCAAGGAATTAATATTGAGTGTTGTATAAAGGAAAGTTGTTTTCCAAGTTTTAATTATCATGATTGTGATTGAGATCTAGAGGAGACTTGCGGATTGTGAAGTAGAGGAGTAGAGTAATCTGCTAATATGTGTAAGTGACCTTAAGGGTTATTGTTGATGGATACGAAGTTCCAAATTTGATTCCATGATCTAAATGTGAAGAAGTCTAATATACTGGATAGAGAAAGAAGTGAAAGATTGTCACATATCTAATTATTTTGAAAGGAATAGTACTAAGATCAATTGGACAGTGGGTTCATTGGTCTAATCTTGAAGCTATTTGGACAGTGGGTTTAGGTGTCTTCCACAACTCCTAATAGGGTTGGAATCTCATAATAGAGATTCAAAGTCTCCTAATAGGGACTCTTTGTACTAAGTGTTGTAATAGACTCCTCACAGAGTCCATCCTCTAACAAGGAATATTCAGATTAGTACATTATTTTGTGGGAATCATTCCCACTAGGGTTTTGTTGCAAATACAAATAGGAAATGTGTACTTCTAATAGTGGGGGAGGGGGGGTGAATTAGAAGTACTAGTCTTTAACTAATAAAACTTTCAACTTAAAAAAATGCATGCATTAACATATTGAAATAAAATTTAAAGTAAATGCAACCACATAAACATTTGACACTAGATATGATTACCCAGAAACTGTCCAATGAGAACTTAAAACTGGGATGGGGATGTCGTCCATAATTCTTCACTACTGTGGCAATAAAGAGTCACCTATTAAGGTTACATAGTTTGACCATTTTCATGATATGCCTTGTGAAAGGCCTACCCTATCAAAGGCTTCCAAAGGATTGTTAGATCCTACCTATTAAAGGATTTTAACACCATATTAAAAGTCTACCTTGCCAAAGGATTTTAAAACACTCATTTGGAATGTCACCTTGTTAAAGGATTTTACAATGACTGTTAAATCAACCTTAGTCCAAAGGATTTCACCCTAGTAATATAGTTGATATAAAGCAATAGTAGAATGTTTGATCTGATAACTTACAACTTTTCCTTGCTGATTTTAGATCATTCCATCTTGATCCTCTTGATCTGTTATAACAATGTTGTAGAGCTTCTCCTCTATTCTACTAACTAATTCTACAATTTTTTCACACTTCTAAGTCACCATGAATATTTAATAATTAATTCACCCCTTTCACTTCCTTCAAATCTTTGCTTACATCTCTTCTTTTCATACACACACATACAAAGTAAATTATGGGGTTTCATTTGCCTTTAAAGGACTTTGGTGGATTAGGTTAGCAATGAATCTATGATTGAGATTATTTCATTTTCCCACTTAATTCCTTTGATTTTTTTGATTGGACGTTGCATGTTGATTACATAGGGAATCCAAATAGATTTTATCTTATCTTCAAAGCTTCGAGATCTATCTATAAGTTAGCTAAAAAATGGTTTACATAGTTGTTTGTGCCATTACAAAAAAATAGGTCCATTCTGTGTTACTCTATACTTGATAATAATGATGCTCAACACTTACTATAATTCTATCTTGCTTGACACTTGAACTTTCTCGGCATCAACTATTCACTCAACACTTAAATTTCTCATCACATGAGTGACTCAGTACTCATTGCAACTTGGTATCTATACATATTAAATTAAGCATGTGTTACTAGCTTGACATGAACTTAGTAAATATCTTAAGTGTGTTGACACTCAATTGTCAAAACCAAACTAAGATCAACAGGTTTTCCCTCTAATCAAGGCTTTCCCTAGTCAAAATATCTAGTGTAATTGTGTATGTTAATTTCTTTATGGTTGCTATTTTCCTTGGTTGAATGAATAAGAATTGTTTAAGAGGTTTTATTTTTTGATTAATGTATAACTGATTCAAACACCACCCCCCCCCCCCCCCCCCCCCACCCGCTCCCTGTTATAATTTCTAACTGAGCAAGCTAGAGATAACTCATCAAGAGGTGGTTACAACAAAGGAAGAGGCAACTAAGGAGGATCAAGTAGAGGGAGAGGATTAGGTGGATCCAATTCATATTTTGCAAGTATGAAATGTTACAACTATGGTCACTTGGGTCATCTAGCCTATAGATGCCTAGAGAAGCCTCCTTCCTCCAATCAAGACAAGAGAATGGCATATATGCAAGAGGATTGCAACAAGGAATTTGATGTAGACCACATCGAGTCTAAAAAAGGTGAGAACCTCATGTTTAGGAGAGTTCTAATAAAAAAACCAGCTCCTAATGAACCTTAGTATAGGAGGGCATTGTCTAGGATAAAATGCAAAATCCTAGGAAAAGCATGCAATGTAGTGGTTTATTCTAGTTTACTAAAAATGTAATATCAGAGGAGGCTATTACTAAGTTTAAATTTCAAAAGATACCTCATGACAATCCTTACAAGGTTACCTAGCTTAACAAGGGACAAAGCATCTTGGTGAATGAGAAAGCTTGGGTAGAATTCTCCATAGTAGGATACAAGGACAAACTATTGTGTGATGTTTTGCCTATGGATTATTGTCATTTTTTGCTAGGTAGTCCTTGGAAATTTCACAGGGAAGTTGTGTATGATGGTAGGGAAAATGCCATAAATTTTAAGAAACGAGGAAAGACTTTCAAAATTTAGTCCTTATTGGAAGGGGAGGAAACACAAGTAAAAGTGCCCAGTGTTCTATTTTGATGTAGTGGGAAAGAGTTTGTTAAAGACCTCAAGGATAAGAAATGTCAAAGTTTTGTAGTAGTACTAAAGTGTAAAGAAAAATAAAATGCAGCCAAGGAATCCTTACCAAATGAAGTCTAAACTTCTCTTGAAAAGTACAAGGATATAGTGAGTGATGATACTCCAACTACTCTACCTCATAGGAGAGTTATTAGTCATCAAATTGACTTTGTTCCAAGTGCTTCCTTGCCTAATAAAGAAATATACAAGTTCAATCCATATCAAAACTTAGAAGTGGATAAAAAATTCCAACAATTGATGGATAAAGGCTTGATAAAAAAGAGCATAAGCCCATGTGTAGTTCCTATTGTGTTGGCATCTAAAATAGGGGGGAAATGGAGATTATGTATAAATTCAAGAGCCATAAATAGGATTACAGTCAGGTATAGGTTTCCCATACCTAGGATTGAAAACCTCATGGATTTTCTTGGAGGGGATAAGTACTTCACAAACCTAGACCTAAAGAGTGGTTATCACCAAATAAGGATAAAGTAGGGAGATTAATGGAAAACAAAATTTAAGACTACTAATGGTCTTTTTGAATGTTTTGTAATGTTGTTTGGTCTTTCCAATGCTCCTAGTACATTCATGAGGCTCATGAATGAAGTGCTCATAGATTTCATAGGTAGATTTGTAGTTGTATATCTAGATGATATAGTATTTTTTAGCAAGACTAAAGAAGAGCATATCAAGCATGCTGAGGCAATTTTGAAGAGGCTTCAGGAGGAGAAGCTAGCCATAAATCTTAAGAAGTGTGAATTATTTAATGAAGAACTTCTGTACCTAGGCTTTGTGGTGTCTCAAGGAACACTAAAGATGGACAAGTAGAAGGTTGCTACTATACTCGATTGGACAACACATACCGTATATAGTAAGGTAAGAATTTTTCATGGTTTGTCTCAATTCTATAGGAAATTCATTAGGAATTTTAGTGGTATTTGTGCACCTTTATTAGAAACCATAAAGGGTGGAGTCAAGTCTAAGTTTAAGTGAAACTTAGAAGCTAAAAAGTCTTTTCAAATGTTGAAGAAATAAGTAGCTACTCAATCTATCCTAAAATTGTCTAGTTTTGAGTAATTATTAACCCTAGAATGTGATGGAAGTGGCATAGTAGTAGGTGGTGTTTTGAGTCAAGAAGGTAGACCAGTGTCTTTTTATAGTGAGAAGCTAATGAGGCCAACAATAAGTACTCATCCTATGACCTATAGTTATATGCCTTAGTTAAATGTCTTAGGAAGTGGAGACATTATTTGTTGCCCAAGAAATTTGTTGTGTTTATAGATAACCAAGCTCTTAGCTACATCAACACTTAAGAGAATCAGAGAAAAAAACTTGAAGTGGATAGAATATTTCCGAGCCTTTACCTTCACAATCAAGCATAAGAAGGGAGAGTTAAACAAAGTAGTAGATGAACTAAGTAGGAGGATTATGACAATCCAAGAGATTCAACTCCAAAGCATTGGAATAGAGAGTTTTTAGAATCTCTACAAAGAAGATGAGTACTCTACTAAAGCCTACAAGGTATGCATGTACTTTGAGAATCATTTTCATAGAAAATTTTCATAATATACCTTGCAAGGTGGCTTGTTATTCAAGGGTAATTAGTTGTGTGTGCCAAGGGGTTCCATGAGAGAGAACCTAACATAGGAGAAGCATAATGGTCGCATAAGTGGTTATTTTTGTATTAGTAAAACCATAGAACTAGTGCAAAGGTTCTACTATTGGCCAAAACTAGCAAGGGATGTAACCAAGTATGTGGAGCAGTGCATGGTGCACATGAAAGCCAAAGGAGGAATCAGAAATGTAGGTTTATATCATCCATTTTCAATCCAAATAGGTCATGGAATTATGTAAGTATGGACTTTGTTGTACATTTGCAAAATACCAAGCAAGGTTATGATAGCATTTATGTTGTTGATAGATTCAGCAAAATGGGGCATTTCATTCTATTAGGACAACTAATGATGCTATTCATATTGCCTGCTTACTTTTCAAGGAGGTTGTATAGATTCATGGACTCCCATTAAGCATTGTATTAGATAGGGATGTTAAATTTATGAGTCATTTTTGGAAAACCTTGTGGAAAAAGCTTGGTACAAACATGTCATTTGGTTCAGCTTACCATCCCCAAACTAATGGTTAGACTGAAGTGGTGAATAGAGCCTTACGAAACCTTCTAGGGTTCCTCACTAAGGAATATGGTCAAAGTTGAGATGTTATAATTTCACAAGCAAAGTATGCCTATAATGATAGAAAGAAGAAGACCAATAGAAAGAGTCCTTTTGAGATAGTTTATGGAATGCATCCAAGGGTTGTATGTGAACTAAGATATCTTGGTGATATGGATCAAATAAGTGGAGAAGTTGAAGACTTTTCTCAAACTATGAAGGAGATTTAAGAGCAAGTCAAGAAGACCATCCAAGATAATACTCAAAAAATCAAGACCAAAGTCAATGAAAAGAGGCAAAATGTTTAGTTTGTTGTTGGGGATGATGTAATGGTCCATTTTAATAAAGAAAGGCTTGAAATAGGTGTTCCTACCAAGCTATAGATAAAGAGAGTAGGCCCTTGTAAAACCTTGGCAAAGTATGGTGCAAATGCCTACTAGGTAGATTTACCTTTAGATTTAGGCTTATCCCTTGTTTTCAATGTGCAAGACTTGGTGACATACAAATGTACCTTAATTCAAGCTAGTCTAGATTTTCATGATGACCTTGAATCTACTATAGTACTTAGCATCAACAAGTTCGAAGAAAAGAAAGTGTTAGACTCAAGGGTGAAGAAGTCTACAAGGCACAAGGTGTATATGGAGCATCTCATCTAATAAAAGGGAAAGCCAATTTCAAATGCTACTTGGGTTGTTGAAAGAGAGTTCATGAAGGTTGGAATACCTATAAACATTTTTCCATTAGGTGGGACTTAGTTTTTTTAATGGGGGGAGTATGGTGTAGGAGCACCTAGGTAGGCTAAAGGGTAGACCTATGACTTCTTTGGTGTCTTTGGCTTGGAGTGATGCTAGCCACATAAATAGAGTAATAATAGGATAAACTTGGTCATAAGGTGAGGTTAGATAGGTTAGAAGAGCTGCACAGTGCAATATTTCTTGTAATTGCTCAAAATTGCTCATTTGGCTCAATAGAGAATTTTTGGGTTTTGAGGGAGAAATAGGGAAACAAAGTTTTTTAGGGTCCTTATTAGGTTTTTTTTCTGAGATAATGGGTGTTGCACACATTTCATAATATTGTTATATTTTATTATTTTATTTTATTATGTCATGTTGTATCTAGGAGCACCTAGATGGATGTGCAAAATGGAAAGATTCGCATGGGATATACTTAATGATTTGTACTATAAAATTGTGATAATATTTGATGTAATTATTTAATATTGGGGAAAATAATTGAATGTCTAATATTAAATGTGGGGTCAGTGGGTTAGGTAGAACATGGTTTTAACACATGGGTTATGTAATACCACTTGTTGGTTTTGTGAGACTTGCTACTATATAAGAAACCACAAGGGTAGTTGTTGTAGTATGGCAAGGAGAAGACAAAAGGAAAGAGTTGAGCAGGACAAGGCTTGATAGGTTAGCCAAGGGAGCATTTGTTAAGGTTGGAAGCATGGATGGGATGTGTGGATTTATGCTTGTTCACATGGATTTCTTAGTTGTGGCTATGGCTTTGAAGGCTTCCATGTGGTTGTATTGCAATGGTATTTTTTTCTGAATAATACATGGTGATGGATTCTTTTGGAGGCTAGGTTTTTCCCTCAATGAGGGTTTCCCAGGGTATTTCTTGTGCCACAATTTTGTGGATCTATGATGGGTTATGTGGAAATGGTTATATTCTTTGTTGCAAGTTTCCTTACATGTTATGGATCCATCTTAATCCTTTTAGAAAGTTTGGTAGCAAGTAGAGCAAGCTTGGGTAGACAATTTGCAAAATTGCTCATTTCTTGCAAAGTTATCATTGGCAACTTTTGCAACTTTTATGGAAAAAGAGAACTTTTTTGTTGGAGTCCATTAGCCACTTAAGATAGTTGGAAATGTTCATGCCAAGCCTATATAAGGTCAAACTCAACCTTTTAAAGAGGATGGAAGAAGGAGAAATGATGGTGTATGCTTTATAATCAACATTTTATTTATTACAACAATTTCTAGATTTGAGTGTTTTTCATGCTTTGTATGGATCAGAATTAGGTTTTTTTGAGTTGTAAGTGTTAGTGGTGGCTGTCCTTAATTTTTTTGAATAGTTTTTGTATTTTTATAGAGAGTTTTGTGTCTTCAAATGAAATATTTTGTAAGTTAGTAGGTTGATGTTCTAAACCAGACAACCAACACAAAATGGAGTCTTAAAGCCATTTCCCATCATATAAAATGTATGAAAATTCGGATTTGAAACTAGACTCCTTGTACATTATGTAAAGCAAAGACAATCCCATGGAAATTTAAAAAAGCATTTTTAGTGTGATTTCTTAAGCAAGTAAACCATGTTTCATTAGGGATCAAAAATCTAATTAAGAGCATTTGGAGTGGATCGAAAGGTTTGATTATTCAATCCAAGAATGTGGTGAGTAAGTAGATGGTGAGTGATAACTCCAATCTAGAGGAGGAGTCTTGGTAAGGATTTTTAGGAGGTTTAAAACCCAAACAACACAAAAACCCTTGAAACCTTCAAATTAAGCCTAAAATTGTGCTTGGGTTGTATAGACAAGTCAGGGGCTTAAGAGTTACAAAATATTCAAGTATTCCAAAAGAGGTATCCAAAAAGGTGATTTTTTTGGATGTTGTTAAGGTTCAAAATATCTGAATTTTAGTTCATTTGGAGGGCTAATTCTTGTAGCCTTTTTCCAAACAATGAAGCACAAATTGACCTATGTATTAAAAATTGAATGGGTTTTTGTAGTTGTATAGAGTGTAGTATCTTGATGAGTAACCTAACAAATTTTTAGGTATACATTTGACATAATGGAAAGGTCCAAGGAGCATTGGGGTTATTTGTGTGTTTGTGGAATTTTGAGTAATCTTGTACTAGCCTGTTAATGTGCATCGATTGAAGAAGTGAGATCACTTTGATAGAATACTTAGAGGCATAGGCTATGAAAGAAGCCATATTTGATTTGGTGGAAGACCTAAGAAGACCCTAGAGAGCTTAGGGTTTGTGATCAATATTGGTTGTCACATCATTTCTTCTATGTTCTAACCAATACTTTGCATCTTATTTCATACATATATGATCTTTTCGGAACTAAATCCTTGGAACTAATGTATTATTGAACTTTGAAATATCAGTCGCAAACATACCTCTTGATTTTGTAGTTAGGGGTGGTATGATCACTTGATCAATTGGATGAAGTGACTATTGGAAATATTATGACAAGCTAAGTTACTAAGAGGCGAGGGGTGAATCAATAACTTATCAAACTCTATCCTTGATTAAAAATTAATCCTTATTTATATTCTAATCAAATTACACGCACAAGAAATTAAAAACATGAAAGCATACATAACACTTTAACACACAAAATTTGGTGACCCAAAAACCTTCCAAATAGAAAGTAAAACTAGGGTGGGGATATACCCACAAGCTTTAGTACTATAGTATAAAGTTGGCCTATTAAGGCTTACAATGATCACTTTTGGTGATCTTCCCTATTAGGAGCAATAAGAATTTCTTGGTCAACCTTACAAAAGGATTTACAAACATACAATGAAGTATGCACTTAGTAAAGAGATTTATATAAGACTATTAGATCTACCTTGTTAAAGGATTTGACTGATCCACCTATTAGGATGAAACAATAGCTTATCTCTAATCTCCAACTTAGTTTGTTGAATGAGATTTCTTTGAGTGTACAAATCACCTTTATATGATAGATAAATCTCTAGTACTCCTTATATTGTTGTAGCCTTTGTAATTTGCTCTTCTAATCTTCTAATGATTAGATTACTTCTCTTCTATATATCTTGGATGTTGATAAAATAAATTACATATATACCAATCCAATTACAAAGTTTGCCACAATACAAGTTTACACAAATATTACAAAGTCGGCCAAAGTGTAGAAGCTTGGGTTTTGAAGATTGACTCGGTGAGGTTCTGATACTTGGCATCCAATGTTAATGATTGACATTGTCATGCACTCAATAGACATAGATGCTAGTCCATATTGATTGCTTCCAAGTAGTCTTGAAACTCAATCTGCACTAGTGAATCGGCAAATATTATGAAACTCAACATATAAATTAAATCACTTGATTCACAATGCATAGCTCAATCAATCCTTTCACCTCGAGCTCAATATAAATTGAGTCACTTGGTTAACACTATGTGACTCAATTAATACTAGACCTGAATCTCATCAAATCTGAACTTGATAAGCACTGCACAACTTGGTTTGTACTGGTAAACTCAGCCTATCCTAAGATGTTTGATTTACACTACTGATCATTACCTTAGTAGCAACTACTCTGTGCAAACTGAAATCTGTCCAAAGGACTTAGTAGAACTAAAATGCTTGGTTAACACTATTAATTGTACAATATGCTTAGTATAAGCTTACCATCTGAATAATCGTATGTCACTAATAATAAACATGATTGGAATGTCAACAATCTCCCCCTTTGGCATTAGTGACAAGAACACTTATTAGTAAAAATTGAATTGAAGAATATCTTTATCCATCATCTTATGTCTCCAACTTTGTAGAGTGTATTGCTTTTGAGAATTTTCAAAATTGTTTTGTAAGAGATATATTTCTATACATGGTAATGCTCCTTGATACATAATTTATAGTATACTATACATACAATTTACAATACACATATTTTCCAATCTTCTCTTTTTACATCTTATCCAATCTTCTCCCCTTGTTATATATTTTTATATCTTCTCCCCCTTTTTGACATTAATGCCAAAGATTTATGTTATATGTATTTACCGAGAGAAGAAATATGAGTGTACCTTTAGGATAAGTGTCAAAGTCTTGTTTGATTTCTCTTGCAAGACCTTGCATGTATGCAATGCAATATGTACTTCTATTGACAATTCAATCATGTGGTTTGCAATGGAGAAATTATTTTCATGGATGAACATTTTTAAATGTGCAATATACTTTTGCAGTGCATCCATGTTATGGAGAATCATATTCTGAATATTTATCAAAGTCGATCTAATTCTTGTTTCTTCTCTGAGCTGTGTTTCTTGCATATCTGTTAGAAATCTAATCCCATTGAAGTGAGCATGGCTAGAACTCAGGTCAAGTTGTAATTGTTGTGCAGGGTATGTGTAAGATCATGGTGTGCCAAAAAGTGGTGACTTAAAAAATATGTAGTTTTGAAATATCTCAAACCATTTCAAAATCTAATCCAACTTTTTTCGCACCTAGTCTACTACTAAATGAAAACAATTAATATCTTTATAATGTTTACTACATCTTTTGATGCCAACCCTATATGGTCAACATTAAAAAAATCCTAAAAATACGTTTTTGGCCTATTTTTATGTGATTTTTACTTCAAACATGTAGCTGACAACTTTTTTTTCACCAAAATTTGATGAAATAAAATGGATTTCTTAAGAATGTTCATATATTTTCATAAATGTAAGTTTGTCAAATTATGAGTTTAGTAAGTCATTATTGCTTTTTTTCTAATGGATTTATGTATAAAGTGTTAACTAACACACTACTTGAAAAACAACTATAACTTTCAAATGGTACAACATTTTTTAAATTCAAAAGATGCACCACATTCTATTCTTCTTCTACTATGAGGGACAAAAATGAAAAATTAAATTTTGTGGAGTTTTGAATTAGTTAAGGTGGTCAAACACGAGAGTTTTTTATTTCCAAAAATACTAAAGTCAAATATTAATTATTAATTATTTATCTAAAATTAAAAAAACCCAAAAATATGTGTTGCACCCAAGCATGAGTCTACTACTTATATCTAAAATATTATTTAAAAGAATTATAATTTAATTTTGATTAAGGTGGTCAGACATACATCTACTTCTTATTTTTGTTCTAAAATTTTTGTAATATTGCATTAAAATTCAAAATTTTGATCAATCAATTTTTATTTTTTTTGAGATTAGCCCTAGTAGTTTAGAAACTAGATTCAATTTTCTAGAGATTCTTTTCTCTCAATTTTTTGATATAAAGTTAATAACAAGTAGAAAATTGCACGTCAAGTTGACACAACCTTGATTTTCTAATTTTTTATTGCCACTTAAGAGCATAGTTTGGTTGACCATGATCCTGCACATACCCTGCACTTGTCTTCAAACCTTCATCAATTTTAGACAATTTGTCTCTTATTTATTTTGTGAAAATTGTTGTATCACATAATTTACCAAAAATTAAAGATATATTAATGCAAGAGGCTTCTAGAGAGCCTAAAATAGTACATAGCTCTACTTAATAAATGGCAATTTGTTGAGTAATAAGTTCTAAATCTTTATTCTCATTCTTGGCTTTCTACATTAATTTATTCTGTCTATCCAAATATTCATTATATTTCTACACTACCTCTACTAATTGATACAAAATTGGTTGAGAAGTATCAACTTCTATACCTAGAGCCTTTGATAGAATGTTCTTAGCATCTTCAATGATCTTAAACTTTTTGTTTCTTTCTTCTCTTAGCCTTTGCAGCTTGGCTTTCTTTTAAAGAAGTTCACCAAAAGTTTCCATTTGATTAGGATTTATATTTGAGATTTACCATTTATGAATGACAATTGCCTCATCAAGATCTATATCCTCCTCCTTTTCTTTTCCTTTACCCAAAAATTTTATGCTCAGTTGAGGCTTGGTCTTAACTATCCTTGCACTTATTTCTTGTGTACTAGGAATGGAAACCATAGTTGAAATAGTGGGACTCATTTCAAAAATTGATTCTACACTTATTTAAATGCTAATGGTAGGAATACCTATTGTGGCCAAAATTGATATAGAGGGTAGAACTTGTAGCTCAGTATAGCTAATAATGGTGGTCACACTGCTAGCTTTGCTACTACTTCTTGGTCTCTATCTAGAACTATCCCTACCATTTTCTAGGGGATATGCTCCTACTGCATCTTTAACAACTAGTTATGCCACTATTGATTCCCCATATAGATAGAGGCTTGGATTCAGGTTTAAAATAATAGGGCTGGATCAAAGTGCTTGGTAATTTGGTCAATGATGTGTTGAGTTGGACTAGTGCAAAGATTAACTGAGTTCTTATGCTTGCACTGTTGGTCATAATCAATCCTACAGAGGTTGTCTTTAGGCTTGATGTTATCAATTTTTTTGTGGGAGATTGAGGAAGCAAGGCTCTAACCACTATAGAAATCTTGACTAGGTCAGTCTCCTCATTATCTTTTGTATCTTCCTTAGTAGCCTCCTACTCTAGTTCATCTTCATAATCTATATTATCAAAATGAGTTACCTCCTCATCATCTTTCTCTTCATCTTTCTCCTCATTATCATCATCATATTTATAACTTAAACTTATAGAAAAATTACTTGGTTTATGAAGAAGATAAACATTCTTTCATGTGTTTGTAGCATTCTTCACAACATGTTCAATATCTTTCAATAGAATAAGACACGTATTGTATCTTAAGGTTAACTTTTCTTCATTTTTCTTTCAAGATTCTTTCAGCTAATTGTCATTCAAATTTGACATAGGTTTCCTTAAAGTCTACTCATATATATATTTTGTAGTTTGCATTGCATGCTCCCATCTTGGCTTAATTTTTTTCATCAATGCATCTAGAATCTGCTAAGTAAGTTGATCAAGTGAGTACTTCCACTTACCTATCTTGGATCTTAATATATCTTCTATCTAATTCTACTCATCAATAGTCTTAGTCTCATATTTTAGTGGTTTGAAATTTTTAATTTTGGAACCTAATTCCAATTCTTTCATTCTTTCTTCAAATGTTGGTGGAGACCTCTTGAAAATTATGTCTATTCCTTCTATATCTACTTTCTTCTTGGAGGATCTCCTTTTGAATGTGGTGTTGGGTGTCTTGGCAGACTTGGTAATGATTACCTTAACCTTTTTCTTCAATGGCACCTCTTCCTTTGATTATTCTTCATCCTCTACTTCTTCATCCTCACCTTTTCCTTTTGTAAATAGAGGAGTAGAACTAGTTTTTGGTTTGGCAATCCTCTTCTTACCCTTGCTATCTTCCTAAGGAAGCTTGATCTATAGTTATATCCTAGTCTTTGTCTCATCATAGGTGCCAAAGTAAGTAGCCTTAGGATCCACTAGCTCATTTATTAGTGCCTTAATTATGTCTTTGGTTTCATCAATATTTATCTCATACCCTAGATGTTTTACCCATGCAATTCTTGGCCTTATTGCCTAAATATACACCTTTTCACTATCTACCATAAGAAAAACATCATCTTTATAATCCTCAACTAGTTTCTTGGGCATTTAGAATATATTATTCATTTTCTCCTTAAATGTATCAAAGTATTTGTCCATGATACTTGTATAATTCTCTCTTATTTCATAAATATATTCATTAATCTGATAAAGGATTGACACATCTTTTCTCCAAACAATAGTACCTTTTAATGGAAAAAAAAAATTGAACATAGAAAAATAAACATTTCAAGAGTGAGCCAAACTTGCATGGATTATTCTTTGAAGTCCTAATGATCTCCATGTTTTTGTTAAATTGGTTCAATAGTAACTCGACAAGGTCAAGAGAAAGGTTATTCTTGACTACCTTGTAAGTTAAGTCCATAGTTTCACATGACATACTATTCAAATTGCTAGAGCTATATGTCTTGACTACCTTGTAAGCTAAGTCCATAGCTTCACATGACATACTATTCAAATTGCTAGAGCTATATGTCTTTTGTGTGATGATAAAAATGCCAAACTTTAGTTCCATGTTGGTCAGACTACTTATTTTCATTGTCCTTCCATCCCATTTGGTAGGGTTTTCTTTTCTAGTTCAACCCAACTTAGGGTTTTGGTCATTTTGGCTTTTGATAATATGGGGAGACTAGTGATCCTGTGGATCATCTTCTTTGTGATGAAAATTGATTGCTCCAACGTCAACTAACTATTATGCACATGACTAAGGATGTATCTTATCCACTTAATTTAAAAATCTTGTGGCATATGTGGAATATGTGTTAAACCTTTAGCTTCCAGATGTTGTTGTTAAGGTTTCAACACACCATCAATACATAATTCCTTCAAACATTCATCCATCTCTACTGTACCAATATCATGAATTGTACATTTAAAATGGGAAAAAATGTCATTTATTAAGAGTATCTTCAATGGAATTTGAGATTGTGCTCTACTTGGATCTAGGGTTTCTGCAATAGTAGGAGTAAACCTGAAATCTAGCGCCTTCCATTCCATAGCTCAAACCAACATGTCTGAAACTCTTTTTGTTTTGCTGCTGGTAGCTTCCATCTTTGCTCAATAGGGTTTGAGAGAATTCAAAAACTTTTGGTAACAATTCACTCAAATCACTTGAATGCTCAAAAATCACTCTGTGCAAATAACTTTCGAAAATTCACAGTGAAAAATAACTTCAATTTCACTCCTTTTATCAAATTTCACCATAAGTGCTTGGTACAAATGTTAGACCAAATTGATAGACTTTCAACCACTTTTTCTTGCTTTTAATACTTGGTGGAGTCTTTCATGACTCTATAACCATATAAGATTTTGTTACTCCTAACCTTTCTTGGTGGAGTCTATAACCTAACCTTGCTCGATAAGGAAGGTAACTTTGTTGTAACTAGCACCTCTTACTCAATGATCCCTTTGTACCTTGAATGCTAATATGGATCTTTAGTCCTATCAACTGGAACTAATTTAGATATTTTCTTTAGTAGCCTAGTTCTAGTTCTCCTTTAAGAAATCAAGTGGAAATGGTGAAGGCACCCAATTCTTGAGTGACTTGATAATTATTGCTTGGAATTTCATTCTTGGTAGAATTTGGAACCCATTGCTCTCTCATTTTTTCTCTTATGTTATCATCTTTTGCCTTCTTTTCATCTTCTATTCTTCTAGTATTCATATAGTTCTTGGCAAGATGACCAAGTTTTATACAGATGAAACATCTTTTGGTAGTATCTCTTTTCCTCCTATGATGCTTTACACAATTCATTCCAATGCGGCCAAATTCTCCACAATAATGACATATGAACCAAGTGTTATAATCCCAACTAGATATGGCTTTCATAATCTATTCTACTAAATTCAATATCTTCGTTTTACATTCTAATGACTTGTGCTGATGCTTCTTACATTTATGACATTTGCCTTCAAATCTTCATTTTTCTTTGCATTTATTTTCTCTATGACCATGTTGATTACAATTATGGAATTTTCTATTGAATTTTTGCTTTCCCATTTCTCAAATATTTGTTTGAGGTAGGACCTATCTTACCATAGTGACTACAAGTAGGTTTTTGATTCTAATCTCAAGTTTATGATTTCTTCATTTGCATTGGTTAGTCGATTGATGAAATCTGCTTGCTGAAGGGATAGGTGTTGAATTTCATTGTTATTTCCTTCTATATATTCTCTTATCTTATTTTTCTCTTCCATGACTTCATATAATCTTACTAATTGAATTTCTTGCTCTCTTCTTAGTTTTCTTACTTCTTCTTGAAGAGTACTATTATTTTTCAATAGTTCTTTGATTGCTTCATCAACTCCATCTAAATTACTTGAATGAATGTATTCAATTATTTCTTCAATGTAGAGTGAATCATTTATCTGGATTGCAAAATATTTTCTTCTTTTTAGGGATTGAGAGAGTTTCTCTTTTGTTTTCTTGAGTTGTCCAATAGTCAATTCCAAATCTAGCTTCTCATTGTCAATAGCCTTCTCAAGTTTGAATACCTCTATTGCCTTTGATCTTTTCTTAAGCTGTTAAACTTTTCTATGAGAACCACAATGCTCTCATACCAATTGTTGGAAATATTATGACAAGCTAAGTTACTGACAGGGGATGGGTTTAATTAGTAACTTATCAAACTTTATCCTTGATTAGCAATTAATCCTTATGTATATTCTAATCTAATTACATGCATGAGAAACTAAAAACATGAAAGCATACACAACACTTTAACATAAAAAATTTGCTAACCTAGAAAGCTTCCAAATAGAAAATAAAACTAGGGTGGGGATGATACCCACAAGCTTTAGTAGTGCACTATATAGTTGGCCTGTTAAGACTTACAATGATCAATTCTAATGATCTACCCTATTAGGAGCAATAAAGGACTACTAGGTCCACCTTGCAAAAGAATTTATAAACATACAATAAAGTATGCACTTAGTAAAGAGATTTACATAAGACTATTAGGTCTACCTTTTTAAGGATTTGACTAATCCATCTATTAGGATGAAGCAATAGCTAGTCTCTAATCTACAACTTGGTTTGCTAAATGAGATTCCTCTAAGTGTACAAATCACCTTTTTGTGATAGATAAATCATTGCTGCTCTTTATACTGTTGTTACCTTTGTAATTTGTTCTTCTGTTCTTCTAATGATTAGATTACTTCTCTTCTATATATCTTAGATGTTGATACAATATATTACATATATACCAATCCAATTACATAATTACAAAGTCAACCACAATACAAGTTTACACAAATATTATAAAGTTGGCCAAAGTGTAGAAGCTCAGGTTCTGAAGACTGACTTGTTAAGGTTTTGATACCCGACATCCACTATCAATGCTCAACATCATCATGCACTCAATAGATGTAGAATCTTAGTCCATAATGATCACTTCCAAGTAATCTTGAATTTTTTTTTGGACTAGTGACTTAGCAGATACTGTGAACCTCAACATATAAACTAAATCACTTGATTCACTCTACATAGCTTGGTCAATGCTATCACCTCGAGATCAGTATAAACTAAGTCACTTGGTTAAGACTAAGTAACTCGATTAATACTAGACTTGCATCTCATCAACTGTAAACTTAGTAAACATTGCACAAATCAGTTTGCATTGGCAAACTTGACATACACTGAGATGCTCAGTTTACACTACTGATCATTACCTTAGTAGTAAGTACTCAGTACAAACTCAAATTTGTCCAAAGGACTTGGTAGAACTGAAATGCTTGGTTAACACTTTTAACTATATAATATGCTCAATATAAACTTACAATCTAAATAAGTGTATGTCACTAATAACACTACGCTACAATATTCCTTTTTATTCCATGTCTTGTTTATATACACTTTGACTTCTTCAACATCAACCTTTCCTTTTCCTTTATTGAATTCACTACTAGGTATTTTTGACGTTGTTGGACAATTTTTTCTAATGTGACAATTCTTAAAAAAGATAAAACATGTAGTTTGACTCAACCATCTACTATAGTCACTTTTGAAATGTGTTCTAATGCAATTTTTAGAAATATGTCCATACTCTTGACAATAGTGACAACTATACCTTGTATTGTAATCCCAATTGTAGGATATGTTAGTATGGTTTACCTTGGATTTCTTCTTTGATGACTAGTTAGGCTTTGTTCTACACTCATATGCTCTATGTACATACTTCTTATAGTTATAGTAGTAACCTTCAAATCTTTGTATGCTTAATGTCTTGATCTTGCATTCATTTGCCTGTTGTCCTTGATTGTTCCACTTATGATACTTACCCATGAATTTCTTCTCAGGGTTCTAATTTGCATTATTTCTCCTACAAACATTTGTTGTATGATCTATCCTTCCACAATTATGACAATTAGGTTTCTAGTACTTACCTTTTTTGCTTCTTCATTTTCCACTTTTAGATAATTCTTCTTCTTTAGTATTGGTGTAACCTAATCCTATACTATCACTATTAGATCTAGGAGATCTCATCAATTTCCCAAAATTCTTGATGGTTTCACTAGGTCTATTGAAACTTTCAATAGTTTCTTTTTCTCTTTTTATATAGTTTCTCATTTGTTCATTCTACAACTTCAGTGTTTTGATCTCAATATCCTTTCCATTCAATTCATAATTTCCAATCATCATTTGATTGAATGTTTCTAGTTACATGTGATAAATCCTATTCACCTCTGATGTCTTCTCTTCTAGTCTATTGGTTAGTATCCTTTTGTCATATTCAATCATCACTTTGTCTTCTCCAACTTTATTTTTCTTCTCGGTCACCTCACATAACAATACTGATTAGACTTCTTTCACTATCTTATGATTTATAACCTCTTCAATTAGGGCACCATTCTTTTCCCTTAGATCTACAATTGCTATATCAAATTCACTTGAGCTTCCATCTATTAAAAATTTAGTAGTGTGTCATTCTTTTCAATAGCTATCTATTTCCTTCAATTCAATGAGCACTTCAACTCATCTCTTCATTTAGCTAATATAGGGCAAGCTAGATTTCAATCTTTTGATTATCAATAACCTTTCCCAACTTGTAGACTTCCATCTTCAAGATCTTTCATCAAAGCTACAAAGCTTTCATTTATAGAGAACCAAAGCTTTAATACCAATTTTTGGAAACACAATAGGGAAAGTAAACTCTAAGAGGAGGTGGTGGGGTGAATCAACCCTTTAAAAATTTTACATAAAATCATTCACCACACATCCATCTCACAATTTTCTTGTAACTAAAATAGCATGAAAGAAAATGACATTCAACACATATATGACACAAGATATTCGGTTACCCAAAAACTATCCAATGAGAAAGAAAAATTAGGGTGGGGATGGCACCCACAAATTTTCACTACTTCAGTTTTTAAGTGTATCCAATGAAGGTTAAAATGTTTTATCATAAACTATGATCTATCCTATGAAAGGTCTTCCTTGTTAAAGGCTTACAAGATTGTTAGATCTTATCCTATTAAATGATTTCAACATGCTATTAGAAGTGTTCCTTATTAAAGGACTTAAACTTACAATAAAGTAAGCACCTATTAAAGGATTTACAATAGCCTATTAGTACTACTCTATTAAGAGATTTAACTAAATGTCTTAGCAATGATCCTATGGTTAGCACTCTATTGCTAGATAACAAAACACCTATTTCCTAATATGTACTTGATCCTTTCTAATTAGATGTGTCACTTCTATCCTCTAACTCATTTCCTTTTTTCTCCTTTAATGAATTCTACAATGTATCTCAATTTAAGACTCCTTAACCACCATGAATGCTCTATTTGTACATGCTAACTTCTCTCTCCACACATTACAATGTTTAGGGTTTGCATTCCTTAAGAAAAATTAGGTGACTAAGGGTTAGGTATGAATCAAAGATTGTGATTGACCCATTTTGCTACTTATTCCATCCCTTTAACTAATTGGTTGCATGTATTGTATAGAGATACTCAATATAGAGTTTTTCTTATCACCTAGAATCGAAAAAATAACCTTTAAGTTGGTTCATAAATGGTTTACATAGAAGTTTGTGTGATTACAAAAAACCATGTTGAAAACTATTTTACTCAACACTTGAAGTATCTAATGCTCAACATCCACTATATCTTCAATGTTATAACTTAGCCTCTGAATGACTCAACCTCTATTTATTACTTGGCATTTGAATCACTCAACATCAACTATATGCTTGAAACTTGAGTGACTCAACACTTACTAGTTACTTGGTACATACTATATATTTAGCATGAACTAAGTTCTTTCTTGTAAATGAATTAAGTAAATTTTTACTCATATGTCAAAACCAATCTAAGATTAAAAAATATAATGTCATTTGACCTAGTTGGAGATGAGCCCTATGTTCTTCCAAACCATTGTAAGAAAATGTTTTACTTTGGTATTCCACATAAACTAGGATGGTTATTAATATTAGATATGATCACAAATTGGTTTTGACATGTGAGTGACAATATACTTAAGTCATTTGCTTAGCTCATGCTGAACAAGTAATATATGCTAAGCATAAGTTGTTATATAGTATATGCCAAGCCAAACAAATGGTATGTGTTGAGCTATTCAGATGTTGACTGATTAATGGATGTCAAGTCATTCAAAGGCCAAGTTAAAAAATTGAAGTTGCAATTGATGCCGAGCATTAGGGAGTTCAAGCTCTAATTTATAGAGTTTTGACATAGTTGTTTGTAATGGCACACACATGTATGTAAAATTTTTTGAGCTAAGATAAGGATTGTTTTATAATCTTAAAGGATAAGAATGAATCTTAATTATGAATCCATATGTGTTACATGAATCTAATTAGAAAAAGGAAAGGGTTAAGTGACAATATGGGTGAATCACTATCATTGATTCATACCTAACCCTAAGTCACCTAGGTCTTCTTAAGTAGGAAAAACCATAAACTTTTTAATGAATGTGCAAGGGAAAATGAGAGAAGTTTGCATGCACAAACAAAACATTCATCTTGACTGGGGAGTTATAATTTGAGTTATATTGCAAAATTAGTTAAAGGAGAATAGAGGAAAGGAATCAGAAGATAATAGAGATACATTTGGTAAAAAAGGATCAAGTACACATTAGAAAAGAGGTGATTTGACATGAAGAAATAGATTGCTAACCAAGGAATGTTTTCTATGACATTCTAATAGGTGAATCAATTAAATATTTTAATAGAGTAGTCTTGACTAGCTATTATAAATCCTTTAACAAGGTACTTCATTGTAAGTCAAAGTCCTTTTAATAGGCACACTTTTAATAGGGTGTTGAAACCCTTTAACAAGGTAAGATCTAACAATCTTGTAAGTCTAAAATAGGGAAAACCTTTCATAGGGTAGATCATGTTTCATGATCAAAATATTGTAACCTTCATTGGATACACTTTATTACTATAGTAGTGAATATTTTAGTTTCATGCTATGTATATGCTTAATTTTGTATTTCAATTTATATGTATAGATTGTGAGATGGATATGTGGTGATTGATTTTGAGGTTGAAAGTTTTAAGTGTTGATTCACCCCCCACACCTCTCAGAGTTTACTTCCCTATTCTATTTCCAACAATTGGTATCAGAGCAGAGTTCTCTAGAAAGTAAAGCTTTGCATCTTTGAGGAAAGATCTTGGAAATAGAAAAATACAAGTTGGGAAATACTATTGAGAACTAGAAGATTGAAATGCAACTTTCCCTACATCAACTAAATGAAGTAAGAAATGAGTTAAAGTGATCACTGGAAAGAAGGAAGGAAATAGCTATTGAAGAGAATGACACACACTACCAAGAGATTGACACTAGTGAATTATTTGCAAATGGAAACAAAAATGAATTTGATGCTACTACTGAAAATTTGATGGAAAAGAATGGAACCCTAACTAAAGAGGTCACAAATCTCAAGAGAGAATAAAAAGTCCACTTAGTATTTCTATATGAGGTGACTAAGAAGAAAAAGAAAGCTAAAGAAGACAAATTCATGATTGAAGATGACAAAAGGATTTTGACCAATAGACTAGAAGAGAAAACATAAAAGGTAAATAAAATTGGTAACATGCAATTGGAAACATAGAGTCAAATGATAATTGTAAATCATGAACTGAATGCAAAGGATATTGAGATAAGCACACTAGAGTTGCAGAATGAACAATTGAGAAATGATCTAAAAAGATAAAAAGAGTTTTTTGAAAGTTTTAACAAACCTAGTGATGCCATCAAGTACTTTGAGAAATTGATGAGATCCCATAGATCCAACAATGATACTTTTAGATTGGGTTACACTAGTACTAAAGAAGGAGAATCATCCAAAATTGGTGAAGAAAAAAATATCAAAGGTAATAACTCCAAACCTACTTGTCATAATTGTGATAAGACAGGTCATACTAGAAATGTTTACAGGAGCAAGACTATAAATCAGAATCCTAAGTAGAAGTTCATGGGTCATTACCACAAAAATAATAAACAAGGGCATCAAGCACATGAATGTAGAACCAAGACCATAAGCACTTAAAGATTTGAAGGATATTGCTATAACTATTAGAAGTATGGACATAGAGCATATGAGTGTAGATCCAAGCCTAAATGGTCTTCAAACAAGTAGAAAAAGGTAAATAACAATGAAAACTCTTATAATTGGGATTATAATACAAAGTATAGTTGTCACTATTGTCAAGAGTATAGACATGTTGCTGAAAATTGCATAAGAACACATTTTAGAAGTGACTATAAAATATGGTAAAGAAAACTATATGGTCTAGCTATTTGAAGACTAGTCACATAAGAAGGAAATGTCCAACAAGGTCAAAGGCACCAAGTAGTGAGTTCAAAAAAGGAAAAGGAAAGGTAGATGTTGAAAACATCAGAGATGAGATGAATAAGACATGGAAGAGAAAGGAAGATTACAACAGATTAAGTGCAGTTGGGATCATTTCACCCAATGGGTCAGGTGATCACACCACCTCCAATTAAGCAATTAGGAGGTATGTATGGGACTAATATTTAAAAGACATACTATACATTAGTTCCAAGGATTTAGTTCTAAAAAGATTATATATGCATGAAGAAAGATGCAAGATGTTGATTACAACTTGGAAGAAATCTTTAAGTTTTTTTAGTTTTCAAGTTACAGCCAAGCATGAAATGTTTTTCTATGGTTGCCAAGTGAAATGTTAGTTGATACCCACCTATCAAAGGTGATAGTTTTGATCGAGCATAGAGTGGTTTCTGAGAAAAAAGAAAACTTCTTTGAAGCTGAGTGAGTTGAAATCTCTATTGAAGCTAAGCTTATAGTTGTGTAAGCATTGCACATTAAATGTGAGGTTTTAAGGTCTATATGTTTGATTTCTACTCATTTGAAATCATTCAAATTTGAAGTGGAGCATGAAGAGTGAAATTTGAATTGAAAGAAATCATTCCAAGTGCTTACAAATAGGATTCAGTAATTGCTCGACATCATCTTATCTATTTACAAAAATTGAATCTAAGGAACTTATTGAGAAGAATATAGGGGTAGTGTGGAACAAACTAGGCATGAAAGTTGACAAAATCTCAAATCCCTAATTTATTTTGTAGTGAGGATAATAATACATAAATTCTATCAATCCAGTAGGCTCAATAGTGTACCATGTATTACTGTTCACATAGGCTATAATATAGTTAAGAAGGATCATACCTATGACCTTTCCAAGTTGTAGATGCAATAACTATTAGGAAATTTGGGAGCAATAAGGGAGACCAAAAGTGCATAATGTAAATTTGGTTCAATTATTGTGTGTATATTATTTTATGTATAGAATAAATTTCCTACTTTTGGTAAAGTTACATGGAAAACATATAGATCTATTGCAGCGTAGATAGGTGAATTTATTAAGTAACTTGGAAGCAATTTTGATTCTATTATGATAATCTACTTTGAGGATTTCAAGTAGTCAATGAAAAAGAGACTGAGGATACTAGTTTCACTAGTTGAGAGATATTTCAATGATGTTTTCTTTCTAGTTGATATTGATTTTACATATGTTCAAGTTGGTGTTCCAAGTGTAAGATGGCTTAGGGCACTAGGCTAGGAGATCAATTTCAATGAAGCTTGTACAAAAATTGCAACATTACTTGTGGAAGATGTAGATGCTAAGGCTACTATGTTGGAAATTATGATATGGTGAAAGCTAAGATAATGATAGATTTGAAGATTGCCTTAGTCATTAGAAAGAAAAATAGGATTGTCTAGAAGCTTAAGGAGAAATTTGGTGGAGCATAGGAAAGTAAAGAAGAAGAAGATGATGATGATGAAGAAGATGATATACCTACTCAAGCACCAGTAGTCTGAACTCAAGGTCAAGTAGAAGATCAAGAATAAGAGGTAGAAATTAAAGAAGGTGCCAACAAAGAAGAAGACACTGAAGTGCTTGAGACAAAGAAGAGGAAAGATAAAGCCCCAGTAGTTAGAAATCCAAGAAAAAGTTGTAAAACCTAAGCCTATAGTTCAAGAAAATCAAACTAGCATAAGAGCTACCACCAAAAAGGATCAAGAGATAATAAATAAAAAATAGAAGACAACTAGGTTAGAGAGCAAAGAAGAGGAGTCTGAGAAGAAACCAAACAAAAAGTATATAGCTCCAGCTAAATGTAATGAAGAGAGGACTGAATCTAATGACAACATCTTATTCAAAGTGATAATTCATCATACTTCCTCAGAATTAGACAATATATGTGAGAACATAATGAATAATGCTAATTTATCTCATCTCACATATGTTGAGTTTGATAAACTTTGCAAAGTTAAGATGAACCAAGTAGAGGAGTAAATATATGCCATGATGGAAATATTCAAACAAAAATCCAATTGGGATTGCCAACTCCCTACTAAAGGAATTATCTAATAGAGTTGAACAGAAGTTGCAATATAGTCTTAATTTGGAAAGACAAATCAGAGTGACTAGACTTGCACAAGTGATGCTAGAATTGGATAGGGAAATAAAGGCTAATGAAATAAAGAAAAATGTAGGGAAATTTGCACCAAAATATGAGAATTCAGCATACTATAGAATAATATTGTATAAAATATCACTTAGATTTGGAAATAACTATATGGTTTGATAGCACCCAAGGCAATAGTGTGGATACCTATTGAGGTAGGTGAGGAAAAAGATGAACAACTTCAAGTAACTGAGGTTACCATAGTTGACACTAAGATAGTTGAACACATCAATCCTATTATAGATGAAGATTTGAAGAAGATACTGCTAGAATCCACTACCCAGGCCAAACTATGTGAAAATCCTATACTGGTAAGTGTTGATGAGGTTGAGAAGGTAGACATAACATTTACAAGGGAAGAAAGTTCAAACACAAGACACATCTACAACCCCTCCTCAATTCCCCTTGATACCTGCCACATTACCTATTGTGGTATATCAAAGGAAGGAGACAACCACTTCTACTATTAGTACATTGGTACAAAATGCTCTAGTTTTAGGACATGAAAAGGTCAAATAAAATGACAAGGCTGAGACACATGGAGAGAAAATAGATGACACATAAGAGATTAAAGGAACAGATGCACAAAAAAGACATGATGCTACTCCTACACCTACAACACAAGATGTAGGTGCATTTGAGAATGAAGAGAAAGAAAAGGATAGGACTAAAGAGCTAGGTATGACTACAAAACATAAGGAGCAACTTGCAATACAAACACTAGTGACTTTACCAAAATCTACTACTCCTCCAAGTCAAGCTCTTCATAGGCTAAGGATAGAATTTGTACCCCTACAATTAATCTAGGCTGAGTCAAGAACATCCAAGATAGTTGAAGTTATAACATTTGGTTATGTGAACTTGGAAAAAGTGATTGAGTTACCAAAATTTTATCTTGAAAACATCATGATTGAATAGATGGGCATACTACAAGATGCTCTTACAAGGAAAAAGGAACAAGAACTTCTCAAAAGAGAGCATAGGTGAAAAAAATTTTGTTAGATATTAAAGAAATTTTTCTTGATGCATTTGACCTGCCAGTACTTGAGGAAACCAAGACTATCATAGAGTAACTAACCACCTTAGTTGAGAAGTTCAATGATAAAAACCTAGATTTCAATGAGAAATTACTTGCATGGTCTGAGAAAATGCTTTAGAATAAGGTTAATGAAAATATATTAAGTGCCATTTCACTATCAGATGTTAAGTTAGCAATGAAAATTGATAATGTGAAGAAGGTACTAGAGAATAATTTCTCTTTATAAATGAAATTGTGCAATCCAACACTCTTCACATAGGAAATTAGGAGTAACATACTAAGTTTGTAGAGTCATATATAGTCATATGGTATAGCTTTGCCTAAATCTCAAGCCCAAAGTGAGAAATATTTTAGGAATCTCCTGAACTCCCAAAGTTAGTTAGTAGTGCTACATATAGATGAAGCAAACATTAAGGCTAAATTAAACAACATCCACTCTATCTTGACTCCACATGTGGAGATATTGTATAATGAACTAGCCTTTTCTAAAACACTAATGAAGGATTAGTTCACCTTGCTACCGAGCAGGCCATCCAAATAAAATCATTAGAGGTAACTTGTGACAATTGGGATGCTGCTTTCAAAATTATGCTTGCAGTCCACAATTTTTTTTTGGACAAACACACTATAAGTTTATAACCCTTTGACATAAGTGTCAAAAGGGCAGGGAAATAATTATGTGAGAGATATTTGAGGAGATAATATTTTTGGAGGGGCTACTATTTTTGAGAAAAAGAGGAGTCCATGACAAAAATAGGGCACACATATCAACTAATGCAAATCTACTCAGAAAGAGGAGTGATTTTGTTTTAGATATAGAATAGCACAATCAACTAAGGGGGAGTTATCAAATTTTGAGGTATGCCTGATGAGTCATAATCTTTTGCAAAATTTTGAAGTTTTGAAATTCTGTATGTAAATGGGATATTATATGAGTTATGCTTGAAAGGCTAGAGTTATTTATGCATGACCAAGTATTTTTGCCACTCATGGTAAAGGGGGAGATCGTTAATCTTAGATTGGTTTTTACATGTGTGACAATATACTTAAATTATTTACTTAGTTCATGCTGAAAAATTAGTACATGCTAAGCATAAGTTGTTAGAAATTATATGCCGAGCAACAAATATTTAGTATGTGTCAAGTAACGAGTAAGTCTCGAGTCACTCAAGTTCAAAGTAGATGTTATGTGCTAAGATATTTAGATGCTAAGTGATCAGTGGATGTTAAGTCATTGAGAGGCCAAGTTAAAACATTGAAGTTACAGTTGATGCTAAGCATATGGGACTTCAAGTTTTGAATTATATAGTTTCAACATAGTTGTTTTTCATGGCACAAACTTGTATGCAAACTATTTTTGGGCTGACTTAAGCATTATATTATGATTTTAAAGGATAAGAATAAATCTTAATTGTATTTCTAACAAGAAGAAGACACTAAAGAATTAGAACATGAAGCAAATGATGATCATGATGCTAAGGATGATGATGATGATGATGATGATGATGATAATTATGATGATGATGATGATGATGATCATCATCATGCTGATGAAGATAGTGATGATCAAGGTTATGATGGTCATGATAATAGTGATGAAGATGATGATGTCGGTGATGAAGATGGTGGTGGTGATGGTGATTATTATGATGACATGTATGAAGATGATGATTAATGATATGATCAATGAAATGTATGTCAACATATGATCAATGTCAAGTATGATGGGGTCATGATTTATTTATAGATTTTTTTTGACTTGCACATTTTTTTCATTAAGGTATTATGTGTTGAACTCTACCATCATGGAGTATATACAATAATATTGCATAGCTACCATATATAAAGAAGAGGTAAGGAATTAAGAAGTATTCAATGATTTTGATGAATGCAACATGTAATTTTTGTCTTCTATGTAATTTTTAGTATATAGAGCATTGTAAGCAAAAAAAAATTCATTGATTATAATGGGTGAATTTGATGAGTGTGGTAACCAAATTTTTCTTTCAAAACCATATGTGTAGATATAAACATTAAATACAATATGTCCAATATTTTTGTAGATGTACATATTAACTAAACCAAATTTTTGGCTAACTTAAGATAAATGATTTACATATGCAAGCTATTCAATGCCTTTGACCAAGATCTTGCACAGTCACATGGAATGATAGGTATTAATCAATAGATCCTATAGATGCAATTTTTAATTTTCATATCTTATCTTTACCACCAACATCGACTTTAGTCCTAGCATGTCTTTCATTTTATGGATTGTAGGTATCACCAAATTGATATTTGTTTGAACTATCTTCCTCAGGTGAGGAAAATGTCAAAATAAAAGGCAAAAGTGAGACATCTTATATATCTAAAATATGAAGATCAACTAGAGGTCAAAATGATGCAAGAACATCCTAGTTTTCCTTGTAATCCCACATTCCTTGTAATCCTACACTTTTCTTCATTCTACCAATTGCTACCAAGCCCTAGTTATTGCCAAGTGCCAGTTTTCTTTGGTTACTGAGTGATCCTATGATTGTTGAGTGCTTCCTTTGGTTGCTAAGTGTTCCTTTGGTTTTTGAGTGGTCATTTGGTTGTTGAGTGCTCCATGGTTATGGAGCATTGGAGAATGTCAAGTTCATAATTACTGCTGAGTGATTCTTTGGATGTCAAGCTTGTGTGGATACTGAGTGCCAGTTTTGGAAAAGATTTTGTTTGCCAAGTAGACTATGTCTAGTTGCAGTTTGAGCTGACTTTGCTTGCATTTAATTTGGTATATGTAGTTAATATTTTTTGTGAGCTGACTTGTGGCTTTCCTATGTTCTAGAATCTTCTCTAAGCCATTCTAGAGAGTATTTAAGGAGGTCGAGGATTGAGTTTTAGACAGAGGAAGAGAACTTTGAATAGTAAGAAGAAGAGTGTAAAGTAGGATAATCAAGTATTGTAATTAATTTTCTATTTGTCTATAACCCAGAAGGCCTTACAACTAGGCATGTATGATGGTCATTTGCTATATCAATAAAACTATCTTGTTCCCTCTCTATGGTGTTGTTATCTTTGTGTGTTTGTGTTTCTATTGTGTTAAACTCTACAAGGTTGGTTTGGATTGTTGGGTGTGCCATTGGCCCCAGTTTCCCCCCCTCCTTGTGTTAGGTGATATCAAATCTTGAGCTTCATCCTTGTTCTTATTGAATCATTTAGAACCCTAATTGAATTTGGTTGTGGGGTATTAGATCTATGGATTTGACCTATAACTCGCAGAGGGTTATGATCTTGTAGGAACTTGATTTGTAAAGATGGTTCAAGGTAGAGGAGATGTTGATAATGTGATAATAGATACATTGAGACAAATTGTAGTTAGATTAGATGGTATGTAGACAACCCAGAGGAGAGGAGCACATCTTGATGATGTAAGTGATGATGAATCCATAGCACCAAACCTAATCTAGAACCTAAAGAAGATCAAGATGAAGTAAGGTTGTTGAGAGTGTTGTCTAGGACAAATTTAAAGCTTGTTGTATAAGTTGTTCCTTATGATGGAAAATTGGACACCAATGCTATGTTAGATTTGATCTTAGAACTAGAGAATTTATTTGAGTATGAAAACACTCCAAATAAGAAGAAAGTGAAGATTGTAGTTACCAGGTTGAAAGGACATGCCTCACTATGGTGGGAGCACTTGCAAATTGATAGAAAAAGGAGAGGAAAGGAAAAAAATATAACATTGGTGAAGATGGTAAACAAGGTAAAGAAAAAATTCCTCCCTACTGATTACTAAGTTAGATTTCTAAGAAAGATGTAAAATTTGAGACAAGGGGACATGACTATGAAAGAGTATATTGAGGAATTCTATAGATTGGACATCAGATATGAACATGTGGATGATGGTGTTGAGAAAATTGCAAGGTACATAAATGGACTGAGATCTAAAATTCAAGATGAAATAAGTTTTGTGAAGTTGGAAAGTATGGAAGAAGCATATCGATATGCCTTGAGAGCTAAGGATATCTTGACAAAGAAGTATGAACAAAGACAAAGAGGAAAAGGTGGTAGATTCTAGAGAGGCGGAGGTAGATCCGATGGGGAAGGTGGTATATTTGACAATTTTGTGTAAGATAAAGGAAAATCTAAAAGGAAGAATGATGACCAAGGAAAGATTGAGTGGAAAGGTGGTTATTCTTATAGAGGAGGTACTAGTTTTTCATGAGGATGAGGTAATTCTTATTCTAGAAGTGGTTTTCATGGTAATTGTTTTAGATATGGTAAAGAAGAGCATAGATCTTTTGAATGTATATCCTCTAAAAGTAGGCAGAATAATAGAAATATTATAATCCAAGGAGACATTAAGAGTTCACCAAGTGAACTTGAGGCTAGTGAAAATTTGATAGTAAGAAGAACTTTATGTAATAAGGGAAGTGATGGGGAACCTATTCTTAGAAGAAGTCTTTTCAAAACCAGATGCAAGATGGCTAGAAAATGTTGCAAAGTGATCATTGATAGTAGAAGCTCGAAAAATTTTGCATCAAAAGAGTTGGTTATGAAGTTGCAGTTCTAGAGGCTAAAGCATCCCAAACCCTATCATGTTTCATGGGTCAAAGATGAGCATAGAATATTGGTAAGATAGCAATGTATTGTGAAGTTCAAAATTGGACATTACTTTGATGAAGTTTTGTGTGATATTATGCTCATGGATTGTTGTCATATTTTGTTGGGTAGACCTTGGCAATATGATAGATATGTTGTACATGATGGAATATTCAATCAATATACTCTTTGGGTAAATAGAAAGAAGAAAACATTACTACCTTTGGTTGAAAGTAAAAATGATATAGAAATACTCAAATTCAATTATTCTATTCAGGTAGTTTGAAAGGTAATACAACTTTGTACTTTTATCCAAATATAGGTTTCCTATGCTGAGGTTGGATAACATAATGGATTGTTTGAGTGGAGCAAACTATTCTACCAAGATTGATTTAAAGAGTGGCTATCATTAGATTAGGATCAAAGAAGGTGATGAATGGAAGAATGCTTTCAAGAAAAAAGATGGTTTGTATGAATGGTTGGTTATGCCTTTTGGTTTGACCAATGCACCTAGTACTTTCATGAGGTTGATGAATGAAGTTTTGAAAAGATTCTTGGGTAATTTTGTGATTTTTTACTTGGATGATATAATGATATTTAACAAGACTAAGGAAGAACATATTGAGCATATTAGACAAGTATTGGAGAGATTGAAAGAGGAGAAGTTACTAATTAATTTGAAGAAGTGTTCTTTTATGCAAAATGAGATTGTGTATTTTGGATTTGTGATTTTAGATAATGGATTGAGGATGGATCCTGAGAAGGTTAAAGAAATTTTGGAATGGCCTACACCTGAGAATGTGGGTGAGGTAAGATCATTTCATAGTTTGGCTAGTTTTTATAGAAAGTTTATAAATAATTTCAGTGTTTTTTGTAATGCTATGACTAAAATAATGAGAGGAGACAAAAAGGAATTCAAGTGAAAACATGGAGCTAATAAGAGTTTTAATACTTTGAAACAAAAGGTTGTTAAATTGCTTGTCTTGGCTTTTCCTCATTTCAACAAGATATTCCAGCTTGAATGTGATTCTAGTGGTACTGCAATAGGAGCTATATTGAGTCAAGAAGGAAAACCTATTGCTTTATTTAGTGAAAAGTTAGATGATGATAAAAGGAAGTATTCTCTGTATGATTGAGAGTTTTATTCTATTGTTCAAGCCTTGAAGAAGTGGAGACATTATTTGATTCCTTAGGATTTTGTGTTGTATACTAATAATAAATCTTTACAATCCTTGGGAAGTCAACATAAATTGAATTAGAGACACATGAGGTGGGTTGAGTACTTGTAGAGTTTCACATTTTTCATTAAGCATAAGAGTGGAGATACTAATAGAGTTGTTGATGCATGGAGTAGAAGATTTTCTTTGTTGACTCAAATGAAGGTTAAAGTTCTTGGTTTTGATGAAATGAAAGAGATGTATGATTCTGGCCCTAATTTTTCTAAGGCATGGAGAAAGTGCAGACCACCAAATCTAACAAATCACATAAGTATGATGAGTATTTCATTCAAAAAGGTATGTTGTTCAAAGGTATTTCATTGTGCATTCCTAGAAATTTTATGAGGTTGAATCTGATTAAGGAAAAGCATAGTGATAAATTGGCTAGACATTTTGGAATTGATAAGACATTGAGCTTGCTGAAAGAGAAGTATTATTGAGCACAAATGTATAAGGATGTTAAGAAATTTTGGAAGAGTTGTGGAATTTTTTAAGTTGTAAAATGAGTAAGTCAAAATACTAGTTTGTATACACCTATTACTATTCCTAAGAAACCTCAGAGTGATATCAATATGGATTTTATTCTTGGATTGCTTAAAATAGTGAAGGGGTATGATTCTATATTTGTTGTTGTGGATAGATTTTCTAAAATGGATCATTTCATACCATGTAAGAAGACATCAGATGCTAAGCATGCTGTTGAAATTTTCTTCAAAGAGGTTTTTATATTGGATGGATTACCAAGAAGTATTATTTCTGATAGAGACAATAAGTTTGTGTGTTATTCTTGAAAGACTTTGTGGGAAAAGATGGTACTGAGTTGAAGTTTAGTTCTACATTCCATCCATAGATAGATGGATAGATAGGGGTAGTGAATAGAAGCTTAGGTAATTTGATCAGATATTTAGTTGGAGATAAGCCAAGTAATTGGGAGATGATATTGGCATAATATGAATTTGCATATAATAATTCTATGAATAGGAGTATAGGGAAGACACCTTTTGATATTCTTACTAGAATGAAGCCTAGAGGAGTATTAGATTTGAGAGATATTGGTAGTAAAGAAAAGAGAATTGTTGTAGGAGAAGAGTTTACTAGTTTTATGGAGTCTTTCCATAAGGAAGCGAAGTTGAGGATAGAATTAAAAAATTGGAAGTATAAGGAGAATGCTAATAGGTCTAGAATACATAATGATTTTGAAGTTGGTGATGAGGTAATGGTTCATTTGAAGAAAGGAAGATTTCCTATTGGAACATACAGTAAGCTGAAGATGAAGAAATTTGGACCTTGAAAAATCTTGAAAAAGTTTGATAGTGGTAATGCTTATGAAGTTGAGTTACTTGATGACATAGATATATCTCTTATATTCAATGTTGTAGATTTATATAGGTATTATAAGTTAGATGATGAATTTGATGTATTATATGATTATCCTAAGAAGAAGATTGAAGAAGTTGAATAGATATTGGATGAGAGGGTTAGTAAGAGCACAAGAGGAAAAGATTATTATGAATATTTGGTGAAGTGGAAGAATAGATCTAGTGAAGATGCCTTATGCATTTCTCAGTTTGATTTGGATTCAACTTAGGTTGTGAGATCTCAATGAATTAAGAGAATCATTTCTTCCAACCCTGGTTGTTTGATGTAGGAGCATCCTAGGTTTCCTTGTAATCCTACACTTTTGTTCATTCTGTCAGTTGTTTCCAAGCTCTAGTTATTGTTGAATGCTAACTTTTTTTGGTTTCCATGTTCTTAGTTACTACTGAGTGATTTCTTCGGTTACCGAGTGATCCTTTGGTTGCCAAGTGCTTCCTTTGCTTGCCAAGTGTTCCTTTGTTTTCTGAGTGGTCTTTTGTTTGCCAAGTCCTCCATGGTTATGAAACATTCAAAGATTTCAAGTTTGTAATTGCTACTAAGGGATTCTTTGGATGCTGAGCTTGTGTGGATGTTGAGTGCTAGTTTTGGAAAATCTTTCATTTTCCAAGTAGGCTGTGTCTAGTTCCAGTTTGGGCCAACTTTGCTCCCATTTAATTTGGTATAGGTAGTTAATATTTTTTCTAAGATGACTTGTGGTTTTCCTATGTTCTAGAATCTTTTGTAAGCCATTTTGTCAAGTATTTAAGGAGGTCTAGGATTGAGTTTTAGATAGAGGAAGAGAACTGTGAATAGTAAGAAGAAAAGTGTAAAGTAGGATAATCAATTATTGTAATTGATTTTGTATCTAGCCATAACCCAAAAGGCCTTACAACTAGACATGTATGCCAATCATTTGCAAAATCAATAAAAGTATCTTGTTTCCTCTTTGTGGTACTATTCTCCTTGTGTTTTTGTGTTTCCACTGTGTTAAACTCCACAAGAATGGTTTGGATTCCTGGGTGTGCCATTGGCCCTAGTTTTCTCTACCTCCTTGCACGACAAAAAATTAGAAGAAAATTAAATAAATGAATATAATTTTTTCTTGCTGAGGAGGGGTCATGTTCTTATGATAATGAGAGCAAAGGCAATAGGAAGGTTACCTTAAGGTACACACATCTTCAAATAGAATGGATACCCAAGGAACTACCTCTAGTCAACACTAATTTTTTGATTAACAAAAGGATATCTCACATAGCTCCATCTTCATTACATGGTTTGGCCCTATTTTTCCTAGATGGCATAAAGGTCTATTATAGTAAAGTTGTTGAATTGGTGGAGTATGTAGGACCTTGTTACAATTATAACAATTGGATGTGGATTGTGCAATGAAAAATAAATATGCATAGGTATGCATTGTCACCAAATTATATACAATGCAAAGAAAATGATCAAAGTAAAAGGTTCACTATGTATATTGATGGAAGGGAAAAAAACAATAGGAAATATTGTAGAAATTATAAATATTTCTCAACCTATGTTAACTAATAAGTGGTTGAATTATATATTAGAGGCACACAAGGAAAATTTTGATTTTGTATGTGTGATAAAATCAATAAGTACAAGGGAAGAGCTTCTGATAGATTACAATTTGAATTGTGTAGATACAAAAAAATTTATTATCATGGGACTAGTAAGTATAACATTTAATCCAATTGCCTCCAATTAATAATGTCTCCAATAAACAATCTACTATTTTATTAACAATTTATTTTGGTAGCTCTATTACTTTCATTTCACTATTCATTGCTAAGAATTACTAATATTTTTCACAGGGCAACATGGATAAACCACAACATATAGGTAAGGATGTACCATCTCATACACCTTCTTTAGTGAAGGTGAACCTTAAATATTATAATTGTAAAAATTATGTAGAAACAAATGTCATATTATTATGTTCTTTTCTTTATGGATTTGGAGTTATTTTGATGAAATTTTATTGATATTGATGTCACAACTTGATACTTATTGATAGGGAAAAGAAAAAATGATAGTAGATCAAATGTGTTCTGAAACATGGGCATCATTTCAAGATGACATTGCCCATATTTTTGACCCCATATTCATGGCCCACCAACTCATACAAAGATACAAAGATGAAATTCTTAACATTATCTTTGTGAGAAACATAATCGAGGATACAGATGCATTGGAAGAAGAATTGATACTTGGAGTCAATCATTCGAAGGTAAGTAGTAATTAATATTAAGCCATAATAGAAGTTCAATAGATGTTTATATTTTATAGTATCTTATGGATCATGATCTAAAATATTATGTGTTCTTCTACAAAATTTTGTAAGACTTGCGAGATTGTGTGGTCAACATGGTGAGGGTTGTAGCACACAATCTTCATGTAATTAAAACTTTTTCTTACAACATTACTAAAAATTCTAGTATTATTACACCATTGAGTTTATTTAAGGTAGATAAAGCTATGATTGAGTGTTATTCCATACTTGGGTCTCTATTTGAACTAGTTTAGGTTGTACTAGATGATGAAAGGTGAGCATGTTATGATCATCAAGTTCAACTAAGAACTTATTTATTGTTAAAAGATGCATTTGTAAGTTGTAGATCATATCAAGAATAAGATTTATAGTTTGAAATGTAGTCTCATGTTCTATGATCAAAATTTATAACTGAATGTGGCTTTTATGCGATATACAATTCCATATAATATAATATACTGGTTGGAAGGTAAATAGGATGTTTTAGAACCATAAACATTTTCAAAAATTGAAATAGTATATACTTTAGTAGTTAAGGCTTGGTCAAGAATTATTTCCTAAAAGCATATTAATGTAGGATTTTATGAATGCATACTATAGGAGCATGTATGCTGTCGTGCCCAAAACTACGAGGGCAAAAACAATTATTTTTTTTTTTTTCTAAATTAATAATTATAATGCTTTAAGATGAAATAATTGAGATAACATGTTACGTACAGTTTATCTACATTATGTCTTAAGATTGTAACGTGAGGACAATTACATCGTTAGGATATTAAAACTTGTGTGATAAGATTGATATCGATCATTAATTTAAACAGATTGTTAATTAGTCTACTAAAATATGATACATGGGACTAACCATCTTAATTAAACCCATTAATACTTCCATCTAATACTAACTATCTTTTACAAAGATAATTTAATAAATCAATTTATTAAAACCAAATTAACTAGATTCTATTTAATATTAACATCTCTAAAATCTAAAATTTAACTCAAATCTAAAAAAAATTTAGGTTAAATTAAATACCATATTCAATTTTACATATCTCTAAATTGAAACTAAAAATATTACAAAACTAAATAAATTAACATTAATATAAAAACAACTAAATTAATCTAAAAATAAAGATAACTAAATCTAATATAATCGGCAAGTCATAATTCTAAACTTAATTACATTTTAACTAACTTTAACGACTACTTCTAAAACAAGCTAAATAATTGATACTACTATATATATATATATATATATATATATATATATATTACAATTCAAACAAACATAATTAAACACTAAATAATTAAATCTAAACCTAATACTAATACTAACAAACAAACACAATTTAAAAATTAACTATAATCTACTAACATACTAAACAACCAAGCTTAATAAATAACTAACCTAACAACACACTAACCCCTAACTCTACCCCTTTCACCATACACCCCCTACTCCCTCCTACATTTCCCAATGCTCAGCACATTCTCACATGCCACTGATGCTGCGTCAGTCACCAAAGAAGAAGCGCAGGTCACATTAATGGCAAGACATGCACAAGGTTGAAAGCCCTTCACAAGGTAAAAGGAAAGTGAGAGCTTTCCAAGGGATTGAGGGAATGAGTAATGGGATGGGGGTGACAGGTGACGTCACCCTCCCATCAAAAACCCTCTTACCACAAACAATATTAACCATGCATTTTTCAATACATGTGTTCATAGGGTGGAACAAAGGCAAGGTTGGGTATCTTTGTTTAACAAGAAACTTAAATGCTTTTCCCCACAAGTGGAGTGCCCATTTTTAAAAGAAGATGGGGATGGAACAATGGTGACATCATCACATGATGACTAAAGACTTTGCAAGGGTTTAAACTCTTTTTTTTTAAAACAAACCTAATTTAAAGAGCATCTTAGGATCTGACGCCCAAGGAGGGATGATAAGAATTTATCATTAAAAGTTTTATAGGTGAAAGGGAGATATTTAAGGTAAGATGTTATATGGATTATATTATATTGATTTTATATTATTGTTTTCTTTATTTATTTTAAATATTCAATAAGGAAAAAGAAAATAATTAGGGAATTTTTTTTGATTCTCTGTGACTTAAAAAATTTAAAGGCTTCTCTCATACAAAAGGTAGAGAGTTTTCTTTTTTTTTAAGAGGGGTAAACGCTTTGACCTAGAGCTATGAACCAGTGAGGCCAAAAATGGGGGACCTCATCCCCATAAGATTTGAACCTTGATGACAAGGATAATAACATAACAACTTAACCATCACAATATGCCACTATTGGCTTATGTGGAGTTTGAAAAAAATGTTGGACGCCAGTACAGTCATTCAAGTTTGGTAGAAAGGAATCCATGAAAAACCCTTGAATATGTACGTGAAAGCCACAAAAGGTAGAGAGTTTTTACTCTCTTAAAAACCTCTTTTTTTTTTGATGAAATTTTCTAAGTGTAGATTTAAAGTCATGTAGTTTTTTTTCAAGGTGTATAATAGGAATAGAATTCAACATAGATTTAGCCATTGACACAATAATGCAAGTTTGATTAATATCCAATAATCATAAAAACTAAATCTACACGAATGAACATAAATTTCCATTTTCAACATATCTGAACAACTTGATATATTGCCAAACTGAACATCATCATTATTTCCATCCTATTTTGAGATTCAACCATCTAAATTTAAAATTTACATTTAAATCACATAAAAAGAAATTATACTCAACACAAATTTTATTTGCCAACCTGATTCAAAGGCTCAGCCAGGAAAGAATCAGGAAGAAAACCCAGCTTCATTACCAATTACAACAGGGTTTAAAATACAATTTACAATAGGATCTCAATAAAAAATTTTGACAATTAAATCAAATTTTCTTCATGACCCTAATCAAGGGATTTATAACATTTTCTGAAGCTCATTTCTAGAACCATGGAGGAAACAAAATCTAATTAGGTGACCCAAAAGCATGAACAAGAACAATTCAAAACATGCATATTTATACAAGATTTTCACAAAAAGATCTACAATAACTCAACACTAGGGAAAGGTGGATTCTTCCAATCAGGAGTGTTGGAAATATTCAAGATATGACAAGTTACTAAGAGGGGAGGGGTGAATCAGTAACTTCTAAAATTTCAAACAATAAAACTGTATACTGATATAATCACCATTCATCTAAGTAACCTATTGTAAGCATGAAACAAAATCATTTGAAACACTTGAACACATAGATTTGGTGACCCAGAAACCTTCCAAATAGAAAGTAAAACTGGGGTGGGGATGAAACCCACAAGCTTCGTTACTGCAGTATGAAGTTGGCTGGTTAAGGCTTACAATGACCACTTCTAGTGATCTGCCCTGTTAGGAGCACAAAAGATTGCTAGATCCACCTTGTTAGAGGATTTCCAAACATACAATAAAGTATGCACTCTGTTAGGAGATTTACAAAAGACTGTTAAGTCTACCTTGTTAAAGGATTTACAAAAAACTGATTCACCTGTTAGAATGAAACAGTGGATCTGATTACAACTGATTGCTGATAAGATCCGCTATGCTCTGATTCACCTTGATGTGATAGATAAAACTTTTCTGCTTCAAAACTAGACCTGCTGAATATCTTCACAATTCAGCCCACATACTTTCGCACGCATGTATTTCTTTCGCACTTTCACACTTTCACACTTTCACATTTCCATTCATTACCATTTCCATAATAACTGTTATTTTAATGATACAATACATTGCATATATATACCATCCATATAAACAATACATGCAAGGTCGGCTAAACAATACATGCAAGGTCAGCTAAAACAACAAGTGCAAATCTCTATATAGAGTCGGCCCAAGGTAAAAACTCGGGTTCACTGAACTGACTCGGTGTCCTTCTGATACTCGGCGTCCACTGCGTTACTCGGCATCGTCATGCACTCGGTAGAAGTGAAGGCACAGTTCATACTAAACACTTTGAGTAGTTCTGAACTCGGTAACCACTGGAGACTCGGTAGAAGAGATGTCACTCGGTGAATACTTCTATCTGAACTGTTGCTCGGTGATCAAAGGAAACACTTGATAGAACCTTGTGACTCGGTGATAGTTAGTTTCCTTGATATCCGTCTGAGCTCGGTAAAAATTAATTTCCTTGATAACCTCAGGAGCTTGGTTATCATGAAGTTCTCGGTTACATCTTTACTCGATCAAAACTGATTCCTTTCTTTACCTTGAACACTCGGTAAACACTGGTTGCTTTGTTCACCTTGATCACTCGGTAAACACTGACTTCTTTGTTCACCTTGATTACTCGGTAAACACTGACTTCTTTGTTCACCTTGATTACTCGGTAAACACTAAGAACAAGGTAAAGCTTGGCTTCTGGTGAGAGATCGGTAAGCATTCAGAATCCAATAAGTGTTGTAACTAATGACCAAAATGTATCATAATGCCAACAAGGAGAAGTTGAGGACAACACCAAATCAGATGCCCAATTGGGGCTATTAACCAAGAACTTATGTTCTGTCTTTTAAACATGCCATACTCATACCTGGTTTGTGCTAACGGGTAGGGGCCCATAACACCCTACCCTTTCTCCCTCTTCTCATCCTAAGAAGAGACTCTATATTGGTTGGAGTCCAACTAAATAGACCTTTCCCAAAATTGGTCACTTCTGCCCTCTCCAAGGGTGAGTAATACCAAAACACCCATGCAAGAAAAATCTCAAAATTGCAAACATAAACATGAAAGGAAAACAACCAAAATAACATGGTTTTCAAATCTTCCCTACATACCCACAAACATACAAACATTGAAACAACCACAAGGTAGCATGAGCACGAAACAAAACATGAAAACTGAATAAGGGAGATGAGAATTTCCTACCTTCACAAAGAGGTAATGGCAAAGAACAAGTTTGAGTAGAGCTTCCACTTCCTTCCTTCAATCTTCAAAACTCCTCTCTAAATGTAGAGATTGGGTAACAAACTCCACAAGTCCAAGAAGGGCCTCTAAATAGGCCTCCAACTCAACCACCTAAGGGCTCAATAACTACTCCCACCCACTTGCAATTCTACAAACTCCTAACTCAACCTACACTATGATTAAACCCTAAGTGGAGATGAGGTGAAGTAACTCAAGATAACCATGGTCAATTTTCGCACAAAGGCAAAAAGAGACTTTTTATGTGACCTCAAAAGTCAAAAAAAGGGACTTATGGGTTGGAAAAGATCCCTAACCCATACCCATACCCTTTGGGTATAATAATATCAAGTTTTAAGCCTTAGGAAAGAGGTTTAGAGCCAAACAGAATCTAGGAATAAAATAGGACCTTCTAACTACTCTGACATGCAAATTAAGCACTAATCCGGATTAGGGATGACTGACCTCAATTAAGAACCTAATTAGCAAACTGACACCAACTAAGCCAACTTGGGTTCAAAGGTTAAAAAACTAACCCTAAACAACACATCGAAGCACATAAACATTTTATGAGTGTCAAGTGACACTGAAAGAACATAATTATGAACATTAACATTCACCGAACAAAGAAGATACATACATATATCTCACAATACAATACATGAATTACGAACAACAAGGCTTCCAAAATTAGCACAAAAGAGATCAGTTCTATTCCTCTATAGGGTTTCTCGGCTAAATATCTGCACACTCATTGCACACATCAGTAGTCCCGTAAAATCACATGTACATAAATGTATACGTATTCAAAAGTTTACATAAATTAAAGCATACATCAATAAGGGTCTCTTCATACTTCTTAATTCTTAATCATTTAAAATCTCTTAAATCAAAGTCTTAATCCTACATTTACTGATTTCATCAACATACATATACATGAAACATTAAATGACAATCATCAAATATATCTAAAAATAACATCACACAACATGAAATAATAAAGTATGTTCTAAGCATCAGATAATGTCTCGACATCTCGAGTCATGAATATCAAAAATAATAGTAATGTATCACTATGCTATGATGGGTCGAGGCGAGGCCTCACATCCTCCCCCACTAGGCATGAACTTCCTCCTAGAGTTCATCAAAAAGATACGGGTACTAAGATCGCATCTAAGATGCATCCTCCCATGAAGCCGTGACCTTATCGTAACAATCCCATTGGACCCTAACCTAGTCTAGCTCTCAGCCTCGAAGTGCTAGGGTCTATTGGCCAATAATGCAGATAGGCTCTAGTGCTAGTTATCTGTCTGACTCAACCTGCAAGGCATCCCAATCTATAATATGAGACTCATCATAAATGTATCCTCTAAGTACTGAAATATAAAACACATCGTGGATGCATGACAGGCTAGGTGGCAAAGCTAAATGGTATGCAATAGGTCCTATCCTCCAAAGGATCTCGAATGGCCCAACAAACCGAGGTGCTTGTTGGTGTTTTAAAAAGTACTAAAACTACTAAGCGACAAAATACTTAATACCAGAATGACAGTACATACACAATCTAAAGACTAGCCTATTCTTATTAACAATTGCATATGCAAGGTATTTGGGCCCAACTTCAACAAAACCACAAATGGTTTTCTACTCTTTTGGCTTTGCAATACCAGGGTGGGTGTACCCAAGGATGGTTTAAAACTAGAACAATTGTATGAGGATTATTCTTTGTTTCATTTTGATTCTCATTTCATGATCCTCAAACATATATATAATTCTTGTTAACTTGGTAAACACATCCCATAAACACATATGGCCAAGAATTCTTCTATAGATCTGCAAATGTTCTCAACAACAATGGCTAACTGAAGCTAAAACATTCCATGCAAACAAGTGTTGGCCAACTTTGAAGATCTACAAGAAATAAAAGTAAAATTTGATTTGATGATACATTTGAAATAACCTATTTATAATATACTTCTCCTTCAGCTGAAATAACTTGATCAGTGCCTAATCCATTAGGGTTTAGAGTCTATAGAAAATTCTTAGATCTAATTTGTTGCTTTGTAACAAATTCTCACAGGCTTTCTCAAAATTCTTTATATTTAATCTCCATAAAAACTTAGCAAAAGCCCAAGATCTTACAAAATTTTCATCATTAATAAATATTTCAGAAGCCTGGGCAACAATTGGGTCAATTTCCTTACCTTGGTCATCAGCAATGGTCAGGTCCAAGGAAGGTGTAGGAGGTTCTTGTGGCTCTCCCATATCCAGGTCTGTAGAGGTGACAATCACATCCCCTTCTCCTCCCATTTGTCTAAGTTGTTCCTTTAGAGATGCTTCATCATCTATTTGGATTGGAGACTGGCTTGGGGAGTATTGTTCTTTTTGAGTAGAAGAAGACCCCTGCTCTAATTTTTGTCTTTTTGGAGAGCTGCCTGCAGATGGACTTCTTGACCTTGGCTCCTTATGATGGGGTACTTGTTGCACACTTTGAACCATGACATAACCTACCCTTTTCTACAATGTATATTGGCTAGGAGTTACCACATTTCTACCGCTCATTCTTCTTTGTATTTCTGTTGCCTTGTTTGCGTGTGTCTTAATAAATATATCTTTCTTTTCATTCATAGTTTGAATTATTATAGCAAAATTATTCATTAATGCCTGTATTTTATCTCCCCAGTACTTCTTATCTTTCAATGGGTCGTACTGGGGGTCAAAAGCATTAATGAATTCCAGGTTTTTACTAAAAAATATCCATTTCTCTTTCCTTAATTCTTGCTCCTGCCAAGTCCATCAATAAATCACTATCAAAGAAGACACTGGGGACTACTAATTTTCCAATGTCGACTTCCCATACATTTCTCATAGGAGTGTCCACTTTTCACTCTGAAAATAATTTCTTAAACAACTCAAAACCTCCCATGGAAACCTAGGCATCCCTTATCCAATTAGCTTTGTCATAAAATCCTTCTACCACAACCAATCTAGGGTTTTTTGGAATGAGTCCCCTTCCCTTAGTTATTTCATGCACTGATAAGGGGAATTGTTCAAGAAAATCATCATGCACTAAACGTTTTAGATAATCTTTTTGTCCAATAAACTCTTTTCGGGGTGGCATTTTTAATGAAACTTTGGAAAATTCACAACAGTAGAATGCTTCAAATTTTACTCAGAACGTCACAGAGCACTTACCTACCAAAAATCGCACTTCTGCACTATATGATGTCTTCTACAATTTTATTGGAGTATTAACCGATAAATTCTGTGCCTTAGCTCTGAAATCTTGAATGCCTTTTTCTTCTTGTGCTTTGGTGATTCATTAATGGTGAAATCGTGGGTTCTTTTTATGAATTAAAACTGCATGTACCAGGTCTGGATCACATTTACTCTTAGTAACTTTTGCCCACAACTCGCACTCCAATTTGAATCCCATTCGTAGATTTTATCAGATCGTACGGTCCTGATTTAAAAATAACAAGCTTTACAGTCCTTTTAGAAAATGCTACGTGTCACCATTATGCTTCCCTGCATTACTTAAAAACCTACATCTTCATTATGCGGGGATACACCAACCGTTTATCAGGACAAGATCGATGATCAGATTAATCCATTTTGTATTCACGACCAGCAAGCTATACTGACCATTAGGAAACTGCCATATTAGCTCATGCTGTCTGACAACACTTCACGCCAGCGGACATTGTATCTCATTCTAAGCAAGCAAGTGTTTGACGTCATCACGGACATGTGTCACAAATGCGCTTCCCCACATTGCTTAAAAACTTACATCTTTATTATGCAGGGATGCGTCAATCGTTGATCAAGATAGGATCAATGATGATAAGACTCTCACCTTCATTAAGCAACCAAAAATATTTCTATGCATACCTTGCATTACACGTCATCAGTCATTTGTAGTGTAACATATTGAGATACTAATACCTGACCTCACTTTGCCACGCATCACCATTTTTCTTCCTTGCACTACTTAAAGACCTGTATCTTCATTATGTGGGGATGAGCCAACCGTCGATCAAGACAAGATCGAAGGTGATACTGTTTGGTAAGTAATCTTCATAGCTCTGCCAACGAATCAACCAATGATATCTCGGAAAAACAAAATGTGTGCAAAAGTACTGACAAAGCTGACATACAAGAGCTTTTGCGACATACTGGACCTCATAAAACATTAGGGGCTATGTGTCGCAAATGCGCTTCCCTGCATTGCTTAAAGACCTACAACTCTATAATGTGGAGATACGCTAACCCTTGATCTCTGATAGATCAAAGGTGACTGAAAAACACTTCAACTTGGAATCCTTTCAAATAGAAAATTGCAATTAGAGGTACATGAAAGGTTTACCAAGGGCATTTTGACGTAAATAAAACATTAGGATAAAAAGTCCCACCAAAAATTGAAGAAAATACCTTTTTCAAAAATTTGAAAATGAGGGCATCAAAAAACAAAGACATAACTTATTTTTCACACGAATACCAGAAATTTTCTATACTATGAAAAATCACACCAACAGTGGCTCTGTCTGGGAATGATAGACTACCCGAGTCTATGCAAGAATTTAGAAACTCTAGGAGAGTAGACCACATATTAAGATGAAAACTTCTTCAGAGAGCACAAAGAAACACATAAAAACAAGGAACCAGACTACACAAGGATATTTACAAGGATTTACAGAAAAAACAAAATGACAGGAAACCCTAAAACTACTGTTCATGGAAGAAAATAAGTATTTTTCAAGAAAAATACCTCTTCAAGAACTGTCCATGAACTGGAAATTCAAGAATATTTTCAAATATATCTTTGAGTATATAAGAATCTTCACCCCAAGTATTCTCAATGAGATATGGGCCTAACCAAATAGGATCAAATTTTCCACGTTTTCCTTTATCCTCAATTCTAGCATTCCACATCAGGACTAAATCTCCATTTTCAAATTTTTTTCTTATAGTTCTTTTGTCATAGCACTAATACATTTGGTACCAAATTGCAACGGCAGTGCCGTTGCAGTTTTTCTGTCACAACCTTGTCATCATCGCAATTGCGATGATGACAAGGTTGTGACAGAAAAACTGCAACGGCACTGCCGTTGCAATTTGGTACCAAATGTATTAGTGTAGAGTGTCTTGACTTGCAATTGCAACTTTTGGTTCCTTAAAGATGCTTCTCTTCTAGTTTCGGTCAGTCCTACCAATTCATCCATTCTTTCTTGCATTTCATCTGTAGTATCTTCATCATATAACTGGATGTAATTGTATAGTCCCATCAAGTTGTTCTAAGGCATTCTGGCTTGAATCCCGTACACTAAATCAAATGGAGCTACACCAATTTTTTTCTTTATAGCTACTCAGTCAGCCCATATTTCCAACTGTAACTTGGAATCCCATGCCCTTTTATTGTCATCCAAGGTTCTCTTAATGACCTTCAACGGGCTCTTATTTGTGGACTCAGCTTGTCCATTCCCTTGTGGATGATATGGAGTAGATGATGACCTTTTCATTCCATATTTATCACAAAAATTGATGAAATCCTCAGATCTGAAGCACATAGCATTATCTGTGAGAATTCTCTGTGGACATCCAAATCTAGAAATAATATTATTCAACAGGAAATTATTTACCACTTTACTTGTCACATTTCTTGTGGGGATAGCCTCTACCCATTTTGTAAAGTAGTCAGTAGAAACCAAAATACGAGAATAGCTAGTGCTTGACTTGGGGAAAATCTCTCCTATGAAGTCCGGACCCCATTGTTGAGAAGGTGCTTGAATCTCAACTGGCTTCAATGGAGTATTTCCTTAGAATTTCAGCTTTCCAGCAAACCTCTGACAAGGATCACATTTCCTAACCATAACTTGAGCACCCTTGAACAAAGAAGGCCACTAGAATCCAGCCCTCATTATCTTATGTGAAATAGTTTTGGCCATGTAGTGTCCTCCACATACTCCACCATGCATTTCTTTCAAAACCTCTTTTGCCTTTTCTTTATCAACACATTTCAATAGAACTCCCTCAAAGTTTCTCCACCGTAGGCTATTTTGGAAAATTATATACCTGATGGCTTGCAATTTAGTATTCCTCTTTTAATTGTCAGGTAGATAAGGAGGGGCTTCCATACTTTGCAAGTAGTATATGACATTGGTGTACTAGTCACATTGGTCCATGTCACATAAGTTAGCTCTGAGATCATCATTTACTAGATTTATTTGATTAGCCTCTAGATTAGTTTCGGCCATGAGTTTGACCAAACCTTGACCTCTTACTAACTTTGTTATTTGTATATCAATGTTAAATTCCTGGATTCTATTGATCCATCTACACCTCCTGCCTAATACTTCCCGTTGAGAGAATATATCCTTGAGTGCACCACTAGGTAGAAAAGCAATAATAGTAGCACCTACCAAGTAACTTCTAAAAGCTTTTATTGCCTTTACCAAAGCATATGCTTGCTTTTCATTTATTTCATACTTCAGTTTAGCAGGCTATAGTGACTTTCTAAAAAAGGCAATAGGTTTCTCATATCCTTCTTGATTCTTCTGTAATAAAACTACAACTATAGTATGGAATGATGCAAAAGAGAAAATATGCATGGGTTTTGCATAATCTGGGGTCCTCAGCACTAGAACATTCTTTATTGCAGTTTTTATATCTTGGAATGCTTGTGAAGGTTCACCATTCCAATCTATAATGGCTCTCTTCTTGAGCATCTTTGAGATGGGTCTACTGATTTCAGCAAAATTGGTAACAAATCTCCTCAGAAAATTTACTTGGCCAAAAAAGGACTGAATTCCTTTCACATTTTTTGGTTTGGGGACTTTGTCAATAGCTACTACCCTTTCAGGATCTATTTTTACGCCATCCTTAGACACTATCTGTCCTAATAATTTTCCTTCTGTGACCCCGAAAGTGCATTTCTTTGGGTTTAAAGATACCCCATATTCCAGGGCTTTAATAAAGATTTTTTCCAAATGTTTGCAATGATCTTCAGCCTTATTAGAATATGTTGTAAGATCATCTTGGTACACAACCATAAATTTGTCAATGTACTCATGAAATGCTACATCCATGGCCCTTGGGAAGGTAGCTCCTGCATTAATAAAGCCAAAAGGCATCCTCACATATACATACATTCCCTAAGGGGTTGTGAAGGCTATCTTGAACTGTTCACTTTCTTTTACTAGAACTTGATTATATCCAGAGAAACCATCCATCATTGACATCAATTCAGAGCCAGTCACTTGCTGTAACATGGCTTCCATATTAGGTAGGCCATTATTGTCTTTCAGAGATGCAATGTTTAAATTTCTAAAATCAACACAAAGCCTAATATCTCCATTTTTCTTCCTGACAGGAACCAAGTTTGAAACCCAAGTGGAATGCCTGATCAGTTTGATTATCCCACCATCTCTCAGTTTTGTTAGTTCTTCTTGCATTTTTGGGGCAAGGGTAGGATTGATTGGTCTCTTTTTTTGCCTAAAAGGTTTTAAATTTTCCTTCAATGGTATGACATGCTGGAAAAGATCCTCTTTGTAAGCCTTAAGGTCATCATATGACCAAGCAAAAACATGTCTGTATTTTCTAAGTAGGTCAATCAATGTTTTCCTAATTTCAACAGACAGATTTTCGCCAATATAAACCTTTTTAGGAATTTCATCAGTACCCAAGTTTATTTCTTCTAACTCCTAGGGTTTGGGGTCATTTACTCCTGATTTTACTCTGTCTTGGCTATCAAAAATATTTTCCAAGACTACTAACCCCTTCGACATCTTATTTGTTTTCAATTGCATTATTTCTTTACCAAAAATGGTTTCCTTCCCATTTATGGTTTCAATCAGTCCACTGCAATCTATCTCTTGACTGTGGTACTTGTCTTCATTTAATAAAAAATTTGTAATATCTTTGTCATCTTCAAAAACCTGCCAATTTTCAATGTTGTCAGGTATGGAAGGTCTGTTTTGCACCTCAATCTGGGAGATTCCTGCAAATGATATTTCTTTTGGCTTGATGGCTACATTTGCCAACAAATCATCCATCTTATTTTGGGTCCTATCTCTCCATGAAATCTCAAATGCATCAAAGAATTTGATCTGATCCCAAACCGCATTTCTATATTGTTTCAATCTCCTATTTTTGGATGAGTAGGTTCCTTTGATCTGAGAGATAATTAGTTTAGAATCTCCTATAACACATAATTTCTTAATTTTATGATGTATGGAAACTTTGAGTCCTAGCAGCAATGCTTCATACTCTGCAATATTATTAGTGTAGGCAAACTTCAAGGTGAATGAATACCTAAAAGTGTTATTTTTAGGGGACACAAAGACTACACCTGCCCCTGCACTCTCTTTAGAACTAGCCCCATCAAAGAACATTGTCCATAATTTTGGTGAATTCATGCAACATTCAACTTCATTTTCGATGATAGCAGGTAAATTTTCAACTTCCTAAATAATTAATTCAGCCTTGAAAGCATTAATCCCAGTATCTAGGAAACAAGTGGTATCTTTGTCAATTTCTTCACCTAAGATGTGGTTAACCCTTGGTTCCCTATTTACCCTAATAGCTTTGTCCCCTATATGAAAAGTGGCATAAGTAAGATCACATTGTAGGCGTCCCCCCATGGTAGCACTCCATTTTCTGGAGAGTAACATTCCATAGTGTGGAGGTATATCTACCACAAGGAAAGATATGGTTAATTCTACTTCAAGATATGCAGCTAGTTTGAATGGTAAGGCATTTATAGTACTTATGATTGGGACTTCCCTAGCATCCATCCCTCTACATCTACCCTACTTGGTATCCACCTTCAATCCTAAGGCTTCCATTACTTTGAAAGACATTATAGTGTTGGAAGCTCCTGAGTCTATCATGCAATTTTTTAAGGTCTTCCGCTTTATGATTAGACTGAGGAAAAAAGGATCAATATCTTCTATGAATGCCACTGAGGAATCATCTAGAAACATTTGAGGAATCTGGGATATGATACCGCTGTCCTCTATTACTAATGGGGTCTGTTGGGACACAACTTGATCTACAATAACCTTATTATTTGCTATTCCAGCCAACCAAGACAAAGCTTTATACTTATGCTTTTCAATTCTAAAAAGTTCAGACAAGGGCACTTTTACAATAATTTGAGATAACATGGATATCATATCAATAGGTTCAACCATAGTAGGTTTTATAGTAGTACCTAGAATCAGAGTCTTTTGAGTAGTATGCACCACATTTTTCTTGATAACATCCAGTTCTGACTTCTTTGGTTGTACAACTGGTTTTGTTGCTTCACTTATCTAAAATTGAACCTTCTTCTTTGGTTCCCATTTCTTACCCTTGTTCTCCTTGATTTTAGGCACATCTACATTAACTTTCTTGTTTTGATCATTCACCTTACGAGTAATGTCTTTGATGAATACACTAGATGGCCTTCCTGCATCATTATTTATTGCTCTATTTCTCAAATTATAATTACTATGGACTTGTGAAATCATTTTGGCTGTAATTCTGTCAATTTCCTCCTTGGAGGGTATTCTTAAACTTGTGAGACCTACATCAGAAAATGTACTGCATACCTTATCTGCATCATACCCTTCATCATCTGAAAAAACTTGCTGATGATGTAGCTGGTAAGAAATTCTCTGGCTAGTAATATCATTTTCAGGCTCTTCTGAATCAGAATCTATCAAATCATCACACATATTCACCATATTGCAGCTTATATCATCATGGTTTTTCTCTGTAGTTTCTTCTTCAGCTTGTACTCCTTGAGCTTGGGTGAATGACTAAGCAACAACACAATAATTAGCAAAACGAGGTGATTGGCATATAATGCACCATGGTACATCATCATTCATATTTATAGTGTTCCTTTCTAGGGGGTCTGGGGTACCCTTATCCTTCACATTTTGGGTCTAGTTGGGAACTGGTTTACCATCTTTCCACTGAGTGGTGTAAGGGTAATTCTGCATCCTAGGCTACCTATTGAAATTGTTGTTATTCACAAGGGGTCTTTCAGCAACATTTGGCTTATTGAAACTAGTGGGATTCATCTTCTTGAGCATTTCTAAAACTTGGCCTATAGTAGGTTCTTCAGGCTTTTTTCTTATAGGATTTTTTTCACCCTCCCTTTTATTATTATTTTTAGGATTAAAAAGCTTAGGATCATCCCTCCTACCTAGTTTTCCAGATGCCTTTCTATTATTCTCTATATTCACTGCAACTCTATAGGCATCTCTTAAAGTTTTAGGATCTTTATCCCTCAATTGATAAGCCATTTTACTATCAAAAGCATTGAAATAGGTTGTGAGACAGACGTCTTCATTTAACCTCATAAATTGAAATAGTTTGTACATACCTTTTTGGAATCTCACATTGAAATCAAATGTGGATTCATTTGGATTCTTCTTGATATTGTTGAACTCGTTCAACATGAATCCTACATTAGTATTGTCCACATATTGCTCTTTGAACAACTTCTCCAAATTACTCCATGAGGTAATACTATCATCAGGCAATCTCCTGAACCAATCCCTTGCATCCTCTATTAGTGAATGCACAAACAATTTCATTACCATGTCTTCGTGTTCGACTTCATAATCATTCAACATGTCAATGAAAATCCTCAGATGTTCTTCACCAGTAATAGCATTATTTCTAGAAAACTTAACCAATTTATACCTTAAATCAAATGATATGGGATCGGGGGCACCAGGAATACCAGCAAATGATATCTGTCTATACTTTTCTAGGTATATAGGTTTCTTCTAGAAACCAGGAACATTTGAGGTACTAGCTATATTAGCTTGACTCAGGGGAGCAGCTTGGGACTGTTGTGGTGGGACAAATGGGACTTGGGTGCCAATAGTGGAAGATGAGGTAGGAGCAGATTGGGGTATTCCCTGAGTTGAAATTATGGGAGCACTAATTGGTGCAAGATTTGTAGGTGGGATAGACAAATTTGGCCATGAAGCCAATGTAGAATTAGACTTTATGAATTGGATTTTCCTTCTAGTTTTTGCAGCTTGAGCTTCATTCTCAACCTTCTCAACTTCTTTTGCAAGATCTTCCCTCTCTTTTCGAGCCTTCTCAAGATCTAGATCTAATTTAGACATGGAGGGTTGTATAGGTTTGCTTGGTATAGCTTGAGGATCGTTTATTTGGATTCCTATAGCCTTGTCTTTCCCTTTATCTGGAGCTTTTGCAGTGGGCTCTACAAGATCAACTTGAACAGGTTTATAGGCTTGAAGTTGAGCAATAACTAGTTCTTGCCTTTGATTTAGGCGTTTCTCCTATTCTTAAACTTTAGCTCTCAGATTATCAACATCTCCAAAAACATCCTTATGGAGAGTTGTGGTATTCTCTTCTAATTTTTTATTTTTCTCTTTCAAAGCAGCCATCCTTCTTAGTAGAGAATCTCTTTCTATTATGGCATCTAAGGTGGCTTGCTCCTTCTCTTTTCCAAGATGAATTTATTTAGCTTCTTCCTCAGCAATCCATTTCTTCAAAAATTCTATTTCAGAGTGCACTTCTTTAAGATCAGCAGAAGTTCCTTCGGAATCAACAGGATCATCCAGATCTATAAGGTTTGGTTCTACATATGGGGCTACTTTGGGATTAAAAGAATTGTCAGATGAACTCCTAAATCCTAGCCTATAATTCATATCTACTACAGGATCTGGTCTTAATGAAGCAATTCCCATAGTAGATATGTCCTTGTCTTGAAAAACTCTCTCATCTGGTAATGGGGTGCTGAAAATGCCTCCTAAGAGTCTTGTAGTTTTGGATTCAGAGCTAAGCAAAGAAGACTCTCTTCCTATTACTGGTTGATAATGGGAATTGATGGATGCACTACCTCTGGGTTTCCAAGTGGGATTTGGATCTGTCTTTTTCTTATTTTGGTTCTTCCTACCACCTTGGGGTAAATCAGTATACATTGGTACATCGAGATTGGCTCTCATGTAAGCTCTTTTGTTTTTCCTCTTGTCAGCCATATTGACCTTTTGTTACAATAAGCACTAGCTTCAAAACCTTGATTGAGTCGCCACCCTATTTCGAGAAAATATATAATGACACTTTTTCTGATTGAAGGAAAACAATACACAAGTAGAGACAAAAATATATGGCACAAATAGACCAATCACTGATGTCATAAGACTACAACTCTTGCTTGTTAGATAAGACAGTTGGATAGGCTGGATATGTCAATGTGTAGCAATGGTACTTGGGCTCTATCTTCTTTAAAATTCTCAAGGTTTGACACTAAAAGATTCCCTTATAACCATGGGCAAAACATAGATCATATGACACACACGTACACAACAAGACCAAAGAAACTATAGTACTTTTCACAGATGTGTTGGACAACTCCCCAGCAGAGTTGCCATTTTGTTGGCGTTTTAAAAGGTACTAAAACTACTAAGCAACAAAATGCTTAATACCAGAATGACAGTACATACACAATATAAAGACTAGCCTATTCTTATTAACAATTTCATATGCAAGGTATTTGGGCCCAACTCCAACAAAACCATAGATGGTTTTCTACTCTTTTGGCTTGCAATACCAGGGTGGGTGTACCAAGGGATGGTTTAAAACTGGAACAACTGTATGAAGATTATTCTTTATTTCATTCCAATTCTCATTTCATAATCCTCAAACATATATATAATTCTTGTTAACTTGGTAAAATCTCATAAATAGATATGGCCAAGAATTCTTCTATAGATATGCAGATATTCTCAACAACAATGGCTAACTGAAGCTAAAACATTCCATGCAGAGAAGTGTTGGCCAACTTTGAAGATCTACAGAAAATAAAAGTAAAATTTGATTTGATGATACATTTGAAATAACCTATTTATAATATACTTCTCCTTCAACTGAAATAACTTGATCAGTGCCTAATCCATTATGGTTCAGAGTCTATAGCAAATTCTTAGATCTAATTTGTTGCTTTGCAACAAATTCTATCAGTAATTCTTATCAGAATTTATCATTCGAAATCCTTTTCAATACCTAAGAAATCTCATCACATTCATCAAAGCCTTTATTTAATCCATTGAATTAACAGTAATGATAAATGGATATAGAACCTAACTAGGTTGCATTCAATTGCACAAGCTTTTACTCATACAACATTAAGGTAGCTAAGTATTTAAAAGGAGACAAAATTCAGAAAGAAATGATATGGGGACAGTTCATAATTTGTATTCATTTTCTTTGAAAATGGTATATCCTTTACAATAGACTCAGAATGGCCTTCAGAAAGAAACACAGCTCATTCTATATTCATGTATTCTCAGAGAATTTGACAGAAAAATACATTACAAACTTGCTTTTCAAATTTGGACCAAAAACCAGACTAAGCACAATACTTAGAAGAAATAGAATTCAGACAATTCTTTAGCCTTGGAATCTCACTTAAATAGTGTGAGATGCAACAAGCTTCAGGCTAAAGAAAGTGACAAGTGTCTTCTAAAGAATACTAACAAATGTCTGTCACAAAATACAAAAACAAATAATAGAAAAGCTAATACATCGAACAATCCTTGGTGGGTCCCTTTCTGTTATGCTTCTTAGTTGTTGAAACAAGAAAATAAGATCTGATTCTTCAATTATTCATCATCCTTAGAGTAAATAGCCATGAGGTTTGAAAGTGATGTATCATCTTCAGTTACCTGTAAATTTATTTCAACCTGAGGATTTTCCATGTCCTCATTATTAACTACGAGGGTGACTTTTACTTTTACATTCTCCTCCTCATCATCTTCTGACATTTGTTCTAGAAACTGATTTTTCCATTTATTAAAAGCATCATCATCTGGCCAATCAAAACTTAGAGCTTCTCTTTGTATATTATTAAAGAATTTATACTTTCTTCTAAATCATCAAATTCTTTCCTCATAGTAGTATAAAATAATTTTATTTTTACTAGATCTTCATTTGTCTTTGCATAGAACCACTGGCCAGTCTCACTCATGATGTTTACTATTCTTTCATTAAATGACTCATCCAACTCCCTTTTCCACTTTTCCTTTTCCTTTATTTTATCAATAGATTCTAAAGCACAAGGAAATAAAGTGAATTCTTTGGCCATATATTTGGAAAAATAGAGTGTTAATCTTCTCTGTAAAGAATCTCTTTCATCATCAAAATTTTCTAGCTTATTTAATAAATCAAAAATCTTCTCAACTTGATGATAAGGCATTTGGTCTGTAGATATACATATGATTGTAACATCATTATTTCTCTCCCTCCATTTCTGTGCAAGAAGAGTCAGTTTATCCTTATCTCTGTTCAACTCATCCATGAGGGTTGCAATTCTTGTCAACTGATCAAAAAAGGTTGATAATTGTATTTTATCCCTCAAATATATCACACCCTGCTTTAATTTCTATTCATGTTGATTTCTCAATTCTATCTGCAACTCATGCAATTTTGTTTTTTCCTCTTCAAAATCCTCTGTAGTATAGAATTGGGGCCTTTCAGGGGTGTCAGGTATTTCAATAATAGGGGTTGATCCAGATCCAACCAATGGCTATGAAGGGTATGCAATTGTAGATGCACTGGATTCTCCCATTTTTTGTTTCCCAAGTATCCTCTCCATCTGAGACATTTTTTTTTTCCAGTGATTGTATCTGTATACCCCTTTCCTCATATGATTTTAGAACTTCTTCAAACCTAGCATTGAGTTGGGTAAACTTATCTTCTTCTTGTCCAGATACAACACCACCCAATTTTAGCATTTCTGAAGCCATTCCTATTACTTGTTTACTACTTACCTCACCAGGCCTATATACTATCAATGTACCAGTATGTTTTGTAGTGGGAAACTCATGCATCCTGGTACTTTCTCTCTTATCTATGGACCACAAAACAAGGGCTTGGTGGTCATCACTAAATTTGACCCCTCTATGAGTCTGTAGTACTTCTTCAGTGGTTGTTAGTTGAACATCCTTCTGCTTTCTTATTAAATCAAAAACAATAGCATTTGCTTCATCCCATTTTGGCAGAAGGAGGACTCCTGATTGTCTAACTATTTTCCTTCCAGCTTCAGGAGTGAATCGGGCAAAATCACTCAAAAACTTTTATTTTACCTCTTCCTTGATAGCTGGGTCAGATTTATTTGGTTTCTTAGCCTTGATCTTCTCACAGGCTTTCTCAAAATTCTTTATATTTAATCTCCATAAAAACTAAGAAAAAGCCCTAGATCTTACAAAATTTTCATCATTATTAAATCTTTCAGAAGCCTGGTCAACAATTGGGTCAATTTCTTTACCTTGGTAATCAGCAATGGTCAGGTCCAAGGAAGGTGTAGGAGGTTCTTGTGGCTCTCCCATATCCAGGTCTGTAGAGGTGACAATCACATTCCCTTCTCCTCCCATTTGTCTAAGTTGTTCTTTTAGAGATGCTTCATCATCTATCTGGATTGCAGACTGGCTTGGGGAGTATTGTTCTTTTTGAGTAGAAGAAGACCCCTGCTCTAATTTTCATCTTTTTGGAGAGCTGGTTGCAGATGGAATTCTTGACCTTGGCTCCTTATGAGGGGGTACTTGTTGCACACTTTGAACCATGACATAACCTGCCCTTTTTTGCAATGTATATTGGCCAGGAGTTACCACATTTCTACCACTCATTCTTCTTTGTATTTATGTTGCCTTGTCTGGGTGTGTCTTAATAAATATATCTTTCTTTTCATTCATAGTCTGAATTATTATAGCAAAATTATTCATTAATGCCTGTATTTTATCTCCCAAGTACTTCTTATCTTTCAATGGGTCATACTGGGGGTCAAAAGCATTAACGAATTCTAGGTTTTTATTGAAAACTATCCATTTCTCTTTCCTTAATTCTTGCTCCTGCAATGTGAAAATATTTTTGATTATATCTTCCAGATAGTAAACCTAATGTACCATATGGGAAGCTCTCACCCTTTCTCTTAATGGATCATAGAATCCTTCAGGGTCAATGAATCTAGCGTGAGATTCTGCCATGTTATATTTATTCAAAAATAAATTTAAATGCTTCCACCCCTTTTTAACAAAAAAAAAATCATGCACTACAATAACCATTGGAAAGAAAGTTCCCTTCTTTACCAATTCCCTCTCATCTATAGTACCTATCTGCCATAAGAGCTCGACTATCCCTATCTTCAAAGGTACATGAAAAGGTAACACATGAGGTTTTTCCTAGGAAACCATAAACTCTTATTACTGTTGAAACATTGTAGGGAATTATATCCCCAAAGTTGTGACTGACATGTATCCCTTTAGCATGGTCCTTAGGTCTGACCATTTCTAATAATGCTTGTGGGATTCTAGGTCTATCTCCTCTTAAAAGAAGTCTAAGCTTTGATGCAAAATATCTGTCAAATCTTACATAACTAGCATCAGTGGCCTCTGAAGTCATATCCACACTCCATAACTGCACTAGATTCCTTTCTCCATCCTTTGTGGTTTCTAACTCCATACCCTTGGAGAAGAAAGTATATCCTTTGTACAAACATACATGCATCATCAATGAATACCAACAGAATGGTTTGTTTACTTTTCTCTTTGCTATTCCAACTAGATCATTGTGAATCTCTTTTGCTAGGAAGTGGCAAAATCTAGAATAGTACTCATTCCAAATTAAAGGGTTTGAGCAATTATAAGGACCATAGAACCTAGAATTTGATCACCCTCATCTATCCCCAAGATCTTGCAAAGAGAAAAATATAGTGCTTGAGCTCTCAGATTGAAATGTCTTCTTAACAATGGCTCTAGAGTATTGGCTGTGATCATAGAAAAATTACCAACCCTAGCAGCATGCTCCTGTAGTGGCCCTATTCTAAAGTACACTCATTGTGCATCATATCTAGCTTGCAGATCATCCAGATCAATGATTTCATGCACAGTGTCGTTAGGGTTTAGGTTGAAAACCTCACTAAACAGCTCAGGGAAAACCCTAAAAAGGTTGACCCCTGAATGATTGTTTACCCACCCTATGATAGGATCATACCTCTTTGCCGGGTCCATCAATAAATAACTATCAAAGAAGACACTAGGGACTACTAATTTTCCAATGTCGAATTCCCATACATTGCTCATAGGAGTGTCCATTTTTTGCTTTGAAAATCATTTCTTAAACAACTCCAAACCTCCCATGGAAACCTGGGCATCCCTTATCCAATTAGCTTTGTCATAAAATCCTTCTACCACAACCAATCTAGGGTTTTTTGGAATGAGTCCCCTTCCCTTAGTTATTTCATGCACTGATAAGGGGAATTGTTCAAGAAAATCATCATGCACTGAACATTTTAGATAATCTTTTTGTCCAGTAAACTCTTTTCGGGGTGGTATTTTTAATGAAACTTTGGAAAATTCTCAATAGCAGAATGCTTCAAATTTTACTCAGAAAGTCACAAAGCACTTACCTGCCAAAAATCGCACTTCTGCACTATATGATGTCTTCTGCAATTTTATTGGAGTATTAACCGAGAAATTCTATGCCTTAGCTCTGAAATCTTGAATGCCTTTTCTTCTTGTGCTTTGGTGATTCATTAATGGTGAAATCATGGGTTCTTTTTATCAATTAAAATTGCACGTACCAGGTCTAGATCACATTTACTCTCAGTAACCATTGCCCACAACTCGCACTCCAATTTGAATCCCATTCGTAGATTTTATTAGATCATATGGTCCTGATTTAAAAATAACAAGCTTTACAGTCCATTTAGAAAAATGCTACGTGTCACCATTGTGCTTCCCCGCATTACTTAAAAACCTACATATTCATTATGCAGGGATGCACCAACTGTCGATTAGGACAAGATCAATGATCGGAATAATCCATTTTGTATTCACAACTAGAAAGCAGTACTGACCAATAGGAAACTACCATATTAGCTCATACTATTTGACAACACTTCATGACAATGGATACCGTATCTCATTTTGAGCAAGCAAGTGTTTGTCATCATCATGGACACGCGTCACAAATGCGCTTCTCGGCATTGCTTAAAAACTTGCATCTTTATTATGCGGGGATGCATCAACCATTGATCAAGACAGGATCAATGATGATAAGACTCTCACCTTCATTAAGCAACCAAAAATCCTTCTGTGCATACCTTGCATTATATGTCATCAGTCATTTGCAGTGTAACATATTGAGATATTAATACCTAACCCCACTTTTCCACGTGTCACCATTTTTCTTCCCTGCACTACTTAAAGACCTATATCTTCATTATGCGGGGATGCACCAACCGTCAATCAAGACAAGATCGATAGTGAAACTGCTTGGTAAGTAATCTTCATAAATTTGCCAACAAATCAACCAATGATATCAAAGAAAAACAAAACATGTGAAAAAGTACTGACAAAGATGACATACAAGAGCTTTTGCGGTGTACTGGACCTCATAAAACATCAGGGGCTACATGTCACAAATGCACTTCCCCACATTGCTTAAAGACCTACAACTCTATAATGCGGGGATACGCTGACCCTTGATCTCTGATAGATCAAAGGTGACTAAACAACACTTCAACTTGGCATCCTTTCAAATGGAAAATCGCAATTAGAGGTACATGAAAGGTTTACCAAGGGCATTTTGACGTAAATAAAACATTAGGATAAAAAGTCCTACCAAAAATTGAAGAAAATACCTTTTTCAAAAATTTGAAAATGAGGGCGTCACAAAACAAAGACGTAACTAATTTTTCACCCGAATACCAAAAATTTTCTATACTATGAAAAATCACACCAACAGTGCCAACTTAGAGCCCTTTCCAAAATGAATCAAACTCTTGTGTGGCCGCACCCTCAAGAACACACTATCACCAAACTGATACTCTCGATTTGTCCTCTTTGCATCAGCATACTTCTTCTACCTATCCTGTGCCTCTCTCAGGCGCTGTCTAATCAGGGTCACCTATTGCTCCATCTCCTTTACTAACTGGGGGCCAATAGATACTCGATCCTCTATCCCGTCCCAACTCAAGGGTGTCCTACACGATCTCCTGTACAAAGCCTCATAAGGAAGCATACCTATGGAAGAATGATACCTATTGTTATAGGAAAACTCTACAAGATGTAGGTATTCCTCCCATTTGACTTGATGATCCATCACATACATACTTAGCATGTCCTCCAAAACCTTATTCACTTGCTTAGTCTGGCCATCGGTCTGAGGATGGTATGCTGTACTAAAATTGAGCCTAGTGCCCAAAGCTGATTGCAACTCTCTCCAAAATGAAGAAGTGAAAAAAGAGTTTCTATCAGAGATGATCTTATGGGGAACACCATGAAGTCTAAGAATGTCTCGCAAGAACACCTGAGCTATGTCTCGTGTTGTGAATGTAGTATGCATGAGTGAAAAATGGGCAACCTTGGTCAATGTGTCAACTATCACCAAAATAGCATCATGGCGATGAGATGACATAGGAAGACAAACAATAAAATCCATAGATATAGTGTCCCATTTCCACACTACAATCTCATGCAACTGGAGAAGCCCACCAGGATGACGGTGTTCTACCTTCACCCTTTGGCACTCAAGGCATCTCGCAACTAAGCTAGCAATCTGCACTCTCATGCCTGGCCAATGATACAGCTGCCTCAAATCTGCATGTAACTTCTTAACCCCAGGGTGTGCTGCATAAGGTGCTCTATGAGCCTCAAGTACAATGAGCTCATGCAAACCCCGAATGGAAGGTACATACATACGTCCCCTATGACGCAAAAGTCCATCAGACTCCAAAGAATACTCTATAAACTTCCCTTACAAGGGTCTCTGAGAATGTACTAATTGACTAACTTCTGCATAAAGCTCATCAGCTGGTAAGTGCTGCAAGATTTTCTCTCTCAAGTCAGTGCAAGTAGTCACAGATGAAAGTTCATGGCACCTTCTACTTAAGACATCTGCAACCACATTCTCCTTTCCCTTGATGTAATAAACATCAAAATAATACTCACATAGGAACTCCATCCACCTTCTTTGCCTAGCATCAAGGTTTGGAGGAGAAAATATGTACTGCAAGCTCTGGTGATCAGAATGAAGCTCGAATCTATGAGCCAGAAGGAAATATCACCATCTTACCAAGGCATGAACCACTGCCTCTAGTTCTAGGTCATGAGTAGGATAATTGAGTTCATGAGTCTTCAACTTCCTAGACTCAAAGGAAATAGATCATCCTTCCTGCATAAGGACTACCCCTAAACCATCTAAAGATGCATCGGTGCACACCACAAAATATGCAACAAGATCTGGTACTGCAAGAATTGGTGCACTTGTGAGGGCTCTCTTGAGCTCTTCAAAAGCTCTACCACACTTCTCTATCCACTCATACTTCTTCCCCTTTTTCTAAAGAGATGTGATGGGGTTTGCCAATCTAGAGAATCCTGAAATGAAGTGTCGGTAATATCTTGCTAGCCCCATAAAGCTCCTCACTTCAGTAACACTGGTGGGTGCTGGCCAATCCATGATAGCCCTAATCTTTGATGGGTCTACTGAGACACCATCACCTGATATGACATGGCCCAAATAATGTATCTGGGGTCTGAAGAATGCACACTGCGACAAGCTGCCAAACAACTAATTCTCTCTCAGCTTTTGCAATACCTATCGCAAGTGCTCTTCATGCTCTCTCTCATCATGAGAATAAATCAGAATTTCATCAAGGAACACAACCACAAACTTATCCAAAAATGTATGAAATACTCCATTCGTGAGGCTCATGAATACAGCTAGAGCATTTGTAAGGCCAAAAGGTACCACAGTGAACTTGTAGTGGCCATACCTAGTACGAAAAGCTGTCTTGGGGATATCACTATCCACAATCCTCAACTGATGGTAACCCGACTTCAGATCAATCTTTGAAAATACTCTAAAACCTTGCAACTGATCAAAGAGGTCATCGATTTTGGGAAGAGGATATCGGTTCTTGATGGTCACCTTGTTCAATTGCCGATAATCGATACACAACCTAAGTGATCCATCCTTCTTCTTGACAAAGATCACTGGTGCACCCCAAGGTGACACACTAGGTCAAATATGCCCCTTCTCTAAGATTTCCTCCAACTGAGCCTTTAGCTCACTAAGCTCATGAGTAGTCATCTTGTATGGTGCTCTCAAAACTGGCTCGGCTCCTGGCACTAGGTCTATGTGAAAATCCACTGCTCGAGGTGGAGGCATACCAGGAAGCTCTGAAGGAAACACATCTACAAACTCCTGAAGGATTGGAAAATCATCAAGGGATGGCTCCCTCTCTGAATCTTCCTCTCTGTCACTAATAGTGATAGCAAACAACTGACAACCCTTTCACATGCACCGTCTAAGCTGCATAGCAGAAATCATATAAAGGGACATCAGCCTCTTCACTCCAAAGATCTCCCTAGAGATACCATCATCATCCACATATTCCACCCTCTTCTGTCGACAATCCATCTTGGTGCTATGGGCATAAAGCCAATCCATGCCAAGAACAACATCATAAGAGCCTAAAGGGGTAATGCGTAGATCAATCCTAGTGGACATGTCTCCAATCTACATCTGACAGCTCTGCACCAAGGAATTAACTAACACTCTGGCTCCTGAGGCTAAATCTACTTCCCAACTAACATCTTGTCTAATTGCCATTAGCCCAGAATGCTCCACCACAAATGGAGATATGAAAGAGTTAGTAGCCCCAGAATCAAATAAAACTACAACCATATGGCCCTGTATAATACCTATAGCCTTGATAACTATGGCCTGATGCTTAGCCTGACGATTGTCAACTGCTACAAAAACTCTATGGGATCTACCCAGGTCACCAACTGTCAGCTCTAAAAAAGCCCTACTCTGACCACTGGATGCATGTCTTTGCGGACACTCCCTAGCTATATGACCCATGCCACCACAAGTGTAGCATGTTCTACGAGTATAAGATCATGCACCCTGTGACCCAAACTGCTATGGGTCCCCTGACCTACTAGATCTACTGAATCCACCCCTAGAAGATGGCTGAGTCTTTACTGACTATGACCGTGGGGCCTATACTCTCTGATCCTTCCTAGGACCCTATGACTACCACTGCTTGGGCTTAGAGCCTTGAGAACCTTGAGAAGGTCTTTGTTGCTATTGCTGGGGTTTTGGGTGCTGAGACTGCTAGCCCTTAGAGGACCCTGCTATATAGTTTTGATTCCCTTTCCAAGGGGGTTTCTGCTGGGAAGAGTTTCGATTCTGAGACCGATCCCGTAACTCTTGCCTACCTCGAGTATCCTCAACAACTAGTGCTATCTCCACTGCCTATCTAAAGGTGGTAGGGAATGCCATCCTCACTGGGCCCTGAAGTGAGAAATTCAGACCCATGATAAAGCGATGCACTTGAAGTTTCTCATCCTTCATGTATTCCACATAAGGAAGGAGCTCGAGAAACCTGCTCTTGTATTATGGCACTGTAAGGCCTCTCTGATAAATAGAATGGAACTCCTCAATTTGTTTCTATTGGAAATGCTTTGACAAGTACCTCTCTCAAAATCTTTCTAGGAAAGATTCCCATGTGAGGGTGTCCATCCTCACTCCGCCTATGATCTCCTCTTGATGCCACCAGTTGGAGGCATCCCCTCTCAATTGATGAATTTTTAGGCATGCTTTTAGATTACTCCCATAAAGGCATAACCCAAAGCACCACTATAGGCTCTGCAACTATGCCTCTACTGCTAAACCCTCAATGGTACTGGTAAACAATGGTGGTCTGAGTCGAATCAATTCCCTGATGTCATCTCCTACATGTCTAGGAGGTCTGTCAAAAGGGGGTCCTCTCTGGTGTATGGACTCTTCCTTGTGTTCACCCTAACCCTCTAATTGCCTCGGTGGGGGACTCCTCGTCCTCTCTCTGACTCTGGGCCCGCCTCCTTCAGGTCCCTCTGCTTCCACTACTAGAATCTGCTGAACTGGCTGAACTATAGGTACTACTCTCTACTGAACTAAATTGATTAAAGTCTGAAGTGCATCTATAATGTCCTAGTTTGGGTTTAGTGGTGGTGGAGGTGGAGGTGGTGGAGGTGGTCCATCCTCCTATCCTGCTCTACCACCCCTAGCCCTACGACCTCTGCCTCGCCGGCTATGACTAACAAGCGGCGTCTACACAATTCAAAGTTTGCATTAAGTTTAGGAAGCACAATGGTTTAAGGTTCCTAGTGTTGAAACACGAGCTCTGATACCAAAATGTCATGCCCAAAACTATGAGGGCAAAAATGCAAAAAAAAAAATAATTCTAAATTAATAATTATAATGCTTTAAGATGAAATAATTGACATAACATTTTATGTACAGGTTCTCTACATTACATAACCGTTTGTAATACAAAAACCTGTTTTGGTCAAATCTTATTTCTCTATCAAAACTCAATTTTTAAAATAGACTAAAAATACCCTTTTATAGATTTCAGATTCAATATCATCATTATATAAATTTTTGAGTTTTTTGATTAGTTATAATATGTTATAATCTAAAAATATTATAAGTCGATATTTCAACATTTCAAAAGATGCTCTCTCAAAAAATGAAAAAAAATAGTAAATCATATCAAAAAAATAAAAAAAATATATTTATCACTAGAGGAGAGAATCCTCTTCATGAATATGTAATTTTTTTTCAAGAAGGTATAGATTTGATAGGGAAGTTTTGACGAGAGGAAAAAATTGTTGGATTCTGATAAGGTCAAACTTGAGTACTTATAACAAAGAAAATATACATCAAAAAAAATTATTTCTTTTTTTGTGCACTAGATATACATGTCATCTATAAAATATTTTCAAATCATAACAAAAAAAGATGATTTGCACATACTTGTTTGACGGGAACTACATCCTATGTTTTTTACAGTTAAAAAGGGACTTCAAAATAAAATAAAATAAATAAATTCTTAGTCAAAAAAATAATAAAAATTATAGACATAAAATTCATACAATTCTACACATTTCATCAGTTTACATCATCTTCATATTTTAAATGCAAATACCATTTTTTTTGTCATTAATGTTGAACTGTCACATTCTGATATCACTTTTCTTTATAAAAGGTGACACAGGTTTGTGCTTTTACCCGAGGACGATTACATCGTTAGGATATTAAAACTTGTGTGATAAGATTGATATCGATCATTAATTTAAATAGATTGTTAATTAGTCTACTAAAATATGATACATGGGACTAACCATCTTAATTAAACCCATTAATACTTACATCTAATACTAACTATCTTTTACAAAGTTAATTTAGTAAATCAATTTATTAAAACCAAATTAACTAGATTCTATTTAATACTAACATCTCTAAAATCTAAAATTTAACTCAAATCTAAACAAAATTTAGCTTAAATTAAATACCATATTCAATTTTACATATTTCTAAATCAAAACTAAAAATATTACAAAACTAAATAAATTAAAATTAATATAAAAACAACTAAATTAATCTAAAAATAAAGATAACTAAATCTAATATAATCGACTAGTCATAATTCTAAACTTAATTACATTTTAACTAACTTTAACAACTACTTCTAAAACAAGCTAATAAATTGATACATATATATATATATATATATATATATATATATTACAATTCAAACAAACATAATTAAACACTAAATAATTAAATCTAAACCTAATACTAATACTAACAAACAAACACAATTTAAAAATTAACTATAATCTACTAACATACTAAACAACCAAGCTTAATAAATAACTAACCTAACAACACACTAACCCCTAACTCTACCCCTTTCCCCCTAAACCCCCCTACTCCCTCCTACGTTTCCCAATGCTCAGCACATTCTCACATGCCACTAACACTGCGTCAGTCACCAAAGAAGAAGCGCAAGTCACATTAATGGCAAGACATGCACAAGATTAAAAGCCCTTCACAAGGTAAAAGGAAAGTAAGCGTTGACCAAGGGATTGAAGGGAATGAGTGATGAGATGGGGGTGACAGGTGATGTCACCCTCCCATCAGCAACCCTCTTACCACAAACAATATTAACCATGCATTTTTCAATACATGTGTTCATAGGGTGGAACAAAGGCAAGGTTGGGTATCTTTGTTTAACAAGAAACTTAAATGCTTTTCCCCACAAGTGGAGCGCCCATTTTTAAAAGAAGATGGGGATGGAACAATGGTGACATCATCACATGATGACTAAATACTTTGCAAGGGTTTAAAATTTATTTTTTTTAAAAACAAACCTAATTTAAAGAGCATCTTAGGATCTGACGCCCAAGGAGGGATGATAAGCATTTATCATTAAAAGTTTATAGGTGAAAGGGAGATATTTAAGGTAAGATGTTATATGGATTATTTTATATTGATTTTTTACTATTGTTTTCTATATTTATTTTAAATATTCAATAAGGAAAAAGAAAATAATTAGGGAATCTTTTTTTGATTCTCTGTTACTTAAAACATTTAAAGGCTTCTCTCATACAAAAGGCAGAGAGTTTTTACTCTCTTAAAAACCTCTTTTTTTTTTTTGATGAAATTTTCTAAGTGTAGATTTAAAGTCATGTATCATTTTTCAAGGTGTATAATAGGAATAGAATTAAACATAGATTTAGCCATTCACACAATAATGCAAGTTTGATTAATATCCAATAATCATAAAAACTAAATCTACATGAATGAACATAAATTTCTATTTTCAACATATATGAACAACTTGATATATTGCAAAAATGAACATCATCATTATTTCCATCCTATTTTGAGACTCAACCATATAAATTTAAAATTTACAATTAAATCACATAACAAGCAATTATACTCAACTCAAATTTTATTTGCCAACCTGATTCAAAGGCTCAGTCGGGAAAAAATCAGGAAGAAAACTTGGCTTCATTGCCAATTAAAATAGGGTTTAAAATACAATTTACAATAGGATCTCAATCCAAAATTTCAACAATTAAATCAAATTTTCTTCATGACCCTAATCAAGGGATTTATAATATTTTATGAAGTACATTTCTAGAACCATGGAGGAAACAGAATCTGATCAAGTGACCCAAAAGCATGAACAAGAACAATTCAAAACATGCATATTTATACAAGATTTTCACAACAAGATCTACAATAACTCAACACTAGGGAAAGGTGGATTCTTCCAATGAGGAGAAGTTGAGGACAACACCAAATCAGATGCCCAATTGGGGCTATTAACCAAGAACTTATGTTCTGTCTTTTAAACATGCCATACTCATACCTAGTTTGTGCTAACGGGTAGGGGCCCATAACACCCTACCCTTTCTCCCTCTTCTCATTCTGAGAAGAGACTCTATACTGGTTGGAGTCCAACTAAATAGACCTTTCCCAAAATTGGTCACTTTTGCCCTCTCCAAGGGTGAGTAATACCAAAACACCCATGCAAGAAAAATCTCAAAATTGCAAACATAAACATGAAAGGAAAACAACCAAAATAACATGGTTTTCAAATCTTCCCTACATACCCACAAACATACAAACATTTAAACAACCACAAGGTAGCATGAGCACGAAACAAAACATGAAAATTGAATAAGGGAGATGAGAATTTCCTACCTTCACAAAGAGGTAATGGAAAAGAACAAGTTTGAGTAGAGCTTCCACTTCCTTCCTTCAATCTTCAAAACTCCTCTCTAAATGTAGAGATTGGGTAACAAACTCCACAAGTCCAAGAAGGGCCTCTAAATAGGCCTCCAACTCAACCACCTAAGGGCTTAATAACTACTCCCACCCACTTGCAATTCTAGAAACTCCTAACTCAACCTACACTATGATTAAACCCTAAGTGGAGATGAGGTGAAGTAATTCAAGATAACCATGGTCAATTTTCGCACAAAGGCAAAAAGAGACTTTTTGAGTGACCTCAAAAGTCAAAAAAAGGGGCTTAGGGGTTGGAAAAGACCCCTAACCCATACCCATACCCTTTGGGTATAATAATATCAAGTTTTAAGCCTTAGGAAACAGGTTTAAAGCCAAACAAAATCTAGGAATAAAATAGGACCTTCTAACTACTCTGACATGCAAATTAAGCACTAATTCGGATTAGGGATGACTAACCTCAATTAAGAACCTAATTAGAAAACTGACACCAACTAAGCCAACTTGGGTTCAAAGGTTAAACAACTAACCCTAAATAGCACACCGAAGCACATAAACATTTTACGAGTGTCAAATGACACTGAAAGAACATAATTACGAACATTGACATTCACTAAACAAAGAAGATACATACATATATCTCACAATACAATACGTGAATTATGAACAACAAGGCTTCCAAAATTAGCACAAAGAGATCAGTTATGTTCCTCCATAGGGTTTCTCGGCTAAATATCTACACATTCATTGCACACATCAGTAGTCTCATAAAATCACATGTACATAAATTTATACGTATTCAAAAATTCACATAAATTAAAACATACATCAATAAGGGTTTCTTCATCCTGCTTAATTCTTAATCATTTAAAATCTCTTAAATCAAAGTCTCAATCCTACATTTACTGATTTCATCAACATACATATACATGAAACATTAAATGACAATCATCAAATATATCTGAAAATAACATCACACAACATGAAATAATAAAGTATGTTCTAAGCATCAGATAATGTCTCGACATCTTGAGTCATGAATATCAAAAATAATAGTAATGTATCATTATGCTATGATGGTCAGGGCGAGGCCTCACATATGCATAGTATGATGTTCCTTGTATGTGTAAATGTGCATGGAACATTGTATCATGTTTGAAAGTATTTAGGGAACAAGGATACGAATGATCTAGTAATGTATGTGATAGATTATCAAGCATGTATGCATCTATGTGATTATACAAAATATGATAGTAATCTACTAGTTTATTTGAAATGAATCTAACTATTATGCAATTTTAGGGAATGTGTGTACTGGACAAGGTATATTTACTTTTCCTAGCCACTATTTATATGTTTTTTTTTTTTTGATTAAAATAATGGGATATCACATCATACTAACTATAAGCTATAATACAAATCAAATATAAATTATCATAATTTACAATGGAGAAATAATGGCATATAAAAGGAGCTAAGAAAAAATAACGTTTGTAAATAATAATTTTGGTGCATTGATAAATACAAGTAAAAATGAAAGATTAAAATAGCTATAGAGCTTGATCATTTTTAATGTCAACTATCACTAACAAGCACTGCCATAACCTACTCAAAAGGAGTTACTACTGAAAAAAAAAATGTAACTACATATGTCTTGGTTTGTCTAAACATATTCTATATTTTGATGCAAAGAAATGTCTAATAATAACAAATTATAAGAAAAATTCACTTGTACCCATGTCAAATAACATCAGTACAAGATCTAGCAAGATGAACTCAGGTTTTTCAATCTCAAGTTTTGGTAGAAAAATAGTTTTCTAAGGTTGAATAAACTATCATTCAAGTTCTATAGATAAATATTCAAGTTGAACAACCTATTAATATATTTAAACTATCCAATTTCTATACATAACTATGAATAATGATACATATTATAATTAAAAGGATATTCCAAGAAAATGAAAATACTGATGATAAAAAGCTTCAGCTTGATTGAGAGTATTTAGGATCATTAATTCTGATTGAAAACCCTTAAAACTCAATGTAGTAAAGAGATTTTGAAAAAATTTAAAGAAGGTTAACAGAATCACATTTATAGCAAATGCTTCACCGTAATATCTTACAATGCAAGTAATTGCATATCCCAAATTACACTACCTTTGATGTGCTGGAAATATTCTTAAAGGATAAGTTACTAAGAGGAGAGGGGTGTATTAGTAACTTCTAAAAATAATAAAACTTTAATCCAATCAACAGTTCATCAAAAACTGATCTAACTATATGCATGAGAAATTGAAAATATGAAAGTGTATATAACACTTTGAGACAAAGTTTTGGTGACCCAAAAAGCTTCCAAATAGAAAGTAAAACTAGGGTGGGGATGATACCCACAAGCTTTAGTACTATAGTATAAAGTTGGCCTATTAAGGCTTACATTGATCACTTCTAATGATCCACCCTATTAAGAGCAATAAGGACTACTAGATCCACCTTATTAAAGGATTTACAAACACACAATGAAGTATGCACTAGGTAAAGAGAATTTCATAAGACTATTAGGTCTACCGTATTAAAGGATTTGATTGATCCACCTATTAGGATGAAGTAGTAGTTGATCTCTGATTTGTTACTTGGTTTGCTAAGTGAGATTCCTTTAGGTGTATAGATCACCTTGCTGTGATAGATGAATCTTTACTACTCCTTATACTATTATAGCCTTTGTAATTCCCACTTTCTACTCTTCTTTGATGATCACATTACTTCATTATTGATTCCATCCATACCTTGGATGTGATATAATACATTACATATATACCAATCCAATTATACAATTACGAAGTTATCTATAATATAAGTTTACACAAATATTACAAAGTCAGCTCAACTATAGACACTCAAGTTCTCAAGATTGACTCAATGAGGTTTCGATACTTGGTATCCACTTTCAATGCTCGGCATCATCATATACTCAATAGACATAGAATCTTGGTCCATACTGATCACTTTTAAGTAGTTGTGAACTCAATCTACACTGGTGACTCAGTGAATACTATGAAACTTGGCATATAAACTAAATCACTTATTTACCACTACATAGTTTGGTAAACGCTATCTCCTTGACCTCATTATAAATTTAATCACATGGTTAATACTAAGTATCTTAGTCAACACTAGACTCACATCACATCAACTGTGAACTTGGTAAGCACTACACAAGTTAGTTTGCATTGGTAAACTCAACATACAATGAGGTGCTCAATTTACACTACTGATCATCACAATAATATTAACTACTTAGAATTTACTAAAATTTTTCTAAAGGACTCGGTAGCAACTATAGACCTCATTAACAAATGAAATTCTTGTTTAACATTATTAACTATATAATAAGCTCGATAGATACTTACAATATGAATAAGTGTATGTCACTAACAAAAAACTTGAATGATATGTCAACAATCTCTCCCTTTGGCATTAGTGACAAAAACACTTATTAGCCAAAATTGAATTAAAAAAGTTCTTGAACATCTTTATCCATCACCTTGTGATTCTATCTTAGTAGAGTATACTATTTTTGAGATTTTTTATAATTGGTTTTGTAAGATATATCTCTATACATGGGAAGGCTCGTATTAAAATATTCTATACATTTCCTTGCTATATATTCTTTTTTGAATCATTATTTACATTTATGTCACATCTATCTCCCCCATTTCCTTTTCACCTTATGTATCAATTCTTACATTTTTTTCCCCCATAACTCATCATTCCCATACATCTTCTATTATATTCTTCTCCCTCTTTTGATAATAATGCTAAAGATTTATTCTATATATTTACATATTAATTCAAAAATTAGACAAAAATTCTAAATGTACCTTGAGTATGATAGCCAAAGTTTTTTCCCAATTATCCTACAAGACCTTACATGTGTGTAGTGCAATTTGAACTTCTGCTGACAACTCAATCATGTGGTCTACTATGGAAAAATTATTGTCATGGACGAGAGTTTTGAAATGTGCAATATGCTTCTGTAGTGCATCCATGTTAGGGAGAATCATATTTTGGATATCTAATAATGTAGATTTGATTTTGGCATCTTCTCTAAGCAATTCTTCCTATATATCTATCAAAAATTTAATCTTATTGAAATGAGAAAATCTTGAACTGGGGTCAAGTTGCAACTCCTAAGAACTCACCTTGAGATCTTCATCAACCTTGGATAATTTGTCCTTCATTTCCTTAGAGAAATTTGAAACATCACATAGCTTACCAGAAACTAGAGTTACATTTGTACCCAAAATGGTAGAGATTTCTATTTGGTAGATGGAAATTTGTTGAGCAATGTGCTCTAACACTTTATTCTCAAATTTCTTCACTGCTTTCTGTAGTAACTTATCATGTCCATTTTAATCTTCATTGAACTTCTAGACTGCCTCTATCAATTGATACAAAATTGGTTGAGATGAATCAACTTCTATACCTATAGCCTCTACCAAAAGATTCTTGGCATCCTCGATGATTTTAAATTCTTTGCTCTTTCCTCTCTTAGCCTTTGTTATTTAGCTTTCTTTTGGATAATTTCACCAAATGTCTACATTTGATCTAGATTGAGTTTGGATATGTCCCAATTTGGGGTCACTATATCCTCATCAAGGTCTATTTCCTCCTCCTTTTCTTTTCCTTGGCCCAAAATTTTTGTGCTTGATTGAGGCTTGGACTCAACTATCCTTACACTTATTTCTTGCTTACTAGGAATGAAAACAATAGTAGACATAGTAGGATTGGCCACAAAAATTGTACTGCACTTATTATAGAAATACCTATAGTAGCCAAGATTGATGTATCCAAAATTGATGTGTCCAAAAACTTTTTAGTCAACATGGTAGAAGAGAGAAGAGTCTACAGCTTGGTAGATGAAGTGGAGGTCACTTTGGTCAGTGATGTGTTGAGCTAAGCTAGTGCAAAGATTGATTAGATGTTAGTGTTGTCATTGGTAGTCACAATCAATCCTACTGAGGTTGTCTCCATGTTTGATGTAGTTATTAATTTTCTTGTAGAGTGAGGGAGTGAGGCAATAACTACTACAATAATCTTAACTAGGTTAGTTACCTCATCATCCTGCATTTATTTTTTGGTAGCCTCTTGCTCTTGTTCCTCTTCATTATCAATATTATCAAATTGTGTTGTCTTTTCAAAATTTTATTATTCATCTTTCTCTTCATCATCATCATCATCATCACCATCATCATCTTTCACTTCAATAGAAAAATCACTTGGTTTATGAAGATGATATACATTCTTCCATGTATTAGTTGTATTCCTTATAACATTCTCAATATCTTCTATTAGAACTAGACAAGTATTGAATTTTAGACTTAATTTCTCCTCATTTTTCTTTAGAAATTCCTTAGCCACCTTTTCTATTAAGCTTTAAATAAGCTGCCTCAAGGTCTTCCCATAGATGTCTTTTATAGTTTGCATGGAAAATTCCCGTCTTGGTTTAATCTTATCCATAAAAATATTAGGAATTTGAGAAGTAAGCTAGTCTGGTGAGTATTTTGACTTACCCATTTTGTCCATCACTAGATTTTCAATTTTCTTTTGTTCTTCCTTAGTCCTAATTTCATAATTTAATGCTTTAAATTTTTTTATAATGGCCCCTTCTTGTAGTTTTTTTAGTCAATCTTGGTAGATGGGTGGAGGTTTTCTGAATATTATATCTCCTCCTTCCTTATTAGCCTTTTTCTTTGAGGATCTTCTGGTAAACACAATAGTGAATGGCTTGGTAGGCTTGTTAATTATTACCTTGCCCTTCTTCTTTAGTGGTTACTCTTCCTCTAATTCTTCCTCATCCTCTTCTTCTTCATCCAAACATTTTCCCTTGCTCAACAAAAGATTAGAACTAGTTTTCAACTTGGCAACTCTTTTCTTGCCTTTGTTTATCACCTGAGGGAGCTTAATCACAAGTTCTATCCTAGCTTTGGCTTCATCATATGTACCAAAATATGCATCCTTGTGATCAACTAGTTCATTTACAAGTGCTTTAATTATATCCTTAGTTTCATCTATATTAACCTCATATCCAAGAGGTTTAACCCATGCAATTCTAGGCTTGACTGCCTAAATGTATACCTTATCACTAGCTACCATGAAAGACACATCATCCTTATAATCTTCCAATAATTTCTTTGGAATCCTAAATCTATTATTCATTTTCTCTCTAAATTCATCAAAATATTTTTCCATGATACTTTTATAATTCTCTCCCATCTCAGCAATGTACTCATTAATTTGGTAGAGCACTGACACGTCTTTTCTCCATATAACTGAACCTTTTGAAGGGAAGAATTTCTAAATATAAAAGAAAAAAACATGTCAATAGAGAGGCAAACCTACATGAGTTATTCTTTGATTTCCTAATTCTCTCTATGTTTTTGTTGAATTGTTTCAACAGTAGCTCAGCAAGGTCAAGAGAAAGGTTGTTCTTTACAACTTTGCATACAAGGTCAACTACTTCATATGACACACTATTCAACCTACTAGAGCTATATATCTTATGTGCAATGACATGAATACCACACTTTAATTCCATGTCAATGACACTTCTTATCTTCATGCCTCTACCATCCCATTTTGCTAGGGTTTTCTTCTCTAGTTTAGCCCGACTTAGGGTTTTGTTTGTCTTAGCTTTAGCCAACATTGGGAGACCAGTGATTCTATGAATAATCTTTTTCATGATTAAAATTGGTTATTTCAACCATAACTATCCATTATGCACCTAACTAAGAATAAACTTAATTTTTTTCACTTGGAATTTACAAGGCATGTGAGGAATATTGGTTAACCCTTTTTTCTTGAGGTGTTGATGTTAAAGTTTCAAGATTCCATTTGCACACAACTTTTCTAGGGCTTTATCCATTTCCAAATTACCAATATCTTGAATCGTGCATTTAAAATGGGAACAAATATACTTAATCAATAGTACATTTGAAGGGATTTGCAAGTGTTCTCCACTTAGATCTAAGGTTTCGACGATGGTAGGAGTGAGCTTGAAGTCTGGAGGTTTCTTTTCTACACTATGAACTAGCATGCTAGATCCTCATCTTAACTTGTTGCTATTAGATGCCATCTTCACTTGGTAGGGTTTGAGAGAATTCAAAATCTTTTGATAATTTTTTTCTCAAATTGCTTGGATGCTCTTGAAGATTTCTCTATGCAATAGCTCTTCAAAAATTCATGGTGAAAAATGACTTTGATTTCATTCCTTTTATCAAAATTTTCCATAAATACTTGGTACAAATGGTAGATCAAATTGATAGACTATCATCCACTTCCTTGCATTGATTACTCAGTAGAGTCTTCCATCATTTAGTAACCATATGAAATCTAGTTACTCCCGACCTCTCTTAGTAGAGTCTGTGACCTGACCTCACTTGGTAAGAAAATTAATTCGATAGTTACTAGTACCATTTCACTTAGTGATCCCTTTGTATCTCGAATATAGATATGGATCTTTTTTCCTCTTCAACTAGAACTAATTTGGATGTTTTATTTGGTAGCCTAGTCCTAGTTCTCCTTTGAGAAATCAAGTAGAAATTGTTGAGCCACCCACTTCTTGAGTGACTTGTTCATCATTGTTTAGACTTACATTCTTAGTAGACTTTAGAACCCATCACTATCTCATCTATTTTTAGATGTTATTATCCATTGTCTTCTTTTTATCTTCAATTCTACTAGTATTCATGTAGTTCTTAGCAAGATGACCAAGTTTAGTACAAATGAAACATCTTTTAGTAGTATCTCTTTTCCTCAAATGATGCTTTACACAATTCATTCCAATATGTCCAAATTCTCCATAGTAATGTCATCTACACTAGGTGTTGTAGTCCCAACCAAATTTAACTTTCACAATTTTTTCTTCTGGATTTAATATCTTGGTTTTGCATTCTGATGATTTGTGCCCATGCTTCTTACATTTGTGACATTTGCCTTCAAATCTTGGTTTCTCTTTGAATTCATTAGCGTATGACCATGCTGATTGAAATTGTAGCATCTTCAATTGAATTTTTCTTTTCCATGGCTCCAAAATTTGTTTGAAGTATAACCGATCTTACCACAATGATTACAAGTAGGTCCTTGATTCTTTTGAGCTCCTTCCTTGGATGATTCTCCTACTTCTATATATCCAATTCCCGCTTTTCCTTTTTGTCTATAGAGATTTTTCTCATTCAATTGATTCATGTATGCCTGAGATTTCGTCATTATTTCATTGATTTGTCTTTCAGAGTTTAGGTCATTCTACAATCTTTCATTTTCAAATCTTAGTTTCATGATTTCTTTATTTGCATTGGAGAGTTGATCAATGAAGTCTACTTGCTGAAAGGATAGGTGTTTGAATTCATTGGTCTTTCCCTCTATCTCTTCTATTATCTTGTTTTTGTTTTCCATAATTTCACATAATCTTATTGATTGAATTTTTTACTCTTTTCTTAGTTTTCTTACTTCTTCTTATAGTGAAGCATTCTTTTCTAGTTCTTCTTTGATTGCTTCATTTTCTTCATCTGAGCTACTTACTGAATGAAGGTCTTCAATTATTTTTTCAATGTAGAGATGATCATTCATTTGAATTGCAAGATCTTTTCTTCTTTTAAGGGATTGAGAGATTTGCTCCTTTGCTTTCTTGAGTTGGACAATAGCAATTTCCAAATCTAGCTTATCATTGTCAATAGCCTTGTCATGTTTGAATATCTCCATGACTTTTTATATTTGCTCAAGTTGTTAAACTATTCTCTAATAACCAAAAGGCTCTAATACCAATTGTTAGAAATATTGTTGAAGGCTAAGCTATTGAGAGGGGAGAGGTCAATCAATAACTTCTATAACTTATAAAACTTTAATCCAATCAACAATTAATTAAATACTAATCTAATTGCATGCATGAGAAACTAAAAACATGAAAGCATATATACAACTTTGGCACAAATATTTGGTGACCCAAAAACATTCCAAATAGAAAGTAAAATTGGGGTGTGGATGATACCCACAAGCAAAGTTGGCTAGTTAAGGCTTACATTGATCACATTTAATGATCTACTCTATTAGGAACAATAAGGACTACTAGGTCCACCTTGTTAAAGGATTTAAAAACATAGAATGAAGTATGCACTTAGTAAAGAGATTTGCATAAGATTGTTAGGTCTACCTTGTTAAAGGATTTGATTGATCCATCTATTAGGATGAAGCAATACCTGATCTTTGATCTGCAACTTAGTTTATTGAATGAGATTCCTTTAAGTGTATAGATCACCTTGCTTTGATAGAGGAATCTTTGCTACTCCTTATATTACTATAGCCTTCATAATTCACACTTTCTAATCTTCTCTGATAATCACATTACTTCATTACTAATTCCATGAATACCTTAGATATAATAAAATACATTACATATATACCTATCCAATTAAACAATTACAAACTCAGTCACAATACAAGTTTATACAAATATTACATAGTCAGCTCAAATTTCGACACTCAAGTTCTCAAGACTAACTCGGTGAGGTTCTAATACTCAACATAAACTATCAATACTTGGCATCATCATGCACTTGATAGTCATAGAATCTCGGTCCATACTAATCACTTTCAAGTAGTCTTGAACTTAGTCTATATTGGTGACTCGATGAATACTATGAAACTTGGCATATAAATTGAAGCACTTGGTTACAACTGCATAGCTCAATAAATACTATCAATTATCTAGGAGCATCTAGTGGTGTAAGGGTAATCCTATATCACCCAAAAAATATTCTTAGCATTAGTTTCTATTTAAATTCTTTTCATTTCTAGATACCCATTTGGGTCAAATAAAGATTCCAACTCTCATAGTTTCATTATTGGTTTTCTGTGTTAGACTTTCTAAGCACCTTGGGATACATGTCAATGTTGAAAATGGGTTATTTTTTAATTAAGCCATAATTATGATGAGTTAGAGGATGTAAGTGGGAGGGATGATTATATTTTTAATTTAAAACACTCTAGAAAAATAATTTGGTCAAAAGGCTTTATGGTTTGAAAGTTATTGTAGTTTTAAGTTGCCTGGACACCTCCTAAGAGAGATTCCAAGTCAGATTTGAGGCATTCAATGACCTTTTATGGTCCCAAAAAATGGGGGAAAAGAAAATATATTTCCATAGGGCTATAGAGCACTTCAAGAGATTTTTGGAAATGTAAACAATTCATCAATTAGAGTCCTAGTTCAAAAGTTATGTCTCCCAAAAGTTGAATTATCATTTCTAGATTCTTATAATTTTACACCAGCTTCTAACATGATTTCTAGAACCTTTTTTTTTAGTGGTGGATTCTAAATGCCATATTCTAAAATTTATTCCTAACCCTAAACCTAATCGTGGTTTATTTAAGAACTTTTCTAGCATTGTAAAGGTAATTCTTGGTGGAATTTGAGAGAAGGTACAATGAGGAGGATTTTTTTTCTCCAGGATCTGAACATTATAAGCCCATAGGGCATGTATTTGGGTCTATATACATGTATTTAATGTAGTAGCATGTTTTAATGATAATAATATTTCCTTTTTCACTAGTTGTATTCATTTTGGCTGTGGTTTGTGTCTTCATCAAGTGGTATCAGAGCAGGTTTTCTTTAGTGTGTAGACATAGTGTCAACTATAAGGCAATTTGCACCAAGACTATGTAGTTGTGGGTTTGAGACAAGAAGATGCCTCCATGAAGGGTTGGAGTTATTACTCTTGAGGTTAGAGCCCTCTAGAGACAAGTCTAAGTATTGTAGGACAAGATCTGTAGAGGGATGAATGTTTTCGTAAGCGATGAAAGTGAGGAAGAAAATGAAGAAGAAGGAAATATTGGGCCAGAAGGGGAAGGAGATGGAGAAGTTCAAAACCAAGTAGAGGAGGGGCTTTCTAGGGCCATTTCTAAGCTGGGAAAAAGTACCTAAAATTGATGTGGGTATGTTTTCGAGAACTCTGAACCAAGATGAGTTGATCGATTGGATCAATGAACTAGAGAAATATTTTGAGTATGAGGATATCAGGGACCTAGATAGTGTAAGTTTGCAAAGGTAAAAATGAAAGGCCATGCCAAAATCTAGTGGCAAGAGGTTCAGCTAGAAAGAAATAAAAGAGGAAAGGAGAAAATCACAAGAAGCAATTGCATGGTGGCCAAACTAAAGAAGTAGTTCATTTCTATTGATTACGAGCTTGAATTGTTCAAGAAAATGTAAGGATTAAAGCATGTAGGAAAATATATCTAGGAATATATAAAGGAATTTTATTAAGTTTTTATCATGGAAAGGCATGCAGAAGCAAAGAAGGAGAAGGCTGCTCATTACCTTAATGGGTTAAGACCTAGCATTCAAGAGGATTTAAGTTTGGTTAGAATGACTAGCATTGAAGAGGCATACTAATTTTCCCTATGAGTTGAGGATAATATTAAAAAAAGCTTTTTTGGAAGGCAAAGAGGGCGTACTCAAGGTGGAACAGGCGATGGAAGGTCATTTCAAGGCCAAAATGAGAACCAAAGGAAAAATGAAGATGTGGGTACTAGCTGAAACTAGAGGAACGAGGGTTTCAACTACTCCCATGATCAAAACTTTGGAGATTAGAGAGGAAGAGGTAGAGGACGTTGACAAGGTTCTAGAAGAGGAGGCTTCCATGGTACCCATTTTCATTGTAATGAACAAATTGATCATGCCTTTGAATGCCTTCAATGCCAAGGAAGGACATATAGGAGAGTTGACGGACAAGTAAGGCTCATGTGGATAAGGATCCATAGTCATCACATTCAAAGGATGCAAAAAGAGGAGAGGTTCTAGTAAATAAAAGGGTCTTACTAAGTGGTGAGACTGATCCTAGAAAAAGGAGGAGTTTGTTTCATACCAGGTCCAAGTGTGAGGGTAAATGTTGTGATGTGATTATTGATGGTGGAAGCACTAACAACCTAGTTTCAGAAGAAATGATTTCAAAGATAAAGATTAAGAGGGAGAAACACACCCAACCCTATTGGATTTCTTAGGTGAAGGATTATCATAAGGTTCTAGTTAGTGAACAATGTATGGTGAAGTTCAAGATTTGGAATTACCATGATGAGGTCCTCTGTGACATCATTCCAATAAATGTCTACCATTTATTATTGGGAAGGCCATGGCAATTTGATAGGCATGTTGTATATGATGGTCATGCAAATAAATACTCTTTGAAAAAGTATGGAGTCCACCAAAAATAGAAGCCCTTGATAAAGGAAGGTCAAAAGGTATGCAATAGTGCTAGGGTATGTCTTGTTGATGGAAGAATTTTTTTGGATGGCTTACAACATCAATGTATGTGTTATGCTTTGATTCCTAGAAAAGATAAGGAAGGAAGTAGTGACATTCCACTTGAAGTTTTAGGCCTATTAAGTGAGTATGGTGATGTCATCTTTGATAATGTTCCAGAAGTGTTGCCACTAGTAAGGCAAATCAGTCATCAAATAGATTTAATCCTTGGAACTAGTTTTCCTAACAAGGCTGCTCATAGGATGAGTCTTACTAAAACTAAGGAGCTAAATAGACAAGTTCAAGACCTATTGACGAAAGCTTTGATTCAGGATATCATGAGTACATGTGTAGTACTTGTAGTGGTAGCACCAAAGAAGGATAGAGAATGGAGAATGCATACAAACTCTTGGGATATAAATAGAATAACCATCAAGTATCAGTTCCCTTTGCCAAGAATGGATGATCTTATGGAATGTTTGAGTGGAGCTCAGTACTTCACAAAGATAGATCTCAAGAGTGGCTATCACTAGATACATATATGAGAGGGAGATGAGTGGAAGACTAAATTCAAGACCAAGGAGGGTCTATATGAGTGATTAGTCATGCCCTTTGGACTAACCAATGCACCAATTACCTTCATGCAGCTTATGAATGAGGTACTAAAGAAATTCTTGGGAAAAGTTGTTATTGTCTATCTGGATGATACTTTAGTTTTTAGCAAGTCTTTGGATGAACACTTATTGGACATTCATAGTGTCCTTGAAAGGTTGAGGGAAGAGAAATTATTGATTAAATTCAAGAAGTGTAGCTTCATCAAAAAGGATTTAGTCTATTTAGGATTTGTTGTATTAGCTAAGGGTCTCAAAATATATCCAAAGAAGCTAAAGGCCATCTTGGAATGGCCTACTCCAAGGTCTGCTATTGAGGTGAGGTCATTCCATGGTTTGGTTAGTTTTTATAGTAGGTTCATTAGAAATTTCAGCGGCATATGTGCACCCTTGACTAAAACAATGAGGGGGGATAGAAGAGAGTTCAAGTGGACTTAAAAAGTTGCAAGGAGTTATAAATTGTTGAAGAAGAAGGTGATAGAGCAACTTGTGTTGGCACTTCCTGACTTCAATAAAGTGTTCTAGGTGGATTGCAATGCTAGTGGTAGTGTTATTAAGGTAATACTGAGCCAAGAAGGTAAGCCTATTGCCTATTTTAGTGAAAAACTAAATGATGCAAAGAAGAAGTATTTTGTTTATGATCAAGAGTTCTATGCAATAGTTCAAGCATTAAAAAAATGGAAGCATTATTTATTTTTGAAAGAATTTTTCTTATATACTGATCATCAACCATTGTAGTATGTAAATAGCCAAGGTAAATTGAATCAAAAATATTTAAAATGGGTAGAGTTCATGCAAAGATATACATTCATGTTGAAACATAGAAGTGGAAGGTCTAATAGTGTAGTACATGCATTGAGTGGGAGACAGTTGTTGTTGATAGTAATGTAGGTCGTAGTGGTTGGGTTTAATGAACTCAAGAATCTATAACCTTAGGATCCTCATTTTCCTGAAGCATGGAAGGGTTGTAAAGAATCTATTACTCTAGACATAACCAGGTGGCTAGATTATTTGATTTAGGATAGTATGTTTCTCAAGGGTAGTCAATTATGTATTTCAAGGAGTTCTATGAGGGAGAATTTGATTAAGGAGAAATACAGTGGAAGAATGGCAGGACACTTTGGTCAAGATAATACTATTCTCATTGTTAGAGAACATTATCTTTGGCCTCAATTGTCAAAGGATGTGAAGAAGTTAGTGTAGATTTATCAAGTATGTAAAGTAGGCAAAAGATTTAGTTGCAATATTGGACTTTATCAACCATCTCTTGTTCCATCAAAGCCTTGGGAGGACATAAGTATGGATTTTGTTCTTGTATTTCTGAGGACACAAAGGGGTAATGAATCAATATTTGTGGTGGTTGATAGGGTCTCCAAGATCATGCATTTCATTCCATGCTAGAAGACTCATGATGTAGTACATATTGCAGATTTTTTTCAGAGAAGTGGTGAGACTACATGGTCTCCCAAAGATTATTGTTTCTGATAGAGCTACTAAATTTATGGGGTATTTCTAGAGGACTTTGTGGAAGAAGTTGAGGACAAAATTGAAGTTTAGTTCTATGTATCATCCATAGACTGACAAATAAGAAGATGTGGTTAATAGAAGTCTGGGCAATTTGCTAAGGTGTTTAGTGGGAGATAAGCCCAAGAGATGTGATTTAAATCTACCACAAGAAAATTTTTATTACAATAATTCTATAAATATGAGTACTAGTAGATCACCATTCCAAATTGTGTATGGGAATAGTCGAATGACTACATCTAAGCCAAGAAAGATGGAGCAAAGGGAGAGGACAAGTGTTGAGGTAGAAGAATTTACTAAACATGTTAAGAATCTACATGTGGAGGTACATGCATATATTACAAAGATGAATCAATAGTATAAGGCTAGGGCAGATCAAAAGAGGAGACATAAAGAGTTCCAAGTAGGGGATCTGGTTATGGTAGACTTGAGGAAGGAATGCTTTCTAGTGGGTACCTACAACAAGCTAAAGATAATGAAATTTGGACCCTGCAAAATTTTGATGAAACATGACTCAGGAAACACATATGAGGTGGAGTTTCTAGGTAGGATTCACATTTCTCATATCTTCAATATTACAAACATAACAGAATATCATGATCATGGTGCAGAAGAGGGGTTGATGTTGGAGCCATGTCCAACTCCTACTTTGGTGAAGGAAGAGATTGAAGTCATTTTGGATAGTCGTGTGGCTAGAGTACCATAAATAGGTAGTATGAAGAATACCTTGTGAAGTGGAAAGGATGAAAAATAGCAGACTCAACTTGGATATCCACAATGAAGGTTGCCCATTTGGGTTTTCCTCTAATAGCTATAAAATGATAGGGTCACTTTTTAATCTACCCTAGGTGTATGATGCAAGAGCATCTAGTGGTGTAAGTGCAATTCTATATCACCCAAAAAATTATGCTTAGAATTAGTTTCAATTTAAAGTGTTTTCATTTCTGGATACCCATTTGGGTCAAATAATGATTCCAACTCTCATAGTTCCACTACTGGTTTTCTAGGTTAGAGTTTTTGAGCACCTTGGGATATGTGTCAATGTAAAAAATGGGTTATTTTTTAACTAAGAAATCATTGTGATTATTTAATGGGTGTAAGTTGGAGGTATTATTATATTTTTAATTGAAAACACTCTAGAAAAAGAATTAGGTGAAAAGACTTTATGATTTGAAAGTTATTATAGTTTTAAGTTTCCTAGAGACATCCTAAGAGTGCTTTCAAGTCAGATTTGATGCATTAAATGACCTTTTATTGGACTAAAAATGGGGGACAATAAAATCTCTTCCATAGAACTATAGAGAGCTTTTTAGAAATGTAAACAATTCATCAATCAGAGTCCTGAATCAAAAGCTATGCCTCTCAAAAGTTGGATTATCATTTTTGGGTTCTTCTAATTTTACACCAGCTTCTAATGTGATTTCTAGAACCTTCCATTTTTGTGGTGGATTCCAAATGGCATATTATAGAATGTATTCCTAACCCTAAACCTTATTGGGGTTTATTTAAGAATATTTATGGCATTGTAAAGGTAGTTCTTTGTGGAGTTTGGAAGAAGGTACTGTTAGGAGGATTTATTTATTTTTGTTTAGGCTCTGACCATTGTAAGCCCATAGGGCATGTAGTTGGGTCTTTTTACATGTACTAAATTTATTAGAATATTTTACTAATAATAATATTCCCCTTTTTCCATATGGCATTCATTCTAGTTGTGGTTTGTGTCTTTATCAAGTGGCATCAGTGCAAGTTTTCCTAAGTGTGTAGATAGAGTACCAACTATGAGGCAATTTGTATTAGCATTGTGTTGTTGTGGTTTTGAGATAAGAAATTCCTCCATGAAGGGAGCATGGTGGAAGGGCTAGAGTTATTACTCCTCAGGTTAGATCCCTCCAAAGATAAGTCTAAGCATTGCAGGAGGAGATCCATAGAGGGATGAATGTTGTCGTAGGCAATGAAAGTGAGAAAGAAAATGAAGAAGGAAATATTGGGCTAGAAGGGGAAGGAGATGGAGAAGTCCTAAAATAGGTAGAGGAGAGGCTTTTTAGGGCCATTTTTAAGCTTGTAAAAAGCCTTAAAATTGATGTGGGTATGTTTTTGGGAATTTTAATCCTAGATGAGTTGATCAACTGGATCAATGAACTAGAGGAGTATTTTGAGTATGACGATATCAGGGACCTAGATAGGGTTAAGTTTGCAAAGTTCAAAATGAAAGGCCATGCAAAAATCTGGTGGCAAGAGGTTGATCTAGAAATAAATAGAAGAGGAAAGGAGAAAATCACAAGATGGGATTGCATGGTGAACAAACTAAAGAAGTAGTTCATTCATGTTGATTGCGAGCTTGATTTATTCAAGAAAATGCAAGGGTTAGAAAAAGTAGGAAAATATGTCTAGGAATATATAGAGGAATTTTACTAAGTTCTTATAAGGTTAGAGGATATAGAAGCAAACAAGGAGAGGGTTGGTTGTTACCTTAGTGGATTAAGACCTAGCATTCAGGAGAAGTTAAGTCTGGATAGAATGACTAGCATTGAAGAGGCATAGTAGTTTTCTCTCCAAGTTGAAGAGAAGCTAAAAAAAAGGTTTAATGGAAGGCAAAGAGGGCATGATCAAGGTAGAAGGGGTAGTGGTAGGTCATTTTGAGGCCAAAATGAGAACTAGAGAGAAAATAAAGATGTGTGTACGAGACGAAACTAGAGGAATGAGGGTTTTAACCACTCATATGATCAAAACTTTGGAGATCAGAGAGGAAGGGGTAGAGGACATGGACAAGGTTCCAAAAGAGGAGGATTCCATGGTACCTATTTTCATTGTAAGGAATAATTTCATCATGCCTTTGAATGCCCTCAATGCCAAGGAAGGAAACATAGGAGAGCTGAGGGACAAGAAAGGGTTGGTCATGTGGATTAGGATGCATAGTCATCACATTTAGAGGATGTAGAAAGAGGAGAGGTTCTAGTAAATGAAAGAGTCTTACTAAGTGGTGAGACTGAACCTAGAAAAAGGAGGAATTTTTTCATGCTAGGTGCAACTATGAGGGTAAATGTTGTGATGTGATTATTGATGGTGGAAGCCCTAACAACTTGGTGTTAGAAGAAATGGTTTCAAAGCTAAAACTCAAGAGGGAGAAACACCCCCAACCCTATCAAATTTCTTTGGTGAATGATGATCATAAGGTTTTGGTTAGTGAACAATGTTTGGTGAAGTTCAGGATTGGGAGTTACCATGATGAGGTCCTCTCTAACATCATTCCAATGGATGTCTTCCATTTATTGTTGGGAAGGTTATGATAGTTTGATAGGCATGCCATACATGATGGTCATGCAAATACATAATCTTTGACAAAGGATGGAGTTCACCACAAATTGAAGCCCTTGATAAAGGAAGCTGAAAAATTATGCAATAGTGCTAGGGTATGTCTTGTTGATGGAATAAATTTTTTGGATGGCATGAAACATCAACATATGTGTTATGCTTTGATTCCTAGAAAAGATAAGGAAGCAAGTAGTGAAATTCCACTTAAAGTTTTAGGCCTATTAAGTGAGTATGGAGATGTCATCTTTGATAATGTTCCAAAAGGGTTGCCATGAGTAACAAAAATCATTCATCAAATAGATTTAATCCCTAGAGGTATTTTTCCTAACAAGGCTACTCATAGCATGACTCCTACTGAAAGTGATGAGCTAAATAGATAGGTTCAAGAGGTGTTGAGGAAAGGTTTGATTCAGGAGAACCTAAGTCCATGTGTAGTACCTAAAGTTCTAGCACCAAGGAAGGATGGATAGTGGAGAATGTGTATAGACTCTCAAGATATAATTAGAATAACCATCAAGTATCAAGAATGGATGATTTTATGGACTTTTTGAGTGGAGCTCAGTACTTCACAAAGATAGATCTCAAGAGGGGCTATCACTAGATATGTATACAAAATGGAGATGAGTGGAAGACTATATTCAAGACCAAGGAGGGTCTATATGAGTGGTTAGTCATGCCCTTTGGAGTGACCAATGTGCCAAGCATCTTCATGTAGCTTATGAATGAGGTACTGAAGAAATTCTTGAGAAAATTTGTTATTGTCTATTTGGATAATATTTTAGTTTTTAGGAAGTCTTTGGATGAACATTTATTGCAAATTTGTAGTTTCCTTGAAAGGTTGAGGGAAGAAAAATTGTTGATTAATTTGAAGAATTTTAGCTTCGTCAAAAAGGAGTTAGTCTATTTGGGGTTTGTTGTATTGGCTAATGGTCTCAAAATGGATCTAGAGAAGGTAAAGGCCATCCTAGAATGGCCTACTCCAAGGTTTGCACCTGAGGTGAGGTCATTCCATGGTCTATTTATATTTTACAGAAGTTTCATTAGAAATTTCAATGGCATATGTGTGCCCCTGACTATAACAATGAGGGGGGATAGAAGAGAGTTCAAGTAGACTACAAGAACTATAAGGAGTTTTGAATTGTTAAAGAAGAAGGCGATAGAGAAACCTATGTTGGCACATCCTAATTTGAGCAAAGTGTTCCAAGTGGATTTTTATGCTAGTGGTAGTGCTATTGGTGTCATATTGAGCTGATAAGGTAAGCCTATTGCCTATTTTAGTGAAAATTTGAAAAATGCAAAGAAGAAGTATTCTTTTTATAATTAGGAGTTCTATGAAATAGTTCAATCCCTAAAGAAATGGATGCATTATTTATTGCCAAAAGAATTTGTGTTTTATACTGATCATTATGCATTGTAGTACCTAAATAGCCAATTTAAATTGAATCAGAGACATTTGAAATGCGTAGAGTTCATGCAAAGCTATACATTTGTGTTGAAATATATAAGTCAAAGGTCTAATGGGGTAGTAGATGCATTGAGAGATAGTTGTTGCTAATAATAATTCAGGTTGAACTGGTTGGATTTGATGAACTCAAGAATCTATATGCTAAGGATCTTGATTTTGTTGAAGCATGGAAGGCTTGTAAAGAACCTATTACTCTAAATAGGACCAGGTTGCTAGATTATTTGATTTAGGATAGTTTTCTATTCAAGGGTAGTAAATTATGTATTCCAAGGAGTTCTATGAGGGAGAACCTGATCAAGGAGAAACATAGTGTAGGAAGGGTAGGACACTTTGGTCAGGATAAGAATATTGCCATTATTCTAGAGAACATTATTTTTGGCCTCAATTGTCATAGGATGTGAAGAAGTTAGTGTAGAGTTATTAAGTATGTCAAGCAACCAAAGGATTTAGTCACAATACTGGACTTTATCAAGCATTGTCTATTACATCAAAGCCATGGGAGGAAATAAGTGTGGATTTTGTTCTATGATTTTTAAGGAAAAAAAGGGGTAATGACTTAGTATTTTTGGTGGTTGATAGGTTCTCCAAGATCATGCATTTCATTCCATGCCAGAAGACTCATGATGTAGTACATATTGCTGATTTTTTTTTCAGAGAAGTGGTGAGACTACATGGTCTCCCAAAGAGTATTGTTTCTGAAAAAGTTACTAAATTTGGGGGGTATTTCTAGAGGATTTTGTGGAAAAAGTTGAGGATGAAATTGAAGTGTAGTTCTATGTATCATCCATAGACTGGCAAACAAGAAGATGTGGTGAATAGAAGTCTAGGCAATTTGTTGAGGTGTTTAGTGGGAGATAAGCCCAAGGGATGGGATTTAATTCTACCACAAGCAAAATTTACTTACAATAATTCTATAAATAGGAGTACTAGTAGATCACCATTCCAAATTGTGTATGGGAATAGTGTAAGGACTACACTTGAGATAAGAAAGATGGAGCAAGGGGAGGGGACAAGTGTAGAGGCAAAAGAATTTGCTTAACATGTCAGGAATCTACATGAGGAGGTACATGCACATTTTATCAAGATGAACCAACAATATGAGGAAGAAAATGAAGAGGAAGGAAATATTGGGCTAGAAGGGGAAGGAGACAAAGAAGTCCTAAACCAAGTAGAGGAGATTCTTTTTAGGGCCATTTCTAAGCTTGGAAAAAGACCTAAAATTGATGTGGGTATGTTTTCTAGAAGTCTAAACTTGAATGAGTTGATCGATTGAATTAATGAATCAGAGGAATATTTTGAGTATGAGGATATTTGGGACATAGACAAGGTTAAGTTTTTGAAAGCCAAAATGAAAGGCCATGCCAAAATTTGGTGGCAAGAGGTTCAACTGGAAAGAAATAGAAGAGGAAAAGAGAAAATCACAAGATGGGATTGCATGGTGGATAAACTATGGTGGACAAACTAAAGAATCAATTCATTCCTATTGATTATGAGCTTGATTTGTTCAAGAAAATACAAGGGTTAAGGCAAGCAAGAAATTCCATCCAGGAATATATAGAGGAATTACTAAGTTCTTATTAGGGTAGGGCATGCAGACGCAAACAAGGAGAAGGTTGCCCATTACCTTAGTGGGTTAAGACCTAGCATTCAAGAGGAGTTAAGTATGGTTAGAATGACTAGCATTGAACATGCATACCAATTTTCCCTACAAGTTGAGGAGAAGCTAAATAAATGGTTTGATGGAAGGAAAATAGGTCACAATCAAGGTAGAAGTGGTAGTGGTAGGTCATTTTGAGGCCAAAATGAGAACTAGAGGAAAAATGAAGATATGGGTACTAGCCAAAGCAAGAGGAATGAGGGTTTCAACCACTCCCATGATCAAAACTTTATGATGTGATTGTTTATGGTAGAAGCATTAACAAATTGGTGTTCAAAGAAATGGTTTCACATCTAAAGCTCAAGAGGGAGAAACACCCTCAACCTTATCAAATTGCCTAGGTGAAGGATGTTCATAAGGTTTTGGTTAGTGAAAAATGCCTAGTGAAGTTAAAGATTGGGAGTTACCCTAATGAGGTCCTCTGTGACATCATTCCAATGGATATCTACCATTTATTATTAGGAAGGCCATGGCAGTTTGATAGGCATGTTGTACATGATGGTCATGCAAATACATACTCTCTGACAAAGGATGGACACTAGTACATTTAAGGTCATTTTTCGCTCAAAAATTTTGACCATCAATTAAAAAGGTTTAGATTGGTCAGATTGTAGAAGGAATAATTTCTTGTTTTTAAAAATCTAAGCTAGTGTTGGTCAAAATTTTGACCAACACGAGCTTAACTTTAAAATGAAAAATTGTTTTCAATTTCATTGTTGAGCATGTGAAGTAGCTGGAGCTACAAAACCTTGGGTCCACCCATGCTAGTGCTACTTGCTTTCCCACCACTAGCTCCTCATTTGCAACACTAGACTTCATCTTTCACATCTAGCACTTTCTGCACTTAAACTGGTATTTACCTCATACATTTTTTATGTTTTCATACTTTTGGTTGATTATTTCATTTCTTCTAGTGGTTTGATTTGTCTCATGCTTAGGTGCTTGCAGTAAATATGGCATGCTCTTCTTTCATGAGGTTTATTGAAAACCTAAAGCCTTCCACCGGTAATGCCATTGGTGTAATGTCACTAGACTGAATTACGTTGCACATTTTACTATCACAAAATATCATTTGTGTCCCTTACTCTTGTCAATCTGGCACCATACTTCCCATTTACAGAGGGCCAGTTGAAGGAGAGGCTTCACATTTTTCTTTCAACACACGAACCCCTGAAGATTGCTCCATAGATGTCCAATGCTTGCAAAATTGCATTCAACAGAACACCTTTTTTACAAGGTGAAAATGTCCTCCCATTTCCTCACTCATAGGAAATTTGTCTTTGGTGCACACACAAATTTTCACAATAAGCTTATAATAATGTATGCCAAGTGCAAAAATTTAGTAGATGCTTGTAAAGTAATTAACCAAATGAGAGATCGAGACAATGCCTCATGGAATATAATTATCATAGTGTATAGAAGATATTAACGTCATCATGTACTCACATTGTTTAGTCATATGCAACAAACAAGTTTCCAACCAAACAAGTTCACATTTTCTAGTGTGATTCAAGCCTGTGCCCAAATTGGAGCATTGGAATAGGGTATAGTTGTCCATTGAAGCATACTGGAAGGAGGGTTCTTGATAGATATTGTAGTTGGAAATTGTCTGGTGGATATGTATATAAAATGTGGAAGAATCGAGAAAGCACGAGAATTGTTTGACAAAATGCCTCATAGAGATATCAGCTCATGGACTGCAATCATTTTAGGATACACACAAAATGGATATGTTGATAGACCTTTAGAATTTTTCAAAAAAATGCTATTGGCAGGTGTGAAGCCAAATTCCAAAACCTTCATCAACATTCTCCCTACCTGTGCCAATGTTTTTGATATGTTCAACTGATTTAGAATTAATATCCTTTTTTCATCTTGAGGACTCTCTCATCTCTTTTAGTGGTTATCCTTATGATGAATATATTCAGTAATAACATTTTTCTTTTGGTTGATAAGTTGTATTCATATGTACAACATTATTACTTATTAGATTTCATTCTCACTAATTCTTAATAGTATAATGCACTAGATCCCACGTTCAAACTAAGATGTGTATGAGACATGTGCTAATAACTCATATTGTAGGCCAATTCCTAGCTGAAAACTTTGTTACTCATTTTTAAAGAATCCATATCTAGTAGCTCCTTTTTATTTCAAATTTATTTCTTGGTCATTGATAGCCACAATGTAAGATTTGTCTATTCATTTATGTTAAACTTCAGCATATGGTATGTAGATTTTGCACTCTAGGGTTTGACATAAATTGTCTAACTTGAACTTTGATTAGACATGTGATCAAAAAAAAAGTTGAATTACAAGGAAATAGTTGATTGAAAACCAAATCAGAGTAAAGCTTGCTTTCTGAATATTCTAGTTTTTTGAATTTTGGTTATGCATTTCTGATGCAAACAAGAGATGCATTGGATTATAAGTAGTCTAGAAACATTATAAAGCATCAAAGTTCTGATATTTTTATATGTTTTGTGAAAATTACTTTTAGTAATGTAGTTTTGGTATGCTAGGGCTTGTTTATTTGATTCTTTATAGAAGTATAAATTTATGCACAACTGTATGAATCAAAAGAAATTTCCCATCACTATGGTAATCTACTCTTGAATTTTATATGAGGTTTTAAATAAGATTGATTGATGATGTCAGGGTATTTTCTAAAGAAAAGTGCAAAAACAAATGGTTGGAGTCAGCAGTGGTTTGTTTAGAATGAGAAATCTAGAAAGGTTTGTTGTATTTGATGTGTACAATAGAATTGTATTTTTTTCAATTGAAGTTATACATCTTAATGAATTGGGTTTGATGTTCTTGTAGCTTGGTTACACTAGAAAACTAGAAGAAAGGCATTTTAGAGGAGTCATTAATTTGGAGGTATAAGTTGCTGATGAATCTTTTATTGTTACTTTGTTTGATAGTCAATTTTTTTTTTCAAATTTGTCCATTTTTTAATGTACTACCAATATGGAGTCCAAAATATTCTATGCATTCAACTATTTTCTATATTGGGAATTGAAAGAGTAGAATAAGTGATATGAAATGTGTCAAAAAAGCTCCCAATCTACTTTTTAAAGTCAAAATATGTTTTAACTGCTTTGTGTGTGTTATAATCGATTTACTAATTTGCATTATTCTCCCTTTACCAAATTACTTTTGATTTCATTCTAGTGGTGGTTGGTAATTTTCGTCATTGAAAGCATAGTCAAATTATGGCTAATCACTAGTTATAGTTACCTATAAATAAGTTTTAATGGTTATGCCAAAATGAAGGGAAGAACTAGATTTGTAAATCTTGATTAGAAGTACTTTGATTAGATCATGGAAGTGTATATTTTTAGTCAAGATCTATTGGTCACAGGTGCACTCTGATTATATTGTGCATGATTAATAAGTACAACTATACTACTCTGTTCCTATATGTAATTGATTTTTGCCTGCTGTACATTTGAATAGTTCATGACTATTTATTTGAATGCCAATTTGAGAGTGCCAGTCACTTCTAGTAAAATTTACAATGTAAATCTTTACTAACATTTAAGTGTACTATAAGTTGATATCTTGTGATTGTAAAGGCTTTTGGACTTTTTCAAAAGTTCCCCGAAGGATACAAAAATTATTTTGTAATTGGAACCTTTAAACTTCTAAATCAAGTAACGAAAAAATGAGATCGACTATTTCTGTCTTTTTATCCATTGTGTAATTTTGTATGAAGTATTTGGTTTTCTTGATTATCTAGCATGCACCACAAAAGTTTTTAATGATTTACTATCTTTGCTAAGCTTGCTAATAATTTTTACTGAATGAATGTTTCATGATACAAGAATGTATTATTGAGGAGGTATCAAATGATGGTACTTCTAATTCTCCAACTTTAGCTAAATCAAGTTCTAAAAACTCAAAAATGGCAAATGGTCCTGATGTTGTAGCTATAAGTCTTACCTTCAAAATCAACAACAAGGTTTCATACAAAATAGTATTAAAAGGTGTGTTTATTTTTGGGGTTCAATTTTCAAACTACAAGTGCAAATATTTGTATATTAAATCGACACCTTCTATGCTCAAATGATTGCTGATATTTGTTTCATGGCTTTCTATTCCAACACATAGTGCAATTGTGTTGAAAGAAAAAAGTATAGTAGATAAAATAGAGTGGGTTAACAAAATCAAACACCTTTTTGAACCTTCAAAAGGCATATCAACAGAAGGACCATCACCCTCTAATTCTAGCTCCAAATTGTGCTCAAGTCATTTAGATGGTTCACTCATAAGTAACTGTAGTTTAAATTTAAGAGACTTGGTTACACTTGACTTCTAAGTGACATTTGTTACATTTATCTAATAGAATATTTGGTAATGGAAAATTAAGTTGCATAGTAGAAGCCCAATTATTTGGAGTAGTAAATTGTGACAAATGGATTGGTATATTTATTTGACTATTGACCATTCTGATATAATTCTTGATAACTCTTGTACCTAATATGAAGCCATCTTTCCACTACTACATTTAATATCATTTTTCTACCAAAAATTTTTACCATCCACTACATAAGTTTAGGTTGGTCGAGATATTAAGGTAAAAAAAAAAAAAAATTGTACATGTAAGCCCTGTGTTGGTCAAAATTTTGACCAACATGGTGCTTTAAAAAAAAAACACATTTTTTTTCTTTCAAAAACACTTTTCTTTGTCTTTCGCGCATGTGTGATTAACATTGAAAGAGAAGCCATAGAAGGTGAAGTAGGGCACAAAACTTGTGGACATGCCCTATCTCCCCATTGTTTGACTTCTTTTCGTTATCATATCTGAGAGGCAGGAATGGGAAGCACTAAGACATTGAATCTCAAGTATAGTTGGTCTTTTATTTGATTTCATGAAATGGGTGTTGCTATTCACTTGTTTTGGTTTTTTGTATTTTCACAAGAGTTTTGAAGATAGTGTAATCAGATACTATTAGTGTTTGGATACATTTCTTGTAAAAAAAAATGCCATAATCTTGCATCCTATAAATACAAGATCTGCAAAACATATGCCTTTCACACCCTACATTTTTAGAATTGGGAAGAAAAAGGATGAGACGATCGATAAAAGTGGAGATTGAAATCAAAGAGACTAGCACATTGAGTCTTTAATATCATAGGTAAAATAGACCATCATTCATTGAGGAATATGTTTTTCTAAGGTGATTTTGGTATGATTAAAATCAATTAAGCCAACACTATATTGGGTTTTGGCTTTATCAAAAATTTCATAACCAAGCAATTTTAATTTGGGTATTCTAGATTTGGAATTAAGAAAGCAGTTCTGAGAGTGTAATGGGTAAGCATTTTTCGTTTGGACTTTCAAGTTTTGGAAGGAAATAGCACTAAAATTGTAATGAGTTTTATTTATTAGATTATTTTAATTCCATTAAAAATTAGATTTCCACAGTGCATTCTGGTAGTGAATAGTGTTTTTGGATTAAACTATGTTTTGAAAGTTTTAGTATCAAATCCAGAAGCATTATGGATACCAAAAATTTGGAACACAACTATCTCTTGAAGAATTATTCAATATTTTATGTCCATTTGGATGCCTTGACGTGAGAGCCCAGATTCTTGTATAATTGGGTACTAGTTTTGATTTTTGTATCATAGACTGTCGTGAGATTTTCTTTTCTCTATTGGAAATTTTGAGGTTAAAGTCGGCTTATAGTGCTTTGCTATTGTGGTGTGTGATCGATTTTGTTTTTAAACAATTGTAGTCCCGTCGTTTTTTGTGTAGGTAGGAATGAAATTTATACTATTATGAAAGCCCAGGTTCTTGTTATAGCTCAATACACATACACATTTATCAATTATAGACTATCTTTTACGTGAGATTTTTTGCTTGGTGGAAAAATTCCTAGATAGAGTAAGTATATGGTGCTTTGTTATTATTTTGTGATCCAATCCATTTTTCTTAATTGCAGGTCTACTGATCACTGTGTTGGTAGGACTGGAAATTATAAATGCCTATTATTTGAGGATGCTCGGATGGGTTAAGAATCCAAGACAGATCAACATTCATGAATTACCCTCCAACCAAGCTTAAGGTAATAAAATTTATGTTAATACAACAATACATATATTGTAAAACAAATAGGTTGTTGCAAAAAAAATAGCACAAGAGTCAAAATTTGTGATCCATATCACTCATTTTGATACGATTGCTCTGGAAATTCTGAAGTAATAAGTGGCTTCTATCCTCAAATTTTTGTTTAGATTGTTTTAGAAACTTTTTTTTATAATATATCTCTTTATGTATTTGAATATTTATCTAGATATGGTAATTGCCATTATTGCCCTTAAGTTTACATACAGAGAACAAATAGAAACAAAATACCAATAGATTGATTACCTATCAAAATTACATAGCAAAAGTAAAGTATGAAGTATACTAATAGATATGATGAATCTTGTATCCAAGGCCTTCATGGTGCATATATCTGTTGACAAATTGATTGAGTAGATACCTGATCAGTTAATGTTATTGAACCCTCTAAAAAATTATCAGGCGTCCCACTTAATAATTCTTATGCTGAAGCTAGAGTAGAGTCTGCTTAAAACTTATATATCCAATTTCTCTATTGAGGCTTATTTTGAAATTAGAATCATTGAATGAGTGCAACTCATATTGTTGTGCTACATAGAAAATTCTGTAGATTTCAGTGGTTCTATTGCTGGAAAAAAAACTTGGACTAGGATGAGGTAGCACCAATAGCATTGATTTATGGTACATAAGTGAATACAATAAAGTGTCTTGGAAGAATTCATTAAGTTTTACTTTCAACTCTAGGGGAATTAATTTCTAAGCCCTTTGATATTTGAAGATGAGGAAAATGCTTTTGACAATTGGATATGTAATCAAAGCTTTAGTTCTTTTTGTTTTTCTTAGAAATAATTTGCAATTTAAGAGAGTGGCAATGAGGGAAGGTCAAGCATGAAGCATGTTTATGTCAAAAAATTTAATTGTGCATTTCTTCAACTTTTATATTTTGATTTGCTATAACTTTTGGAGCATGCTTTTTATTCTTATCCTTGAATTTGCAATTCTTCTATGGAGTAATTCTGCATCTCCAAGCATTTTTTACAAAATACTAGGTTACACGTAACTAGAAGAGGAATCAATCCATCCTTGTGACACCTAGAAGTCACAACTCTAAGTAAACAACAATAGGATTTGCAACACCTAATTAGGAAACATTTTGATGCAAAACATGGCCTAAACCATATCATACTCTTTAGTATCTTTTTAATTAATTTTCCTATATCTTGGGCAAGAATGATGTCACCAATAAATTACACTTATATATAGCCACTAGGAGATGTTAGTACACCCTGAATCCAATTGTCTTGGTGGCTTTTTGATACCACATTCTTTAGCAATGAGTAATTATTATTGTTGTCTTGATCTTATCCATTATTGTATATTGGGTGTGTTTTTTTGGTAGAAGGGTGCTACTGCAACTATGTTTCTTTTTCTTTGCTTCATTTTACTAAAAATTCCGTATCAACAAAATATTGATTGTGTTTCAATATTAAAATGTATGAGGGTATGTGAAGACTTTGCCTATTACCCACATAAACTGTTTCAGAAGCACATGAAGTTTTGACAACTCATGCACCCTTGCCTCCTCAACTGGTTTTATTTTCAAGTAACAAGTAACATAATTTCTCTCATTCTCATTGTGCTTTATATCCATGCTAGAGGTGTATTTCACTAGTCGAGCACAAATTGGATGTAGCATAAATGCTTTGTCTTTTATTCTAGACAAAGTGGAATGCATGATGGTAACTCACATTGGTTCCTATAAGGACATTAACTCTATCTTCACAAAAAATTATAGGATATCCAAATTTAGGAAAGGATACTAATTTAGAAAGGAAAAATTGTCTTGTTTTTATTAATAAAATAAAAGCATGTGATTCAAAGTTGATCTGATTTCTAGGATCTAGGACTATTGTAGAGAATGCTAACCAATTACATAAAGTTAATTTTAAAGCTTTAATAAAGCAAAATTAACGTAATTGTAAATAAGAAAACAGTAAATGAGATGATAGAAAGAGAGATAGAGACACAACACATTTGATTTCGGAGTTCATCCGGGAAGGACTACGTCTCTGAGTCCAACTCCAATAGGGGGACCGATCCGATTAACTCCAATAAAACAATACAAATGATTTGTGACAATTCCCTTCAAGCACATGCAACAAAATTCCTCTATGTGCAAGAAAAATCACTAAGTCTCCAAATACATAAAATATCTCTCACCATTGCCATCATTTCTCCCTTAATTTTCATGCCTTCAAAAGGCCCCTAAACCCTCTCTTTTATACAAAATATTTGCCTAATAATAAGGCAAAACAAGATTTTAAATATTTAGACCCTTACAACAGTCTATCTTCAAAATAAGACTCATTCCTATTTTTGAAATTTGTCCTTATTTAATAATTGCCTTTATTTAGGCAAGAGGGAATTGGATTTGTTTCCAAGTTAAATAAAAGTCATGCACATTAATGTTCGAGCCACTCATGTGGCATGATGGCAAAAGAGGTTTTGTTGAAAGTAGAGGTCGGTAGTTCCAACCCCCACACCGACCTCTAGGCTTTAACTCAAAATAGCACTGTTTCAAACCATAAATAAATCATTCCCTAAATAAGTTTCAAAGGCTACCGGCGGTGTAACGGCCATCGGCCAGATTTTAGGGGCCGGTGGTTGTGGGTTCAAATTTGGGCACTGTTAATTATTTATATATATATATATTGAATTTATTATTATTAATTTTTTTCCACCTCATCATCTCAAACTTCAATCAGGCATATCTTTTGCATATGAGCTCCATTTTTGATGAAACGAACGCCACTGGAAAGCTCTTGACAAGATCTTCAATTTGAAATCCATTTTTGACCACTTTTGAGATGATTTTATTTTCACCTTTTGACAAGATATGTACCTAGTTTGACCAAACTTTGACTGGTTATAACTTTTGCGTATGATCTCCTTTTTCATCCGTTCGAATTGCATTGGATCCAAAATTTTGAGAACTTTAAAATTGCATTGATTATTGGAGTTTTGGAGATACTTCATTTTTTGATGAAAATATCCCCCAGATCAAATGTGGTAGTAATTGGTCAACATTATCTTTAGCAATTAGTAGTTGATAGTTGTTTTCTAACTTCAAATAGACCTGACTATAAGATTTATTGTGTGCACTAGAAAAATCATGTGCATTTGCACCATTTTTTTGAAAGTCATCTTCAAATCCTCTATTAGTATCTTTTAGGTCTGTGTTAATTAATTAGACATATCTTTTGTCTTCATCTTTTTTGGATCTGGATTGCTTTGCATATAATATTGGTCTGTGTGATTTAAAGCGGCATAGTTTGCATCATGTTCAAACCTCATCTATGATGGTTTTGCTTGACAATCCACATAATGTATTTGAGAAAAACATAAAAATTTAACAAGTCTTGCACCCTTGACTGCTGAAATGATTTTATTTTCATCTAATAGGTAACAAAATTTCTCCCAATCAAGGTTGTGCCATTATTTCATTTTTAGGTGAATTACAAAACTAGCTCAACACAAATTGGACGCACCATTGATGCTTTCCTTTTCCTTATAGACAACATGGATTTGCATGATGGCACCTTAGAATGATTCTAATTAGGGTGCTAATCTTGTTTCTATAAATTAGTAACTAGCCATTCAACTTCATAAAACAATGCTAGTTTAGAAAGAAAACCTTGTATTGCTTTGGCCCCTCATTAATAAAATCAAAACTTTTTTTTAATTTGGTAGTAATTGGTGAACATGATCTCTGGCAGGGAGTAGCTAATAGTTGTTTTCTAGAATCAAGTGGACCTGAGATGAAGAATTCTAGTGAAAATTGGCAAAATTGTGGGTCTTCGCACTATTTTCCTTAGTAGCATCCTCAACTCCTTCTTGATGATCTTTTAGGACTACTTTTTTATTTAGGTACATATTTCCTCTTCATCCTTTTTGAATCTGGATTACTCAGGATGCAATGTAAATCTGTGTTAATTAACTCATTTCTATTTTATCTTTTCCTTTAAAATCTTACCTACTTTGTTTTATGTATAGACCTAATCTATGACCTATTTTTCCTTCAAACTACCATTTTAGACAATCTAAGATCAAATTTTAAGTGTAGCATTGGAGTATTCCTTATTAAAACCTCATATTGTTTTAAAGTGTAGTGGCTCTACTGCTATATATGGTTTCCTTCCTTTGTTAATCTATCATGACCTTTGTTTTTGTAAGACAGGCATGAAACTTCTCTTGACAATCACTATTATCTAGCACAGAAGCTTTGTAGTGATCCTTGGATATATTTAAAATCCTATAGAAAAAAGATGAATCATTTCTTAAAAAACTTGCTCCTTCCATAGAAGAAGCTACTTTTGAATTATAGATATCAACCAAGTTATCAACAAGCTCCTACCATTGTCAACATCATGGAACTCATAAAAATTGAATCCTTAAAATTAAGTAGCTTACTTTTTTTATGCCCAAAATATCTTTAGGTTATAACCAACACCTTGGATAGGATTATAAAGTAGCAACACAAGGCAGTGTAGTTAAATAAATGTTTGTCATGAGCTATGGCTAATTGGCCACATTCTAGATAACTATAGATTCAATCATAGGGATCTAATAAATACTAAAATCTATTTTTCATTTTTAAATTTATAGAAGATAATTTTAAGAATAAAACAATATGAATGTGTTTGGTTCAATAATAAGTTTCTTGGGTCACTTTGAATTAGAAATGATCTAAATTTCAAGATTGAAAATGAAACACTTATTACATTTTAGCTATTTTTCCAATTGATATGTTCATCTATTGACCAAGGGAAGGCTAAATCAAGAGAGCTTTCAATAGCATACAAAATCACAATGTCATGGCTTAACATTAATATAGTCATAATTATAAGATGCTGAACTCAATTCTATAGATCAAATATATCTTAATACATCTGCTGAGCAAGTTCCATTTTTTCTCTTTTATTTGATCTTCATTGCAAGTTTGCAAACTAATGTTGCACATAGCATATTTGGATTCTAGATAGCTGCATAACTTTCAACTATTGAAACATCAGTATTCTGGCTTTACATGAATTGGTATGGTGGAAACAAAGCTACATTTTGTTCTATTGAAGTTTCATATACCCATTTGATTTTTTTCTATTCAAGATTCACAATGCGCTTCATTCCTCAGTTTATGGAACTTTCAAACGTGTGAGGTCTCAATTTGAAAAAAATTTGTAGAGAGGTCTAGGTAATATTTTTGAATTCTTTGTGTAATATATGTTAGGAATAAGGTTTCTCAACCTTGTATAATTCCTATTCTTATTATTTGTATTGTAAATTTGTATTTCTTGCAAATAATGTTGATGTGTCGACATCTTGAATTGTGTGTAAGGAGATCATGACTAAAACGGTTATGATGGATTCCTATGACACGTAAGAGCTATTTTAGGAAGATTTAATGATAGGTGAAGACATGTGGCAACTAAGATATTTGAGTACCTATTTTCTCAGAGAATGGTAAAACCCTAATACGGTTTACCTTTGCAAGTAGCCCTAAAGTGAAGCGCATGTTATAAGATTTTTTAGGGTTGCAAAGAGATGTGATGCAAAAAGGGTGTATTGTTGGTACTGGGAGTAGCTACTAGAGTATTCTATTGTTGATGTTGAACTTGCATTGCAAGTGTATTGTAATCTTGTGTTGAAGATAATACATTGTGCAGGTTCTGAAGGGGTAGGGTTTTTTTAACGAAAGGTTTATCCCCACTAGCAAATCCTTGTGTTATGTGTTCCTTTCTCTGTCTATTTTCTATATGCATGGTTGGCTACAATATTGTTGTCTATATGATATTTAATCTATAAGTGAAGAATATTTTAATAGGATTTCCATCATACTTTCCTTATGAGATTAGTGTAGGAAGTTGTTTTCGCACCTGAGTTTCCTTACAATATATTAATTGTTAAAACAACCCAATAAGGGTCAAAGGAGAAGCCAAAATTTGAAGGAAGATACATCTAAGCCTCTTATATTAGTTAAAATCTAAAAGTATTACTAAAATATCTTACATAGATTTCCTTCTTTTATGACCCGACTTTTGATAAATTTCATATATAATAATGACTATTGCATGCCTTGAGTATTCAATCAATGCAATTGGACTAGATTTATCTTCATAAAATCACATCAGTTTATTTTCTAAGCATCATGCTATATGGAAACTAGATAATTGAACCTTGATGAGTAAAATACCTAACCTATGATCCTTTTAAGTGATGAGACTCGATAAAAGAAATTTCTTTGCCATTTGGTAAAAAAAAAAGTTTTTTCATTAAAAAATCATATGATTTTTCTATTAGATCATATTTTTGTACTAGATTGGGCTATTCTCTCTATAAAAAGAATCTCAGACCTATTTGAAATTGACAAGAAATTTTTGCTACATTTTGAATGATCAAATATCAATAGTGTAAAACTTCTGAGATTTTGTTTTTAGTTCATCTACTACATGCAAAAGATGGTTGATGTCAATCAATGGATAATGTTGAAGCAACTTCAGATTTGATGTAAAAATACTAGCCAACAAATGGTTTCTTAAGCACATTAGCATAGCATAGCATATGCAGAGTAATATGTCCTATAGTAATAGAGTAGGCAATGCCCAGTCACCAGATAGCCTAAAATTTTATGCAAAAATGTGATACACCTCAGAAGCATTGACTCAAGCTCTCTAATATGCTAGTATCTTTTATTTCATTATCAAGAAAATTAATGGAGCACATATTATATTATAGCTTTTGTAAAACTCTAATTGAAACTTTGTGTAAATGATTAATAGAAGATTCTCTCTTTTAGATGGAAGATAGAAAAATACCATAGGCCCATATGGATTTCTTAGAAGTGTGTTCCAAATCCTTAGAACATCAAGGAATCTTAACTCTTGTGTGAAAAGTAGAGTAATCCACCTGAATGCATAAAATTGAGGGTTAACCTACACAATACAAGGAAGAAGAAGCACTAATTTGTTTCGATCTTTTACTCATCTTTATTAGTTTATGCATTAATCACATTACTCATTGCTATCAAGATTAGTCAAGGCATGCTACTATTAGCACCTAAGTAACTTTCACCTTGTGACATCTCTTTGAGGTATTTTGCAAATAATTAACATACATTGTTTATAAATCCACATTTTGCAAACATCTAGGCCTTCTAGAAATTATAGGATCATTTTAGTTACATTTAAAAACATTAATCAACAAAAACCATATGTGCAGATATAAACATTAATCACAACATGTCTAATTTATTTGTAGTTATATTTTCCTATGAATAAAGACCATGCTTGACAATATGAATGCTGAACAAAATAATGAGACAATGGCTACATTATGGGCTTAGTTCCGAAGAAAACCTGATAAATTTTATTGTCCTTGAAAAAAGTATAAAGGCTTAAAGACTCAAAGAATTCTAATCACAACAGCCCAGAGTCATTGTAGTCAACATGGTCATGTTGAAGGGGGCCATGATTTTTGTCCATTGTTGAGTGTGGATTTCCTACTGGAGGAACATGGAGGTGTGAATATCCAAGCTAAAGATAACACTCCCATGAAAGAAGATGATAATGTGCTAGAGGACATGATTGAATAAGATGGTATTGGGGCAGGTGTTAAAGAGGCTCACAATGATGGTACTAGTGAATCTAATAATGATGATAAAGATGGTCTTGATATACCTTTACTTGAGAAGGTACATGAGCCCTTATACGAAGGCTCCCAAACAACTCTACTCTCGGCTATAGTGTTGTTGGTGAGCTTAAAGATTATGAATGATATATTTGATGTAGCAATGTCACATATGCTAAGGTATGTCATTTTTGTCATTTTCAATGTTAGCATACAATTACTATTAATTATATTAATAATGGATATTTGTTGTTGTAGGTTGATTAGTGATTTTTTCTTACCACCATCAAACATTTTGCCTCATTCGTACCGAGAATTGTCTAACATTATGAATCAAATTGGAATGAAGTATCAAACAATACATGCATGTCCCAATGATCACATTCTATATTATAAACAACATGAATTTTCAATAGAATGCCCTGATTGTCATATTAGTAGATATCGGTCATATCAAATAATAAAAAAAGTGCCTCACAAGGTTCTTCAGTATATTCCCATTGTTCCACTTCTTCAACAGTTATTTAGGTGCAGTAGCTTGGCATAATTTATGGATTACCATGCATCCAATAGAAGTCAGGATGACATTATGCAAATGCCTGCCAATGGTTATGCATTTAAAGAGATAGAAGAAACATGGTCACACTTTAAAGAAGAATCTTGTAATCTGAAGCTTTCATTGGCAGCAGACAATGTCAATCCATATGGAGATATGAGATCTGTTTACTCAGTGTGGCCTATTTTTGTTATTAACAATAACATTCCTCCTTGGATGTCCATAAAGAGGGAGCACATAATGTTGTCAATGATTGTGCCAAGTATTTTTTCATTTTATAGTTATTTAAATTAATTTATAAATAGTGCATGAAAATGGTCATAATAATTATGTAATGTTTATGTTCATTCAATTGCTAGATAAATACCAAGTTAAAAATATGAACGTGTATATTGAGCCCCTAATTGACAAGTTGTTGAAGTTATCGAATGGCATCACTATGTATGACATATCTAGACTAATAGAACATTGACAATTTCAATTCCATGCAATGCTTGTATGGACAATACATGATGCCCCTGGGCTAACTCATTTTTGTGGTATGTTATATTGTTAATATCACATATTTTTAGTCTATTATAGTGCTTACACATTACTATCAAATGTTTAAGTTTTGCATTCTAATTGTACATGATCCACTTATACATGATCTTTTAGGTCTTCAGACAAAGAAAAAATTTGCATGTCCAATTTGTGGTCCGAAGATGAAATCTCATCATTCGAGAACTTTAGGAAAGCAGGTGTTTGATGAGTTTAGACACTTTCTACATAATAATCATAGGTACTAAATTGCTAAAAAAAATCTTTTCAATGGGAAAGAAGATACATCATCAAGGCCACGAAGAATGACACCTCATTTATGGAAGTTGGAATATGATTGACTGAATCATCGAGATAATGTCCAATTTGTCGTCTGAAGTTTAAAATTTGTATTTTGATAGTCTTATATTTACTAATGTTGTAATTGATGCTTGTGAAGGTCATCAAGGCATCAATGACCAACTTCCTAGAGGAATGAAAAGTTATCCTACTCAATTTAGTAAGTTACCATACAACAAGGATCTCCCAATTGCGCATTTGTTTGATGCTATGCATATTGGAAAGAATGTAACAGAGACATTATGGAAAATGTTGGATTGAAAGTGTGATAGAGAAAAAATTGCCAAAATTTGTACTGACATTCATGAATCCAATCATGCACTAAAAGCTTTCATTGAATCAAATAGCAATGGAGACCACATAAATACAAGTGCCCTTCCTTGGTTATTAATGGAGCAACAAAGTGATGCATTAAAAGAAGTCATTAAAAAAAAAAAAAAATTCCAACAGGATTTGCTACAAATATAAGCTTTCTTCTATCAAAGCAAGGTGATTTTGGGCTAGGTTTGAAAACACATGATTGGCATACCTTCGTCAAAGTAAGTCATGTTTTCTATTTATAGTATATTTGTAAGATTGAATGTACTACCTATTGCATTATTTAATAATATATTAAAATGATCATTTTTAATGATTGCAGTTCATCCTACCTCTATCCCATTCACAACAGTTTGACAATAGTATTAAACAAGTTATTTATGATCTTGGAAAATACGTAAGGTTAGAAGTGTTTTTTCTTAGATTTGTAGATTTTTATCTAAAATCTATTGTATAATTTTATTTGAAATCTCATTTATGTGTTTTTGCATGTTGAATCTCTTTTAGGTGGTTATCATCTAAAGAAATTGACAAAAAAGATATAAAATATTAGAAGAGAAAAATTCTATAGCTTATGTGTGAAATGCAAAAGTGTTTGCCTCCAACCTTTTTCAATGCTCAAGAACATTACCTCATACATCAAATTGAGGAGATTGAATTGTGTGGACTTGTATAAGCTATATCAATGTGGATGGTTGAGAGGCACTTGAAATTTATGAAGGGCTTGGTTCAAAAAAGAGAATGTCCTGAGGGTTCTATGATAGAGGGATATATGATATACCAAACCATGGTGTACATTACTAAATATCTTCCAAAGTTTGTAGCAGATATCCCTGTAGATCGCATTTGGGATCCTAAATCTAATGACAAATTTGAAGGAGAGTACCTGACAAGGAAAGGTAGATTGAGGGTGAGAGGTAATTATAAGTTTTTTTTTTTGTAGTTTAATAATTCTTATCCATCATCAATATATATAAGCTATTTCTAACTAGTGTAATTGTCTTCTTTATAGTTGGTCATGCTTGGGATGTACTACACTTATATATTACAATCTTGATTGGATGATGGTATGGATTGAACACTCTCAAGAAAATAGTCACTCATTAACATGGGATGGTGTTGCATTATTGGTTAAAGAAGCTCATTGTAATGGAGATCTCAATGTTACACAAATGGTACTTGATCTAATATATGACTTAAGAGATACAAAGGTATGCATAAGCTTACTAATAATGAGACATAAGTTTAATATCAACTCATAGATCAATGCAAATAATCTTGACATGTTTGAATAATTGTAGGTCAAACACCACAAAGCTATGTACTACCATGTCTATAAATTTTGCAGAAAAAAGTTAGACAAAATGAAGAAAATGTGTGATTCTGGGATAAGTGCTATCTTCGTGGTCACCAATATTTCATCTAGAACTGATATACATCCTCAACAATCTAAAAATAGATACTATGGAATTTTGGATGATATACTTGAGTGTGAATTTAATTCATTCAAAATAGTTCTATTTGTTGTCAAATGGATTAGGTTATGACTGAATCGGAATGATCCTGATAGGACTGTTATTGAACATGATAGTGGATTTACTATGATTAATAAAAAGTCATTTGAGCTAGTTGGAGATGAGCCCTATGTTCTTCCAAGCCAATGTGAGTAAGTGTTTTACTTTGGTGTTCCACATAAACTAGGTTGGTCATTTGTTGTTAGACATGACCCAAGAGGAAGGCCAGTAAAGTATAATGTGATCGAAGAAGAAGAAATTGAAGAAGTAGAAGAGGGGTCATTTGTTGTTAGACATCACCCAAGAGGAAGGCCAGTAAAGTATAAGGTGATTGAAGAAGAAGAAATTGAAGAAGCAGAAGAGGAATTAAATGATTATCAAGAACAATAGTTACCCAGTGATGAATATGAAGAAGATGGTGATGATTTTGGTCATGTTGATTGTAATGGTGATAATGATGATGATGATGCTGATGACGATCATGATCATGGTGATGATGGTGAACTATGATGGGGTCTTGTATGACCAAACTTTTCTTTCTAAACCATATGTGCACATATAAACATTAAGTAGAACATGTCAAATATTTTTTTTGATATACACACTAGTTACACTAAATTTTTAACTTAAGACATGATTTACAAATACAATCTAATTTATTATTAAAAAAAATTTGGTAACTCTATTACTTTAATTTTGTTGTTGATTTCTACGACTTACTAATTTTTTTCACAGGGTGATATGGATGCACTATCTTAGACACCTTCAGCAGAGGTAAACATTGATTATTGATTAATGTAAATTTTGACATTACACATGCCAGAAGAGGAGGAGAATGATGCAGATATGGATGCTCTTATGAGTGTTTTTCTTAAAAGAGCTCAAAAAAACAAAAAGAAGAAATGATGTTTTAAAAATCTTCTTTGATAAACCATGTTGGATAATGAAAGAACTTTGTTTTAAGTAATTATGTATGAATGATGCATATTAATACTGATTTTTATTTTATGTTAATGAATATTGTTATTTCTTAATGAAGTCTTGATTAGTATTGTGTATTAATGAATTTTATATCATATTAATGAATGTTATGTGATTATATTGATTGAATGTTATAGTTCATAAATGGATGAATGAATGAATGAAGTATGTAATTAGATGATAATGGGTACTTTAGATTGATGTTAGGGGAAGGGGGGTGAGGCCAGATGAGCTTCCACCTTCACATGGTTGGCCTTTTTAAGTAGAGAATATTATAGTATTCTTGAAACTAAGTGAAGCTCAAACTAATATAAAATGGACACTTTGCACATGGTAGGTCTAAAATGATCCACAACTACTGCTGCCCATAACATGAATTTGTGAAATACATTCTGATATCACCAATTTCAACACTCTATTTGAAGCATAGGAGTGGCCTATAGTCTTACCATAAATTTTGAGTAATGCCTCTATCCCAATCCTTATTGAGAATATTGTCTTCTGGCATATCTTTGACAAAACCTAGTGCAACTTTTGACTCACAAGAAAATTTGAGCTTTAGTCTCATGTTGGAGACATGAACACATGCTTTTACCTCCTTTCCCTTTCTTGAACTATACACTTGCTCACCATCCCTCAGAAATGGGTTTAGCATCAATGTTCTTGCCAATCCTCCTTAATTGATGTTTGAAACATGCCTCATGTGAAGTGTCCTCCAACTTGGTTATTTTTATGCAAAGTAATACTATTTGATATCTCCTTTTCAGTCTCAACTGATCTATTTGCTTTTTGTGGTCATTTCAACTGCCCTTGAAAGCATGGATAAAAGAAATAAAATCAAAAAATTGTGGAATGTAGGCAAGTTTATGTACAATGCAACAACATGGGGAATCATAGCTATTGGGTCATTTCTCAAATTATCTCTCAGAAATTAGTCAAATATCAATATACATTTTTTTATCAATTTCGTTAAAAGAAGTTTGAGGTTCTTCGCTAATAGTCATATTGTGCACATAATAGTTGACATGGATGATGAAGCCTTTGACCTTCAAACCTTAATTCTTAATGTGTAACATTTCTGTCCCTAAGTCTTATGGCTTAATGTTTTTAGCATTGATCTCCAATAGGGTGTGTGCATTGAAAATTGGGAGTTCATTCCTTTAGGCTATTTATGTTTGGATTTACCTTATTTGTTGTTGTCAACCAAGTCATATAATATATTGAATTTTATGATATTTAATATAATATTATTACTTATTAAACTTCACCTTAATTTTATGATCCACAAGGTCTAATTCAAATTCAAAACTTATGATTTAAGTTGCCAATTCATTCCTATTCCTTATATTTTATTGTTAACATCTTCTTGCATGATTTCTTCTACTCCATTACTTCCTATTGTAACTTCAAGCATACATTGACATTGATATAATTCCATCATTTCTTTTGGCATGTATAATTGTAGTACATGCTTTCTAGACTTAAATTTAGAGCTGTAGCCACTAGCAATGAAAAATGGGGTCATCCACCAAGAAATGTAGGACACTATAACAATTGGCTAGAGGACACCCACTTCTTCAAAAGTGAAGGTGGAGACTGGAATTTGGCTTATGGACACTTTTTTCTCAAATGGTATTATGACATGCTTCTCCACCATGCTGAGATCATTCTGGCAGTTGATGTACCCATTTTTAGCAGCACTGATGCAAAACTGGCTGCTAAAGTCTCTGGCATCCATTGGCATTATGTAACAAAATCACATGCACCGGAGCTAACTGTGGGCTATTACAATACTATATTCAATGATGAGTATCTTCCCATAGCTCATATGTTTTCTAGATTTGTGTTAGATTTTACTTTCCTTGCTAGAAGTAATATTTAGGTGCAATTTGTCTCTTACAACTCCCTATTTTGTTTCCATTGTACTTGATTGGTTTAGGTTTCTAAAGGAAGGGTTCAATTTATGGCATAATAGGAGATGACACACAACAATGGTGATGGATTTGGGGTGTTCCTAGCTATAAGACGATACACCTAACTCTAATTTGGACAGGAGGATAAGAACTCTTCAACTCCCTGATTGATTTCAACGCTGCCTCTATGATTGATTTTGTATATCTGATTTGGTCCTAGATATTTGTTAGATTTTTATTAGAATTCTAGAAGTAATGTTTAGGTGCAATCATTGTCCCTTATAACTCTTCTTTTGTTTCCTTTGTACTTGATTTGTTTAGATTCCTAAAGGAGGGTTCATTTTGTAGCATAGTAGGAGATAGTACACCATAGTGATGTTAGGAAGTTTCACTAAATCCATTAAACAATACTATTAGATAGAAACTCAATTTTATACACACACACACACACACACACACACACACACACATTTATATATATATATGTATATATATGTATGTATTTAGAAGTTTACATAGATATTATCTTTATAGTTGAAGAATCAATCATGTGATATATTCAGTGAGATTTAGACATTCACATGCTGCCCACTGCACACAACCCAACAAGCATTGAGTCTTGCATGTGCTCCTTTGCAAAATGCTCACCTTCTCTTCATATGTTTAATGTATTGAAAAGTCTTTTAGTACAAGTGAGTCATTCTCCATGCTTCTTATTTTTTGGATTAAAATTTGCAATAATAAACCCCAATTTCCTTTTATCACCAACCATAAGCTCTTGCAGTATAATGGAATATAGAGTTAGGGGACAAAATGACTAGTGATTGATGTTTAATACAATGGTATCTAGTAGATTTTAGAAACCCATTTCAAAAATTTGTAAGCCTTTCCATATATCAGGCTTCACAGTTTATTTGAGGCTTCTCGAAATGGATTAATGGAAGAAAGTTTAATGGAATAGAGAGTAAGAGGATAAATGTACTTGTGATTGATGTTTGTTTCAGTGGTATCCAATGGATTTCAGAGAATCATGTCTAGTGATGGATCATTAAGATCATAAGTGGGTTTTAAAATAGATGGAGCTAGATTGGTACACTAAGAAGACCTTGCATTATCTTCCTCTTGCAACATCAACATGTCTATCATCTATTATTGTTCTGGTATGTATTACTTCCCTTTTACTTTGTCCTATTAATATTTTTCACTAAAGTTTTATGGTCCAAGTTTCTTAGTTTGACTTCATAGCTTTTTCATCAACATTTCATACCATTATCAATAGCTGAGGTCATCTGTTCATAGCTGTATACCTTCTGAGCATTATGTACAAAAATTGCTAGCTTTGAGTATTAATCCTCTTTTATGATCATTTTCCTATGCACTTGATTATCTTTCTTATCTTGGACTGAAAACATGTTTATTGCCACTAAAAGCAGTGCTATTGCTATGTTTTTATTGAAAGTAAATTCTACAATTGTAACCTGGAATGCTTGTGTTTTTTGGTTAAATTTTTGATATAAGGGAATTAAAAGATATTCAAAAGTTTATTTTCAAAAACTTCCAACTTTTTTTGATTTCTTACTTTCAACACCACTTTAACTCATTTCCTTCATTTATCATATCTAGATGAAAGGTCTTGAAGATGAACCCGAGCACCAGACCCTGACTTAAACTTTTTGGAATTAGTCTAAAAGAAAACTTAACATGCAAGGATGGCACCCTATCACATTTAAACATTCAGATGTTAATGGAAAATTTATGGAGAAGATCAAGGTACAATAGAAGTTTAAATTTTTTTTTTGTATTATTAATTTGCCCATTTCAAATATCCCTTTGGGTGTTTTTTTTGAATTGTTGTTTTGAATGATAGCTACAAGATTCATATCTTATTATCAGTTAAATTTATTTCTAACTATGAATTTGTAGTAAAATAAGCAATGCTTTAGAAACCATTGTGTGATATGGAACATTATGGAATGCCAAATTTATTTATTTTTGTCTATCCCATACCTTTAAGAGAGAGACACAAGGTAAGCAAAGGATATATGAAGGTCAATCAAACTCAATGCAATATATATCATACAAATTTTAGTAGAGACTTAGATAAATATGTTTGTAGTCTTCTGTTGAATCACTTGTCTAGCTGACAGCCTAGAAGAGTGGAGAAATGTGATAAAACTTTCTAATGGAGTTGTCTGGGAAGATAGTAGCAATATGTCCTTCAGGGTGTTGTAGTATTCAAGGATCATCTATAGTCCAAATGAAGTAACTCATTTTATACTTTCACAACCCATTCATTCCTTATGAAGTAGCTAGAGTGATGTAGGTGTCTGTCTTTCACCACATTAGTGCAAGGGAAGTTTCTTAGGCAAGTTTTCCTATACATCCACTTCTTGGACATAGGGGTGATGTAGGTATCTATCTTTTACCACAGTAGTGTAAGAAAAGTCACATTTGGAATTGTATCCACACATCCACACCTATAATGGCTTTAACAAAATTCAAGGGTTGGCACATTTTTGGTTGGCACATTTTTTAAACATCAATCTTAAATCTGATTTCTCATAAGGTTGTAACAATAACAAGGGAGTCACCCTTGGTCTGTACTTCGCATCAGAAAGCTACAAATTCTCTTAAACCCTTTAAACCCATGAAAGTCTCTACTTCATTGTTATTTTCAGCAAGACTAACTATAAATGACCATTCTATGAAAGAAAATGCCCTAACCCTCATAAGATGGTCTCAAACTAACATGTATCATACTATCCTAACCATTAGAATGTAGAAAGACTAACTGTGTAAGGTGATTCCCTAACCATCATAGGATGGTCTCAAACTAACATGTATCATACTATCCTAACCACTAGAATGCAAAATGACAAACTGTGCAAGGTGATCACCATACTTGTTATGATTGAAGGAACACTAATTATGAGGTTTGGTTATAGTAGTGGCAATCTTCCTAAACAACATTATGTTTTAATGATTGGGATAATTTTATTATGTTAATCTAATGCTGAAACATCTTTCATTTAGTTGAAACTTCATTGGATAGTCATATAATGAGAAAGCCCTAATTAGATGAGGGTTTGCAAGACCAATTTGGGGCTTTCATAGTTACAAGGTATATGAGACTGAATTGGTTGTAATTTGTTTTGATTGGGGTTAAACAACAACACTGTTGAAATCTTGAGGGCTAGAAGCCACATATGTCACACACTTATTCTGTAAAAGTGGGGTCAAATATGCCAAAAACTAGTGACAGTCATCTATTGGGGATAGTTGGTCCAAAAATGAATAGGATATGGTTATGGCAGAGATGGATGTGATGTTGGATTTAAAGATACTCAGGTGTACCATCAGAGAGTGCTTTCAGAATATCTTTTAAATTCTCTAATCTTGAGGAATTTTGGTTTGTTTTGGTTCGAGGTTAGTATTTTTCCTATTTTTTATTTTATTTATATCATATTGTCTGAATGCTACTTAAATTCAATCATTCTCTTCTTTTGTGTGAATTAGCCTTTAAATTTTTCATTTTGCATATGATTTGTTTTGGATTACTTGAGTGTAAGAGAAATCAGTATCACAGAAGCCTTGGTAATGGTGAAAACTTTATATATTCACTATTTTTCTCTCCATAAGATTCTAAGCATTTGGCCAATTGGATATGAGCTCATAGGTCCAAAAGCAATGAACAAGCATACACTTTTCCATCATAAGCTACAAGGTGCTTCTAGCTTAATAATAAATATTCTTCTAGCCTTAAATAGAATGTGCGAAGTTGTATCATTACTAGGTGTTACAATGTTAACTGAGTATGTTTAATGTGTAGCACCGAGCAGAGAATAACTCTTTAGATAGAAAAAATTATTTTTGATGTGTTCATCTGCCTTATATGAACTCTATCATATTTTAGTATTCAAAGATATGGAGTTTGGAAACTTCTGAATATACATGTAATATTAATTTAGTGCATTTTATCATAAGGTTTAGAAAGACTAGATAGATAATGTGTAGGCACATGCCATGTAATAGATTTTCTCAAGCCAGATTCATCAGTTCACCTTGGATCATTTCACTGAAATCCTCAATGGACTGAATCAGAATTGCCACCAATGAGGACCAACATTATGTGTAAGGATCTCAAAATAGACTTATGCACAAGGATAATAGAATCGCTAGAACTAAAGATACTTTTTCAAATCTAAGCAATGAACAATAGGAATATGAGGATAGGCCTCTATCTTAATAGATCACTGTATCATTCATCTCTCTTGCATCTGCACAATTCTAGTTCATATCATTGAAACTACATTTACTCAAAATTCTTGTATCCAGTGATTGTCCTTAGTTTGTTGCTACTATCCACTCTCTTGAATGTTGAGCAGGATAGTAGTTGCTTGGCTTACAAAGAAACATTTATTCACTAAAGACCAAGGCAAAAATTTAAGTGACACATCATGACAGTATTTGACAAGGACAAATGCAATATACCAGTGAGTAAGAGAAAAATGCCAAATATAAAAGATTGTTCATGTTTTGGTAGTTTTTTTTGAGTGGGCAAGAAGAATAATTGATTAAAAGGTGGATTGAAATTTTATTTGCTTAATCTTTTGATGGAGGATTCATGGTTCAGACTTGCAAGGTAGCCTGGTAGAAGCATGAAGCCTACGAGCTACCAACCAGCAAAGGCAACTAGGGAAACATTTTAGCAACTCTATACTAGTGCACTCATACAAGAGCCAAGGCTGTGGCCTCATGCATTATAATGTTAGAGCCTTGCACTTAGCAAGACTTGAACCCTGGTGGACTCATTAAGAACCATTTAATTTTTCACCAATAGATCAAGGGCCCATTGACCATTTGCTTAATTTATTGTCTTGTAATGTGGAGAAACTGGACAACTATTTACAAACCCTTGAAGTGACAAGAAATGTTCTTTTTTTGTTGAATTTCCAATAAAATTACATGTAGAGTTGAACCACTATACAGATTTACTGCATTCATCTTCAAAGGTTGTCAAAAATCATAATCCTCTGATATAGACAAGGTTGTCAAAAAAGCTAAAGAATTATTTTATCAAAGATTGTGGTATTCATAAGTACCAATGCTGATGGTGCTTTGATGGGACTGCTAGTTCCTGGAGACTGAATTGTCAAGGGTTCTCCCCTTATGGAAAACTTTAATCATGTTGCTACCAAATTTATTCAATTTTTTGATGCATATTCTTGGATCACATCCAAAATTTATGTTTCAAACATCAAGATTTCCATATAAAGGCTTTGGTCCAAACTTTCTAGTTTCAAATCTTCTGAACCTAATGTGTGTTGGATGGTTATTGTAGAGTTGAATGCTCCATTGGAAGATATGGGATAGATGAGAGGTTCACAGATCCAATTGATAGTCATTTTGATTTAATGGATTTCATTCAAGATCATGCTCTTTTGGATTTGGACATTCAGAGTGGCTCTTAGACATTATCAAATAGAAGGGTTGAAACTGATCATATCTAAGTTGGATTGGATCATGCTTTGTTTCTCTTAAATAGTTAATGTCTAATGCATGCTCTCTTTTATCTCTCTCTTTGACTCTAACCACTTTCCCATTGTTTTCTAGTTGGAGATCTTGGGAAGGTCATCCCTTTCCACTTTAACAAGATGTGGCTGAAGCTCCCTGATCACAAAAATAGGTTAAACGTAGCTGGAGCATCAATATTGATGATACTGCAATGTATAGATTAGTCAAGAAACTTAACTTTGTGAAACCCAACATGAAGAAATGGAATAAATCGTCCTTTGATTTATAAGGAATTAACTGTAAACATGTGATTGAATATTTTTACATTAAACAAAATAAATTAATTTCTAGGACTTTTAAATTCATCTAAAGAAGGGTTGTATGAGGCTATAGGACATGTGACATCTTATACTCTTTTTATTAGTGACCTCAATTTTAAATTCTAGTTATAATTAAATTTATTTTGGAATTGCTATGTTTACAACCATCTTTTTCTAGCAAAATATAGTTGCATCCAAATATTTTTCAAAATCTTGATATTGTGAGCTAACTGTAATAAGTATATATTTGTTTGTAATAAATATATTTTCTATCTTCTACTTGATCATATTAATAGATTCCTATTTAATACATTCAAATAGAAATATGTCATTTATTATTCAAAGATTCTGTTTAAGGATAGAGTTTATTGGAATCTCCAAAGTTCTGAAGCTTGTCGATTATTTTTGGCAGCTGCTAGATGCAAAATTGCAAGTTTGTATATGCAATTAAAGTGCAAAAATTTTCCAAGGCATGTGCATCCCTTTTGGTTTTGGAAGGATACTGTTTACAGATTATTTACAGAACATTCCTTCGATATTGTATGTTTGACATGATCATGAAACCCAATTTTTTTGTACATTTTGAAGGATATGGGGCATAGTATAGGGCCCTCTGGTTGGCTCCATATTACAACAGTCTGTACTATAATTCTTTTGTGTATGATTTTTCATCAACATGCAGTCTCTAAGAGCATTTATGAAACTAAGTTGGTTGTCCAAATCTATCATGAGAGTCTATAGGTATGTGTCTATCTTTAAGATTGATGTTTCTTGGCAATTCAAATGAGAAAACTTAAATAGAGACAATTTTCCATCTAATTCTATTTCAAATCATATCAGGACTGAAATTTGCATCTACTTCTATTGTGATAATTTGATTTCCTTTGCCCATTTAAAGAGCTAGAATTGGCAAATTGGTCTTTACTATAGTACACAACACATAGTGACACCAAAATACTATCATGAATCTTGTGTCTCATTTGCATAGCTTCAGGGTACAGTTATGGACTTCAACCATAATTGGCATTGAAGGTTTTAAATTTAGTTATTTCTAGAGTATCTTGATTTTCCAACATTTTTTTTCTTAACTATTCACATTTTGGGTTGACTCTGCATTTTTCATTTTTCACATTCAGATTAACTCTTTGTTCCGTATGATGATGCTTTGTGGGATATTGAAGCTTGTACCATTCACAAGGTGCTCTTGCTTTAAATAGCATTACCCCTAGATGCTCATTCGTTTAATGCAGCATAATCTATTTCCAAATGTCATTAGTCTGCTAATTTAATGCTTTGTGGGATATTGAAGCTTGTATCACTCACAAGGTGCTCTTGCTTCAACTAGCATTACCCCTAGATGCTCGTTTGTTTAATGCAGCATAAGCCTTTTCCAAATGTCATCAATCATTAAATAAGAAAGGAATATATCATTCACAATGCTAGATTTTTAGAGCATGTTAAGTTTATTTCCTTAGTACACTTATTGTACCTTATCTTTGTTTACATATTCACAATATCACCTTCATGACACTTTATGTTGTATTTTCCTAAACTCTATTACATTGTCTCTTTGGGATCCTTTGTACATGATTTGGTGTATTATTTTGTCTTTAATTAGGATTTTTGTTTGGAGATTGCAGTGTGGAAGAGTGTGGTTGTTACTTGGAGACAATCAAAACATACGAGAACAAGCCAACTACCAGTTGGAGCATACTAACAACGACTATCTATCATGAGTATTCTTCATACCTTTTTTGAATAAAAGTTGTGCACTATTCATGTAGATTTAACAAAATGAATTATGTTTTAAGTTCAAATTTTCAAACATATAACGGTCATTTAGATTTTGGAGGGAAGTATTAGTTTTAGACTTGAACCTTTCAACCCAATGACAGTTGAATTGGTTATATTGTGAAGTCTTATATATGTAAGAGGGAGCTATTGTTGCAAATATAGAAGAGGGAGTTGGGTGTATGGACTGGTGTAATACCACAAGCAATAAAAATTCAATTTCTACAAGATTTCCTTGATCCTTTGGAGTCTCAAATCAAGTTGGTTTTCTTTATTAATTCATTGATAGGAGTTATTAACCTTCCACATTTCTAATTGATGTTTTCTACATTGTGTTAAACTTGTTGCCACACCAGTTGCAGAAATAGTGACTTCTTTTAACTATTTAACTTTTGCAATAGAATTTAAGAATAATGGAAATCATTCCATGAGTATGGGGACTCGATATTCATGGAATAATTAGAATTGACTACATGTATTATAAGTTACTAACCAGGCACATGCAGGATTAAACAAGATAGGAGTGATCTCAGTTAAGCAACAACATGACAATTGAACTATTCATCTAGGATGCCACGTTTTGCATGCATGTCTACCAAGGCAGTTGCAACTTAAAAAAATATATTCTCTCAATATATCTATTTTGTGCATATCTAGGAACCATGGCTTTTCATGACCACATTACGTTTTGGCATCCTATCAAACAGTTCACATGACTTATCTATGCTTCCATTTTGCGCGCATGTCTCCCAAGGAAAATGCTACTACTTTATCTACACTGTCTAATAGAATCCTTTATGCTTTGATGGATTCCTATAGCATATCCCAAAGCTCTCATTCAATAGTTATGAGATGATCAATCAAGAGGAAACAGTTGAGAGCTTAGAGTGACACAATTTTCAGATGATCATATGAAATGAAATGGGCGTGTGAGTAGATAGAAACTAGAAAGACATTGTGTATAGATGAAGCCATGAAATGGATGGTTTTCAAGTACTCAACACAAACATTTTTGGCTGTGTGTACATTTTGACTCTATATATAATATATGGAAGCTATCATGGATCAATTCTATTTATGGCTTTTGAGGGTTAATGCTTCATTTTAGGATTTGGTACCCTTATGTTCCTAAATTGGGTTTCTCTTGATGATAGTTACTTTTGGGTTGTGAATAGACTGGCTTTTAATACTTTAGGTCTAGATTCATTCTTAATATGGGTGTTATTTAACTTGTTCCATTGAATCCATCCTGGTATGGTGAGTACACATGATTTCTATTTGTAATTACTCTTACATGTCTGAAACCCTTGGCTTATAAGATTAATGTCAATAAATTTTATTGTTTCAATACATATATTGATTAGGTCAATATCCTTTTGTTAAGGACCTGGATACTAACTTAGAGCAAGCTTAGGAGATATCATTACACTGTGAAGGATTCATTATCTTCTGGAGTACAATGTAGTGTTTTGTTCTTGACTATTAACTTATAATTATCAATCTCTTAAGGGTTGCCCTTAGAATGCTTTCTAGTTTTTGATTATGTCTTAGAAGGCATATTTTTAGTTTATATAACTAGTATGGTTTATCTTAGCTTGTCTAGCTACTCCTTAAGCATGGAGATTGTTGTTTAGACTTTCTTCCTGTTGAAAAGAGATCCCTAGTTTTAATGGACTCCTTTCGATGCAATTGTATGCTGCCTAGTACCATGTTAGTTTGAAAGTTATTTGCATCTGCAACTTAGTGATGCACTATGTGCCACCTAAATCAAGAAGGCCTATTATCAGCATGGCTCTTTTAATTATCAGGTATCAGAGGCTTGGTTTGATCTCATGACATAAACCCTTATCCTGGCCCATCTATCATTCTCTAATATTTTAGTCGACTCTGCTTTAGTTTTCATTGATTCTCTAAAGTAGATTTTATCAGGTTATTCCCTTTTCTAAAATATCTAGTTTTGTTTTTGTAGACACTCAAAAATGGTTCGCATCTATGACTTCATCACTTATTCATACTAATTTGTCCCATTTTCTCATTCTACTAACTTTGATCTTTTGGCTAGATTGACCATATTTTGTCATTTGTATCCCCTTTCATATCAATTTCATATCAACTCAGAATCATATCAAATCAACTCGGAATCATATCAGATAAACTCAAAATCATATCAAATCAACTCGAAATCACCCCAAATCAACCCAAAATCACTCAAAATCAGTCCTAATCAACCCCAAACATATCAAACATCCCAAATCAATCATCATTTATTCGCTCCTAGGCATTGTTGTGGTTTTCAGTGCCTTGGAAACCTATCAACTTATCAATCTTATCAATATGACCTTAGTACTGTCATGGCTCTCAACGCTAGGTCACACTATCATTCATGTCATCCAATCTTTGAAATTGTTGAGGCTTTCAATGTCAAATCATGGCATCATCAACCATTTTAATAACATTGATAGTATTCGTCGATGCTATTATGATCAAACCTTATCAATCAATTTCAATCATGTAGCATTGACAATGTCGGTTAAATATTACATATCAATTTATTCATGTCATGTGTCCTTGGCATGTTATCAATTTTGATCTATCAGTTAATTTTACCATGGTTTTGGTCTACCTTTTCATCATCTTATTCGATTTCCATCATCGTCACATTTTCATCAAAGGATACGGTCACATTCATTTAATCAATTTGGCCAATCATCCACTCATTTTCTCTATAGGATTAAATAACCCATAATTTAATCCTATTCCTTCTAATTATTCCTCCCAATTATCATCCTCAATTAATTAATTTTATTAATTAATTGATTCATTATCTGCAAACCATGGAAATTCTTAATTTCCTAAGTTCCATTTTTCATCATTAAATCCATTTTCTATTAATTCTTATTTTGTGGAATAAGAGGACTTTTAATTCAAATATTCCATAAAATATTGCGTCATCATGACACTTGGATGTGACACCTCTTGGATTCGCCTTCAACACTTGGTTGAGATTTTTCATAATCAAATATTATTACCTCTTACGCATGTCCCTATTTGGCTTATTTGTCATAAATTCTTAGCTTTAAGTGGGTTGAGGAATCTTATGACGCGTCATAGATTCTCTTCCAAATTTGACTTGCATGTGTCATAGAATCTTACTTTTGGCATATTTTGTCATATGCGTCATAGGAATCTCTTGCCACATCACATTTCTATGGGTGAGAAATCCAATGCTCTCACCCTACGTGAAAATTATAAAATGGATACTCTTCCTCTCATTTCGAATCCGAATGCTTAAGTTTTGAAAGTCCAAATCTTTGAATCTTTGAGTCTCTACTTCTTTGCATGTTGCATTCTCTCTCTCACATAAAGTCACACTTCAAGTATTCTCGTGGCATTATCCACATCATAGGCTTTGGCTTCAACCTTGTGTGCACTATAGGTGAATTGGAGCTACAATCATTTGGAGAAGAAAGAAGAACATGGGAGCTACAAACAAAAAAGGGGGTTTCTATTGCTTTCTTAATTAGTTTGGCGTTCATGGTAGACTAGTGGGTGCTAATGTATGTTGATTGAGTTTTTTGATTTGCTCATAGTATGTTATGCATTTAACCCATTTTTCTAGTCCTATAGTTTTACATGGTTATTATCTTGATTGATTTATGCTAACTGAAGGTTTATCGGTTAAAAATTAGCTTGCTAGGTCATTTCCTATTATGTTACTCCCATTTAGTCGAGTAAGGAGTAACTAACAACATGTCTGTTCTTATCTAGTTTCTCTTAATTTTTACAACTTATAGCTAATTACATGATTTTAGAGTTATTTTCACATTGAATCAAGTTAAAATGGCATTAACCATTCTAATTCCTCAGATGGATGAGCTTCATAGTGTTCCTTATTTCTTACCAATTAATATGATTAGCTTGTTGGCAGGCAATTACAAGTATCAAATTCTCCTCTTCAATGGAACTTTGGCCTTATATCATTTGATAGCAGCTTTGATATCCAAATGAAGATTTTTCTAGGGGTATTGTACTTATGTATAGAAAACATAGGTCATTAGTTCACTGGGGTATGCCCCTTTTACCTTGTAATAATATAGGACATCTGTCTCGGGCAAGACTGGAGGTTTTCTTCTCCATTCTTTCCTACTAGTGCTTGTTTGTATAGAGCAAGCTATTGTTATTTACCTTTTTAATTAATAAAAGTATCATGGCCTTGGCCATTTATCGATAATAAAAAATTTTAAAAATTACTAAAACTTACACTACATGAAATAAAACTATAATCAAAAAATAAATTTATTATGAGCTTGAAATAAATTCAAATAATATTCCTAAACCCAATTAAACAATAAGTTTTCCACTAAACCAAACTGAATGATAATACAAAATCAAATTAAAAGATAACCCTAACCCTGATTGAATAATAAACTATATTGAGCCCTAACTCATACATCAAATTAGGTTTAAGATTGTAATCTAAAACCTATGTTTGATTCTATATCTAATCCTATAGAAATCTGATTCTATATATTATCCTAATCTTAACACAAAAGAAATAATAACCATAACCCAAAATTTAATTGTATTATAATCCTAATATTAAATAAAAAACTCTCAAATCCTAGTTAAAATTGTTGACATTTTCTTAATAAACAACCCCAACTATAACCCTGCATTGAATTAGATCAATTATCATTTAGCACTTACAAATATTTGAGTCATTATCAAAACAAGATCAAACCCTATTAATGGGTAACCTTGAAAAACCCAATGAGGTCCTAAATGCGATGCTTGATGAAAATTATACAATAGCTTTATGATTAATTAATTAAGTAAAAAAACTAAATTCTATTTGAAGCTAAATGCTAATGATAAACAATATTTATCTTCACATCTAATTGACTCATGATAACCTTAAATTGAATAAAAAACTAAACAAGTGCCATATAGTGGCATGTATTTCTCATAAGTTATAGTTTAATTAAGTAGAATATTAATGTTAAAATTTGATAATATGTAATGAAGTAAAAAGTAGAATAGAATAGTATCAATTACACTACTAAGCTATATTGTAAGTTTAATTAACTAGATTAGTAAAGTTAATAGTCTAATTTTTTAATTTAGAAAGATAAAACTCATCATTCTATTTTAAATATCTAAACATTTAAAAATATAATTTTTTAAATTAAAATCAATATCTAATTAACCATATAAATGCCATCCTACTATTATAACTAGCTTAAATATATCTTAAAATATTAATATTTTATTTAAACTAAAAAATACTTATTAAATATATAGGAATGAGGATACTAAAATGTGGAAAATTTGGCTTTCATATCCGTAATATAATTGTTATTTTGTTAGATCTAATTATTATTATTAAATTAATAGTAATAATTTAATTTAGTAGTAGTAATAATAATTTAATTAATTTGATTTATTAGTTGATAATAATGTATGTACATTTGAACTGATTTAAAATATAATGTATAAATAGAATTGTAAAATATACAATTGCTAGAAAATAAAATTATTGTATTTGAAGGATTGAATATTTAGATTTGAACTTTGTTTATTTTTTATGAATTAGGGTCAGTGCAAGAAGTTGGGTCTCACTTTTGGCCAAAAAGTGGAAGTGTTTTTCCTGTTTTTGTAATTTTTTGTCAATTGATGTCAAAATTTGAGGTATTTAGAGATTGAATATTAAAAAACTCTAGAAATAAAATTTTTAGTATTCGAAATCTAGTTTTTGAATATGTAATTTATTTGTGCACTCATATGATAGATTATTTTTTTGGCATGGATCTTTAAAAATCACTTTTTCAAAATGTCTGTTTAAGGACCATACCATGCTCGTGTACGGACACCATAATTTGACACAAACAAAAGAATTTTTGCAAATCCTTTTAAAGGGAGTTACCTAATAACCTAAGATTGATGACAATATTTTATCATAATTTTTTATTGAAAAATTTTTTTATTATTAATTATTAATTGGCTATAAAGGTAAATTTTAAAACCTCTCGTGTACGGACCACATAATTTGATCAAAATCTCACTTTTTTCAATTTTTTTCTTTTAACATCAAAAGAATTGTATGTAGATTGATGACATAAATTAATTTAAGAAAAATTATAAAATAAAAAAGTTATTAAAGTTTTAGTGAATGTCACTTTTTAACGTTTAGGAGATAGTTTTGATTAATAAATAATGGAAAAATAGAAAATAAACTAATAACACTATAAAATTTACATTTTTGAAATTAGAACAGCAAGACCTATAATGGGTTTTTGTCTCGTCAAAAAATTCAATAGGAATGACTATAAAAAAATTATGACAATATCAGAAATTGTCGATTAAATGCCTTAGAAAAAAAAAAGGAGTACAAAGGCATAGCTTGGTGGGACCAAGCCTATGCCATGCCTTTCCCTAAGGCAAAACCCCATGCAAAATTCGGGAGCCATGCCAAATTCCCGCTCATGTCTCACGAATCGGGCACCCGATTTGTAATTCAAAAATCGGGTGCCCGATTTCTTTAAACTGTTATACCGACTTTTTTAAAATTGAGCACCCAATTTTTCAAAAATCGGGTACCCGATTTGTAAACGAGTGCCCGAGTTTTAAAAAATCGGGTGCCCGATTTTTAAGAAATTGGGTACCCATTTATGATGTACCCGTTGGGTCCCAAAAGCTACCCCACCAACCCAATTTCAATGATTGAAATGATTGAACAACAGTTTCGACCTGCAACACTGAATTTCATCACGCTTATTCTATTTTCTTGTCCTCTTATACAATTTGCAGGCTACTGATTCAAATTCAAAACTGGTGCAAACATGGGATCAAAACAACGAAGAAAGAAGAAAGCAAGAGTTCTGACAGATGAGGAGATTGCAGAAAATAAAGAGAATGAAGCACAACATCAACGAGAGAGAAGACAGAGAATTAGAGACTTGAACAATGTTTCAAAGGAGAAAGACATTGAAGATACCACGATGGATGAAGAAGTCAAAGAAGAGAACCCAATACAAGAAAATTCAGGTGCACATTCTAATTATGCATTCAATACAGGTGTGTCTCCAAACGCTCGAATTTTCTCTCATGATCAAATTGGTGAATTTTTAGAAGCAAGTTACGATTTAAACGATTTAGATTTTCTTCATGAGAAGCAATTGTCAAACGGTCATGCACAAAACACTCCAATTGAAATGCCTGCCTCAAAAGAAATGCCAAGAAAATTTGAAAATGATATTCAAATCCCAAATAACAATGAAAATAGTAAAGTGTCTGAAAATAAAAATTGCATGAATGTAGACATAGAAACACCAACTACTGAACAAACATGTCAGGATGATAGTAAAGTGTCTGAACATAATTTTCATATTCCTAATGATGTGTTAGATAATCTTGAGGGATTGGTTTCATGGAGACAAATTAGGACACATGCTAATAGATTGTATAGGCATTTTTTTTATAATAAGAAATTTGGTTTTCAATGTCAGCTAATGTTGCAACTAATTAAAATGTCTAAAATACGAAAAGTAATGAGATGGTTGGGAATGTATGCAAAACCCAAGAATAAAAATGAGTCTTTAAAACAAGTTGTATCCACTGTTGCTAGTGCCTTTGATGTTATCGGAAAGAGAAGTCATTCTAAAGATAAGAATGCAGCACGACGAGCAATAAAAATAGGTTTAGTTAACAAATCAACATTTGACAAAAGATTGATTACCAACATAACTGGATATCTTAATGTGAATTGTAAGACTTTAGAAAGAGTTGTAAAGAGAAGGGTTAACTTTGAATGTGATCCAGCAAATATTTTATGGACTTCTAGTGGTAGACTCTCGAGATGTAATATGAAACTTACTAGTGAAATCAAAAGTTTGATTGAAAATTTTTGGCATGATAATACAAGAGTATCACCTAATTCAAGAGATGTTCTTAAATTGAGAATTGGGTCAAAAATACGTGATCCACATCCTAAACACCTTTTGGACATGACTCAAACTGAATTGTTTAAAAAATTTGTAGATGGTAAGGTATTAAATATTACCATTAGTCAAAGATCTATTGAAAAGTGTAAACCATGGTATGTAAGGATTAACAAGGAAAGAATCACATGTTGTTGTAAAACTCATATTCAATTTTGTTACCATTATGATGTATTTCAATTTATACGTGGTACCATGCATAGTAAAGAAATGTTGCAAGAATGTGGTATAAAAATACCACCTCAAACTATAAAAGATTTCATATCAGGTTTGTTTTGTAAGCCACCTAATGATCAATACTTTCTTTTCAATGCATGTCTTTCTAGTACATGTGATATGTGCGGAAATCTTTCTTTGTTAGATGAATGTTTGCATGAAAATTCTTTGACTACTTTTGGACAACAATTAGTTGAGGTAAAAAGATTCAAAACTATTGAATATCCATTAAAGGATGGGAAGTTTGGAAGAAGGTGTGATCTAGTTACAGATAAAGTTAGTTGTCATGCATTATGGATGAGTTTAAAAGTGTGATCATACCAAAATATGTTAAACACTCTCAATATTCTAGATGGCTTGATGGACAATTTCACATATGTAAGAATACATTTCCAATTGGTACTATACTTTCAGTTGTTGACTTTGCAGAGAACTACACGCTTGCACCGCAAGAAGAGGTACAACCACAATATTACAATTCAATGCAAGTAACAATTTATGTTCATATAGTTTATAGGCATGCACCTGATAGTACAGAGGAGGATCAAAAAATATTGAGAGAGTACCATTTTTATTTAAGTGATAATAAACTCCATTCATCTGAGTTTGTCCAATATTGTTTCAAGGTCTTTTATGATAATTTAAAAGAGAGACAAATTCAAATGACATAACATTGGATATGGTCATATAATTGTACAGGACAATTCAAGAATGCTAGAATGTTCTATTGGTTGAGTAGGACACATAAGCAAACTAGCATCCAACACGTGTGGAGGTTTTTTGAGGCTAGATATGGTAAAGGAGAACATGATGGTGCTGGTGCATGTGTGAAGAGAGCCCTTAGTAAAGAGCAATTAAAAATTGAGGAAAGAGCTAAATTCAAAAATGCACATGAGATTGTCGAATGGTGTAACAAATATTTATACACGAGATCAAGTCAAAACTCTACAATCAAATGTTTCTTCTACATAGTTGAAGAAAATAATATCCCTTCAAGATATGATTGTGATACAATTAGTGGCTCAGCTAAATAGCATTCATTTAGGAGTTCAGATTCTAACACTTGCACTATGTGGACTAGGGAGCTTGCTTGTTTTTGTCAATTTTGTCTTGCAGGTGAATGGGAAGAATGTGAGAATACATAATGGGTTAAAGATTGGCAACAAAGATCATTAGCACCTACTGACATGCATTTTGAAGATGATATAGTAAATGAAGGCTAGAATGTTACTTTTGCATCAAAAGACTATGATCGTATTTTAGACCTCATAGAACCTGGTATGCACAATTTAATTAGATTTTTTTGTGATCTCATGCTTCAATTTATATAATTTTCATATGTACACTAGTGATTAAAGTGTTTCTATAATTTATCTTATCTTGTAGGACATGTTTATGCTGTTATTGCACCTAGTGATAATGATGAACAAACTGAGTATTGGCTAGCTAGATGTGTGGAACATAAGAAAAAAATGACATGTCATCAAGTAGACGATGATGGTTTTGAGTATCCAATCAGGTCTGTTGTTGTAGCTGGCACCTGGCTACGTAGATACCTAACAAGAAGAAATGGTTTGCCAGCATTTGAAGACTACCAAACCAAAAAGAAGATTTTACACTATTCTCATTTGGTTGTGGCAACAAATATCAAATTAGAAAGGTACAAAGTGAGACCCGCCAATAAGGTATTATGGACAATTTCAATGGACAAGCATGAGACAATCATAGATGCATTGCAAAAGAGAGAGGATGCAGATGGTACAGTGGGATGACTACAATTAAATCAAACACATGTAAGTTTTTTCATTATTGTATTATTTATATATATATACTTATATAAATTAATTACATGTATGTTTGTGTTGTCAATACCAATTTAGAGAACTTATATACATCTTATTCAGGTCTCAATTACAATTTATGCAAATTTAAGTGTTAAAGTGGATCGAACATCAACATCTTGTGCAATTTCACATAGTAAGTACATACAAATTACACATATATATTTACATAGTTCAGATACCTTGAATATTAATTTATGTGTTTATTAACATGTGTGTTTTTGTTTTACATTTTTATTTTACAAGACCTCATTTGAAGAGATGCGTTCAACCAATTTTATGTTTCAAATGAGCTCAGTGAACTATAAATATATCATTGACATTGTCTTACATATATTGTGAAATATGTTGCACAAACTAATTCAAAAATGAGAGTTTACTTCTATTTGAAAGTTAAAGGTATGTGCACTTGATAAATTATTATAAATTACTTCTCAATTTAAGTAATGACCTCCTATTTTGTTCTATTACTTTTACATTCAAGCATGTTTAAATTAATGTTTGTTTGAAGTTTCAAATTACTATTGATTGTAATATTAAAAAAAAGTGACTTGCACATGATAATTTAAAGATCATTACTCATTGTATTCATTGTATTGATTATATCTTTCATTACCAAACAACACATTAAGATCACTTACATGATGTACATTGTTAGGTACGTTATCCATACATGTGTATCTTAAGGGGACATGGGAATCCTAATAAGTCATTATGTCTATTATACGTTATGATAGGTATTCATTTGTTTACTACCACATAATAGGTCTTATTAGGTGATAATGAGTCTTACATTACCAAACAACACATTAAGATCACTTATGATACATTGTTAGGTACGTTATCAATACATTTTTTAATCGAGTAGGTCAATTTTATTTGTATGAATTATCTCAATGCATAAATTTGATGTGATATTTATCCAATAATGCTCTATAGATAGTTAAAATTATTGTTCATCTTGCATATATACTTACAAAATGTGTCATATGTTCATGAATAAAATATGTCAGAACAAAGAAAATGGTTTGAATATACTTAAAACATTGTGAAACATAGTAATATATGTACTACATACACAAGCATGATAAGAAATCATAAAAAAATAGTACATGGTCTAACATACATCATAACATGATCTATGAAGTGAAAAAATACATGGTCTAACATACAGTTTTAACTATCCTAACACAAAGTGTATATACATCATAAAAACACAATCTATAGGTGCCAACAAGACCTAATCTATTTGATCAAATGTCCTCTTTTCTCCATGCGAGGATGACTCAGATGGATCATCATGTGTAATATGAGTCATCTCGTCATGTTGGACACCCTGTGAGGTAGATGTATCACCCTGTGTAACAGGAGGCACTTCTCATCATGTACTTGCTTAATTGAAATGGGTCTCAAAATCTAGCTTGCAAATAAATTAAATATTCACTACATAATAAAATAAATTATACCACATGAGATGGGTGTCCCTCAGTAACGAGAGGAGGCGCACTGTCAAAACTACCAAATGCAGTAGTGGTGAGGTCCTGTAATTTACAATACATATATTTTTTTAATTTTATTTTAGAGCATAATGAACTATACATTATGTACATAAATCACAATACTGACCTCAAATGACAATGTAGGTACCTCCATTTGGCTAAGTCCTATGCTCTCAACAACACTCGTGGTGACGTACTCCTAAAATTATGGATACATAAACGTTTAGTCAAAATTAAATATACATGAATATAATTACAAAGTACATAATTTGTACACTACATTTTTTATACACTGTAAATTAAACATGTATATATAATGTATATATCATACTTGAGTGGTAGCCAATGTCATAGATGTGTCTACAGGTATGCTAGCACAATAATCATAAGATGGAGTCAAAAATAGACTATACCGACGCCTGTGTGGATGAGTATGATATCCATGCTCCTGTTCATAAAATCAAAACACATAAAATATATATACATGTGAGTCAAAATTGTTCAGATTATAAGTTAATAATAATGTACATACATAAAAATAATACTAATTATTTGTCTTTAGTCAAAAGTTCATACTGCATGTATTTGAGGTTGTGCCTCAGCGGTAACTGGAGTAGGATTTGTACTAACATCAGTATGTGTAGATGCAGACAATCACTACAAAATCAAATAAAAAGAACATATGAGCACATGTTATTAAATTCGAATTTGAATGTACATTTTTACAGCGTAATTCAAAGTGCATACCGTATAAGGGACGCCAACATCTGTAGGTCTTGAAAAAAGACTATACTACCTCCTAGGAGGAACAGTGTCATCCATCCTTTGTTATTTGAAAAGTACAAATTAATATAGTTAATACAATTACACATATATGTAGAAAGTAAAGAATTATGTGCACTTTATATTTATATTGAAATTAAAATTTTACCTACTGCTCTTGACTCTCTCCAGGATCTCCCTGCTGCATGAGGTCAACAAATGATGACACATCTATCTCATCACTACCATCACCACGGGCAGCATATACATCATCATCAAAATTTCCACCCTCAGCATAATGGCCATCGTGTGTTGCACTAGGATCACTCTAGGGGCCTGTGCATATGCCTCCACAGCTAGTACAAACATGTCCAAGTGGAGGAGCATGTACCTCATGCGTCCACTACTGTACTAAATTTCTCGAAAGGGCACTCAAATGGGTAAAAGTAGATGAAATTGCATGATGATGGTGAGGAGCAGGCACAACAGGCACAGGAAGAGGTACAAGGGGCTCAGGTCACCTGCAATTTCTCATTCTGTCACCCAGCTTTTCCCCAGGCCTATCCTGAGGCATCCCTCTACCAACCCCCTGAAATGCTTTCATATCAAAATAGTTGGGTTTCAAACCCAACTCAAACTCAGCCCATAAATTCCTAAGGAAGTACATGGGCACCTCATGATTAGCATGTGGTGGATGGTCAAATACCATCCACCATCGCTCCCAAAAATGTGTTGTTATGCGTGGATGTGTACACCACCTAATGGAAATGTGAGGCTTCTTCTCACTAATTGGTTCACCCATCTTAGGGTTTACAAAATAATGTTGAAAATTTCCTTTACCTATATGTAGGTTATAAACCTCTCTATATGATAAGCCATCAGAGTAGAAGGCATGCATGCTTTCCCTCCATGATCTAAATGAATTGATATCTATATCAAAATGATGAATGGAGTCAACCACGCCTTGCATGCTATCTGCAAGACATAGTAGGTGAGGGTGGGGGGGGGGGGGTGCCTCTCACGTCGGATAGCCTCTATATCACTCATGAGGTCATTGAGGTTACGCCTCATGGTCTCGCGGAGCTCATCCACGATGGGTGGTGGAGGTGTGGGTGGGGGTGGAGGTGGAGGTGGAGGTGGAGGTGGAGATGGAGGTGGCAGAGGTGGGGGTATGGGAGGGGGAGGGGGTGGCAGTGGGTCCATCAAATATAATCTGCATATATATTTAAACAACATAAAACATAAAACACATCAAAAGTACATCACAACATAATACATGTATGACAAAATTACTATTTCATAAAATTTAAATCTAAAATTTATCAACTAGATCTATATAAATGTGCATATCTTTATTAAAATTATATCAATTAAATTATAAATAAAGTTAAACACTTAAGTCAAATTAAACATTAAATACTAAATTTTTAAGTATGAACTCATTATGGATTATACATTTTCATGTCTCAGGATGAAAAAAAATTAAGATTATGACAAGGTTATGGTTTACAATTTTGTTATGTTAATAGTTTTCATGATGGCTAAGCTTAAGATTATTATAATGATTGTGATCCTTTAATGTTAGGGAACTTACCTAGGATTATGGTTTTAGTTACAATTATATTTACCTGTATCGGATATTTATTATGGTCCTAAGACGAGACTTAAGGTTACAATTATCTAATGAAAGCTTAGAGATAGAATTATGAATTGATTAAAAAATATCTATGATTGTAGTTTGAATCCTAACTATAATCTGCTTAGTTCTACAAAAAGTAGTTGGCTAATAAAAAGTATTCTCTAGAAAGCTGTCAAAAAAACTCATGTCATAGAGCACATGCTAACAATTTCTCCATTGTTGATTAGATGATAGAATTATTAGTAGAAGTTTAGATTACATTGCACACAAACAAGATGTCACAAGAAAACTGGGACAAGACAATGGCACTAATTCTAAAGGTATGTTCTGACTTCTTGTCACATTTTGGAATAACCATGTAAAATTCACCTTTGGCATTTACATTAGAAAGGGGGAAAAGATGTAAAGGTGAAAATATAAGAAGTTGCATATAATGTGTAAAGTATATTGAGTATATATTTATGGGGAAGCACCATCATATTATGTACATATACAGGTATTGAGATAAACATCTCTTACAAAAGCAATTTCAGAAGATCTCAAAAATAGAGTATGGCACCAAGTTGAAAACCTTCTTGCAAACTATAAGTGTAGATCATGTCAGGTAATGAACTAATTTACATGTGAACCCTATCCGTAACCATGTATAATAATCATAACTCTAATCATAATCCATAATTCATAACCTTATGAAGCTTTTGCTATCCATTTTATTGCCAAAGTAATCCCTTGGCTATCCATGAAAGGGTCCTAATAGATTTATATGGAAGACCAAATTGATTTAAATAAAATGAGAAGGAAGAAGACAAACTTACACCCAATATTCAAGGAGAGAATCTTTTAACATACTTGAATTCTACCAACCAAAGTGAGATAATTAGAGTTCCAGTTGTTGATTTTTCCAAAGATTTTCTTGTTGATATAAAGACACATTTCATTTATATGTTAGGGTTTACTACAGATGGAATCCCTAGGTACCTAACCACTTAATTATGAAATCTCCATCCAATACCATATTTACGACACAAGGTAGGGGACTCAATATTTAGCCCCAATAAGATAGATGTAGAGACATAAATCTTACTACCAGATACAAAGAAAAGAGGTCCAATTTGATCATTAAATGACTCATGTTGCACTCTTCTAGCTTAAAAAGAATACAAATATTATCAAAAAACTATGTACATTAGATACTTATTAATTATTTGGAGAGTAGATCCTCTAACTTTTACAGACAACTGGTTATCTCTAAGGAGATAATGTAATGAGTCAATGTTCAACAATAAAAAATAAAGAGGATGCAAGAGGACACCCTTTCATAATTGATCTAGAGAGTCCTAAAAATTATGATCTAACCCCATTAATTTCTTTACTAAAACCTTAACACCAATCATAAGAGAGGACATCATTTGACATTTAATATTGGATGGAGGGCTTACAACATCATCATAGTGAAACTCCATTTCACCTTTTTGTAGACATTTTCATAATCAATTACTTGAGCATGCCTACACTCTATCCTAGAAATGTTTCTCAATCCAAAGTCTTCCAATAGGTTATCAAGTTCTCCAATATGCATAAATATCCTTAACATAACACTTTTGTGTAGGGTTAATGATCTTGGGTAGGATATCTTCTAGTCTAGAGGCTAAGACCTTGGCAATAATTATTTTGTATGATACGCATTTAGGAGTGTCCTGTCTCTAATTTTTAATGAGATTCTTATCTCCCCTTAGGGATTAATTGATTACTTGACCTAGGGATTTTTTGAGCCCTCTGTTGATCACTTGATCAATTTTATGAGCCCTCCATTGATTACTTGACGTAGGGATTTCTCATTACTAATTTTTTGGATGGAGGAGTTGATTTATGATAGAAATGGGTTTATCACTTGGAATAATGCATCTTCATTCTAGGAATGATGGTTCTCATTTTATCCCTATCTTCTAAATCATTTTGAACTATCATCGTCTTCTAACCAAAAAAATTGATAGTAAAATTAGGAAAAAGATCTTACTATATATATCACTAGGGATGGGTATTTCTTTTTATAGAATAAGGCAATATTTTGTTATGTGGCCTTCCATTCTGCAAAGGTAATAAACATTTAGGCTACCCATCTAAGGGTCTAGTCTGGGCTCGTACTTGCACTGATGTGGACACCTCAACCTCTTGATGGTCAGGGAGGGTTACTTAATTAGATGCCTGATTCGTTGAAGTCTCTTCTAATTTTTTTATGATGTATCATTTTGAGACCTTGATATCAATGTTTAATTAGTTTTAGGATTAGGGTTCAATTTGGTTTGTACTGTTTGATTAGGTTTACATGCTTAGGTTTCAATTAAGACAAGAGTTAATAAATTGAATTAAGTTTTAAAGTGCTAAATTTGGTTTTAGATATAGAATTATAGTTAGAGCTTTTAGATTAAAAACCAAAATTAATTTAAAAAAGTTAGGTTTGAATTTTGTTTTAAAGTGTTCAATATATTATTGAATTCTAGTTTAGGGTGATTTGGTTTAGCCTTAAGGTCAACGTTTAACTTGGTTCAATCTTCTAGGGTAATGGTTCAATTTGGTTAATGGTTGTGGAAAGGATTTTTAAGGTTAAATTCAAGGTTTCTACTCTTAAGTTGGGATATATAATTAGGTTTATGATCATGGTTTAATTCAATATGGTTTATAAGTATAATATTAATTAGTTAAGGGCCAGGGTTACCTTTCAATCTTAGGGTTTGACATTTATAAAATTAGTACTCAAGGTAAGATAGGAAAGTTATTTAATTATTTATATATTACCTGGTGTAGGTTTTAGCAAATTAAGATTACTTAGGTTAAGATTATAGTAAGGGTTATGATTAGAGTTAAATTCAATACAAATTGACATTATAGAACTAATCCTAAATGACGCCCAGCCAAGGGATCCAAAGAACTAATCAAAAGTTTTACCAAGCAATCAATAACATACACACAATAATTTACATTTATAAAAAACATAAGAGATTGCATTCCTTAATGAGCACATTTACATTTCATTTTTAAATAATTATAAACTACTAAAAGTAAAATAAATAACGTGTCCACATGAAAGTTCATATTAACTGCTTCTGTTCAATCCATTTAAATAATTTATATACATTTGTTCTGAATGTCACTTGGCAAATTAATTCAGAATGCACAATCATCCATTGTACATGTCACAGGGTATGAAAGGCTGAAAGAATATACATTTATAAAATAGTTTACATCATCCATTTTCGATCCATGAAACAAAGTACAATACAATTTAAGTAAAATCATTTTAAATACTATAAGTTTTTTGTTTGGATCCCTTGGCCGACTGTTATATGATTAAGTATTTTATAATATGTTTAGGGTTTTATTTATATGGTTAGGTCAAGATTATAGTTTAAACAATAAATTTAGGTCGAGGTTATAGTTAAAACAAGGTCAAGGTTATATGGTTTTAGGTCGAGGTTATATTTATTTGTAAAATTACATGTTTAAACAATAAATTTACAACTAATCTAATCATTCAACATTGTAATAAATACATAAATTAAATACATTTCAAAACATCTAAAATAATATTTTTTTAAATAAACATTTACGAAACTATATTTTAATTAACAAATACAAAAATTTAAACATTTAAGTTCATTAACAATGTAAATTTACAATTTTACGTACATATGAAAAGTGAAAAAACAATAAATTAACATACATATTAAATTGAAAATTGAAAAAAATAAAGTAAAATAGTATAAAACATATTAAAATACTTGTGTATCAAAAACTAGCAGCAAGGGGGTAGTCGATAGGGCTGAGAAATGGGCTCCTGTATGCGTCTCTAAGCAGGCTCCCATTTTTGAGGTCAGGAAAATGACCTCTAAAATGCCAAAAAAGCGGTTTATAAAAGTTTTACAAATCGGGTACCCAATTTTTAAGAAATTGGGTACTTGATTCTTAAAAAGGCGGGTGCCCGATAGTTAAGCGGCTCGGGCACCCGATCCTTTTTAAATATCAGGTACCTAATTTTTAAAATTCAGGTCGGGTGCCCAAAGCGTAATTTTAGAAATGGGTACCCGATTTTTAAAAAATCGGGTACCCATTTCTGAGAAGTACAATTCCATGGATCTGACTTTCGCGGAATTGTGACCCAACTTCTTGCGGTCACCCATTAAATACTATTTACATTTGATATTTACAACATTTATTTGTAA